>CM021769.1:56651522-56694022 GCA_011076525.1 Nettapus auritus | reverse complement strand
TGGTAACTTCAGTGTCGTAAGCCTTTGTCAATTAAAAACGGTAATCTCCTGCAACCAGTGGGCTAGTCTGATTGTTCACAGTGGTGCTTTAAGTGCAATATCCTGGATCTGTCACACAGAAATAAGATCACAGAGGCGATTTCCTACTTTATGTCTTGTGATTCTTGTGGCCAGGAAAGCCACCAACAGTATTGGTCAGTAAGTTGTTTCCCATGTTTGTACGTTCATCATATGTTTCATTAATAAACAATATATTTCACTAATAACCAAATCATGTATTTCACTAATAATCAAATGCAATCCCTCAGATTTGTTCTAATTTAGGAAACAGAGTGTTTCTTAAGTGGCACACTTTTTTAAAAAATTGTAGAGGTGTTTCTCTTGAATTCTCTGGATTGCATTCTACTGTTATTGTTAGTTATCAGAGGATGCCATTAATTGGTTGACTTGGATTGGATTACCTGGTTTGCTGGGAAAGACAGGCTTATTAGAAAGGTCAGTAATTTATACTACTTCAAAAATTCTTTTGTTCGGACCAGGAATGACCTACTTTTTTTCATTTTCTTTTATGTCTCTATGAAACTCAGAGATTCAGAAAGTAGGGCAGAAGATACTGATAAGACATTTGTCCCAGTAATATGGCCAGTTGCTTATTAACTTAGTTCTTGGTCAAGGAAGCCAGTTATCAAGTTAAAATACTGTTGAGCAAGAGAGCACGTGTGTATGCACAATAAACTAATTTAATAACAGATATTCATATAAAAAGATTAACTTACAGTTTGACTTGCTGACTTTTCATCTTATCATCAGTATTACTGCTGGTGTGCAGATATTTTAGATTGATCGCTTTATGATGTTGACTGAACTCATTGTACTCTGGTATTGAGATGGGTTGTAGACTGTGGAAGAGAGAGCAAAAGATAAAAAAAATATTTTTGTAATTATCACAAACCAAAACGTTTCATGTTCTTCCACTGCATATTTTGAAGTGAAAACCTCTTTGTTTTCTATGTCTCCTGTCAAAAATATGAAGCTTTAATATGTCAGTGCCGTCTATTCACATGGAAAGAACCATTTAGATATATATTTTTTTCCTTTAGAGCTTCATCTTTTTCCAGTGCTGTGGCTGTTCCCCCTGGCAAGTTCTAGTTACATTCAAAATATTCAAATAAGAGTGTCTGATAAGGTTGCCTGGTCTCCTAGCTGTTTTTTACTTATTTATAGTAAGAAATATTTAAATGGTATTTAGAAGAAGTAATTATACAGGGAGTACAAAATATATTCCTTACTAGTTTTCCTTCCCTCTCTCCAACCTATTTTCATGCTACGGGTCAGAATTTAACAGCTCTCAAGAGTGCCTGACTGAATAGCAGCAGGCTTCTAAATCTCAAATCAAGTGCTCTTCAAAGCACCTTACTTCTCTCAAGATAAAAACTTGAGGCAGGTTTTTCTATCTGGCCTATTCATCAAGTATAGTCTACTGCATTGTTGACATTTCTAAACACTAAAGGGATTTTAAAGATCTTATTGCTCTAAAGAGACTTACTTGTAGTAGGGAATAAAGAGGTAAAATAAAAAAAAAAATACTGACACATGGAAAGTGCAAAATGGAGTAACCGCTAGAATCATCTGAAAGCAAATAACTATAATTTGACATACAGTTTCTGTACAAAACACATCTTTGATGTAGGAATCTGCTCAAATGTTCATCCCTCCCCCCAGCTGCCAGAAAAAAATAGTATGTTTATTTTCTCAATTATTCACAAAAGTCTGGCATTTAACGTGATACCAGTTTCTATCATTCACATTTAATACATTTGTTTGAGTTTACACTGAGTTTTACTGTCTTACATAGAGTCATTTAAAAAGGAATTAGCGTGACCTGTCTTTTAACCTTTCACTGGCAACTTCTCATTCTGGGCTTAAACTTCTTTTAATGCCTCCATTTGCCAAAGGGTAGTCAACGTGACAACTGGATCACCAATGTGTTTTTTACCGTTTTGCATAAGCAATATCAATCACTGAGTAAAAATACGTCACAGGATGTTTTTGCATCAAAACAGCTTGATCCAACATCATGGATATTAAATTACACTTCAGTGGCTTTTGAAGTCTAAGTTTATTTGGTAGAAAAGGCTTTGTTAACTGGAGTTTTAAACTGTGGCACTCGTAATTCATGGGGAATTGATTCTGAACATAGGGGACACTGAAATATGAATTATGTAATTTCTACAATGTCACTTGGGAGTTACAGGCATTGAACATGCTTCCTGTATCAGTACCAGTTTTTAGGGTGAGAAGACAATGATAGTAGATTTTTTTTTCTACTGGCCTGGTTTTTGCTTTACTGCGGAGCATCTGACAGTTGAATTTACCATTGCCCAGCTGAAGTTTCTAGGTTGTGAAAAGCTGCAAACATAAACAAACCGGTCTTCTGTTTGGCAGCCTGGCTTCGTAGATGTGGAGGATTTCATAAACCAGCAATACATTTATTTCATACAGGGATTAATAATAATAGTTTGCACTTACAGAGCACTTTTTCATCCCTAGCACTATTTTAAAGTGATTAAGTGAATTTGTGTTTTCCCGCACATAGTATTCCTGCCAGGCAGACTGAGAAAATACCTGTAGTAAAGGAGAACTTGTCTATGCATGAAAAGCAAAAGCAAAAAAAAAAAAAAGATAAAAAGCTCTAGAAAATTAAGCTGCTTCAAAAAGCTATTAAATAGTTCCTATCCCCGAAGCTTTACAAATGTGCTAATTGTTGTGTTCTGGTCGTGTAATATGTTTCTGCACAGAGTTAAGACGATTTCCTGTTGGTGAAGAGCTCGCCCCACGCGGGGAGGGAGCGGAGGGCTGGCCAACAGCCTGCGATGAATCTTCCCTTTGGGCAGCGCGTGCTTCACTTCTGAATGCCCAGAAATGCTTCACAGATGTGCTGCGCTGCCTAGCAATGGAAATTTTCTGATTCTAACTGACCTAAAAAAGTAAATAGACTGCAGAGCGTTGGTCTACTCCCAGTGTAAAACAGCAGTGCCCCCCCAGCCAGCATTTACATTTTGCCCCACTATACGCCCCTTCTTCCTAACCAGAAACTTGCCAAACCTGTGACACTGGTCTCTTGAAACAGAGCCTTTCATGGCCATTTTGTATGCTGTTTTACATTGTGTGGTGTAAGGTAAAACAGTGCAGCTCACGCTGCCTGAGCAGAAGCAGTCCTGTGTGCCTTGGAAAGGTTTTGTAGGTACTCGGATAGGCCATTATGTCCTTATCGGCAGCTAATACGTGGTCAGAAGCACTGAGTGTGCATTTGCGGGCATGGTTACGTATTCTGTTTGTGTTTGTACACATAACTTCTGAAACGGATGTGTTCTTAGGGAAGGAGGAGGAAGCGAGCATTGTCACTGCACACAAAATGCGGACGAGGCTGCTGAGGCGGCAGCGGGGTAGGCCTCAGTGGGGCAGCTCCAGGGGCTCCGAGCAGCTTTCTCCTGCTCTTCTTCAGAAAGCACCTCATTAAACCCCAGATTTCATAAGATCTGTACAGACTAAATACTCAAAATCACATAGAAGCTTCCGGGCAATGTGTATTTTAGCAATAGCTGACAGAACTGTTCAATTCAGAAGTCTGATTGCATTTCTGTTATCTTTCTTTTTCGAGTTGGTAACTCGGGTATTGAAATTCATTTGCAGTGGAGACTTGCTGGGGCAAGTTACATGTCTTGGACCCTTTTGCAAAGCTTGAAAATCTGTCTGGATTAAATCTATCTGGAAGATTTTATCAAGAGGCAGAACACTTTATGAGTTTATTTGTGTTGTTCCACACCCTCAGATACAGTGATACTCTTTAAATGGATGTATTAATTAATTTTCTGAAACGTAACAAAAATTTTAAATGGAGCCAGAAGCTTGGTAAATTACAGTGAACTTTAAGTGATAGCTTTGGATGAGAACTCAAATATTTGGTTACTTTTCCAGCTAGGCTGAAATTTTAGATATTGACAGTACCGTTGCAATATGTTGGTCCTCCACAGAACAGATGCTTCCGTCTGTGAATGCCATTTCTCCCCGCTTCTCACTCACACAGCTTTTGTTTGCATACACAGAGTCTTGGTTGGACAGCTTGAACACTTCTCAAGCTTTTCAGTAGAGAGACCCAAGTTCTTGTAGAGCGGCGCAGGCATCGCCAGCAACTCTGGAATGTTTCCAGTGAGCCATCTGTGGTTTGATACGAAATCCGTACTTGGTGGCACATTGCAATGTCATTCAAAGAAAGAGGAGAGGCAGTGGAGGCACTGACTCAGTGAGGTTTCCTATACTTGTAGGACTGAATTCCTCCCCTCGACCTTTTACTCTCCAAGCTAAAAATTTAGTTTAAGCTCGTCATCCAGGTTTCCTGAATAAGCAGCAGAGATGGGCAAGCACTTGCAAGAATGATTCATCTCATCCTAAGTATATAATATAGGTTAGACTGAATGGCTGACTTGTAGACAGCTGCAATTAGGTTGAATGAATCCATCAGGGAAGAGAATGTGACATGAACATTAGTGTCCATCCGGACTATCCTGAGAGCCCTAGAATTATTCAGACTTGCATTACGGGTCTCACAATCCTCTTACATAAGCTCAGGGAGGAGGGGTTCAGCAAAAAGAACAGACCTACGGGAGCAGTGTTAGTCTGCTTGCTTTGCCTGTGTGCTACCAGACATGTGAACTACCATTCGAATTTAGAGCAGCATTTCCCTTCAGTTTAAATACAATATTGTCCAATCTCAACTATAACACATCTAGGTAGTGTATCTCCTCCTGCCCCCAAATTTCTTTTTTTTTCAATCCATCTTCTTTTCTGCCCTTTGTCACTTAATTTCTTCCCCTATGCGTGTTCTCTTCCAAATGCCTTTCTCTGCAGGATATTATTTCTGATAAAATATATATATATATATATATTTTTTTACTTAGAAGAAGAAAAATGCTTTGACATTAATACAATACTTATAAATCATGATATTTTTTATTCTGCCTGGGTATTTTATTTTTCACCTCTTCCTCTTTATCCACTTTGTGTATTCAGATTGTAAATTCTTCAGGACAGAGGCAGTCTTTCAATATGTGCTTGATAAGAGCATGGCAAGTATGTAGTACGGTACTGTGGAAGTATTAAGTACAGTTCTGGTTGTATCTGAGTTTGGGATCAGATGAGCAGTTGAACAGCTGTAGTACCTGGAGTGCCTATAACCATTGCTGATTATTCTAGCCCTCTTTATAGCAATGTGAGCTTCTTCATCATGCAGAGACTGCAGTTGTAATGTAAAATGGGTCTGTCACTTGTAGGTGTGCTTTAAGCACCAGTGTCGTTCCCAAGCATCGGAGAATGGAAATCTCCTGATAGTTTTCTCTTCCCCTTCTGTCCCTTCACAAATAACAAGTCATCTTCAACACATCTTGAAGTTTTTCTTTGGAATGAAAGAGCCTGTTCAAACAGCTGTTGCTTCATTTCCTGTTGCTGAAAAGTAATGACTAATGCTGCACATGGAAAAACCCACCAGTGCATACTTATGCAGTAATGGAAGCTCCTCAGACATCTTAAATCCCCTGGGTATTCATTTTACACAAATATATACAGAACTGATTTTTCATGGTACAAGTGGTCTCTGAAAGATTTTCACTCTGCAAACTCCAGTGTTTAAAGAAATCAAGTTTTAAATCCAGACACAGGAATTGAGATTCAGAGTACTTGGCATAGTTTTCTAGAAATCAGAGAAATGAAGCGGTACTGTGCAGCGCATCCCAGCAAATCAGCACAGGTTGAATTTAATCATCTTGGTATTGTAAGATCAATTCTGTAAACTAGATACACCGGAAAGCTGCACTGAAGAGGCACGTACTAGTACTAAGATTCAGTACTATGAAATGTGAAATGGCTTTCACAAAATCTATCAGAAAAGGAAGTGGATTTATTAATGGTTCTTAATTTTACCAGGATACTTTAAAGTCGCTATTAAAATAATCTTTTTGTAGTGTTGGAAACTTAGAGCAGAACATCACTGTCTTGCAAATGAGCTAAAAGTCATCATTACCCTTGTTTTATTTTATATTCTATAAGTGATAGAAAGTGTTTTATAATTGTGTTGAAGTATTGTAAGTACTATTAGCTATATATAAAAAACTATTTTCATATTAGCAATGTGTCCTTTAGCAAGCAGACAGGGATATGTAGGTACAAGTATATTTATCAGCTATTCTTAGTGGAAGCTTTCTCTCATCATCCTAATGTTAACACTAATTAATTTTGACAGTTCAGATTGTGCTTCAACATAAAAAAAGAAAGAGGAAATGCATATGGTAGGTGTGCTTATTTTAACATGGGTTGATACAGTCGTGATTAGCTATAAGTCAATCACGGTTACCTGAAAAGTAGAATATTTTAGAATGCTCTTTTAAAAAGTCAAGTCTTTTATCTTTATCATTGATTTAGAAAATGTTTCATTGCTGTGATCTAACAATGGTAATATAGCATCTGTGAATGTCTGTGGACGAGATGAAACTGAGTTCATGTCCATTATACAGAAAGAATAGTTACCAGCTGTTTTGTCTCCTCGTTTTGTTGAAATACTGAGGAGAATTGTAATGTGAAAAGGAATGTGAGATTCTTATAAATGAGTCTTAAAATAGTTTGCCTAAGGCCTAATTGCAGTTATGGGAAGATAATTTGGCACCATTCTTATCACAATATAAAAATGCATATAGATTGTGAGACATTAATAGTTACCAAACTTCAGGACTATGTTGTAACTTCTGCTAGAAGAGATCTAGGCTGGTTGGCATGACTTTTCTAGTCCTTGCAATGTCTTCAGTGGTAAAGGGCTTATTGTTTTGCCATGGGGAAGAGAACTTGCATTAACCCAGAAGTATTTCCTGGGTTTATTAAGCTGTATTTTCTTAGTGATACTGGAATTTTGTTAAGAAGGTGCATCGCCGTAAGTGATATGTCACTCCACTAGACTACATATCACATAAAACGTAAATCATTTAATCACAATTCACATCTTTGGTGTCTCTGAATTTGTGAACTTCACAAGGAAAGAAGCCAAAACTTATAGCCACCACTAAGCCAAGTATTTGAAGAAACATTTCTCTTAGAAGAAACTTAATTTCATACCTGCACATCTTCTGTATTTATATTAACCCCAAAGACAGTGATTTGTTTTTGCCAAAAAGACCAGTTTCAGTGCTTGATGATGACCCATATAGAAGGCAGGGAGCAGAAAGTCATTGCCTAGTAAGGCTAACGGGCTCCTGAGGTGTGTATCTGTCACGGAGGTTGTAACCACTTGTCAGCTACCACAAGTAGAAGTGCACGATGCTACCTGTGGGGACAATAACGTAAACCTGGTCATTCAGGACCTCTTTCACCACATCAGCAGACGTGGCAGCTGCTTGTAAGCTGCCGTTCAGGGCACAGGACATTCAGGTAGGAAGGGGGCAAGGACCCGAGCTGGAGTGCAGCTGAAGGGTTTTGCACTGTACCCCAGCTGGCCCCAGACACAGGCAGCTATGCCCTGCTGTCTGGGACAGTCGTCTTCAGCGCAGACGTAGAGAGACGGCTCAGTGGCTATGCCATCATTTGGCATCCCTCCACTGGGCTCCCTCTTTTCTTAAAATTCAAGTTGCTGATTTGCGCTTCCAAATGGAATGTCCTTCTCCCCAGCCTGCCTGTGATGTCTCATTCTTCATCAAGAAATCTATTTCCAGACAGGTATTGGTGGCGATCACTTGACGTTTTATTAATCTTCAAGTAAGAAACCAGGTTCTTCACTCTAAGAGGAGGCTTTATAAAGCTGCATTGCTAACCTCCTGTAGGTTTCTCCTTAAAACCCCCCTTTTTCATGACACCTACAAAAATGCTTGAGTCTTTTCTGAGGTAGTATGAAGTAATTACTAGCAATTATAAATTAGGCAGTTAAAAAAAAAAATGTAAAAAATAAAGCATAATGCAGGGGGAAAGTATAGGCGTTACAAGCAGCAGAAGAAGCAGTAACAGGAGATCAGCCGCTGTACCTCCAGTCAGGCTTGATACCCCTTGTGTGGGCTTAATAGAAAGGCAAGAGTTCTGCTTCAAAGAGAAGTAGGATATAAACTAGGAGTCTGCATCTTTCGTTTTCCCAGCATTCCTAAAATTCTTCTCCCCACCCTCCTCTTCCCCCTGATCCAAATCCCTTAGGCTTTGGTTACCTCAGTCTTCATAGAATTGTAGCAAATGGAACTAGAAGGGATCTAGAGAGGTCATTAACCCACCTCCCTGCCCCAAGGCAGGGCTGTAGCCATGGTAGACTAATAAGCAATTTTTTGCTCAGAAATCCAAATAAGTAGAACGGTGAAGATTTGTTCGTTTGGTTGGTTGGTCTTTAAGTTGCAGTTTTGGAAGTTAAGGCTCAGTTGTTAAAAGCTTCATATAACTGTTAGCAGAATCACAAGGTTAACCTCAATGGAATTGCTTTAGTATACCTGAAATTAAGAACGAACTCCCATCTCTTTTTTGATCAATGATTCTGCATCGCTCATGTCATTACTAATTTGTTTGCTAAAGTATTACACTTACAAGAGATGCCAAAATACAATAATGACTTTGGAGAATCACCTTAGGTTTAGATTGTTGCCAATATATATTTGCTTATCATATTGTTACTAAATATTTTTATACTTTTAATTGCTTAAAACGTTCCCAATAATATGTTATTTTAGTAACCCTCAATTAATTTTATGGAATGTTGCTGTTTCTTGAATGTCTTCCACCTCAATTATTTCTGAGCACTTTAGTCAGTATAAAAACAACCTGTGCCTCTCACAGGCAAGTATTTCCACAAAAATATGAAAGACAATTTGACCAGCTGATTGTTGTTTATACCATGTAGGTGCAATACGAGATTTCACTAGTTATTTCTAGTGCCAATGTGTTCTTCAGATGGATACGTGTAGTGTGTACGGATAGTTGGATAGTAACCAGTTATTTAACATTATCTCCAGTAGCTAGCTTTTTGTTTAACCTGTCATTGGTTACTTAGGTTCAACTGTATTAATTTTACTTGATCTCCAACCCCTCTTACTGTCGGTTAAGGCCTGCGTACCGTTTCTGTGCACTTTGTAACTGAGCTATAATCACCATCGGCAGAGGTTGCTAGGAAAACTCTGCTGCTCAATCCTCTTAACACTGAAGAGAAAAAAAAAGACTGTTCTTTACAATAGGTCTAAAACAATTCCCGTGGTAAAATAAGCTACACTGGCAAAAGCACTCGCTAGTATTTTTGTCTGCTAGGGATTTTGTTGGTTAAAAAATAGAAATAGAAAATCCCACCCCAACCAAGTGTACCAGCCCCCTGGAACCTCCTAGCAGAGCCGTGCCGTGTTTGCAGCCCTGTCTTACTAGGCAGACCCGTGTCGGAGAGTCATCGGTGCTGTGTTTGGTCCTCAGCACTGGGACAGGACTGAAGGATCACTCAGCATCCCCTCTGGCCTGTCATCTTACGTGTTCTTATCTTCCTCTTCTCACCTTTTTTTTCCCCCCATTGAAAACAAATAAAGTCATTAGAAGTTTTCTCCAGGCAGAGGGAGGAGCAGAGACAAAGTATGCAATAAGTTTTGTCTGAACTGTTTTCCTTTCATAATGCATGCCCTGGAGCTGTGTGCTTAGCTGTGTTCTGTGTAATTGTGCCTATTACCACAAAGCCTTCGTGACCTGCCCGGGAGAGCAGCGGGAAGGGAAGCACCAGCACTGGCACCGGCACATCGCGACCCGTCCATAGCTCTGCCGTACCAGTCAGCGAGCTGCTTTGGTGAGCCAGCCAGCTCTTCATCACGACCACTGAGCTTGTTGGCCCTCCCCCCTGTAGGGTCATTCTGAAGATGCTCAATCTCAACCTTTCTGACAGCCTATATGTCAGAAAACTAGTGTGTGGTCATGTAATGTGCCATAATAACGCAGATACCCAATCAACTCTGAATAAAAGAAGTTCACTCCAGCATGCCCTGCCTTTTTTACTTAGGAGCTTTACCTTCCTTTGCTTTAAGGAATTATAACAAGGAAGGTGATTATGGGACTGTTTGCTTTTGGAACTGGAACTTTACAGGAAACTGCCACGTTTACTTTTGGAACTGGAACATTTTGGTGAAAAACTTCAATTATTTCAAAGGACGGGCGAGAGGAGAAGTAATTGTATATTTAACCTTTATGCCAGGGCGTGTTTTTGCTGTCCTGTGATAATCTGCCTCTTTTGTCCCACAGAGTGCGTGCACACTCAGGGCTGCGCATGCAGCCCGGCCCTTTTCCAGGGATGTTCCTGCTTTCCAGCTGGGGAGGTGAGAGGGCACCGTGCCCGTACCCCGGGCAGGGAAGAGCCAAAGGCAGATTGAGGATGAGAGGAGGAGGACAAAAGGATGAGGAGGATGAGGAGGATGAGGGGCCGAGGCAAGGACAGGTGGCCTGAAGCTGAATTTGAACCAAGGCAGTAGGAACGGGAGCAGGGAATGGAATATGGGCAGAAATAGGCAAGAAAAAGCCAGGAGTGGCAGAAATGCAAACGAGGGGCTTGGAAGCAGAAAGCTGAAGGTGGCTGGAGCAGAGGCTGGGGTGCAGATACCTGGACGAGGGATGCTTTTGTCTTGAAGAACAGCTACAGAACGGGAGGCCTGGGCACTGACAACTAGGATCGCCTGGAGTGAGCAAAATCAGGCAAAGTGCTAAGAGAGAGATTGAAAGGGATGGGGGTCACAGCCTCTGAAATAACAGAGGCGGCTGTCCACCAGAAAACACTTTGTCCTAAACTGGGACTTTAAATGCAACTGTTTCTCTGTGGTCAGCAAATATCTGTGAAAATGTCTGATCGTTCTGTAATGCTGGTGTTCAAAAAGGATCACAGCCTATTCATGCTCTCACTTAGTGGGTGAGTGCAAGTCACTGCAATGCCCGTAGTGGTGCCAAAAATAAAGGCCTGCTCTTTAGCCTCTGGATGCCTGTGTAATGCCACGTGATCCGTTTCCAGTTTGTTTGTGTTCTGAGGCTTTTATTTCTTTTTTTAAGGGTGTAAAAGTACTTAAGAGGATTTGCAGTCCTATTTATATTTTGAAGCTGCACGCAGAAAATATAAGGAATTTTGGGATGCCTATTTAAGCTTCATTAAGATATGGTATTAGTGTGTGCTGCGATTCAGATCTTGATGGCAGGATAATATCCAGCTGTTTTCGGAGGACTCTGGTACTGCTTATTGTTCAGAATAAACCTGATCTGAGGATGCAAATGGCTTAAGCAGTGAAATACACTAGTGGAGATCTGGCAATTTATTTCAATATTTGAAAACTGGGATTGTAGAGAGGGCAAGGATTGCAAGAGGGATGGTCTCGTAATGAAGAGAATTGAAGGATATCTTGGAGTCTGATAGGTCTCTGCCCGCACCACTGAGCTTCTGTGTGACCATGTCACTTCCTCCCACAGTTTTTATTTCTGTACCCTTACTTCATGTCTGCCCCTTTCTGACCTGGGCTTCCTGAAGAAATTCTGAGCACTCGCAGCTGCAACTGAAGTTACCATTTGATCACGTGAAATGCTACACAATGCTAAACGAAAAGCAAGTCCCAGATGGCTCAGGTTGTGTTTCTGAAATTAATTGATACCTTTTGCCATATTTTTTTTATGCGCCTCAATTCTCTGTCCATGAAATGGAGGTAACTTTGCTGCCTGATCTCACAGGAGTATTAGGAAAACAGCACAGTTGGTGTTTGTGGAGCATTCAAGTGCTATATGCTGACGTGTGCTATTGAAAAGCCATTCGGCCTTCAGAGCAAGGTTTGAATAGTGTACAATAAATACGTCAGAAAAGTTCAGAGTAAACAATGACAAGAAAAAAATACTGAATAGCTGGTCACTAAATGAGCAGTGTGCATCCTCATCCCTGAATAAGATGGGAGAAAAAGTATACGTGTGTGTAGCTAACCACTGGATCATGGCAAATACAGCTGTAAAAGCTTAATCCAGCCCCGCTCTCCAACCTAAGCGTCTTTCTTCTTAACTTTTCCCATCTGAGTCTTTGTGAATTTATAAATGTTCTTTGTTTTCTGTTTATAATGCATACTAGTGGACAGGCACAGCATGGAAGAAGAGGCTGCAAGTATGTCGAAGATGTTTTTGTTGTTGTTTTGACCACCACGTTACATCCAGGCCAGCATAGCAGGGCTTGACATTGTTCCCCACCCACAAGATCAGGTGGTCCCTGTGTGAAATGAGTTTGCTGAGTCTCGGGGCTGTTTGCTCTTAATCACCTCATTCTGAATCCGTGTGGCAGACTTGTCAAAAAGGTCAATCACTGAAAAAAAAAAAAAAAAAGAGAGAGAAAGAAAGAAACTTACGCTGTGTTTCCCTGGTGAGGACAGAGACGTGCCACAGGGAGCGGGAGCAGGTAGGACTGACTGTTCACTTGCACGTCCCACACACCAGCTGCCCTTCTACCCTGTTAGCGGAGGACTGAGTGCTTTTTTGGGAGGGAAATGCGACGGAAAGATCTCCAGAGTGCTCCCCTGTGCTTTTGGAAAGTTCAACACTGGCTTTTCCTCACCCTCTGCTTTCCTCCTGTGCGCCCCAAGCAATCCCAGTGGTACCTCGGCTCTTTCTCAGCAGGCACCCACAACAGGCGTGTGCCCTTGTGTTTTCTCCATGTAGAAATGGGACATCGAGGACTGCAGTTAATGTCCACAGCTGTGCCTAACCTTTGTAGGAACAAGTGGGGAACTGTAGGTGCAATTTGCCACGCCAGAACTCTGATTCAACCGGGTGAAAGGCAAGAGCCCCAGCAGTGGTACACACCGGGGGGAGGTTCACATACCTCAACTGTGGGATTTCCCACCTGCTTCTTTGGCAACATGCAGCACTTGGACAGGCACCTTTCTTGTGTTTCTGTGCTCAGAAGTGCCCCTGGCCCCAGAGGAGGCTGTGTGTGTGCCATGCCACGCGCATCCCCGTGCCGCCAGGACCCCACTGATGCACCCCTGTCTGCCTGGCCGCACGGCCAGCAGCAAGCTGACCAGTCCTGCAAATAGGGATGTTTTCCTGTGCTTTTCCTGTTCAGTTCTTACCTGGAGGGAGAGAGGATCCTGTGAAAGTTGCAAAGGTCTCGAATAAAGGGCGGCTGTGTATATTTCTGTGTTCTGACAAAAGCACAAATAGAGCAAAAGTAGACAATGAGCACAGTCTACGCAGCCCGATGGTTTTGCAGCCATTGCTGTTATCCTGTTCCCTCCAGAAAGCCACGCAGTGCAGCCTCTGCCTGCTAAATCTTTCAAGAAATACGCTCCTTCCACGATACCCGTTTCATAAATTATTGCACTGTAAGATGTTCAGCTGTCTCATCTGCCTGGCTTTCAGAACTGCACTGTGTCCAAAAGCCAGCCAGTAATTATCAAACTGAAGACTCAGTTTTATGCTGATTTTGCCGTACTTTACAAAAGGTAAATCATAATACCACGCCTTTAGGAATCCTCAGAGGGAGGGTTGAAGTATTTTTGTCATAGTTGAGCCGTAATGTTTGTTGTGCAAGAACTGCATGCTTGTGGACAACGACATAAACCCGTGCCTCAGTTTCCTCATCTGCAAAATGGATGTAATGTTCCTACAGCTCAGAAGGGAAGGCTAAGTTTATTTAGCGTTTGTGATTGCCTTATGGAAATGCAGCTGCTATCGCTGTTTGCTTTTACTGAAAGCTGTCAGTAGAATATGGAGGTGAAACACTTGGCAGAATAGTGTTGCAGTCGGGGTGATCCCTCTGTATCTTTTGTCCATCGTATCATTTATTTTTGAACTCTGCCACCAGGTATAGCGTAAGTGTGTGGAATAAAACTAGATGTATATTGTCATGGCATAGAAATCAAAGAATTTAATGTAGCTGTTGATATAGAGGAAAAACACTTGTTTTTAAGGGAAAGTTGTGCAGACATAATTAAATATCTTGAGCAAATTTGGGTTTTGTTTAGAAAATTTTCATGAGAAGAGCATGTTCCGATTTGCAGAATCCGGTATCTTGAAGCACACAATGAAAACATGCAAAGCTATTTCCAGGTCCACCTGGAATATATATGGGTAGATCTTATTTGTGTGAGTAACATCAATGAATTGGGAAAAAGAGTGCATTTTGAAATACGCTATGGAAAATAAATTCTACTGCCATCAATCTTTCTTTTTTTTTTCTCTCTGTTTTCTCTCTCTTTCTTTTCTCTCTGCCTCTCTCTCTCTCTCTCTCTCTCTCTCCCTCCTGAAAATCTCCTGCCACAGCGCCTGCACTTGCCTCCAGACTTGTCAGACACAGTGAGCCGCTCAAGCAAACAGGATCTGGCAGAATCCGCCAAACTGCTGAGCTCAGGATGTGGTGCTATGGCCATCGGCAAGAAGCACCTGGACTTCTAGTGATTTCTACTTAGCAGTTTCACTCAGATTTATATGACACTCTAATTATGAGTGATAATGACTTATATAAATATTTTTCTTAATGATTTGCCCCAGCAGTCTTTAAAAATACACATTATCATATGATGCCTTATTTTTTTCATTCTGGTTTCTTTGTATTAATTTGGGCCTTGGTTGCCTTTTGTTTTTTTGTTAAAGCTTCTGTTATGTTGGGTCCTGCCATTGTTCAGCCCTTTTGGAAATGCAGTGTTTCTTCCTTTCCTTCAGATATGAAAATTACTTTTAATCCTTCCATTCTAGGTGGCTTTTTACAATAAAAATAAAGGGATTTTTTCCCGATGGATTTTTTATATGCATGCATTTCATATGTTGTATGAATAAGTTAAGTTGGGCTGTTTATTGAAATAAATTAATGAAAGCGAGTATTTCATTGTCACATGTTATTCCAAGAGCAAACTGCACATTTATTTTTCATAAGAACATTCCTTTCTGTAATTAAAATACTGTATTAAATTTCAGAAAATGCTTCAGGTGTTTTATAAAATACATACAAAAAAAATATAAAGGTGGTTTTTATTCTGATATACCAGTAGTTGAGAATGTTGGTGGTTTTTGTTGTTGTTGTTGTTGTTTTTTATCAGAATACATTATAGGTGATTAGTTTGCCTCATGGGTTAATACATGCATTAAAATGCACTTGAATGAAATTTACTAAACGTAGAAAAAAGAATTGATTTCCTTATGTAGTTCAAAACAGTAATCCTAAACAATTGAAGTCAGCACTATGAAATTATGTCAACAGACATAATTCAAGATTGAAATTCAAACTGACAGCTACATTAATGCTAGAATACCAGAAGAGTGCATTTCAGCTTGGGGAAGAGTATCACAGCATGCTGGTCTAAAGCAGGGCAGAACATAGAAATAATTCAGGCTTCTGTACCGTCATATCTATATATATCCTGTTTGTGAACTTAGGACTATTTTGTATTCATCTCTGTGTAAGTATCATCAAACAAAAGGAAGGTAAAGCAATGCTGACCTGTAAATTAAAGTGGTTTTCATTCTTTCTTCTGAGGCTGCCTTCCATTTTGAAAGGTAATATATTCTTCGCCGCCGAACTTGCAAGCCATCCAACTGTAAGATTGCATTACAGTTTCAAAATTTCGTCTTTCTAATAGTATATTACATGGCTGGAGTGAAATTGACTCTTCAGAGAACATGTTAATATGATGCAGTAATGTTAACTTATTTTGATGGGTTGGGAACCAAGAGTTGGTTAAGTGGTTTGCTTTTTTTATGCAATACAGGTTCTACTTTATTTTTTTCTTGACAACGCTGTGTAAAACAAAGACATAGCTTTTAAAACTGTCTAACTAATATGATGAATGTCAATCACTTAAAAAACTCCACTGTAGCATAAACACATACTGTATACAGCTTTTATTCTGAATTAGAATAATTGAATCAATGACAGTGATTTGCCAGGATGTCAAATCTATCCATCATATCCTGTCACTACCAGTTTATTTTTTGTGATCGAAATCAAAAAGACTACTATTTTGTCATCAGCTATTTCATTAGTAGTAACAATCAGGTTTTCTCTTCTATATTTTTTAGATATGCCTGTTAAATTTCTCATTTCTAAAGACACAAATCCTTTTTAAATCTTTTCAAAATAAAGTTTCAGAACTGAACTGTCAGTTTAATAAAGCAAAACGACATCTACTTTCCTATGCCAATATATTTAAAATATTATCATTGATGTCTCAAACATTTTATCTCTTTTTTGTATTATGTGTTACACTGAATGGAAGTTCTCATTAGATACTTAATTGTGCCTTTTGAAAGCATGAAATAATTTAAACGCTTAGGATAGAGTGATTTTTAACAAAGGCAAAGTTTTACATATTTCGTCTTTTCAATGTAAATAACACACAACATAGTACTTCTTTGTGAAATACAAAGTCACAAGGCACATAAACTGCTGCCAACATACAGAAATAGGTCATTGACCAGAAGAAAATATCATGAAAGTCACAGACCTTCTAGCTACCGTATTAACTGAAAACTGTAAGCAAGTAGTGTGTGTATTGCACGCACGTGTGCAATTCCTGTGCATTTATAAGACTTGAATTTCAGAATCTTCCATAGGTTAAGATTACTGCTGACAAATATTTTGAGTAATAAAGGGAACTCCTTCTGCAAATCTGGATTATTTCTTTTTTCTGATTCACTAAACATGCTTTGTGAAGTGTGTCACGGCATACAGATGTACCGTGTTGTTTACCTAAGGCAAAAACGTAGCAAAATTTCTCTTCTTTTCTTCCAAAATATTGTATCAGTTACAACAACATATGACAGTGACTTGGCTAATCCACGAACAGAGAAGTGAAATGATGCCATGTACGTGCTACGCAGTGTACGTAAGGTGCAGGTTTTGTTTGTTGCACCAGAAGACCCCTGGCTCTCGTTTGGGCTTGGGAAGCAGTAGGAGTGGTGATTTTCTGACAGATTTCCCCAAGCCACCCTGTGACTGTCAAGCTCCTGTACACACACACACAAAAAAAAATCCTTCCATTCTTTCTTCGCTTGGCTTGAAGACAAATATTTAACTAAGGAGTGCAGCTCGGGTAATGGAAGAAAGGATGCGGCCTCTCTTGACAGGCTGTTGCGGTGTGCTACCAGCTTCATCTTGCACCATCAGAGCCCCGTGCTGGATGGAAAACGTGTGCAGCCCCTGCTTGCGCTCTTTGCAGAGATTTTGGTGCGAGGTTTTGTTTGTTTGTTGTGATGCTTTAGGCACAACTTCCTGTTTTTTAACAGGTTACAAACTGAAACCACCAAACTCAGCAGGGAAAGAATGGATTCATTGCAGTGACAATGCTCCCAACGCGGAGCTGGCGCCTGAGCTTTGCATAGTTGTGACACACAGTCAAGAAAGCAGTAATGAAATTTAAAACATTGTGTCTTTAATATGTCAGATAAGAATGCTTTATGTAATTTCTGTTATGTTAAGGTTTTCAAAATATAAGTATTTGGAATATGAGAAGAATATTGTGATGGCTTAAGTCTTTTGCTATGTTTGTAAAGAAGTTACAAAAGCAATTTCAAGGATGCAGCTGAATTCAGTTTTCTGTAACAGTAGCTACAAGCTACTGTTACAGAAAGAAAATGGGCATTCACCTACTTCAGATTTGATACAGATGGTGGTACGCCACTGGTTTCATCTTTTATAAAAAGTATTGATGTTGTTCCAAACACAGCTTTTGGAAAAGTGCACAAGCCTCATTTACAGGAATCCTGTACAACAGCAATATTGGAAAGTGAGCTCTTAATCAAGTCTTTCTGAAACCACGAGGTTGTAACACATCCCTTCAAAAATATACATGGATTACAAATACTACACACACACACATTAAACCACTATTTCTCCAGGATCATATGTTAGAAATGTAGTAAATTGTTCTTCTTTTGCCTGTGCTAGAGAAATACTGTCTGTAACTACAGAGCACACAAAGAATAGGAAAGAAGATGCTTTTATGCCTTTAAGAGGTGGTGAAACAAGCACCGTCCCCCATTACATCTCTTGGGGGTTTTTATTTTCTATTGTGAGTTACCTGAGTGCAGGGCCTGCATTTCTTTTTTAATCACACTGAGCACATGATGGTGCTTATTCAATAATAAATGGACTGGGGTAGGAAAAGAATGAAAGTGAATCCTCTTCGTCGTAAGACAAAAAGGCAACACGAATGAGGGGGGAAAAAATCCCACCATAATTACTTTCAGTTTCTAGAAAATACTAAGCTCAGTCTTTTTCCAAAAATGGTTCATTAAGACCATGGATGGCTACATCTGTATTTCCACATCTGAGTAGATGGACAGATTTTCAGAAGTGTCGAGCATCAAGCATCCCAGAGCATCTGCTGAAAACTTGGCTGCTTACTTAAACTCTGCTTTGAAACAGTTTTGAAAGTTATTAGGCACATTGAACTAATTTTCAGACCTGCTGTTCGTATCAAAATGAAGACATCTTTTGAGCTTTTTTTTTTTTTTTTTTTTTTTTTTTTCAAATGGATACTCTGGTGTTCAAATGGATACTCTGGTGCTGTAGAGTTTAACCTAGGAATTCTACCCAAGAAGTCAGTGATGGTTTAGGTGAGGAGCAAGCTGGTAGGTTTAGGTCCAGTGGATCTTTTTTAAACTGTTAGCAGATTTGTAGCTGTGTACTCTTCTCCCCCAAACCTCTGCCCCCCCCCCCCCAAAAAAAAAATGATATTGAAGATTAAATCCCAAAGGTAGAAAGAATCAAAAAAATATTGTTCACTAAAATGATCTGGCAGAGTTTGATTTTCTACACTCAGAATGCTCTCAGTATTTAAGGCATCAGGTATTCTCTTAAAAAGTCTTGAAGCATGCTGAGATCAGTGCTGTTTCATCTACTTTTTTTCTTTTTTGGACTCGGAGCAAACCACAAAAGCTCTGGCTTGAATTTTGTTGGGCTAGACGAGGCATCATTCTTGCCGTGGGACTTGTACCACTGCAAAGCAAATTAGCTGTCCTTTGACACCACACTCTTGGAGACAGAGGAGAACAAGGAGACGGAGCCCTCCCTGGGAAAGGGTCACTGATACAGAGCCTCAGATGCAACATAAACATGTTGGCATCAAAGCAGCAGATAAAACTTTAGCCCAACAAAATGCTGGGAAGGAGGATGCAAGAACAGGTAGCATGGTAGGCAGGCACGATTAACGCATGGTAGAGAGAGCAGTGGATAAACACAGTAGAGGAATATATGTAAGGGAGCAGACAGTACAGTCCTGGCCTGTACTCCACACCAGACCCTGTGGAGTTTTAGATCTCTCCTCGCCCGGACAGGTGCACGTCAACACCAGCTCATGCAGAGCAGCTGAATCATGAGTCAGAAAGTCGTCAGGCCCAACAGAAGCTTGGTTTAAGGAAGAATTTCAGGGCTTGAAAGCACAGTTTGCAAAGGGATAGTGTTGACTTGAATTCGGAAAAATCAAAGTGGACAACTTGCTTCTTTAAAAGCAAAAAAATTATTAAATTTAAATGACTGATTTTTTATTTAATCCAATCTGACAGAGGGAGTTTTAAAAATAAAGAAACCCTCCCCTGCAGTATTTGAATCACAGAGCTGCAGACTACAGAATCTGGATGTGAAGCCAAGTTTGCAGAGAAAAATGTAAATGGTGAAACAAACAGTTACAGGGAAAGTTTTTTCTTCACTTGTCATAAATGAACGTATGCATTGTAATGACCCGAAGATGTTTATCAGCTGCATGCAGCTCCACGTGAGTCATAATCCTGGTGCCCTATCTGTAATTTCTGCAGAATAACTGTTCATAAACTGCTCAAAATCCAGCAGCGTAGGGCTGACACGAAGGAGCTTATCTGTGAATCTCCAAACTCCTCCGGCGCAGCTGGAAAAGCTCGTATGTCCCCAGAGAGGAGGAACCGCAATTCACAGCCCTTACAGCGTGCGGCTGCTGGAGTGTACGTGAGGTCTGGCAGGTGCCCGGAGGCAATTGCAACCTCTGCTGGAGGATTTCATGCAGCTTACAGCTCCTGTCAGGCACCTGGAGGTAACAGGAGGCCTCCCGGGTGGCTCGCAGGCCCGGCTGAGGAGGTCAGGCCGCATGCAGTGCTCGAGCTGCCCCGGGCCCAGCAGGAGCAGGCCTGTGTCCCTCTGCCTGTGCCTGCACGTCGCCGCCTTCACCCCCATGAAAACGTGGTCACCTCGCCAGGCCGGCATGGGGGATCTCACCTCTGGGAGCAAGGGCCCTGAAATTGTCGCTGTCTGCAGGCACAACCCAGCTGAGCAGGCCTAGCACCACTGCCGAAGGTTTGTGATGGAACTTGAGGGAGAGCACGTTTCACGGGGACTTCAGAGGGCTGTCTTCAAAAGAAACAACGAGGATTCTGGCAACTGGAGAGTTCCTGCAAATCTGTCGCCCTTCACCTGTGTGCACTGGTCCCATGGTTTCCTTTCTCTGAGTTCTCATTTCCACGGCCCTGGTGAAAACTTCCTCATTCAGGTGGTCACTGCTGAAAACCATCTGGGGATAGCAAGCGATCCTGAGCAACGCCTGCTGACTAAGAATACATTGCTTGCTTTTTTCTTTCTTTTTTTTTTTTTTGTACTTCTAGGAGAATATTAGGGAAGGGATCAATTTAACATCTGTTCTAAAGCAAGGAAGTTGTAAACCTGGCTCCTGTCCAAATTGGAATGCCATCTCTGTGTAGTCCTTTTGCAATTCTACCTCCACACTTAAAACAACTCGTTACCACCACGCGTGCGGTGCGGGTTGCTCCATCCTCAGCTATTTCCCCGAAGCACCACTAAGCAGAGGACACACGTGAGAGACTTACCCAGCGCCGCTCTCCAGCAGGAATGTAACGTGAGCTGTGCTCCGTGCTTTGTTCCTCCCCACTGAGGACAAACATCTCCCACACCTCTCCCACGCGGGGCACCGGGCTCCCTGCACGCCTCGGCCCCGGCCACTGCTCCTGGCAGCAACCAGACACGTGGAGGTTTGGCCCAGAAGGACCAAATGCACGCCGTCGACCAAGCTTTTGATTAGAAATAGAGCTGCAGGAGTTCAGCAGGTTCCTTGTCAGGGAAAAGTTATTTAAAAAGAAGATGCTACGCCACTTCTGGAGCAGGAGAGCCTCATCAGCTGCACACGGAGTGAGGTGCGACTGCCAAAGCTGAGGTTAACAGCAAATGGAAACGAACTGGTAATAAATAAATAACAAAAAATAAAGGCATATTTTCAGTTTCCCTACTGCTATTTATACCAGTGAAACATAGAACAAATTCAAACCTTAGCATAACTCTAAACCTGCACTTTACCCAGAGAAAATGAAGTAATACATTTTAGCCAGTGATACCTAAGAAATCAGCCAAAAAAAGAAGAAAAGGAATAAAGGCCAGAAACCTATGGACACAAAGGGAATGAAATAGAACTACTAATGGCTGAAAACCTGGGGCAGGGGATGTGTGCTACCAGTCCCAGGTTCATCTTTGCGATGGTAATCTTGTCCCAAAAGATAAATTCTGTGTCAGTCTGCCCACAGTAAACCAGCCTATGGGGACATTTTGCTTGTTTAATACATGGAATCCCAGGGAAAAGGGGAAAAAAAGGGGTGTGGGCCCCTCTCGGCTGTCTGCCAGGCATTACAGTCTGGGTATGAGAACAGCTCTCTGCCTCCTGCAGCAAACACATGCTGGCTGGTGCTTACCTCCTGAAAATCAACCCGGGATCTGCACGGAGCGAGGCAGTCCTGCCACGGGTGCCACCACACGCATCTGCTTCGCCATCAGCCTGTTCGGCTCATCATCTGTCTGCTCGGAACAATAACTGGTAGGTTAGCAGCCTTTTCACTTGTAAATGTAAATACTGTATCTAGAACACAATATTTGAGATACAAAATACGGTGTTATTAAGACAGCGCTCACACATCAATTCTTGTGTGACTATAATTTGTGCAATGCCTTAGGAGGGGCTTATAAATAAAGTAGAAGGTGTTATTATGAAATACATTTTAACCCAGTGCACAGAAATGCCTTGTTCCTATTGAAATCAGTAGCAAAACTCACATTGATTCCAGTGGTAAAAGGGGGAGACCCTTGGAAATAGCCGTGTTGCACTGAGCAATACATTGCAGCAGGTTTCACCTCAGCAGGTAACACGGCTCTGGAAGAAGGAAGGGGATGCAAATAGGTTCCAGGTAACGTTCAGAGCACGCTGGAGGGCTGCATTGTGTGCTCCTGCTGCTGCCGCTGCTGGTGTCCGACGAGGCAGCGGTAGCCGCATGGATGCACGCAGCTCCCCTACCCTTCTGCACCAGGCCCAGAGCAAGCGGCCAGGATCCGTCCCAGCTGTCGGGCACGCGGAGGGTCTGCACGCCAGCCTCGTGCCCCCACCCTGGGGAAAAGCCCCCCGGCAGGGCAGCAGCCGCCACAAAGAGCAGAAGCAGCAGCGTCACGGCTTCTCCCCGATGTGCGACCAGCCATGGCTTTCCCCGCCGACCTCAATAAGCTCAAGCCTCATCTGCGTACACAACCTCTTCACGCCACGTCCTCGCAGCACAACCCAGCCCTGCGTCCCCCGAGGAGGCCGCCGCGGGGTGCGAGGGCTGGCGGCTGAGGCCAGGCAGATGAGGAGCCTGAGGGGAGCGGGACGGGGGCTGCCCTGCCCGCCCCTCAGCACCCGCCGCCACTGCCAGCCTGCTGCGGGCACCGGGGCTCATCCCTAGAGGCAGCCAGCTCGGTTCGTGGAGGCCAGGACGCCACGTGGGTGCGTAAAGGCTGGGTTTGTGCCTCCGAGGAATTGCTCCCAAGATGAGTTTAGCCACGAGAGAAGGGACCCGCTTGCTGTGGTGTTTAATGCGATCCAGCCCTAGCTCGCAAATACACAACGCGTGTGCACGTGCCTGATAAATATGTATAAATAAAAACAATTTCCCTGCAAAATTAATATTTTCAATTTGATGGCTTCTAGGTAATTAAAACTGTTTACAATTGGTATAATGAATATACTTATAACTGACCAGTATCAATTAAAATGAAATATTTCAATCTGATGTTTTTGCACATTTTTGCTCGCTTCAAGCTCTCGATACTATTAACTGTCGTATCATGCGTTGAGTGGAGCTGCTCTTTGTCCCTAAAGGACTCGGCGTTTACGTGCATTTGACCCTGTCTGCAGGCAGCGATTACCTCGGCACCGCAACTTTGCTGCTCCCGGTTTGCAGCGAGGCGTTATCTGCAGCTCCAAATATGCTGGAGCGAGCAGGAGGGAAAACATAACCAGCCCAGATAGCATCTCCGCGTTACAAAAGCCGTTTGTGACACCCGTGCTTTGACTCAGCGCTCCCCACATACTGGCTTTTCAGGCGCGAGATCCGTTTTTCACCGCAGCATGGCCAGCGCCAGCAGCACCACAATGAGCCAGGCTCAGGGTCCGGGAACGTTTGGCTTTCCTGCCAGTGACTAAAGGCCTCCAGCTTTCACTAGCCAGTCCCAGCTCGCATTGTTGCTGCCTGTTGATTTGTCTTCTCTCATTATTCCTTGACATGCAGCTCTCCACCCACGCCCACACTAACAACCCTCACACAAAGCGCATTGAGGTATTAACCAGGTTACAAGTTCAATGGAAAATTACACTAAGATTGTGCTGTGTGGCGATATAAAGGGATGGTATTCACTCTCCCAAAGAGCTTGTTAAAAACACAGCTGTTTTCTTCTTAAACATCCTAACAAAAACCATTTCAGAAGGCGGGAACGTATATTTGTGCACATACGTGTCCCTCTGGACGTCACGTATCCAGCAGATAGGCGCGCGCGTATCGCTTCTCCGCCACAGCCTGGCACAGTTCAAACTCCCCGCTGGAAATCCTGCTCGTCTCTGGAGTTCATTTAGAGCATCCCCAGAAACCTGGGCCAAATAAACAGCCTCCTCCTGCTCCCTAACTGCAATTAGAGACGTGAACCTATCTTCTTTTTGTTAGCCCAAATTACAGGCTGGTGGAAGTGCTGAAGGTCTATACAGACGGCTCGTGAGAACCCTCCTTACTGCAAACAGAAAATAAGCTCAAAATAAAACTCAGTAAGGGTAGCCTAACACAGTAACAAAATTTGCAACACCACACTATAAGGTTAAAAAGAAAATAGTATAATAAAGGAAATACAAAGGCTTTGGCATGGTTTTTACAATCAACAATGGTTAATTCTGATATGTAGTTGTGAACAACTTCAAAACACTTAAGTTTAAAACTCTTGCAAGCACTTTTAATTGATTAGGAATGAATTCTAGATGCACAAAAATGATTGGACTGTGAACAGTAGTACAACTATATCTAAGAACAATTAACTTTTGCCGACCAAAAAGAAACGTATGATGCATGAAAATGTGTATAAAACATCTATAGAATATTCTTGTCAAATATAAATGAAATTAACTTTATTATAGAAATCATTCTGGGAGATTTCTAGGGAAGACAAATACTTACATTTCGACATAAAACAAATCGGATTATATCGAAGACACAATCTACCTTTTATCTATCAAACTCTTTTCTTCATCGAAGTTCTCTCTTAACCCTTGTTTGCACATAGCTTCATCCGTTAACAACCTTTGGAAATACCAACAGATAGTTTTCTTACATAAATCTAGTGCGTATTGTTCCAGGTTTAATTATATGCAATGGAATGATACGAACTTGGAACATCAATCCATAATCTATGAACAGATTGGTAGAAGTATTCGATATATCTTGATAAAACTCTTAAATTCGTGGCAAAGCTTGTTGATCATGGCTTCTTTTTTTTTTTTCCTTTTCTTTTTTTTTTTTTTCTTAAAACAACTTCATGACCAACACAGATCAAACATCCATCCAGTCTACATTGTTCTTTTTTTTTTTTTTTCATTATAACATACAAATGCCCATTTACAAATAATACACCAAAATGAATAAAAGTTTGGATACCAAAATGAAGATTTGTTCCAACCGATATAATGCCTTCAGTGTACAAAGGTCCATGTTAAAGTCTTTTCCATGTGTTACAGCATAGGGCACAGTTGCAGTACAGAAGTACTCTGAGAGCCATTCTTCCTTTAGAAAATACTGCTGAACATCCAACTGTTGTCCATATAGTCATTTACAGAAT
The DNA here is from genome assembly GCA_011076525.1 of Nettapus auritus. Classification (NCBI taxonomy): domain Eukaryota; kingdom Metazoa; phylum Chordata; class Aves; order Anseriformes; family Anatidae; genus Nettapus; species Nettapus auritus. The sequence continues at coordinate 56,668,884 of CM021769.1, read as the reverse complement.
TAACACATGTTTTACTGTAATCTTGGCCAGTATTGAGACATATCAGGTTCGCTGCCAGGAACTTGAACTGGAACTGACACTCCAGGGGAAATGAGACCTGAAAATTGAGTGGGAAAATGGATATTTTAGTTTTTCTATACATAGCACAATTTTTGCTCTCCTGTTTCAGATTTATGAGCATGAAACCTCGCCGTCTACCAACCTGCAGAATTAGGTCGGGGATGCCAGGGGGGGTCTATTTTAAAAACCCATGCACGTCTGACTGAGTAGTTGTTATGAATAAACTGTCACGCGTTGGGATAAATGGCAGAGCCTCAGCTCATTTGTGTCAGTTGGGAATTCGGCCCAAAATACACCGAGCATTTCCATTTTCTTAAATGTGCCTAGCTTGCTCCTGGTTATGCTGACGCTTACCCTTTATTACCCTATTGTGCCTTCTTAGCGCAGGTCAGTATTTCTACAGGTTACCCGCCTCTTAGATAACTTCAAACCCTTAGCAAAAAACAGCCTCTGAGACAGACACGGCAGAAACACGCTCAGCCCCGCGAACGCTTTCACGTGCATTTAACCTCACGGCATGCATGGCTGCGCTGGTATGTCACGCTGCAGCAAATGCTGCCGTACAGTGCTAGGGTTCAGGCGTGCCCTGCGGGCTCTGCAGGACTGGGGCCTCGCCGAGGAGCTTTTCCCCCTCCAGCTATTGGAACGGGATGTCCATTAACCCGCCGCCTCTCCTCTACCCTTCCCTGGCAGCCTGGGCACCGGATTCCTGAGCTGCCGAACCCGCGGCCAAGGCCTGCGAGAGCCCCCCTGGCACGGGCGAGCCGTGGGCGCGGGGCCACTCACCTGTGGAAGTGGTGCCAGAGGTGCCCATCGGCTGGCTGTTCATGTGTGTCTGCATGTGCGGGGGGGTGTAGGTGTCATAGCTCCGGCCGTTCACCGATGGGCTGGTGGGCAGCATGCAAGAGTAGGAGGAGGTCTGGCTGGGTACCGGGGGCTGCGGCAGCAAAGGACAGAACAGCGTTAAGCGTCCACCGAGGCACGACGCCACGTTAAGCTCCTGGCCAGCGGGCGGCATGGGCAGGCGTTTCCTCCACGCAAGCCAGAATGAGCTGCGGGTTCTCAAACTTGCGTGCCCACACGTAAAACCCCTCTGACATGCCCCTTCCCACAGCTCCTTGCTCTACAGAGATGATACGGATGGTCCGATAGGGGGACAGGGCTGGTGTGTGCAGGCCTCCTTTCGACTTGTGCAGAGGAAGGAGGGCCCGTGCTACTTGCCGCCCCAGGCAGCGCGGGGCCAGCACCCTGCCTCACCTTCACTGCTGCGGCTAAACACGACGGGTGGAAGAACTGAAACTCACTGCCGGCTGCACGAGGTCAGCCCTGCAGCTGTGAGCGTGTGTTGCACACACACGTGCACACAGGCACACACACAGACGTGTGTGCTGATCTGGACAATGAGCTGCACTCGCCCCAGCCCCACGTGCATGCCCCCTGTGGCTCAGCATTGCCGCTGACCCAAGCCCCCAGCCCCAAATGCCCTGAGCCGGGGGCAGGACAGGCAGCGGGTGCCAGGGGGGCAGCAAACCCGGGCAATGTGGCACAAGAAGGGGACACGGGGCTGGGCAACTCCTGCTCCACGAGCACGAGACCCGACATGCCTGCACGCATTTCCTCCGCCTGCACGGCCCGATGCGCCCCGGCTACGGAAATCCCAACAGCCTCACCAGCAAAATATGCAAACACGGGGGGGGGAACTGCTCTAGCTAAATCCCTGCAGGGAGAGATGCTGGCGGTCCAACACCAAGCCCCTGCCCCAACGTGGTCATCACGCGGCCACGGCCATGGGGGCTGCCGGGGGCTCGGGCACCGCGGTCGCTGCCCGGCCACGTGTGGCGGGGGCTGCAGCTCTGCCCAGAGCCCCCCCGGGTCAGCCCTTTGATCCTTTGTCATCCGCTCTCAGCCCGCCGGGAGCCACGCTGCCGGCCTCCGGTATCGCGAAATAACAACTTAACCGACGTGGTTCCTTTCCCTGAACTTGAGAGACTCTAACTTTATTTGGTTAATTTTGGTTCAGCAATTAGTAACATGGTAATTGCCGCAGCGAAGGAGTCAGGCTCTCTAATCGGCTCGCCTGTCTCCAGCAGTGGTCAATGCTGTGTGCTTCAGACAAAGCTGCAAAACTCCCGTAATTGGCCAGCACCTTCCTAGGCCAACCCCACCATTAAAAAAGGAGGAATTTTGCATCTGAAAGGTCTATAGAAACAGACCCCAAAGGAATAGATTTCTTCCTAACCCAGCTGGTGATCAGCTAATGCTTTCAGGCATGAGGATTGACAGCTCTTGCAATTCTGGCTTAGCTAGCATAACCACTGATGCTAATCACATCCTCCCCTCTCTCAGGTGTTCCTAACGTGCTGCAGCACCTAAGCGGGAGGACCGCGTCCCTCCGGCCGCGCACGCGGGCGGCGCTCCCAACAACACCACGCCACTGCGCTCCATGGGTTAACCACGGGGCGGGGTTTTTTGCCCAAAAAGTTGTGTTTTTTTTTCACGCCAGATCTGTCGCCTCGCAATTCCGAGGACTTTTTCCAGATCCTGCAGAGGGGCTCCTCCGAGCCCCGGCACTCGCAGTGCCCTCTCCCTTGTGCCTCCTCCAAAAGACGGCATCCGTTTTTGGTGCCGGTTTCCCCGCGGCGCGTTTCGGGCTCATAACCCCTCCCGACACCACGGAGGAGGAATCCCCCCATTCCCCCCAGCAGGCAGGAGCCCCCCGAGCGCGGGCACGGCCGTGCCGGACTCACTTGCATAGGCAGGTTGTTGGCCATGGTGAAGCTGGGCATGGGCGGCAGCGCGCTGTACGTGTTTGTGAGCGCCGTGTCCGTCCTGCCCAACATGGAACCTGATGTGAAAGAGGAAACTATAATAGAATAGACAGATAGACGGAGACATTAGTTCAAGCACGTCATGCACGGCGACACAGTCCCAGGGTCTGACTGTCCCGAGAGGGTGGATTCGCTGCATTACCGGGGGTGGTTGGCTGCGGGATCGGCTGGTAAACGCTTGTGCTGAAACTACTGCTGATGGGAATGTGGCTGGGAGTGTTGCTGGCTTGTCTTCGCTGGTTCCTCAGCTTCTCTTCCCTTCTCCATTTGGCCCTTCTGTTAGAAAACCACACCTGGAAGCACAGCATTTTGGAGGCATGAGTGAGCCGACAAGGTGAGGGGCTCGTGGGCTCCTCCAGGTACCCCAAGGCAGCGCTGGTACGAGGCTGCCTCGCCCTGTCACGAAGCAGCGTCCTAAAGCAAACCCCATCTGCTGTTATTTTCCTGCAGGAGGAGACGGCCAAATACCCGGCTGTAAACAGCGGCAGCCCTGTGCTTTGAGCAGCCAGTCATAAGAAATCGTAGCGGTAATAACAAGAACAATAATAGCGATAATTACACGGCAACTCTGTACCTGTATTCTGGCTTCAGGCAGGTCTATTTTAGCAGCTAGTCTCTCCCTTGCAAACACATCGGGGTAGTGGGTCCTCTCGAATTCTGCAGAGGAAAATATTGTTGCGTGAGTCGTAAGGATTTAACGCAGCTGCTGCTCGAGTCACAACTGCTGTGGCGCTGCCGGTGCTCTCGGAGCCTGCACGAGCGAAGCAGAGCCTCCCGCCTGCGTGCATGTGCTGGGCAGGACACCTTGCAGCGCTGGGCGCGATGCCGGCCTCTCCCAAGAAGTGCCGAGCAGGGTATGGGGCTTCTGCCCCTGCTCAGGGGGTCCCCGAGGCAGCTCTGACCCCGTCACCGAGAAGCGAAGTGGCACATGGCTAAATAGCAGCAGAAAAGCAGAACAGAGCCGTACTGGGTCGCATTAGGGTGCACCCAGGCGGGGTCAGGGAAAAGGGCACCTGCTGCCAGCCCCGGGGATGGGCAGGAACGAGGGGCCGGCACCGAGCACTGCTGCCAGCACCGGCTGCCTGGCCCTCGCCCTGCCGGAGCCACGGGCACGGTCGGCAGGAGGACGTTTGTCCCCACGCCCGGGCAGGGACAGGAGAGCAAGGGGACGCAACGCTGGTGCTGCGGTGGGAGCTGTGCCCCACACGCTTCCCTTGGAAAACCTTTCTACAGCTTCTCCTCGCACACCACAGCAAGGGTGGTGAATAAAATAGCACGGAGGGAGCCACGGATTTAAGATATAAGCATGTATCTTAGCACCCTGTTGTATAACATCTTCCTATCTTATCGCAGACCCGTATCAGGCACGTGAATGCCACGCTTCTGGTTAGCTCTTACTGCAGCCAGGGCGCATTGTGCTTTTCTCCCCTGCTTCAGTCGCAGGCAAATGTCACCCACCTTTCTCAAGGGCTTCGATTTGCTCTTGGGTAAAGGATGTCCTATTTCTCTGCAGCTTTCTTTTCAGCTGAAGTCTCATCTGGGCCTCATCTGAATCTTCCCCATTGGAGCTGATGGAGTTGGTGTTCTCCCCTCCTCCCTCCTGCTGCGGGCAGCCGTCTGCGGAAAGGAGAGGAGGGAACTGAAATGCCCGTGCCCCTGTTTTAAGGTTCCTATCGGAGAAATAATGCAAGCGGGGACAAGTTCGGCCTCGTTTGCCGACACCCTTTCTTAAAACCATCTCGGGTATCAAAGTGATACCGCACTAACGACACGAGTAACACGGGAACGTTTCATTTTCCAGTGCCATCGTAAACATTAGAGATGAAGAATTGCAATCGCCCGGTCTGAACTTCGTTTCATTTTTCCTCTGGAATAAAACCTGCGTAAAAATCCCTTCCCCTGAAAGCGATTCTTTATCCGAATCGCTGCCGAAGCGCTGTGGCAGTCCCCTCTGCCTGCTGAATTTATTTACCTATTGCTATATTTAAAATAGCGATGTTCAGTATTTCAGATTATCTATAATCAGTAATTCCTATCTAATCAATTAGATGTTGATAGGTTTGCAGAAAATGCTATTAAGAAACCAAACCAAGCTTGTAATCTTTTTTAAAAAATATTTATCCCGTTTTTATTTGAATTCTGCACAGTCAATTTCATTTTAAAGGTTGTGAATTTAGAAGTGCCTGCATTGTTCTGCAGTTTTATTCAACTATTGTATGAGTGTGCATCGCCTTGACACCTATTACTGAGCACAGCTGTAATTATATCATCACCAAGAACAGGCTATAATTGCTGAAAATGGAATTTTATATTTAGATAAAAGGACTGTCCATTCTTTGTAACGCGCCGCGCCGGAGAAAAGTAAGGTTTCTTTTAAAATTTCAGCGTGTGATTTTAAAAGGAGCGACTTTAAAAGTGGCGACTCGGGCTGGCTGGCGGAGCGTGATCCCCCGCAGCCGAGCGCTCCACCGGGGGCACCGCGGGGCGCGCAGGGCTTTGCGCGCATCCTGCGCGGGGCCGTCCCGCATGGAGCCGGCTGCCCCGGCTCCTTTCACGGCGTTGTTTTCCGAGGCGTTTTGATGTGGCATAAAAGGGGAGCCGGAGCGAGGGGCGCACGGGCTGCTTATGCTAATTCCCCTGCGAAGTTGCGCCAAAAATAAATGGCAACACTCCCCGCTACATCCTTTAAATATTGTGGGAAATCGACTTTAAAGTAATATCATTTATAATCGGCTAACAATGGCCCCGGCCTTCAAAGCTCGGGGGGGATTGTGACAGGATCTGGTGGGACCCTTTCAACCACTTTGAAATGTTTTAAAACCCGAACTTTCTCCCCCATTTAAACACGGGGATTCAGCGGCAGTGGTCACCATATGGGCGGCCGCAGCCCCATTGAGGCGGCCGGCGGCGGGTGAATAGCCGGGGGCTGCCTTTCAGGGCCACACAAAGCCGCCGGGCCCGGGGAGCGCCGTCGCGGCGGGGCAGCCGCCCTGCCAAGCGCTGGTGGCAGCGCCGGGGGCCGCGGCCGCCCGGGACGGGGGCCTCCGCGTAACCTCCGCCACCGGCCTCATCCATCACTGTCCGCGCCGGGGCGCGGGGCGCTGCGCCGGGGCGCGGGGGGCGCGGGGGTTGCGGGGGGCGGACGCTGCCCCCGCGCCGTCGGGGCTCGGCCCGAGCCCGGCCGCCCCGAGCCCCCTTCCCTGGCTGCGCTTCCCACCGTCCCGACCGGGCGCTACGAGTCCACCTGGACGCCAAGGCGCTTAAAACCCTGCGCTGGACTACGGAGATGTCTCCTTAGAAGCCCCTCTTTTTTTCCTTTCTTTCCTTCCTTTCCTTTTCTCCTTTTTCTCTTTCTTTCCCTTTTTCCCCCTTTCTCCTTTCTTTGCACTTTTCCCCTTTTTCCCTTTTTTTCCCTTTTTCCTTTTTTCTTTCTTCCCTTTTTTCCCCTTTCTTCCCTTTTCCCTTCTTCCCTTTTTTCTTCCTTCACTTTTTCCTTTTTTTCTTCCCTTTTCCCCCCTTTCTTCCCTTTTTCCCTTTTTTCTTTCTTCCCTTTTTCCCCTTTTTCCTTTATTTCCTTTTTTCCCTTTTTCCCTTTTCCCCCTTTTCCCCCTTTCTCCTTTCTTTCCTTTTTCCCCTTTTTCCCCCTTTTTCCTTTCTCCTTACTTTCCTTTTTCCCCTTTTTCCCCCTTTCTCCTTTCTTTCCCTTTTCCCTTTTTCCCCCTTTTTCCTCCTTTCTCCTTACTTTCCTTTTTCCCCTTTTTCCCCCCTTCTTCTTTCTTTCCTTTTTCCCCCCTTTCTCCTTTCTTTCCTTTTTTCCCCCTTCCCCCCTCCCTCCTTTTTTTTTGGGGGGGGGGGGCGTTTTTTTTCTAAGAAGCCCCTAAAAGGCGCGCTCTCAATAGGGCTGTTCCACCTTCCAGACCTAATCCGTAAGAAAGCGAGTGAATGTCCGTCCCTATTATCCTATAGCCAGACCATCTGACGCTGGGTATAGGATTTGTTTCCTGGAAGAAAAAAAAAAAAAAAAAAAAAAAAAAAAGACGGGGGGAAAAAAAATAATTCCTTATTTTCTTAGTGTCTTAATCAGTGAGGCGGAAAACAAGCAAAAAAAGATAGCAAACCAATTGCGGCACCTCTCAGCTATAGAGCTGGGATCAAAACATTGTAGCATCTGTTGAAAGAGAAAGTGTCTAAATCCTATAGAAGGCTTTAGTCTTATAAGAGAGGGAGGGAAGAAAAAAAAGGAAAAAAAAAAAGAAAAAGATAAGAAACAGTGTCTCGGTGATCCCTAAAACCACTAAATCACTGGAGAATTTCTCCTGGATAGAGATGTCTCTTTTTGTTCTGTCAGCCCTCGTGTACCCATTATTTTATTCACTGCTGCATGGCGTTTATCAGATTGAGACCATATTTGTACCCCTCTGAGACCTAACCTCGCCTTATGCTTTTTGAGTAATGGACTCTTAAAATCCAGCAACATACCCCTGCGAGGGAAAAGCATTAGAGGGAGCATGAATATTCCAGAGGAAATCCATTTTATTAATTTTAATTTGGCGGGCCGGGCGGCTTAAGTGCCTGCCCCCCCCCCCCCCCCCCCCCCCCCTCCGCCTCGCCAGCCCCGGCCGCGCCTCGACGCCCGAATCTGGGGGCGCTGGGGAGGGTCGGGGGGGTCCAAGACCCCCTCCCCGGACCCTCGCTCCCCCGGGACGGCTCCGAACCGGCCTCGGGAGGGTGGCAGAGGGGAAGGGGGCGGCCGGGGCCGGGTTCCGGGGCTCCGCGGCTGGGCGCGGGGGGGCCCGGCCGGGCCAGGTGGGGCCGAGCGCGACGGCTGCCGGCCGGGGCTCGGCGGGGGGACCCCGGGCCGAATCGGGGGCGAGAAAATAATAATAATAATGATAAAATTTAAAAAAAAGTGGGGGCGGGGGGGACAGGGGGCTCCGCTCTATCTTTCTGGTGTCCTTCATAGATTGTTTTCTTCTCTTAAAACTGACATGTCTAATTGGCAAGCGGTGCCATATCGTGTCCAGAGGTCTCCTGTGGAACATTTCTACAGCTGTCTCCTTCAACTAGACGCTTATTCATGTCGCCTTAATGAGAAACAAAACGATCTCTAATGAGCAATTACATAGCGACAGAATTGTTCCCATAACAAATTCTTGCGTGTGACAGAAACATCCTTTGTACCAGATATTCCGCACACTGTTACTGATTTTTTTTTTCCTTGCGGGGTGAAAACAAAAAGCAGGTTGTTGTATACAGACACCTCCTCTAAAGGAATGACCACAGCCGGGGAGAGCCGAGCCTCAACAGAGCCCGCATTCAAAAAGAAGCCATTAACCATCTGAAGTATGTAACGTAACATCCCATTATCCTTCATATTATCCCCTTGTCATTCCTACAACAAATACCTATTAATCTTCAGGATAAACAGTTTCCTATATTTACCAAGTTGTTCCGGGCCCATTGAGGAGGAACCACAATCAGCCCGACGGAGACAGCTACCGCTCGGCCGGGCTCCGGTGCTGGGGAGCACGGAGCCGGCTTGGGCGGCACCTCCTGCCCGCGGGTCCCCACGGGTCCCCACAGCTCCCCACGGTCCCCACAGGTCCCCACGGGTCCCCACGGCCGCCCGGGGAGGCGGCGGAGGGAGCCGGGCTCCGGGTGCCCCCGGCAGAGAGCTGCCCGCAGAGCGCAGCGGGCGGCCGGGGGACCGGGAGGGGAGCCGGGGCCGAGCCGAGCCGAGCCGAGCCGTGCCGGGCGGTCCCTTACCTTGGGCGGGCTGCCCGGGTACCGAGGTGCCGGGGTACCAGCCGGGCCGGGTGCCCCAGGTCCCCGTCTGGCCGTTGAGCATCCTTAGCTTGTCGTACATCCCGTCGGCACCCATCTGTTGCTTTTCGCTAGCCAGGTTGCGGAGGACTCTGTTTATCGACGACACCTGCAAGGCAGAGGACAGAAAGGCAATGGTAGGGCGGTAGCGCGCTCCCCACGAGCCACCCGCGCAGCCCCCGCGCCCCTCCGCGCCGCGGCCGCCGGAGCTGCGGACAGACGGACGGGCGGACGGACGGACGGAGCGAGCAAAAAGCCCCGGCCCCAGCCCTGCAGAAGCAGAGTGCTGGCTTCCACTGATGCTCGCAGTCCTGAGGCGCCAGGCGCAGGGGTGACCGCGTTTTGTTTTGGTGTTGTGTTTTTTTTTTTTTTTCCCCTCCTTAAAGGCATTTGTCAGATTCTGTCTGCAAAAACGCGCCTGACCCTGCCACATGCAAATGATGTGAACCTGCTATCCTCTCAGCTGATACCAAAACAAAGGAAGCAGAGGCTCGCTACAGCTACCCAGCATTGTACACGGCACACAGGAAGGGTTTTTTTTTCATGAACTTACACTGGGTATATTATCGTTGGTACAGACCCCCTCTGATAGTAATCTGTCTCGAATCTCCCACGCAAAGATGGAGGGGCACTCTCGTTTATACTGCGCTATTTTGCTTACAACTTCTGGAGTCGCTACTCTCGGTTTACTACCTCCGATTGCCCTGGGTCTGATGGAGCCAGTTTCGTAATACCTGCCCAAAATTTTACTCACACATCCATTCGACACCTGGATAGGGAAGCGGACAGAAAATCACATTATTAATAATTTCAAGACAAAAATAAAATTGTTTAAGTATGCATTAAACAATGACAAGCTTACGTTTTGATTGTCCAGCACTTGGACTTTTGCATCTGCATGGGTCTATAACACAAAAATATACCTTAAATGGTATGAGAACTTACTTAGAGAGCCTTTTTTTTTCTTAAAAAAAAATAAAAAATAAAAATTACATTTTGTGGCCCTACCCTCTACAAAAGTGCTACTTTAAAAACATTTGGAAGGAAAAAAAAAAAAAAAAAATCTGGTCGAAACGTAATTCCTTAGCACTAATCTTAAAATACGCCTTAAATGCGAACAATAGCTATGCCAGGCTAGTCTCCGTCGTCCTCAGACGGCGTACTTGCGGGGGACGGGGTGAGTGAGGGGTTATCGAGACCGACATTCACGATGTACCCCTGAGCTGCGCCAGATCGCGTTAGTGTCTGTAAAGACAGATTCCGGGCTAAAACGGGGTGGCTTCGAGGGTTGGTTTTTGATGGCGGTTTAAAAATAAAAAGGAAAAAAAAATAATGATAAAAAGGTAAAAATAAGAAAGCAGTAAGCCACGCCAAATGCATACAGATCTTACAAAATCATAAGGAAATAATATAGGGGGAATTAATATAGGGGGAGGAGAGGAGCCGAAATCCTGCCGAGCCGTACCACTCGTTTGCTTACAGCGAGCTAACTGCAACGAGAGTGCGGGTTATCACCAGGCGGGAAAAAAATAACAACGATAACAATAAACAAAAAGGCCGGGAGAGGTATTTCGAGAGGCATACGGAGGTACACGGGTAGGCACGGCGAGGTGCAGCCGCCGCGGAGGCGAGCAGCCGGCCGCGTTACGAGGCTGGAACGGGGCTGGGTGCGTGGGGGCCGGCGGGGAGCGCGGCCAGCGGCGGCCGGGCGCTGCCGAGGGGGCAGCGGGAGGAGCGGGGGCGCCGCCGCCTTCACCTGCAGGATTCGGGAGATGTCGCAGGGCCGCGCTCCGCTGTGCGCGAGTTCCACGATCTTCTGCCGCGTGGAGTCGGGCAGCGGCCTCCCGTTGACGAACACCCCGCCGAGCTGGTTCACGCCGCTGTGACCTGCGGGAAGCACAGCGCCCACCATAGCACCCTCCGCTCCCCGCGGCCCCCGGGAGCGCCACCGCCGCGGCTCCGCGCCCCTCCGCGCCCCCGCTCCGCGCCCCCGAGCCCGCGCTCCCCGTCGGCAAAAGCGGCGGCCGCGGAGAACCCCCCCGAAACCCGGACGAAAAGCTGCGGTGGAGCGGTTGTGGGTCGGTTCGCTGGCTCGCTTGGTTTTGGTTTTCCCACCCCCCGCCAGGAAAAAAAAAAAAAAAAGGAAAAAAAAAAAAAAGGGAAAAAAAAAAAAAAAAAAGCCTCCCTGCACTCCCTGCATCCGCACAAACGCAGCTCGCCTCGCCAAAAGCAAGCGAAGAGCTGCCTCGAAAATGCCCAACCTGAAGCTCCGGGCTTTGGAGGAAGTCTCCCTGGAGAAGCTCTGCGCTACGCTCGCTCCGCTCTCCTCTCTTTGGAGCCTCCTGATAAATTGACTCCAAGAGCCCAGGCTTCTTAGCAATAAATAAGCTCCAAATATAGAAGAGGGGGAAAATATGATGAGCCTCTCTGACATTTGTCTTTAAAATAAAACTAGCTGCACGTCAAGTTTGAGCTTAATTTCTGGAAATAGGCGGAAGTCGCCCCGGATCATGCATGGAAGGCTAATTGAAAAGATCAGTTGGAGCACTTGTGGCAGGCGTGTCACTTTATGACAGTACTCTGCTTTTGAAAATTGCATCGTCACGACAAATAGTAGCATGATAAAACGACCCTTTCTGTCCGCATTTGGATATCACTCAGGCTAGATTGAACTCTACTCGCTTTCCCTCCGAGGGAGGCTGCGGTTTAAGGTAGCCGGGGGCTCTGCGCGGACACGACCGAGGGGGCGCGCTCCCCGCGCAATGGATTCGAAGTGACACCCGGCCTGGGTCATTTCCCGTCCGGCCGCCCCGGCCCGGCAGCACGGGCGGCGGCTCCGCATCCCTTGGCGGCCTCCTCCTCCTCCTCCTCTCCTCCTCCTCCTCCTCCTCCCCTCCTCCTGCCTCCCCTCCCCGCCCGGCGGTGCCGCCGTGCGCCCCGTCGGACGAGCCGGGCCGGGCCGGCGGGGGGCGGCGGCGGCCCCGGGGGCGGGGAGGGCCGGGACCGGGGGCTCGGGGGCTCCCCCCGGCCCCCTCCCGGGCGGGGAGGAAGCTCGCAGGGCCGGGCGGCACAGCAGCGCCGGGGCCGGTTTGCAGGGGGGGGACGCTCGGCACCGTATAAAAAAAGAGATGGCAGCAGCGGAGAAAGCGAAATCAAAGTTTCGCTTAAAAGGTTAAGCCTTAATCATTATATAATTTCCCTGGAGAGCGGTGTAGATCTCGCCCAGTGGCAATGATTATGCGCCTTGTATTCTATTGCTAGTCATCTAATAGGAAAACATATGGTGTCAATTTGGATGCTCCGCGCCATATACACCCAGGAGTTATTAACACAAAGCCTGAAGAGCCCGCCGCGACCTTTAAACAAAATAAAGGCTTCACCCGAATGATATCTTCTCGGCGTTTCGCAGCGGCGATCCCGCACGGCCGAGTGAAGGCATCCCCATTACCATACCCCCCCGGCACGCCGCGGCCAAGGCCAGGAGCCGCCGCCCGGCCCGCCGGGGCCGAGCCGCCCTCGGGGCGCACGCAGCCCCACGGACACCCCGCCGGGGGCTCCCCCGAGGGGCCTCCGGGCGGAGGACGGCTCGCCACCGGCCCGGCGGGGGACGAAGGGGGCAGAGCGCCGGAGGCAGGTCCCGCACGGCCCCGCGGCGGCTCGGGGCTGAGCCGCCCGCGCAAGGCCCGCGCAAGAGGCGCGCATCTCACGCACCGGGGATGCGCCACCCCGCAAGATCGCTTCGGCGGGGTCCCGCCTCCGCCCCGCGCTGCGCACCCCGCGGAAGATGCGCACCCCGGGGCGCCTGGGGCCCGCCCCGCTGCCACCTCGGCCGCCCGCTCTCGCACCCCGCCGGTTTCCCCGCGGCCCCGGCGGCCGCAGCGGGGCTCGGGGCCGTTCCTCGGAGCAGGGGCGGCGTTGTCTGATCGCTCTCCGCTCCGAGAACCCCCCTCCGCCACCGCCGCCGCGCTCCCGGCCCCCGACGCCCCGACGGGGCGGGCGGCGCGGAGCCCCTCAGCCCCAGCGGCGGGGCCGCCTCCCCTGCCCGCTGCTGCGCGGAGTCACTTACTGTTCTGCATGGTGGGCTGGGAGAGCAGTATCCCACGGGGCTCGCCTATAGCAGTCTATCAGCAATAAAACAGGCGTTAATCAGGGGGAGGCAGTACACAGGGTTAAGCTAACATCTTCCCGGGCGTGCTTTGGGGGTCCTGAGACGCCTTCGGCAATGAGTTTAAGGTGTCGGGGGCTTCGAGGGAAAACTACCCGCGTATATCCCTACCCGCGCAAAAATTTAGGGAGAGCGAAGCGCCGAGTGGTTTCTGGCTTTAATTGCATGCAGGTGGCGTGCTGCCTCGGCGGTAATGCCCTTCGCTGAGGTGGTGCGTTAACGGGAGCAACAGCGAGCACAAAGAGAGCCCGAAGTCAGGGTTTTAAACTTGCCTGAGAGCGGGGCGGGCTGTCCTCTCATACAATTTAGGGGCTCACACATCTGCGTGTCACTAGTTAAAGTCTTCCCTCTAGGACAAAGCAAAAGAAGGACATTAAAAGTGCGGGGCGACGAGGGGAAGGTGCGCAGCCACATTGCCATGGACGGGACGGGACGGGACGGGGACGGCCCCGCCGCTGCCGCAGCCCGGGAGGAGAGCAGAGGAGAGGAGAGCAGAGGAGAGGAGATAAGAGAAGAGAAGATGAGAGGAGAGGAGAGAAGAGAAGATGAGAGGAGAGGAGAGCAGAGGGGCGCAGCGCTGCGCGGGCCCTGCGCGCACTTTCCGCTCGGCCGGCCGCCCTGCGCGCTGGCAGCGGGGCTCCACGTTTTACCTCCGGGCATTTCTTCGATTTATTTATTTGTCTCTCCCCGCGGCACTAGCAACTTTCTCTCCCCCAAAGTCCACGTCTCGTGATTAACTTCTTTTTTGGTCTTTAGATCTTCCCCTTTTTCACTGTACTGTGACACACGCTGTCTACCTCGCCTCACTGCTTTAAAAAGTAAGAACAGGAGGGGGTGAGAACTGTTAAACAAAGCCTACAGAAAGCGAACAATGGCCTCCATTCTGCTCCTCTACCCAAACCCCGAGTGCAGAAACCCAGGCTCCTTAACCGGCCGCGCAGCTTCCCAACTAAACGGACCAACAACCCTCCAACTTACAAAGAGCGGAGAAACAAGCCCCTTCTCCCTTCATTAGTGCCTGCCTTGACCCAGCGCCTGGACAGTCCCAATCGCTTTTATTTTTTTTTTTTTCCTTTTTTTCCCCTCTCCCCCCCCCCCCCTCCTTCCCCCGCTCCCTCTCTCCTCCTCTCACCACCTTCCCTCCCTCTCTCCCCCGCCCCGGGCCACTTATTTATTTATTTATGCGTCCCCCATGTATTTATTTGAAATCGTCGCGGGCGAAAATGGAAAAGTAATTTCTCGTTATAAATATCTGGCGGTAATTGTGTTACTGGTGCGAGTTGTTAGGGGTTGTAAAAAGATACAACAGCTCAGTGGGGTGCTCAATTGGGGAGGGACAATTACAATAAAGAGCCCATTCAAGGGGGTTGCTAAAAAAAAAGGAGGTAAAATAATGAAATAGTCGCAGCCTTCATTTTCTCTCCCTTTTTTTCAGCCTAAAAATACTCATTCTCTTTCTTTTGCGCCTATAATGAATATTAATTTTGCTCTTCCTGCATATGACGGAGAATTCAAAGAGGCACGTTTCCCCATTCAGGACTAGCCGCGGTATAATTTATTAAGTAGCTTTTAGTAATCTTAAATCCATAAAAATAAACATCAAACAAGTACTTTCTCGCAGCGTGAAGACTCTAGCTGGTAAATATTTACTGCTCTTTGGAGAACTACCTGATTAGCAGCGGAGCGAGTACTTCAATGGGGGACGTGGCACTATCTCCTCGGGCTGAGCCGAGCGCGAAGCCATCCCTTTCACACACCGAACACGTCTGCGTAGCCGCACAGCGATCGGCAGCCCCGCTTCTCGGGCACCCCGCGTTATTCCACGCACCGTGGGGGCCGGGGAAGGCCGGCAGCGAGCCGCGGCTGCGCTCCCAGCCCGAGCGGTGCCATCGGGGGGACGCGGGACGAGGGGCAGAAAGCTCGCCGCGACACAAACCAGCCCCCAAACGCTGCGCCGAGCAGGCCGAGCGTAGCCGGGTACTCCAGCAAGGTAAGAGGAGCTGCGGGGCAGGACGTTGTGCTCCCAAACTCTCCCCCCCCCCCCCCCCCCCCCCCTCCAGCGCCCGGCACCCGGAGGCGGTGCGGGGCCCAGAGCCGTGCGGGGCGGGAGGGCAGCGCCTGAGATGCAGCGTGCCGGGCCCGAGGCAGCCAGCTCCACCATTAGGCCTGGCCTAATCCGCCGCCCGTTTGGTAATCTGAAAATCTGGGTATAATCTGATCTAGGGTGTTTTTTTTTTTTTTTTTTTTTTTTTCCCTCTCTGCCTCTCCCGGTGAAAGCACGCACAATTTCAGGTGGTGAAGTTCCCCGTTCTTGGGGCGAATGAGAAAAAGATAAGAAGGAATCGGTTCGCGATCAGGCGTTGGTAAAGGTCACCAGCTATAAACATTTATTGTCAAGGGCCACTTTTATTATTTTATGTCCCTAAGACGGAGAAAATGCCGTCACTTTTCGTCTCTAGGATGGCGTGGTCGTTTTCCAAAACAGCATCCGCCAGGTGCATTTAATCGTTCGGGAAACTTTGTTTTTAAACTTTCCAGCAATTATTCCTGCCCCGCGTCTCAATGTGCCAGTTCCGAGCGAGGCGTCACAAGGTTAAATTCAAATCCGGATTTTCCAATTGCACTTGCGAGGGGGAAAGGAACCAAGTTTATTGTTGCGCGTCAGGGGAGAGAAGCTGGGTGGGTTTTTGGTTTTTTGTTTTTTGTTTTTTGTTTTTTTTTGTTTTTGTTTTTGTTTTTTTTCACGGCGAGGAGTTTGCAACTTCTTGGAGGAAAAATTAAAAAAAAAGAAAAAAGAAAAAAAAGAAAGGAAAAAAAAAAAAAGAAAAAAAAAGCTTGCTATAGCGGGGGCTCTCAGGCCCGTGGGTACCCCGAGGTGGGGGTTATGGGGCTGTGGCAGGAATGAACGAGACGTTTTTTTTTTTTTTTTTTTTTTTTTTATAAAAAAAAAAAAAAAAAGGACGGATGGATGGATCCGATCCGCAGCGCTTCCCAAAGGCCCCCGGAGCCCGGCCGCGGCCGGGGCTGCGCGGGGAGCTCGGGGCCCGCCTTGGGGCCGGGGCAGCCGGCGGCCCCGGGGCCGAGGCGGGGAGATGCGGGGCTGCTGATGGGAGCTGACAGCCCCTCGGCTCCGCTCAGGCGCCTGCCAGCTCCCTTGGCCTAGGAGCTGACTTTCCCCGCTCACCTCCCCGGCCGCCCTTTGCCTCCTCCTCGCCCCTCGCCGCTTCGCCCCGTCCTGCCGGCGGCCGGCTCCCCTTCCCCGGCCGAGCCCCGCGGCACAAAGCGGCCGCCCCCGGGCACCCGGAGCCGCAGCTCCGCTCCCGTCCTCGCCTCCCTCCTTCCGTGCGGCGGGGACAGCGAAGGGCCCGGCCCGGCACAGCACGGCCCGGTAAGGCACAGCACGGCCCGGTACAGCCCAGTACAGCACAGCACAGCACGGCCCGGTACAGCCCAGTACAGCACGGCACGGCCCCGCCGCCCCTCCCGTGCCTGCGAGCGGGGGTGCCGGCAGCACACACACACACAGCCCGGCGCCTGTGGTCTCCCTGCCCGGCAAGTGCTACGTGGGAGCTGCCGCTGCGAGGCTTGGCAGCGGTCTCCCGGTCAGATGCTTTAGCTTTTCCAGAGGACACGGGGGCTCGTGTGGAAGCAGAAAGTTGGTGAGCTCCTGGGCTGGAAAGTTCCCTGGGAAGCTCTCCGGAATGCAAATGGGAATACGAGAGAGAGAGAGAGCGCGGAGAGCCCTGCCTAAATATTAAAATGCGGGAAGGAGAAGCCGGGAGAAGGAATGAGCGGACTCACCTTTATGAGGCATCCCGTCTCGTTGTCAAAGCTCCTGTCAATAGTTTAAGAGCGCGCTGATTGGAAATGATGGCGCTTTAAAAAGAGTTGCCAGCAAAATAGTTTTTCTCCAGTGAAGCTGCCGGTCGTGTGATCTCGGATTCCTGGGAAGGAGACAGAGATTGACAATAAAATGGGCTGTCAGCGACTGGAGAGCGAGAGATAAAAGAGTGTGTGAGTGAAGCGGGGAGAGAGAGACAGAGCACACCTATGCTGATTGGTGATGGTTCAAGTGTATTAATGCATGTGTGCCTTGCTCTCTGCCTCGCCTCCACCGCTCTTCACTGGCCCATTAGCGAAGCCTGACCTCTGTCATCATCTTCCAGCAAAACACTTCCTCCCTGCGCCTTAACCAGAGCGGGAAATGAGGCTGAGCCGGGGCTCGCTTTTCAAACCCACTAATCACTCCGCACATGCAAATGCTCCGCTCGCTCCCACACAAAATATTGCTTTATGCAAAGCGACGCCATCGCCTCCCCGCCGCCCATTGGCCGCCCCGCGCCCGGCACGGCTCAATTGGCCCAGCCGTTTGAATAGCAGGGCCCTGGGCCCGGCTCCCGGACCCGGCTCCGCACCCGGCCCCGGCTCCGCACCCGGCTCCGCACCCGCCGCCCGCCCGGGCCCCGCCGCCGCCGCCGCCGCCGCC
>CM021769.1:56382824-56651122 GCA_011076525.1 Nettapus auritus | reverse complement strand
TACCTCCGCCCGCCGCGGGGACCGCGCGGCCCCGCTCCGAGCCCCCGCGGGTGCCGGCGGAGCCCCCCAGGCCCCGGTAACCCGGCGAGGCCCGGAGGGAGCCCCCCCGTCCCGGCGCCCCGGGGCTGCCCTCGGGCCGTACCGACGGCGGTGCCCCGAGCCGGGGGAAGGGGATCCGCAGAGACGGCCGTGCCTGGACGCTCCGCAGAGGAGGCTCGCTTGCCTTTTTGTTGTTTTCTCCTCCTTTTTATTTCCTGATTTCACCTAGCAGCTCTCACCCCCGCTCGCGTTCCGAGAAGGTTAGCCCTCCGGGACGGCTCTGCCTGCCTCGCCCTCCTTTCCCCCTTTCTCTCTTCTACCCCCGCTTTTCCCATTTTTCCCGAGGGGGTGCTTTTCTCCCCTAAACCCTCTCCGGTTGCGGGTTAGCGGAGGGGGAAGCCCCGAGGCGAGGTGCCCGGCCCAGCCCCGCTCCGGGCCCGGCCGGCGGCAGAGGCACCGCACCGCGCTCTGCTGCTGGATCCCCGCGGCTGGCATGGTGCTGCAGCTCTCTTCTCTCTCCCCCCCCTCTCTTTCCCTTTCCCTTTTTCTTCCTAATACTAAAGAAAAATATTTTTTAAAAGGCATAACAAAAAAAAAAAAAAAGGTAAAAAATAAAAATAAAAAGGTAAGTAACTATTATATGTGGCAGGTTTTATATATATATATATATATAATTACTGTTCCTAATTAAAATGATTTTCACTTTTTTTTTTTCCATGATCTCTCGCCTGAGTTTTGATTTTTGTGTGAAACAGCAGCGGCTGCTTCCCTTTCGTGTTTTGTTAGGTGTTGAAGGTGGAAAGTGCTGAGTTAGGGACTCCGGTATCGTCCGCTTGTATTAATATCCGGGCTGCAAACTACCTTTTTTAATACCCAGAAAAACGCTTAAAGTCCTCTTGTCCAGTTCGGTCTAAAACTGAAGAGATACACAAACCCTGACGTCTCAGACTACAATGCTTTTGCCTGCGGGACACTCGGTGCCTATTTGTGTATGTAGAGACAGCGTTTGAAGCCTATAATGCGCGGGACACCGAGTTAAGTGGAGCTTTTCGAGTTTATGAACAAGCCGCAGAAAAAGTTCCGAATCGATTTAACCTCTTTTCTGTCCGTCTTTTGCGCGAGGGGCGGCTTTGTGTGCCGGGATAAAAAATAAAATGATATATATATTAAAAAAAAAAAAAAAAAAAGGCTTTCCGGACCCCACCGAAGTCACCGTGCGGGCTCCGAAGCCTTCAGGGGAATGGACGTGCTGCTGTCCGGGAGCCTTCGGTTACAGATATGTGCGAAGTGTCCGGCAAAAAAAAAAAAAGGCTCGAAAAGCCTTCAGAAAAGAAAGGGGAGCGTGTGAAAGCTTAGCGCATCCTGACGGGCTTTTTAAATGCTATTGATTGGGACAAGCTGTTCCAAACCCCGGTAACAGTTAATCTGCCTGTTAATCAAGCCACTAAGGAGCTCAATGCGAGTTTTATTAGCAACCGGAGGACACGGGCGGCAGAAAGGATCAAAAGCCCGCACCCTTGATATTTGTAAAGCCGGCCTCTCCCCAAAATATATTTTCAATTACAGAGCCATCCGTAGCTTATCACCCCTCGCTACCAAGCGCCCAGCTGGGGCCGAGGAAGCTGCCAACGCCACGAAACCCAACGGGCAGCACCGCGCTCGCACGCCTGGAAAAGGAGGCGAGGGCTGGGGGACCCCGGGCTGCTCGGGCTTCGCTGCCCCCCGGAATTAGCGGCGGACCCTGGGGCTGGCAAAAGCGGGGACCGCGAGGAAACGAGGGAGAAACTCGTGGGATTCTCGTCAAGTGCTTCGTGAGGTGGAAGGGCAGCGGGCTGCTTCGCTTTGTGCCGGCAGGTTTGATTTATCGCGGCAAGTTCGCACGGCAGGGCTTGCCTCTGCCCGGCCCTTTGGCGGAGCTGCTCGATTCATTCATTCATAAAAAAAAAAAAAAAAAAAAAAAAAAAAAAGAAAAGAGGAGTTTAAATAGCAAAGTTTCGTAATTCGGAGAACCTGACAGTCGAATTTCAATTAATGTAACAGCCAGAAATATTATTATATCGGCTAAAATCAACATTTGATCTTGTCGTTTTTAATGCAGACCGATTGCTTTATATGTCAGCGAGATATGCATATAAAAGACTATCTGGTCAGAGGTAATTATGTCACAGCTTTTTCTCGGCATGACAGCTGGATAAACACCATCTCCAATAAACATCTCTAATTAGGGAGGAGGATCTGAGATAGATGGTGTTTGATTTATTACTGAAGGAGAATGTCCATTTACCGGTATATTATAGCGAAGCATCGCGGGGAGCGTTCTCGCTAACGTACCGCAAGGAATATTTGGAGGAGCCCGAGGACAGGTAAGCGGTGCTGCAGGCTTTACGCTCTTCTTTTGTTTTGCGTTATTTCGGAGGAAGAGCCGCCTTGCCCGGCTCTCCCTCTCCCCCAATAACGCCCCGACGTAGCGCAGGCACCGGCGGCCGGGCAGCAAAGCCTGACTGGGGTGGGGGGGCGGCACCTCCCGGGCTTCACCCCGCTCCGAGCAGGGCGACGGGCGAGCCCCCGGAGCTCCCCCGCGGCTGGGACGCGGCCCCCGACGGCGGGCAGCCCCGCCTCGCCCCGACGGGCGCGGTACCGGGGGGCGGCCGGCTTCCACCTGCCTCTCCGGACGCCACGCCACCGACCAGCGGCCGGACCCCCCCCGCCGGATCCCCCCCACCTGTTGAGCCGAGCTCCGGCCCCGGTCCGGGGGGGCCGTGCCCGCGGGGAGCAGCGCGACCGTCGGGGGGCCTGGCCGGAGGCCCCCGTCCCCCCTCCTCCCGTCGGGCAAGGGGGCGGCTGCGGGTCAGCGGGTGGGGCGGGGGGGCCCTTACCTGTCAGGCGGTGCGGAGCCCGCGGCCGGCTGCCGGGAGGAGGTACCCGTCCCGTCCCGTCGCGGGTCCCTACGCAAGAAGCTGCCACCCGGCTGAAGTGTCACCGGCGGTGCAGGCGGGGTGCCGCCTTTGCACTAACTTTCCCTTAATACCCACGGCAGCGCCTCCCCCATTGGCTGGGCCGCCCCGGTGACGTCACGGCGGACACTAGTTAGCTAATGAGACATTTGGGGCCACGCGAGCACGGCCGCCGCCCGCCCGCCGCGCCCTGCCCCGACGGCGCGCCCGGCACAGCACGGTATGGCCCGGCATGGCCCAGCACGGCCCGGCCCGGCCCCCGCCCGGGGACAGGCTGCCCGGGCCCGGCCCCTCAGAGCCGCCGAGCCCCCTCCCGGCCCCGGCGGGGGCCCCCTTCCTCCGCAGGGGCTGCCCGGCCGCCCCCGGCCCGACGGCAGCTCAGGGGCTGCCCCGCACCTCGGGGCGTCCCCGGGCAGCGGCGGGGGCCGCTTCTGGCTCCCGAGCCGGGCTGTTCCCCCGACGGCTCTCCCCGGGCAGCGCGCTGCTGGGGTCCGAGGCCAAATTTCAAGCCGCGGTGTGGCTTTTTCCTCCTTGAAGCTCCCTGCCTTAACCGTACGAGCGGGCCTTGGTGCGTGGAGGCGCACTGGGACGCCTCTAACCCTCTATGCCCGGCCAGGCCCCGCCGTCCCTGGGTCACACCGCAGCTCCCCCGGTACCTGCGAGCCCCCCCGGCAACAGCCCTGGGTGCGGAGCGGGGCGGCCCAGAATGGTGCCGGGCCCCGCCGCTCCCCGCCCGCAGCCTCTCCCGTTAGAGAGGCAGCGAGAGGCCATTATTTGCACACACTTGTCAGGGTAAATAATTTATCAGGAAGGAGCCCTCCCCCCCCCCCCCCCCCCCCCGCACCCAGCCGATAGTTTTATTGAACTGTACTTAAATGTTTCATGAACCTGCCTTCTGCCGGGGATGAGGCGGGGGCTGCCAGGCGAATTACCGGCGGGGGCTCGGATGGGCACGGCGGTGACTCGAGGGTCGCTCGGCCCCGGCCTCTGCCCGGCCCGGCCCGGCCCAGCCCGTGCCGGGGTCCCCCGGCCGCAGCCATTCCCCGGGGCCCCCGCCGGGGCCCGCAGGTAGCGGCGGCCCCGGGGGGGCGGCCCAGACGGCTGGGTCCCGGCGGCGCTGCCAGGAAGGGGTTTAAAGGGGTTTCGCGGCGCGTTTGGAGCCGTTGCCATTAAGGGGCCGCGGCTCCCTGCAACCCGGCAGGGTCCTCCAGGGAAGCGTTGGAAACACCACGGCTCCCGCCTGCTTATCTGGCTGTCAATAAAAGGAGATGGCTCCTAAAGCAGGGCCAGGTGCTGCCTCCCCTGCTCTCCAGCGCGCCGCTCTCCAGAAACTGCTCAGGCGTGAAGCCAAGTCTGCTTGGCCAGGCCTCCGCGGAGGCAGGCAAACAGTCCCCTCGCCAGCACCAGAGCGCTCTCTGTTTGCCTTTTTATCTCCTAAAAAAAAAAAAATAATAATATATATATATGCAGGGAGAGGGAAGCGAGGCAGGAAGGTGGGGGAGCGCCGAGAGCAGAGTCCGTGTTTGGCTTTCGCATCGCCGCAGAGGCCGAGGGTGACTGCAAAACAACAACAACAATAAATAAAAAGGAGGGGGGGGGGAGGAATAAAAAATAAAAGCTACAAATCGCTGCGCCCGAAGCAGCCTGGGCCGGGCCCCTGTCCCCCTCGGCCGCCGCCCCTCTGCGCGCAACCTGCGCCCGGGCCGGGGCCGGGGCCGGGGTCTGTGCAGCGGGGGGAGACAGGGCGAGAGCCCCCGCCGGGGCCGTGCTCTCCCTCCTGCACCGCCGGGCGCTGCGGCTTCACCTGGGCTCGCCGGGGAAGGAGGGAGGGAAGGAGGGAAGGAAGGAGGGAAGGAAGGAGGGAAGGAAGGAGGGAAGGAGCGAAGCGGCTTCGCGGCGCAGCGCGCACCGGAGCCCCGCGGGCGCGGGGCGGGAGCCGGAGCGGCGGGCAGGGGCAGGCGCACGGCGATGTGTTACAAATTTATAAGCGTTATACATATTTGATTTACACCGTGATACGGAGGGTGGCTTTCTTTTTTTTTTCCCTTTTTTTTTTTTTTTTTTTTTTTTCCCGAGGATGCCCCAAACCCCCGTGTTCGCATAGATTGAGCAATTCTCAACACACACTGTAATAATGAGCTTTAATTCTCTACCCAAGCAGAACTTGAGCAATAATAATAAGCACATCAGAACAATTTGTTTACTGTGGCATTGCACAGGCTTCAGGGTCCAAGACTAGCTACAATAAACGGTAAAAAGCAAAGGAAACTCTCTAGAACAGGAGAAATATTGCGAGTAGAAACGTGGTTTTGGCTTTCAAGGAAAGAGGCACTTGACTAGCATTTTAGCTGGGATGTTTTGCCCTTGTTCAAGGTATGTGGTTTTAAATACTTTCTTTTCATTTTCCCACACCTTTCTTTCCTTGCCTAACATTTCTCTTTGCCCCCAGGATCGCGTTTAAGCCCGGCTGCAGAAACCCGGCTTTGCTCTTTCTTTGCTTGATTTTCATCTCCTTCTCCTGGCGAGCCGCCTCGCACTTGCACCGCAAGCTGGGCACCTCCAGCTCTTCCCCCCAAACCCACCGCAGCCTCCTCCTTTGCGGGGCGAGGGGCCGGGGGGTGCCGGCGTGCGGCGGGCAGCCCGCGGGGCGCCCCCGACACCCGGTGCGGTGCGGGAGCCCCGCAACGTCCCCGGTCCCGCCGAGCCCCCGGAGCTGGCGCTGGGCTCGGGGCGCGGAGGGGCCTCTCGGGGGCTCCCTGAGGGTGCCGGGGGGGGGGGGTCCCGCGGGCCGAGGCGTCCCGGAGGCAGAAGTGTGGCCGGGGGAACGTCTCCCCAGTGCAGGCAGGAGAACGGTTCCCCTCGCGAAGAATCCCACCGGGGAGGGCTCTGTTGTTCTCAGTGCTGCGACCTTCCTTTCTCATTAAAAAAATAATAATACGAACACCTTTGCTTAACAAAAAGAAGCCTGTAGCTATAAACCGTCTCTTTATACTCTTAACTTTGTAGCTGAGCTTTCTGTCCCTATTTTTTTTTTTTTTTTTTTCCTCCCGAGGACTCCTAATGGTATTAATTTGGCTAAAACTTTATTCTGGGCTGTCTTGAATTATTTCCCTTCTCTCTCCTTTAAAACATTTTCATAATAAGCGTGACTCCGGACAATGTTTGATTTGTTTTTCTCCCCTCATCCCGGTTTAGACTGAGACATTAGCTGAATTCCCTGGGGGTGATTGGATGCAATTCGCTGAAAGTCGACAGGCACGTCCTGGATGTTAGAAATTCACTTTTCCTCAACGTGACAAGGCTGAGTTCGATCTACAATTGTATTTGAAAGGGCAATGAGCGGAAAGATCTCCCATCATTAAAGCCTCCCTCTTCTTTAGCGAAATAACAAGATACTTCATTTGCACACAAACACTCGGGAAAAAAAAAAAAAAAATCCCCCAACCCAAACCGAGCCGCGATAACTCGTTAATAAAGCGCTCTCCCTGCCTAATTTGGGAGGGGGGACGAGATATCAAAAGGTATCGGAGGTCCCCCAAAGCGCCCATGTGATCGAGTTGACTTTTTACTTTAAATCTTGAATAAGATGTGAGTTGTAACAAGGGGATTTGCACTTACTCCATGACCCTTGTAATTGGATTAAATATAGACTGAGACGTACAAAAACATACCAAGATTGACACCTGCCAACTGGACTTCCTTATGATTGATTGTGATGCTTCGTGCTGGCAACAATAATGAAATAAATTGTATGGATAAAACAGCACATTTGTCATTTCCGTGCCATAAGAGAGGAAGCCAGCGTGTTAGGCAAGCTGTTATCTGACAGACGAGAACAGCAGACAAAACTAAAGAGCTAAACAAGGATTCCAGACATTGACAAGACAAATTATAACTTGTCACAACCTTTTTAAATTCCGAAGTTTTCAATTAACATATATATTGCCGTTACACACGGGATCGGCCGGACTCGGAACAGAAGCAGGCGGGGACCGAGGGCTTCGGGGGGCCGCGGGAGGCTGCGGCGCCGGCTCTGCCCCGGCTCTGCCCCGGCCCCCGCCGCTCGCCGCGGCCCGGGGCCAGCCCCGGAGCCTCGGAGCTCGCCCGGGGCCGCTCCCGCCGCCTTCGTGCGCCGAGCCCGCGACCCCCGACGGCCGCCGGTGGTTTCGGGGTCCCCGCCGCCCCGCGGCCCCTCCACGCCGAGCGCCCTGCGCCGAGAGCCGCCGGCCTGCCCCCGGCAAAGCCCCGGGAGCTCGAGGGGCAGCTCCGGCGCTTGCTTGTCTTTTTCTTAACAGCCCCGCTTCTTCTTTTTTTCCCCTTTTTTCCCGGTCCGGGCGGGTGGCTGCGGGGTCCGAGGTGGCACACGCAGAGCTGCAGCAGCGCGGGGCGAGCCCCCTCTCTGCAAAAGCCCCGGTCCCGACTTGGGAAAAAATAACTAATATTCTAAAGCGACCTTTCCATTCGCCGTAATTACCGCCGAACTCATTCCTCTAAATTAAATGCTGCAAGTGATTTGAATCCTCGCAAAGCAAAACCCAAGTTCCATCGAATTAGTCGTAGCCTGCCTGCTTTCCCCAGTGACTGCATCTATTAACATTATAATCTCAAACACCATTTTTTATGTAACGCTATTGTTAGTAAATCAACTCCTCAGGTCCACAGAGACGCTGACCCCTGGCAATTCAGCGAAAGTGTAATTATCTCCCCGAATCTTGGACAGATTTAAGAGATTACATTTCAACTAAATCTATATCAATGCTAATTTTTTCCAGACTCCAGGTGCTAGGCACTCCGAAATGGTGTTTCTGCCCAGCAGAATGGGTTACAAAGAGGAGAGGGCTTGCTGTGTAGAGGGCCAAAAGAAATGAAGCCCCACATAAAATTACACCTATTTTTGCTACAAAACCTGGTTCTTGTATGGCAAAGTTAAACAAAGCGGCTATGCTAAATTAGCGTTAAATAAAGGCTAGTTTAATGCTCGGTTACAGTCAACTGGTGTATATTTGATGGCTAATTGTCTATCAAAATTAAAAAGAAAAGAACAAATGATTCGTTATAAGAAGGTGTTAAAAGCTTCGACAAAAGGACATTTCACAAATATAATATCTGTGGATGGCGAATTGTCCTTTTGAAGCTTTTTTAATGTAGTAAAGGCCTGGGACTCCCCAGATATGGATAATGGGCAGAAACGCGCTCTTTTATTCCGAAAGAGCCTCTTTTAAAGCAGGCGCTCTAATAAACCCCGAAGCCCGACGTTCCGGCGAGGACCCGGGACCCGGTGCGATGTGATTTCCAACGGCCACTTAGCCCAAGGCTGTGCCTCGGCGGCGAAAAGGCGTTCAGATGGGATTCGGGCTCAGCGAGCCCTCAGCGCCTTCCCGACGGCAGCGGCTCCTTCCCGAGCGGGGCGGGGGGGAGGCGGAATTTGGGGCTCCTGCGGGTGTAGGTGCGGGGTGAGGGTGCGGAGCAGGGTCCGCAGCTGAAAAAGTCAGAGGAAAACTGGTAAAAGGGAAAAAAAAAAAAAAAAAAAAAAAAAAAAAAAAGGAAAAAGATCCCCAAGCTGCGGTGCGAAGCTGACGGGAGGAGGGCGGCGGAGCGGGCGCGGGGCCGGGGCCGGGGCAGCTCCGCGGCCGCCGAGCGCGGGGGGAGCGGGGCCGGGTGCGCGCCCCCGCGGAGGGCGTGCGGGAGAGGCCGCCCGTGCTAAAAAGGGCCGGCTAAATCATGCAGCAAGAGCGACAAACCGTCTGGAAAATGGACCCGCGGAGCAGCGAGAGCGTACTTTTTTATCTCTGACAACTTGTGTCCTAAAGAAACTATCTTGAAGATAATTGAAATGATTACAATTCATTGCTGCATTACTTTGAATATGAACAGTCAAATAATGAAATCTGGGTAATACAACAAAAATTTAATTTACATTACACCGCTGCTTGAGGTTTTCCTTTTTTTTTTTTTTTTTTTTTATGCCCAGCTTCCCCTCGAAATTCTGCGCTAACGCATCGCTCTGTACCTCGTTGCATTATTCATATTTTCGGGGTTATTTCTCCCCTCCCTCTCCCTCCGTGATGCTCTTCTCCGGGCCGGCCGGGGGGCGATGCCCGACGGGGCGGGGGGGCCTGGGGGAACCGAGATGGGGGCACCGGGCTGCGGCCAGGGGGCCCCGGGCGGGCAAAGCCCCCGGGCTCCGGGCTTCGGGACGGGAGTTGAGCCCTGGAAGTCGCCGTGGGGCTCTCCCTCCCTTTCGCCCCGTGCTTATCGTCGCTGGTTTTGCCGTCCGGAATGGATGCCGGGGCCGTCTCACCTGCCCCGGGAACAGCCACGGAGCCGGGGCGACCCCTGCCCCCTGCCCCTGCCCCCTGCCCCCGCCTCGGCGCTGCCCGGGACGCCCCGGCCCCCTTCGGCCTCTCGCCTGGCAGCTTGCGCCGGAGGCAGCCTGGCTCCTAATCCGGGTCCGAGATGGACCGGGACACGTCCTCAATGCAACTAACTGTTTCTAAAAAAAAGACCATCTGGTAATTGTCTTCCTTTAGATCTTCCCTTAATTATGCTTTTAATTAAAGATGGTTCAAGGCATTGGACCACATGAAGGGCAGTAATTACAAATTACATTACAAACCCAACAGATGTAGCTCTATCTGCTGGGAAAAAGGTACCGGAATAAAATTTGACTAAACTTTAGGATAAATTAATCCGCTGCCTTGAGAACAGAAGCACATTTTTTATTATGCAGACTCTAGCCAGGATTTAAGTTCTCTGTCATGATTGTTTTCATATTTCTTTGACATCTATTGATTTGGAGGCAGCTGCAAGGCTTTGTCACAAGAGAGAAGAGCAGTCACAATATATTAGCTTGATGGCATAACTCGAATATGAGTAGGAAGGATAGAAACATGACAGCGAGCCACGTGACCGAATGATGGGTCTCCAACAAAATAAAGAAATTAATTTTTAATAAAAAGCTTTAAAAATACCACAGCCAGTGCAACAGCAAGGGGAACGGCAGAACTTGTTAATTATCAAGCACCGGCGGCTCTGACGTTTACCCCCGAAGACTGGGAGGGGACAGGCTTTGGGTCTCCACGTAGGACCCGTGTATGGGTGGCAGAAGAGGCGAGGAGCAAAGCCCCCTGGCCGTGCCAGGCACCCGGCTGCGCTTCCCTGCCAGGTGCTGGGAGTGAGCATCCCGCTTGGCCCATACGCTGTTTGGAGGCAAAACCCCAAGGGGTGTTAATGTAAAGCCCCTTTGGTGAGCAGATGCAAAGAAATGCAGACCCCACAGGCTCTGTAATGAGGGAAGGCAGTGCAGGCTCTGAGATTTCCAGGGGGAATATCGCCCCACTAATCTGTGGTCACTGATGGCTCCAGATAAGCTCCTCATGATGCATATTGTGGGGCTGCATGAATACAGGCGTATGAACTGCTGCAAAATGAGCTGGTTTGCGGAGGCTGGCTGGCACGTCGGGAGGAGATCAAGAAATTACGGGTGCACAGGTTTACGAAATTGAGTTCTGGTTCAGTGGCTAAGCACATCATTGACAGTCAAGGGGCTGTTTTCAAGTCTACCTCCAGTTCAAAGTATGCGCCTCTGCTGCTTTTTGCCAAAATCCTGTGCTAAATGGGGGACTGGGAGCTCAAAGTATTTGAGCAGGTTTGGGCAAGGTAGCAGAATTTCCCTGTCTGGGGGAAGCTGTTCGTTAAGGCAAACCTTGAAGTCAATCCAGAGAGCAGGGACAGTGCGAATTCACGTCAGACGCTCCATCAGACCGTCAAAAAGAAAACAAGTCGGGAGGTTTCGCCTTCCCCTCTCCAGCTCCTTGTGTGGGAGCAGCAGGGCACCCCGACCCCTTCCTTTCTCTGGGATGTGGTGCGGGTGCCCTGGAGCTGGAGCCGACCCGTGTGTGGGCATCGGGGCCTTGGCTTTCCCAGCTCATGCCTGGCATCGTGCACCTCGCCCTTCCCCGGTGGGGCCATGGCCCGGCTGAGCTCAGCTCGGTGGGCCCGGCCCAGCCGCTCGCAGCCCCGGTTGGCAGCAGGGCACGGAGCGGAGCCTCAGCCCCGCGGTCACTCTTCTGTGCCCACTCTGTTAAGAGTGCCACTTAGTTTGTTGTTCTGACGTGCACTAAGTGCTTCGACTGCCCTGTCTTGTTGCTGCTGCCTGGATCCCATCCTGCCTGCAGTGGGGCAGCTCAGGGCCCTGCTCCTGGCTTCTTCAGGCCTCTGTGCTGGGGGCAGCGTCCAGAGGGACCTCCTTGAATGCCTCTGAACCAGCTGACTCTGGCTTTCCAGAAATACTGTAATTTGTGTGTCAGTAGGTGTTGCTGCATTGGTCTAACACATGACGCATTACTGCTCCTAGGCCCTCGTTTTATTTCAAAATGGGCAAGCATAATGCTTCTCTATTTGTTCAAGCTTTACGCCCATAGTTTGCTACCTTATGTAAGCGACCCCAATGACAAAATTCTGTGGAAGAAGCGCAGAATAATTTCAGGCTTAAAAATGATGTTAATAGGAAAATTACATGCGCCATCCAGGAAAACCTGTGCATATAATACAACTGGTCAACAGCAGAGTGCAGATACTTGTGAAAAAACTTGCTGCGCTTCTTTACAGAAGCACTTTGTGTGTCTTCATGTGTCAGCAGACAAAAGCATTTGCGCCAAAATGCAATAAATGCTTTTAAATCACCAAGTGCAGGAAATAAATATGTTTCCATGCTACTTTGGTTCTTTGTGATTAAATTGCTCTGCCGACAGTCCCATGTGTCCCCATTCAGCGAGGATGCAACATGCTACCGGACAACTGTTTCTTTGTGAATATGTGAAAGGCTGCAGATGTTTCGCTGCTCTGCTGGGTACGGCACAGAGCCTTTTGGTGAGGCGGCGCGCGCTTGTTCATGCAGCAAGCAAGCAAGCTGGGACGCTCCTCTTCGAGCCGCGAAGCTCAACAGGTGCAAAGCGACTGCCACGGGCATGGCTCTGGGGCTCGCGGGATGGCACCAAGCAGCCCTGGTGCGGGGGACGCCTTCCCAGGCCTGTCTGGAGTGGCCTGAAATCACCGCTTGTGCGGTGCGGGGCGCGTTGTGGCAGTCACTGAACGATGCGGTTTTGGGTTGTTTCACAAGGCAGCACTGAGCACGGCTCTTTTATTTATTTATTTTTCTACTGTTGTCTGAAATTGAGCTTTTTGTTGAAAAATGTCAGTCCTTGCAGCCATTCAGTGTGGAGAAAGTGATGTCTTAACCAGGAGCCACTGGGGGTGCTTGGTAGGGTTGAAGGCGAACGAGAGCTGATGAAGCCGGTGGAAGACTCTGAGCAGGTAGCAGTGCAGCTCCCAGCCACGGCCATGCGTGCAGCGCCATGACCCGCTGGGCAGTCCTGGTGCACACGGGGGCTTTCCTTGGAGTTTCTCTCAGGGCCATGAGCAAGGAGCGGCTGCGTGGGTCTCGGGGCAAAGCACAGCGACGCAGGTCAGCCTAGGTGACTGGAAAACCCTTCCGCTGTGTTGTCGTGCACCTCGTGAAGCCACGTTTTTAGCGTGCGTGTAGATGGAACGTTGCAATTTTCTCCTGTTTTAAAGAAAGATTGTCTCAATAACACATCATCACAGGAAACAAAGGGTGAGAAAGTACTCTCTCCAACCAGAACGTAAGCAGATTTAACACTTCCAACAGGCATTGACAATTACTTGCCTGTGCATAGAAATGTCACGTTTTTAGGGTCTAGTATTTTGAAGCACAAGTCACGTAAGACATTCGTGTTAGGCGCTGTATTTGGAATTTACCTTTCTCAGGGACAGCAGCTTCATTGGAGTGGGTCAGATGTGGTCAGCTTTATGTGACGATGGGAAAATTGCCCATTCCACACCTCTGCTGATGTGTGGTTTCCACTTAGTTTAGGGAATATATTGCAATTTGGGTAAAGAATTACTATCTATTAGCATATGCATTTCAGAGTAAGCAGAGAAAACTTGAAGCTGCTTTGGTGTTTGGAATGATAGAAATAGTTTTAGGGTATTTCCAGGAATTTCTAGGAATGCCAAGGTACATTTATTGCATGGCTTTTCAGTTTATTACCCAAATACCACGTGTATTTCAGTAATACATGCATGCATTAGGTCTTAAAGATTAACTTAAATAAGAGCATTTCTTCATACATTTTTACTTTTTTTTGGATGAATTGAACATTGAAAAAAATCACGCTGTTGCTCAGAAGGTTTTCCTGCTTTCCTCAGCACATCAGTCAGCCGTCCTCAGCCAACAAGTTGTGGCCCATTTCTCGTAATCATTTGCATTGCATTGAAGGCCAGCTACATAAACCATTGTGTAAAACCATACGTCTGGAGGCCTCTGTGTGTGTGTTTGTGCGTTCACACACACAGACATGGCCCCACAATTTTCTGGCTCTCTCAGAAAGAAAATCACTCTCTCTCTCCCTTGTTTTATTTCATTTTTAATTTTTTGTCAAGGACACGTTTATCTGCATAGGACCTTATGTAGGACAGGACTGTTGAAGGGGTTAATTCTGCATGTGCAATCTCTAACTAAAGATGCAGCAGTACAGTGCTTTTATCTGTATGCCTTCTGTCCCCCCTTACAAACAAATTTACTTGTTTGCATTGAGAGCCAGGTGCTCCCTTCACACTGACACGTCAGCAAAAAACAATCGGGAGCTGGACGAACGCTGGTACAAATCTGGGGCAAAACGTTGGGAAATACTGAAACCTCACTTTCTTGTCTTAAACAACAGAACAGTCTTGGCCTGCCCATGTTTCGTGTGTCTGCTGCCTTGGGCGGTGTGCCCTGCAGCTGGGCTCGGAGGGAAGCCCCCTGGCTGCCCAGCAGGTGCATTGATTTTACACGTCTTCCCCCAGAGAAATCAGAAATCCAAAAGCAAACCCCATCGCCCAGGGACAATATATGGATTTGTCGCTGTCCTTGGAGGACTGAGAATCCTAAAATCAATGCCCAGATTACACTGATCTGTATTTGCAGATGTCTCATCTGCAATAGATACAGTATTGACAGGTTTCTTCATTTTACCTGACCATTTCAGATTGCCAAGTGGGAAAGCACGGAGGACTGGTAATTACATTTGTGGTGTGAGCAATGCTTAAGGAAGCCAGAGCCACGGCACTTGGAGGGGCTGTAAATCGCTGCAACCTCCTGCAGCATGTTTGAGCATATATTTGATTATGATTTTGCTGTGCTACATATGTTTTTGCAATAGCAACCACACATTTCTGATCGAAGCACTGGGATGGAGAGACCCTCACAGGGGTATACTTGCGGGTGTGTGTAGGCAGGGGGCACAGCACTCCCCGGTGATGTCCATTTCAAATTGCTGCTGCTGTCATTTCACCACCGATTTCTTTTTCCAACTGATATTGTTGGATACAAAGAACTAGGGAACGCAGGGCAGCGAGCAGTCCTCCAACTGAGCTCCACAGTGATCCAAGCAGCTTGTGCTCACCACCAAGCACATCTGGCCGAGGCGTGCGCCACAGCCCGGCGCCAGAGGCACACCCAGAGCTGGAGACCAGAGGCCAGGGCTGGGGGGCGAGCGTGTAAGCGCATCCCCCCACCCCACTGCCCGCAAGCCCTGCACAGGGATTGCTGCCCGGCCACATCTGCAGGTAGCTGGGAAGGGATCCCGCTTGGATTGTGCACATTTTGCAGATTTTGCACTTGGCTGCCCAGGTTTTCCAAACGCCGATGTGTTTTCCTAAGGGTTTTTCATGAAGTTCCAGCATGCCGCGTGGTTCCTCTCTGAGTCACGCTCCGAATCCCCTCTCTGCACAGAAATCTCCCCTTTAACGAGCAGCCGTAGCATCCTCAGAGGGTTGTTTCTAAACCTCCCGTGCAGTGCGTGCACAAATGCGCAGCCTGCATTCATGAAGTAAGTGCGTGGCCCAGGCTCTTAAATCAGTGGGGGTGAGGCGGAGGCTGAAGCACATCGGTAGCTGCTGAAGTTCTTAGGTAATAAGGGATTTACAGCAGCCTCTTCCTTGATTTTTTAGCCTCGTCTTCAGCCAGCCCTTTGGCCATGTTTATTGCACATAGACATGCTCTTTGCTTATTTGGAGGAGTGAATTAATAAGCAGCTATGCTACTTAAAAGTCACTTGGAGCTTATGCCTGGAGCAAGATAAAGGAAGGATCTAAAATCAAGGCAAGGATTGTTACTTTTTTAAAAAAATATTATTTTTATTATTAAATATTACCCGAAGAATGAAGCGGCTATAAACTGTGCTTCATAGTAAATAGACATAAGCACGGTCACGCTTTTAGATACCACCCCAACAGTTCCAGTTTGAATCAAACCAAACCACTGAAAAAAGCAGCGGTAAAGGGAGGAAAAATCAGCGAGGAAGAACTGGCGCTAAGGGGGAGGAAAGTGAAATGAAAGGAAACCCAATACTGACAGATTATGTAGAGCAGAAGGAGATGGGGTAGAAAAAAAGCAGTCAAACGCAGACAGAAATATGCCGTCTGGCAGGAGGGGGCAGCCACAAAACCAGCCAAAAGGGGGGTGCTTCGCCCTCCCCCTGAAGCAGCGCACACTTTCCGTCCTGTGAGACCCCTGGGGGAGCAGGGCCGTGGGGAACAATCCCGGGGGCACCTCTGCACCCCCTGCTCCGAAAAATAGCATGCGTGTGGTTTTGCAAGTGCTGTCAGTGGGGCATGGGGCTGCTGGCTGTGCCACAGCTACCTCGTGTCCCGGTGGCGCAGCGGCACCAGGGAGGCAGCCGGTTTTTGGTTAGGGAAAAGCCTTCGTACATCACATCTGAGGAATGAGTGGGTACGGCAACAGCAGAGCAAAAGCAGCCCTTGCACTGCAGAGCTTGTAAATGAACTGGATTCAGTTTTGGTCTGCTGTTTTGCAAACAACTTTTGTCCTGTGTTATGTGAAACAAATGTTTGTTACTGATATGAGGCACTCCGAATTAGCACAGATGTCCTCGCAGTAGCTGGAGCTTGCTTGGTAGGAGTACCTTCAGGCAGGTATGTGCACTCTTCTCTTAGCCACTGCTTAGCTGCTGGCAAACCTACCACCTGAGCAAAGTGACTGGGAAAACCGCAGAAATGCATTTTTCTAGCACAAATCTCACATTCAGTTTTACTAAATGGATTTTACTTCCAGGAAGAAAATGTTGCATGTAATAATTTTGCACACTTTTAATTGCACTTCATTGCCCCGCAAAGCACATCAGCAAATATCCCCACGTCCACAGAGGGCTGGTGCCAGAGCAGGATCGTGCCAGTGTCCAAAGATGAGACTGAAAACTTGGTGTGCGAGGCCCTGCAAATGGCACGGTCACACCGAACCCTAATGGGGTTAAAGCCAGCAAAACACTGTGTTAAATCATGCAGCCGTACTCTCAAGAGCACAAAGCAGGAAAAATCAGGAAAACAAACTGTTACGCTGCAAGTATTTTTTACCAAGGAGTTCGTAGCTGCTCAGTGCCCAGGCTCTGGGCCCCACTTGAAGAGCTTGTGCCTGGTTTTTGGAAGCATTGTAGGGAAGGGGATCAAGCTCTGCACAGGCTCTCCTCAAAACTGTTCAGCACTGGCAACTTACTTTTGCTGCACAAACTTGACTGATGTATAAAATGTAATGGGATGAAGGGAAGAGCCCCGATGTAGTCTCAAAACCGTAAAGTGATTTCCTGTGCTGTTTTCATTAGTGTCTGCAAAATATTATCGAAATATTATCTGCGTAATGTGACAGGGAAGGGAAAAGATCAGTCTTGAAAGTTCTTGGAGCCATTAATAATTTCCTCTGGCAATGAGAAAACCTGCCCACACCTCGAGCTTTAGGAAGAGCAAACGGAGGCAGAGAAATCCCCGCTGCTCTCTGCCCTGAAGCCAGGTTCTTAACTTTATGATCACTTTTATTTAAGTTTCTTACACTTCAGCAAAACGCAGCAGAGCTTGACAAATTTATTTTGCAAGAGAAAGTCTGCTATGACTTGTTTTCCTTTTGTTTTTAAAGTGTGGACACAGGGGAATGCATTCCTGAAAAAAAAAAAATAAAAAAAAATAAAAAAAAGCTGTTTGCACCATTGCCGAGCTTGATGTCGGAGAGCAGCAATGGGGTGCTGCTGCCAACCCACCTCCCACTCTGCACCTGAGCAGTTTGGGACTCTCGGGCAGCTTTCCTGCACCAGGTTTGCCCCCAGCATGGTCCCTAGCCCTGTCCCTGGGGATGCAGCACGCCGCGCTGTGCTCCAGCAGGTACCGGCGCCGCGCAGCACCAGCCCTTGGTCGCAAGGCAGGCGCTGCGCAGGAATTGGGGCTTACAGGTTTTAGCTTTCCGGGCAGCCAGAAGGGTTTTGTTTTCAAAATGTAAAGTTAGAACTGGTTTTCAAAGGCAGGAAATTATTATTAGAAACTAACGAATTTTGTCAGGACCTTGAAATTATAAGTATGCACTGAGCTGGGTCGCTCAGTTTAATCTCCAGTGTCTTTGACTTCCCTAAGTAGGTCACATCAGCAACGAGTGCAGATGTCATAAGATAAGATTAAAAATCCAAGCAAAAAAATACAGAAAACATGTGCTCCCCAAACTCCACACCCCATGAATACTTAAAAACCCTCAAACACTGTTGGGTGAGAAGCAGTTTCCACAGAACTAAGTGCCTTTTTCTTCTAAGGCAGCAATTCAGGCGGTGGCTGGGACCATCCAAGAGAAATAATAAGGCCACGTTTGTGTTTGTTGTGCAAGGCCAGGAGGGGCAAGGGTGAGACCTGAGTCATGGGAGGCCAGTGGGCGCGGAGGCACACTGTGCTGACCCTTCTGCAGGGGTGTTGTGGCAAAAGCCCTGGAGATGTCCCCTGCTGGGGGACAGGTGGGTGGCCCCAGGAGCTGATATGGAAAGGAATGAACATGGAATTGATACGGGGTTTTCCTCAGGCTTGCATCTTCCTGTGCTGGAGGGAGCAAGGTCAGGAGATGCTGATGTGGATGCAGATGTAGGATGGAGATGGATATGGATGTGGGATGCTGATGGAGAGCAAGGGAGCTGGGACACATCCTGCCCATGTAGTGCCCCATGTCAAGTCCAGCCTGAGCTCCTCTGCCACCAGCTCACTGTCACCCCTTGCTTGGCAGGGAGCCGGTGCTTGCCCAGGCTGCTGGGGCTCTCACCCGGGCTCGCTGCCGCCTGCCAGCAGCGCAGAGTCCGGGAGGCAGGGATAAAGCGCTGCATTGTGCTCGCCCAGCACCTTTTGCTCGCCCACAATCTCACCATTGTGCGCGGTTTATCACGATTAAATTCCAGATGAACATACAAGGGAAAAGTTCATCAAAACAGACCCGAAACAATGGGTGTTTGAAGGCTTTTCGAGCGCGGCTGTCGCACAACAAGTAGTGCTTTCCAAAGGCAGCCAAATTCATGTTCAGCGTGGCAACCTGGAGGCAGCACGGGAGCGGTGCTCCTTGCTGGGGCTGCGCGGGGCTCGGGTGCGGGAGCAGCCGGGAACGGACGGGAGAGGCAAATGCTTTATTCATAGCAGTGCGTGGCGCATTTCTGCTCAAAATATAAATAGTGAATGTTTGTG
This sequence comes from Nettapus auritus, assembly GCA_011076525.1. Lineage (NCBI taxonomy): Eukaryota > Metazoa > Chordata > Aves > Anseriformes > Anatidae > Nettapus > Nettapus auritus. The sequence goes on along the minus strand of CM021769.1, from coordinate 56,632,571 downwards.
CTAATGAAATGCTTTCTAATGGCAGTGGGGAGACTTGGCTTTTCCCCAGGTGGAAGCGCTGGGAGCTCAAATAGCCAGCGATATTTTTTGCAAACCACAACCATGTTTATAAGCTATAAACTGTGCAAAATGTGCTGTCCGCTAGAGAATTTTAAGGTTGCAGCTCATGCAGGAGATTTATTTATTTATTTATTTAGTTAGTTAGTTAGTTATTTTAACTAAAACATGAAAAAAGAACGAGTGGGAGCTGGGGCATGGGGAGGGCCAGGTGTGCCAGGGGCTGGTGTGCTGGGGCAATGCCGCACAGGGCTCTTTGGAAAGAAGCCCATCACGTAGGGCCGCAGACCTCATCCAAAGTCCCTGATAGCAGGGACTGAAACCACATGGCTATCTACAGGATTTTAAGCCACTGATCAATATTTGTTAAGAGGGGTTGCTGGTGAGGGCTGGCTGCCTTCTCTGCTGAGCCCAAGGAGCCAGAGGCTCCACGGGCAGAGCGAGCACATCGCTGTGCCTCAGCCAACACCCCTGCTCTTGGCAACCACATAAAGTGAAGACAGTAAATGCAAGTAAAAATCAGAGGAAAAAAGCCTCTTAAAGTCTTGTAATTTCAAAGGCAGCTACATCCTTCTACTGGATTGTTTTTAAACGTGACCAAAGCAGGGCAGTAGATGAGCCAAAGAGCCCCACTGCAGAGGGTGTTATGTGGAGTGATCCATACTAGGAGGGTGTTTTCCTCAGGTCCATATAAAGCAGAATGTGCAGATAATCCATGGCTAGAAGAAACCTGCAGGCTGCTGTAAACACCCCAAGAAAGGCTCCGCAACACAGGGTAAACAATTAACACAAATTTCAAATCACTGCACTGTCACCTTAATAGGCAGCGAAGTCAGCTACGACGGGCGTAATAGGATGAGACAGTTTAATTCTTGTTATGACATTAGCTGCAGACTTGTACAACAGCTGAGAACGGGGGAGCGAGAAGAGTTTCCAGGCGCCGCAGATCTGCACTGCACCGCTTGGACTGAGGGCAGGGCACCAACGAGGGCTCCCAGGCTCGACGAGGAACAGGGAACAAATGCTGCCCAAGCTTCCAAAATCCCATGGAGGTGTTTTCCCTCCTTGTGTGTGGTTGATGTTATTTTAGAAAGACTTATTGCAGATAAAGCGGTGCCATTTCGCAGAGCCCAGCAGTGAAAGCAGCTGGGAGGCTGTGTGCAATATTGTGTTATATATCAGAAACACGCACATCCAGGAGGTGAACTGAGCCGATTCTGTTTTCCCAGCATTAAGCTTCAAAAAATTAGAAGTCACCCAGGCTTGAACCTCAGACAGACAGGTAATGAGCCGTGACAGCCCTTCGCTGGGATCCGCAGGAACGGGCAAGCAGGCCTGGGTGTCAGCCACAGAAACGCGCTAATCAGACCCAAATCTCCGAGTAATGCCGCCAAGTGCCAGCACGTCGCTCCGAAAGGCGGGCAGGCGGCAAGGGGAAGCCCGTGGGACGGGGCCATCATGCTGGGCCCTGCATGGCCCTCGCAGCTTCATCAGGGCCGTGGGGACTCAGAGAGGCCATAGTGAGGACGAAGCGAGGCCATAGCGAGGACTTGACACAGTGAAGGCTCATTCAGAAGGCTTGGTTTTGTGTTTTTACCGCCCTGCTCTTTGTAGCTTTGCTGTTGGGAAAATGGGTCACGGTCTCCCTTTAGGTCATGCGGAGAAATCGCGCTTACAGCCTGCCCTTCGTACAACGCTTCTGCATCTCCTCAGCGGTACTTACTGTGTCTGAGTGTGGGGTCTGCAAGCATACAACGTGGGCTGCTAGGAAGGTGACTGAGGAAAGCCCCAGCTTTCCTCAAGGTGTAGCTGAAAAGGAAGCCCTCTCTCCCAAATACCGATCCCGTCTTTATCAAAAGCCCCGTGAGCGCCCCGCTGGCTGGGCCCTGGGGTCGCCCCGGTGTGGGAGCTCCCCGGGGCTCCAGGCCTGCCAGCACACCGCCCGGCGTCCCGCTTCCCCACAGGCTTTGTTGGGCAACTCATGTCTGAGAAAAGGCTGAGCCGTAAAGCTGCCACGTCCCACAGCACCTTAATTCTGCATGAAAAGGTGGGGTAATTCCTCATGGAAACGGCTGGTTCCCAGCCTCCTCCCGCCTGGAGGAGGGCTAACCACGCTGTCCCTGCCTGGGCTGCCCCGTGCTGGGCCAGCAGCATCTCCCGGCCCCTCAGCATGGCCCGGTCCCCTCGCTGTCTGCATGGGATGTCGCCGGCCGCTCCTCTCCCCGAGAATTCACCTCCAGCTTTTGGATTTCGCGATGTTAAATCCCTGCGATGAAAAGGGGTTTTCGTGCCTTTATATGGAGTTGCAAACCTGTATTAAGCCTCAAAAGATGTTTTTATCGAAAGATCTTGACAGCTGCCAGCTTCCCTAAATCCCAAACTATCATTACGCATTTAGTTGCAGACGGGGGATTTTTCTGGACCTTCCCTCCTGACCCAGTGATAAAGCCAACTTGGTCTGAGATTGAAGATTCATTTATCTCTCCTTGGCAATTATCTCTATTACTGCCCGCAATCCTTCCCAATCTTTCTAAACAACATCCTGCTATTAAAGCCACTTGGCAAGCATTTAAAGCCCTGGATAAGTTAACCATGCACAAAATATCCCACTTGGGGAAGGATCCAGCTATAAAAATAAATGGTTTACGTTCCGAAGGGCACGGTTCAGGATGGGTATTCTTCGTTTGTGAAGAGAGGTCATCATTGCTGACAATAAAATTATGTAGGACCTGATCCTCCCCCACTGAGCTCAACAGCAAAATCCCTCCTGGTTTCAATGGTGTTTTCCGGGATCAGCCGCCGGGAAAGCCAACATTCCTCAAAGTTGCTGAAAATCTATAATTGGATATATTAAGAGGGCTTTCAAAGGGACGTCAGCTTTGGAGGCTTAGTGTAAACTGCACTGCAAAGGGGATCCCCGCACGTAACTCAACCCGTGCAGCTGGTTCAACGTTACTTTGTGGCATGGTCTCCGACCAGGGGAGGCCAGGCCCTGCGGCCTCCACCCCATGTCCCGGGATGCTGCGGAGGCCAGCGGGTAAGGCCAGGGCAGGGGATGCGGGGCCGGCTGGGGATGTGTGGGGTGCGATCCTGCCAGCCTGGAGGCACCGAGGCGCCCAGCCCCTGTTTTCACAGGCTCTCTGGTCTCCTGTCACAACGCATCTCTGTGGGAGAGCCGGCGGAGCGTTGTGATGAATCTTGCCATGCCTTGCATGTCCATATTTAGTAAAATGAAGCTTAGTTTGAGCCTTTGGGACAGGAATTGAATGCATCCCCAAAAGACAGATTTTTAACTCACTGGCTGAACTTCAAAGTGTTCTTTAACCTTCTTTTGAAAATGTTCACCGGTAGCTTTTTGGGAACTGGAAACCTTCCCTTTCCACTCGCCCACTGCTTTTCTGGTCCACCAGCAGTGTTTCCCTTTAGTGGTCAGGGGAAAGGGGCCATGGGTGCAGGTGAGGGGCACCGATGTGCCCTGAGGGCAGGGATGCCCTGGCTGTGGCTGGCACCCACCCAGGGATGCTCTGGCCATGCCACGGCCTTGCAGGAGCCCTGTCCTCAGTCACACCCTCCCCTCACTCCTGCAGCCCTCCACAGGGCACAACCACAAAGCTTGCTCTCATTCCTGGAGAGCTCAGTTTTTCAGTTTTCCTTCCCTTTTTAGTGAAAGCTGAAATTCAGCAGAAGCCGAGGAGGCCACCACAGAGAGCCACAGGTTCTCTGCACTTGCTGGGACCAACCGGGCCTGGCTGTGGCTTCAGGATGCACAGCCTGCAAACACAGCAATGAAAGGAAATATTCTGAAAGGGATGAGTCAGCTGGAGGCCGGGGGGATCTGACTGGAATTTAAAAAGTTGCGAGGCCGCGTGCCGGTCTGAGCCCTGCCAGCACAAAAACTTGTGGGCGCTTTTGTAGCCTGGCATAATGGTGTCACCTCGCTGATTAGCTGACAAGCCCTCCCAGGATGGTTTTAGGCAATTAGAGAGGCGTTACTGCAAGCCGTCCTGCCCAGGTTGCTGCCAGGCTGCTCTGTGGCACCGCGCGGGGCAGCCCGGCCGTTTGGAGGGAGCACAACTGCCAGGCCGGGTAGCGACTTCCAAAGGCTTCGGGGTTTGGCCGTGAGGTGTTTTAAATAAATGACGTTTGAGTTCCATTTATTTGTGGTGTGAACAAGACATCGGTCCAGTCAGAGCAAATCAGAGCAGGTAACTTCTCAGAGAAATCTTCTGCTGTCTTCGCCCTCACTCACATGGTGCTCGAGTTCATTCCCCTGCTACCGGGGGTGGTTGACAGAGGGCCCGCAGAGGGCTGTGAGCCAGGAGCGGTTTTCACTGAGGACCCATAGAGGACCTTTACGCTGGGAGAAGAAGCACCCGTGAGTTTTAGTCCAGGCAACCTAATTTCAATCATAGAAGTGTTTGCAAGCACCTGGAGGGGAAGACTGGGGGGACAAATCCAATGGGGATTTGTCAAGCAGTGTGTTAAATCACTCCGGTTATTTGCTACAACAGGGGAAGTCCTGTCACGCAGAGAAAAGCCGTGGATGCACGCTGTGGAAGGGGCCAGGTGGGGTGGGATGCAGCAGGAAGGGCTGCAGCAGGGGCAGAGCACAGCCAGCCGGGCACTGCGCTCCAGGAACGGCTCAGACACCTGCAGAGGGTTTGGAGGCGAGCAGTGAAAATGATGAGACCTGGAAAATAGGAATTACGAGGGCCAGCTGAATGGCCTGGGGTTGCTGAAGCTGACAGGGGAGAAGGTGCAGGGAGGAAAAGGTTGCGACAACCTTCCAGCGCCGTGAAGATGGTCACAAGGAGGAAGAGCACGACCTGTCCTCTGCATGCATCCTGCGAAGGACAGGAGCAGGTGGGCTTTGTGTGCAGCAGAGGGACTTGGCATGGACCTAAGGCAACGTTAGGTTCCTCCTGCTGGCAGACGGGCTCTCCGCACCCCAGGATGGGCTGCCGGGGCGAGCAGGGGGGAGACGGCAGACACACAGCTGTGGGTGCTGGCCCAGAGACAAGAGCAGGGTGCCGCTGCCTCACGCCTGCCAGCAGTTCCCTGCCGGCCCACGGATTCAGGTGCAGGTAGGAGCACACAGGAGGAGAAATGGAGAGAAAGCTCCAGGATGCGGCTTCTGGGCCAGAGGCCAGCCCCCAGCATCACCCGAGGGTGGACAAACGCCTTGGGGTGTGCTCGCTTCCACAAACAGTGGCCGTCTGTCCCTGTCTGGCGCTGCTGGGACAGCACCGTTCTCTCAGCCAGCTCCAAATGTTCCTCATTACCTGCCCTAAGCTTCTCTCAAAGATAAGTGGTTCTTGTGCAAAGCCGCTAATTTAGTCCCAGCAAAGTAGAAAATAAGTCTGAGTGCAAAAAGCTGGTGGGATTTTGACAATATGCACATCGAGGTTGGGCGACCAGTCTTAATTAGGCCATCTTTGTTTACATTTGATGTTTATCAGCTAATTGGCATGGCAAGGTGTGAGTCACACAGCTTCCCTCTGGCATGAAATCAGTTTGCGGGAGAAAAACCGGGAGAACAAATGATCCCAATTACAGGACACCCCACTGTGCTAATTACCATCCCGGGGAGGCAGAGCCTCGCACCCGTGCGCCGCTCCCCACCACCTCTCTGCCGCAGCAGAGGTGACACCTGGCTGCCAGTCCCCGGCTGCCCACAGCCCTCTCAGGGCCAGGGCCACCTCCTCTCTCCCTTTATGTCCTCTCCCCCTTTCTTGGTCTGGCCCGGTGGAGGCCACATCGCAGCCGCAGCTCGTGAGAGAGGCGTCGTGGTGCTTCCAGCGCCGTGATGCCCACTGGACCAAAGCCTTGATCTTTGATGCGACGGAGCCGAACCTTACTATCACTGCTCGGGCTCACTGTCAGCATTCAGACCTGCCTGGGATCTTTCCCCATTCCCACCTTTTAAAAATGTTTTTAAGCCATCAGCAAGCCGGCCAGTCCCCCGGTCCATCCTCCCGCTTCCCTGGCACTTGGTTCCTGAGTGCACACACACACACACTTGTGAGTCTGCATGTCTGCACATACTGTAAATCTCCTTCTTCTTCCTCTCTCCCCACCCTTTGCCTTGCCCCCATACCCTTTCAGCCCCTATACCCTTTCCCCTATACACCAAGGGCCCAATGCGCAGGAATGTTTCTTGGCTGCCCTTGAGTTGAATGATGATCCTGGAGGCTTGGAAAAGCCACAAAGCTCAATGCTCTCTGTCTCCCTGTGTCTCTCTTGTCTTTCCTTCTTAGTAGGGGTAACAGATGGCTGAGGCTTTCACCAACAGTCCCGAACACATTGTCACTCCCAACTGAAAGTGAAATATTCAGTGGCATTTAAATTAAATAGACTCTAATGCTTCAGTAATATTAATTACGGTTTCATTCATCCCTGGCCTAATAAATCAACACATAAAGATAGGATGATCCTGGGGCTGGCAGCAAAGCAGGGCTATTCTGCCCTTTGTAAGGTTATGCACACAAAGCCCCCATTCTTACAGGGACATGATGGCCCCTCCAAACATCTGTGCTCAGCACCACTTGAGGAGAAGCCAAAGTGGTAACATTTAAACTTTTCTTGTCCAATTTGTCCACGCAACGGGGCTCAATTCAACGAGAACTTTCAGGGAAAATTAGAAAAAAAAAAAAAAAAAAAAAAAAAAACACAACGTGTTAAGCGGGCGAAAAGTTTTCCCGGGTTGCACCGGGGGGCAAGCAGATTTATTCCGGCAGCCCTGCCTGGGCGCGGGGCAGGCTGGCCCTTCTGGCGGCTGCATTTGTTACCCCAGCCTCAACCTTTAAAGGGTGGGCTGAGGGGCGGGGAGGCTCGCCGTGAGGGAGGGAAAATTTCGCTCTCAGCAAAATTTCAGTAGTTGGGGAGGCCCCCGGGCAACAATTTTTCAAACAATTTTGTGTGTGTGTGTGTGTGTGTGTGTGTGTGTGTGTGTGTGGATACCACAGGGGAAATAGACTCTGTACTTCACCAACAACAGTTTTTTTTTTTTTTTGTTTTTTTTTTCCCTCACCACTATACATATGTAAAAGGAGGCTAATAAAACGGTTGAATAAAAGATCGCTGCTAGTAAATCTTCAAGAGACAAAACCCTCCACTTGTGATGCTTCAAAGCGGCCCAGAGCTACCAGTTTACCCCAAAAGTCCCAACTCAGTGCTGCTGATTGGAAAATAAAAAGCCCCTGTGCATAAAAACTTCACTCCAATTGTTATGCAGTGAATGCAGCGTTTACGTACAGCAGCCTTACTTGACCAAATGACTCCTGAGTAGAGCAGCGAAAAGCCTGTTGCCTGTGCAGCTTAGCTCTTTTGGAAAGGTCTGGCTAGAGTAGGTTTGTGAGGAACAACAACAAAAAATGATGATGAGAAATCAATGCCCTATCATGCAAGTGCATTGTGGAAAGCTGGACCAGTTCTGAAACAAAACGGTGTGGAAAAATAAGCCGCAGAGCTGCGTGACGATGTGCTGGGACTGCACGGTTCGCAGCAAGGTGCTGGCATGGCGGGGGTCCCTGCTGCACCCAGGGCACGTCCCTGCAAGACAGGGACAGCAGTGTGCTTCGGGAGGGATGTGTCCTCCCCGTGCTGTGATGGAACAAAACCAGCCGTATCACCCGGCTGGCGTGCAGAGTAGGCACTGGCCCCAGCCAGCTTTCCCCCGGCTCTGTCATTTGGCCTAGCCTTGCTTCAGTCTCCTCACCTCCAAAATGGGCATTAAGTCACTTACACAGCGCTTAGAAGGCCTTAGTGAAGGCCAGTGTCCAAAGAAACCTTTTATCGGTGCTAATGATGAATACCAGAGACTGTGCAGGTCAAGCAGGCACCACTGGGAGAGCCAGCAGAGGGGCCACCTCAGCAGGCTGCTCGCGAAGTTCAGCTTTATGCAAAAACCTTGGTTTCATTTTTCCTCAGAACACATTCAGCCTATCTCCAGACCCTAAGTAAGCAAAAAATCCAGAGTAAATGCTGCGTTACCATTTCACACATCAGATTTCAGTGGAGGATGATGTTCAAGTAGCTGATGTCACTGCGATGGCAGGCTTGGAGAAGCTTTGTGTGGCAAATGGCTGTGCCACTGCCCCGTCCCGGAGCAGCGCCCAGAGGGCCCGGGCTGGCTGCTTGTGTAAGGGGAGCAGGGACAGCAGCGCCCAGCCAGGAGCCTGCATTCACCTGTGAGCATCCTCCCTTTGCAGGGAGCTGTGGAGGGCGAGCGAGGGACAGGCAGCCGTGGGCACGGGCAGGGCTGTGGCAAGCAGCCGGAGCCCCCACAAGTGGGAAGATATGGCAAGGGGCTGTGCCGCGGGCAGCAGGGGCCGGGGAAGCCTGTCAGGGAGCAGCAGCTGCTGCTCCCCCTGGGGCATGGCTCGTCCTCTCCCGGCTGCCTCCACCAGCCGGCCTCCCCAGGCGACCGCTGAATTCTCCTGCGCCTCAAGCTGGCCCTGGGAGCCGGGCTGGCAGGGAGCTGCCGGCGACCCCTTAACGCTCCAGCTGGTCCGGGTGCTCCGCAGCAGCTGAGCGAGGAGGGCTCGCTCGCCGGCTTGTCCTAGTTCCCATCAGCTGGCCGGGCCGGGCAGCCCACACGCCCGTTAGCCAGCAAGAGCACATGTTGCTCCTGCACCCGGGGCCCCGATTCACCATCATGGGGTGAAAACTGGGGCAGGAGCTGCCTGAGGCACTCCGGGTGCTCCTTCTCTCGGTTCGTCCATTCAGAGTAGTTAACAGAAATCTCAAATGATTCTCTCTTGACTCCAAGTTTGGAAAAATATTTAAAGCATCCGCGCTCAAAAATCAGTGCACATTCATGCAAACCAACTTTCTGTCCTACCCATTTGTGGAAGGGCGTTTTCTGTGGGTTTGAGGTACTGGAAGCTGCTGTTCACCAGCCTCACTGCTGTTCCCATGAAGGGGCTCCTGCAGGTGTCTGTCACTCACATGTACCGGGTAGCTGTGCCAGTTACCGGTGGAGGGATCTGCTCTCTAGGTCATGTATAAACACTTAACGAACTTGCTAAAACTGTAATTCCTTCATCTAGGCTACATTTAATTCTACATTTAATTCTAGAATACATCTCCATGGCTTGGTCTATGGACAAGGAATTACTCATTGAGAATGGCCTAGAAGATACCTGCTCAGCTTCTTATTTACAAACCACAGGAAACATTCCAATGACTAATGTTGCTAAATTCTGGACAAGAGTTACTAAAATTCCCTGGTTTTCATCAAAAAAGCATTGTTCACTGTTCACAGAAAAGAAAGAAGACACAAAGCTCACCATCCCTTCGCTAAGCAGGGGCCAGCAGATGCTTTTCAGTAATACCGAAAGCGTATACACGAGTCTGCGTTTTGGGGTCATCAGTAATTGGTAATGATTCCCAAAAGTGCAACATGTCATGTTCAGTCATTACCATCTCCGTCCTTGGACATAAACCCTATGCAACCTGGTATGGGCTAACAGAAGAATAAGTCGAAACACAGTTTTAATATGGCAGAGATTAGCAGAGAACGTGTCACTGGATTTATCTCAAGATGTAATTTGCGAACACTTTTTTTTTCTTCACTGCTCAAAACATTCTCTGGTAGATATTTTTAGTAATGACATATATGTTTCCTAGTAAGGCACTTTGGATTTAATAGTAATAAGAAATAACATTATCTACTTTTTATGATTGAAGATTAAGGAGTCTATTCTAATAGCTTCAGTTGTCAACACAAGGTCCTTTGGTACTACATTTCTCAGCCTCCCTGTTGTAAAAGAACATGTCTATGTAGATATTATTAATTTATCATTGCACAAAACAAAGTTTATGAACACTTAATAATTAATGTACTGTGAATTTAATAATAAAAAATTAAGACTCTACCTTACATCATTTTTTAACTATCTGATTTTTATTCTTCTCATTAGCTCTTTATGGGTCTATTCTGAACCATGGCTTGGATTTAAAAGCATTTAGTTTTGTATATTGAAATGTGTATATTGAAATGTGTATATTGTGTATATTGAAACTTCATCTCCAGCCCAGCTGAATACAGGGACAACACCATGATGAAATTAACCACTATGATATTTCTACATTAGAATATCGGGATATAAACATAAACCTGTAATGAAACCAGAGGAGCCTCCCAAGCTGCATGAACTGAAGACCTGGGTCCTCTCACCTTGTAAAGACAACAGACAGACATGTTTTCTTTTCTTTCAAAAATCTTTGGTGCTTTTTGCGTTTATACTTTACCTGGTGAGTGGATAAGCACCAGTTACCTCTTCTCCAAGGGCCTATACTACTTCTGTCTGTCTGAGCAGTTTCTTGCATAAGTGTGATTAAAAAAAAAAAAAAAAAAAGTAGTTCTCTACTTCAAAAATTAACATATCTTATTTGTTATTCTTGCTTTAGCTTCCTCAGCACAACCTGACAGATCTTGTCGTTATCTGCTATCTCGCTCTGGGTGCTCAGAATAAATAACACAGGTCGGGGACTTCAATGCAGGGAAGTGCCTTTGGGGCCCAGTGGCACTACCTGGCTCAGCCCCAGCTGAGGATCTGCCTCTGTTATGTCTCAACACACATATGCTTATGGTATATGATTTTGTTCCTACAGTATGATTCATTCTAGATTTCAAGTACAGAACATGATTCATACTAATTTCTTTCTTTACATTTGTATTATCTACCCTAGCTGTTGAGGGTTTAGTCAGCAGAATAATTAATGTTTGGTTGATAATCTGAATCCCAACAGCTCATCCCAGACAATGTGTCTTGACAGCAAATCCTGCACCACAGAGATTAAGGGACAAATCTGCAAATGTCAGAAGGCGAGGGCTGCATGCGGAAATGCAGGTACCTTCACCAGCTCTCTGTCTGCTCTGCCCTGCACCACTGCACAGCATCCATAAACTCAGCATTGCACCAGCAGTGCAACGTGGCCGTGATTCAACGTGATTTACACAGTGGTCGTATATTTAGGAATGCAGATCACCAGGAATGCACTGAAATGGACACTTGCACACTGCAACTGGGTGTGCAATTACCTGACTTGTACACCCAACACGTGTGTGCCTCTTGGGATGTGCATGTCCCACAATTCAGAGTAGTAGAGCTTGAAGGTGGCTGGAACAAAAATAGAGAAGACTTCATTTTGTTAAAAATCCGGCACTGATTTCACTTCTTCCTAAATGAGACAGGAGGCAAATGTTCTCCAACAAAAAATAAGCAATGACAATCAGAGCTGGAATATTAATACGCCTGAGTGTGGGAAACAAGTAGGACGAGGCAGAGAGGAAAGCCAGCGATGGAGCGTGCACCTTGCTGGGTGATCGTCCTGAGCAGAGTGCGTCGTCAGTGCCATGCTTGGAAAAACACATGCACAGGGAAAGAAAGGAAAAGTGGCACTGACAATAAAAAGGAAATTTAGAAAATCACTACAAAAGGGTTTGGAATAGAAAGAACAGGTTGCTGGGAATGGAAGAAAAAAAGGAAAAACAGGAACTGAAAACCACTGCATGACCTCCGGCCTTCAGAAGGAAGGACAGAAAGAAGACGTGTTTTCCATTGAGAACCAAATTCGATATACTGGTCAGCGAATAACGGCAGGTGAAGGTTTTTTCCACTCTGCTTGGGCTGCCTTACTGCCAGGACAGCAGTCCCTGGGCTGCAGGTGTAGAGGGCAGACACCCTCTTCCTACGGGGAGGAGGAGGAGGACGAGCTTGACCTTACAGGAACCCCTGGCTTGGTATATGCCCTGTTTTCTTTTTGATTGTGTGTCTAGAAAAGGGCCAAAAATGAGCAACTAAATGCAACAGTTCCTGAGATATTTTTGTCTGAGGGCGGCTGGTGGCCATTGGTGTAGTACCTGCAGAAGTTTCACTCAGAGGAAACCAAGCATGTGTATGCCAGCCCGCCACTCCTGCTGGCCCCAGAGGTGCCTCACTGCCCTGGGATCAAAACAGAAGCACAGCAGTGATCAGAGGAAGATGATTTCAGGGAATAAACACAGTGGCAATGGTGATGCTATGAAAATTGTTGGCACCTAAAATGTCACAGACCATCTGCCACCGTATCGCAGCAGTGGTCCCCTTTTCCATTCCTTGCCATTACTCCTTGTAGCTCCTGTTCAGCCTCACAGGTCAGAGCTGGTATGAAAAGGGGTTTTCCTCTCTCAGTCTGCATGCTGCAAAAGAAAATTATTCTGTTCCTCCCCTCTCCTCTCTGGGTAACAGGACAACCCCTCACAACCCTTTCATTGACCTGTTTGTTACAGGTGGCTTTCAGTGCAACACCTAGGGGACAGAGTTGCAAAATGCCACCAAATACAATCCTTTAAGTCAGTAAGCAGCCTCCACAAAATACAAAGGATGGTACCTTGGCTTTCTTTAAAAAAACACTGAAATATATGAGAGTACCAGCTTTTTTTCTCACGCTGCTGCAGTTCTCGGAGTCTATTTCTGTTGCAGTAAATGACTGTGCTGCTTGGAACAGAGTGACATCTGGCTTCAGAGCTTTCCCCACCCACCAAGGTTCAGACCATGGTTTATCAGCCACCCGGGTTGGCTCTGAGTGTGACTGACTGTCCCTCGGACCCAGGCTTGGCGCTTTGCTGCTTCATAGCCCTCTGCAGACAAGTTAGTACCTAATCCCCCTCCCAGGCACAAAACATTATACCACAGCTACAGGAGAACACACAAAACCTTCACGCCATCACTAAGGGCTGAACGTCAAGCAACCTAAGCAGGTGACTGGTCCTTGAAGCCATTGTGATTAAAGTGCTGCCATATGAAATTTTGGAATACACGTGTGTAACTGCTTCCTGCAAGTGTCTTTCTGAAATCAAGCTGAATCCTTTAATTGCAAGGCTTGTGAAAGCTGCTTTGTAATTTGCAGAGGGTTTGTGTAATGCATGTACATATTTAGTGAGAGGTAATGAACCCTCCCTCACCTCCCATCCAATGAAGCATTAGCACCACCAGTTGGTCACCAAGCCTGAATAACACCCAGTCCCAACTGCAACAACAATGCAAGAGCTTTGTTCGAGCTCTCAAGAGCAATGTGTTGTGTCATCCAGATGTATTGTTTAGTTGACCTGAAGTTGAGGCAAGTCATGTTAAAACTGCGTAGGTGCATTTTTTTCCTGGGTTTGTTGATTGTACCTGATCTGTTCCAGCTTGAAATTTAAACCACGCCAATTAGAGAACCAGAAAACTGAAATGAGGAGCTCAGCTAAATTCCAGATTTCTCAGCACAATCACATTTTTCACTTCACTGGTGAAAGATTGAAAAAGATCCAGAGAAAACACTATTAGTGTTTTGGATTTCTAGAGCATCCTCCTTCAAAGGTGCACTAATTGGCAGAGTGAAGTGAGTCAGACATGAGTGCTGATTTTCGGTTCTCAGGACAGAAAATGGGCTTGTGAAGCTTCTTCTGCATGGCGCATGGTTCGACCGCTGTTGGTGTGCATTAAAGTCTTGATTCATATATGCATACGCAGCGATGCTCATACCTTCTAAGTAACCCTGCATGCCTGGTTACTTGAAGGGCCTATCTGCCCATCCCTGCTATTCCAGTTTGCATAAATGGGAAATGTTCTCCTTTTTCCTGGTTCTCTGTCTCTGCTTCTCTCTTCGTCCGTGTTGGCTCATGGAGAGGCATGGGGGCATTTTACAGCGCTTTCAGAGATTTAAGGTTCATTCTTACTTGTGCTAAGGCTCCTGGCACTGCCCTGGCATTTAGCATGAACTACCTTTGCAGCTGCTTTACGGGTCTTCTGTTGTGTGAGAAACCCAAGAAAGTCTCAGGGTAAAAGGGAATCAGGACCACCATGTCTGCCACACTCTGCAAGGAAAAATTCCTCCTACTAACTAAAACAATTTGTCAGTTAGGAGCACACCAAGGAGCACACAAACTACATAATGTGCCCCCTTGCAGAAGCATGCTAACCTTTCAAGTAATAATGCAATTGCAGACCCCCAAATGCTGATGCTAATATCTGGCCCATGGCACCAGTTTGATCAGGACATGTTGGTGCTTTACTGCATCTTAGCTGGCTCCTTTCAGATCACACCCTTGCTGTCCACCCTGCTTGGAATGGCACCTGACGGTGGCACCTGAGGCTGTTCAAGCTAATTCACTATGGCAGGATTGTCATTCTCAGAACCAGCACATCCAACAAAACGTAATGCCTTAGATGTTTTGAGCTTGTTAATATTTTTTAACTCATCTCATTTATAGGTGGGTGAAAGAGTCTCAGTGGTGCCTGTGGCCTCCCCAGGCCACCCCCTGTACAAACTCAGAGCAGGGGCAGACCTTGCCAGCCCAGGACTTCACTGGCATTCTTGAAGCCTGAGGGACAAAGACCTTGGTAGAGAAGATGGATGAGAAAAGGAAAAAAGGACAAATAACTTGCTTTTCCCATCAGAGTTCTGATATACTTTGTGGCACACTTGCTGCTTGCTTTATGAAATGCTCTCTATGCTTATGAAGTGCTCTACATGTTTATGCTTGATATACTTGTACAAATAAACACAATACAAAATATCTTTTGTTTCCTCTTTTTTTTTTTTTTAACTTTCACATTCCACTCTTCCTCAGACAAAATGAGCTTTGATTTGAGGATATTCCCACAAAAAATATACACAGTAGTTGAATACAATCACCTCTGATGTTTTCACCATGTAAGATACTGTCAGGGGTTAAAATGGTATAGCAAAACATCACAGTTCTCAGCACGACTTTGTGTCTGATGCTGGCACAAAATGTTCACAAAGCAAGGAGCTTGCTCACGGGAGCAGCACCAGAGCTCCTCACCTCAGCAAGCACTGGCAGCACTCAAGCCCTGCCTCTGCAGTAGGTACAGGGTTTTTGAAGGCTTTTCTTTCAAGAGCTTATTAAAATTGAAAAATTACGCAGCCCATTGCTTAGCTGTTCCTCACAGGCTTTACAGTGCTCAGATAGCGTATCATTTTTGTACCCAAGCTCACCACTACGCAGGCTCTTCCTCTGAAGAGGCTGGGCAATCTTCGGCGCCGTGCAGCACTCAGAAGTGGCGCTCAGACTGTAAATATTATATGCTGCTGCAAGAACATTTGAATGGTAATACTCAAGCAATTACTTTCCTTTCAAGATCATTAAACACAAATCTGACTTGTATTTTAATAGGACTGCCAATGTATTTAATGGGGGGCAGTAAAGGGTAGTTTTTTTCTAATGGATGAATGTTTATATTATTATCCACTCTGAGAGACCACATTAGGAGGAGACTGGATAACACTCGTGTTTTGCCTCAGTCCTTTTCACCCAGTATTCATTTTTTTCTCATTTCTGCATCTTACAGTCTTATGGAAAAACAGCACCTACAATAAACCCACCACCACATTCTCTGTATTAGACAAAAAGACCAAATACACTCACGCTGAGAAGAATTTGTGGTTCGCATTTCCCTTATGGCCGTTAAAATTTTAGAGAAACCCAGTGCCTGGCAGGCTGATGGGTTCAGACAGGGACAACGCTACTCAGCTGCTGGACACGCGCTGCATAGTCCAGAGCAATGCCAGCCTCCCCGTGCCACCCCACAAGCACCTCCCTGGCATGCTTGGAGCAGCGCTGAGCAGGGTCCATGGTTGTTTCTGCCTCCACCTCCATTCCCACCGGTGCTCGGGCTAGTGAGAAGAGTGGGCATTAGCACGAGGTGTGCAGTGGGCAGCTGGGCTGTGCTGGTTTTCCTTCCCACTTGCACGCATGCCATAAACGAGCCTTC
The DNA here is from genome assembly GCA_011076525.1 of Nettapus auritus. Classification (NCBI taxonomy): domain Eukaryota; kingdom Metazoa; phylum Chordata; class Aves; order Anseriformes; family Anatidae; genus Nettapus; species Nettapus auritus. Next base: position 56,616,747 of record CM021769.1, on the reverse strand, counting down.
CTTTGACGCTAACTTCAGGGAAGGTTTCGCATGTACTTCAGAGTGAATGTAGCCCCATCCATACGCTGTATGGCATTTCCTGTGCTCAGCACCCAGGACTGAGGAATGTGTTTCTGTAAGGTCAGTGCTTCCTCATCAGTCTGTAATTCGTCCATGGAGGTTTGCTGTTCGAAGCTGCACGCCCCGAGAATGTGCAAGTGAACCACCTGTATCCTCACTACCATGTTCTGGGTGCGAACCTCGATGTCTCCTGGCAGGTAGGTGTGGGCAATAGTTATTGAATCAAGCAGAATTTGGTAGCAGTATGTAATTCTGCACTGTAAACACTACAATAAAAAACATCAGGAAGGTGGCTCTAAATCCACAACTCATGGGAAGAAGTCCAGGAGTTAAAGGAGAAAGCAAGGGAGAAGGCTTTATTTGCTTTGCATTCTAGCGAACAGCAGCAAAGGCCAACCAGGAACTGCTACAGGACTTGTTACATGGCAATACACGGAGTGATCAGGGTAGGAGCTTCGAATCTTACCCTTAGAGGTAAAACACAACACAGTGGAGGCAGCAAAGGCGCCACACAACTGCAGGGGCAGACAGATATGTGTAGAGCACCGTATGTAATAGGATACAAACGCAGAACATGCTCAGAGCTGAGTACTCCCCCAGAAGCGTGTGGCTCGCCCACCTCCTAAGAAAGGCACTCCAAACGTCATAGTTGCTGTGGCTGGGACAATTATTACAGAAAACTGTTGACATTTTCTGGGTTAAGGATGGTTATCTCGAATTCATGGATAATTTAGTCCTTTTGGCTTGCAGAAATAGTTTGATATGCTCTTTAAATAAGCATATAGAGAGACTGATGTGTGATGTTTGTGGGTTCAGATGTTCTGAAAAGTGACATTCCTGTATGGCAGAGAATAAGGCTTAAAAGGGGGTATTATTTATAAAAGCACCAGCATGCACAGGCACTGTTTATTTACCATTTAAATGCCTCATTTCTGTTCTGGCTGTCTGTGCTATAATTTGCACAGGCACTTAAACTTGAGTATAAATAAATGCACAGAAGTAGTGTTTATGCAGAGCTAAGATGAGGAAATCAAGCACTAAAAGATGGAGGCCACTCCTGCACCATCAGCTCAGCCATCTTACCCACCTTTGACTTCTGCTGAGGTCTCCTTTAGCAACAAGCACGAAGCCATCCATGCTTGGTCAGGATGTCAGCACTGAAGACATGGCTGAGGTTCAGCAAGCGGGCGGGCAGCGGGCGAGAGCAAGGGGATAGCCCCAGGACAGCAGGCTGCGAATCGCCACCGTCACCTGCGAGTGCTGGAGGGGGTGACCAACCTTTACCTTGTCCTTGAGCTCTGCCCCCACACCACTCAAGCTGTAAGCGATTTCAGCCTCTGCTCCTCTGGACACCTCCCCCTGTGCTTAAGGACATTTATACAGGAGAAGCGGGGCCGTGCCACGTGTGCACAGCTTCACAGGAAAATGGTGCAGGGGCACGCTGCCTCCCACACGTGCGGGGCAGATTTACAACAGCTTCATGGTCACCTTTACTTGTCCAGGCAGGAGAAGAGAGTCGTTATGGCAGAGGACAGGAAGATGCCTCTAACTTACTGTATCAATAGGGTGGAAAAGTTGCATCTTTTTCATTATGTTACAGCAAACCTCTGCCTTGAGGTCGTGAGAAGAACAGGCAGAGATAGGCGTAAGGATAGGTTATGCTATTTACTTGCCATGTCTGCTTGGTTGCAGTCAACAAGGAAGGAGTCCTCACTGAGCTGTCCTCTTCCAGAGCTCTGACTGTGATGGCTTTTATGGCCCAGCCGCACCACCTCCCGCCTTTGGGAAATGCAAACCTGTTGACAGCACGTTGCAGGTATGGTGGCAGTGACCTGCTTGCTGAGCAGCAGGAGGCATTTGTGCTGATCAGGGAGCACACAGCCTCCCCAGTGAGTCCCCACGGAGCATCACCAGAGTGAATGAGCACCCACGGGGCAGGAGGAGCAAGCAGGGGAGCAGGGTGTGCACCAACGTCTGGCAGGGCAGTTTCAGAGATGTTTCTGAGCTCGGGATAAGCCATGATTTGAAAGTCCCATCTTCTTTTGTTTCTGTTTTGATTGCATCAAAGAGCAAAGCCTGTGACCAGTAAGCTGTTCAATGCCAACTGTTGCAGATAAAAGAGGAAATGCTGTTTGTGGTCTGCCTTGGCATAAAGCAGGCATCACCAGGTATCAGTGCGGTTGTGCTGGCTGGGACTCCAGAGTTGAGAAGGCACGCTTGTCTTTCTTAGAACAGTGTTTTCTGCTAAGATCAGTACAGCATTACCTAGCATGCATGCTGCAGCTACAAAAGCATTTTCCTGCAGCTTACTTTCTCTGTAGGGAATGCTAACAGCACAGACTTATGTGACTATGAGCACACACCTCTTCCTACGTCGACGTGGAACAAAGCAGCACATGGGCAGCTTGCAGGGTTGACAGGAGCTAGCACTGAGCTGCCTGGCATTGCACAGGGGACCTTGGCGGGGCACGTGGAGAAGCGTGTCCCACACAGCAGGGCACGGCAGTGCACGGTGCCCCGGTGCTCTCCTGGCTCGGGTCCTGCCCGCACAACAGCAACCTGAAAGCTGAGCCTGTCAGCCCTTGGCCACTTCCAGCTGTCACATTTGCAAGGTATTTGAGAAGGAAAGACAAGTCGTCCTTAATGATCAACAGGAAATATCGGGTTATTATTCCTCTCATGCTTCCCTAACAACTCTCGAGCTTTGCCCACAGCAGCGCATTTGTTCTCAGTCATATTTTGATTTACTAACGGTTAGCTTTAGGAACAGCCCCCATCATTACTGACAGCCATGGTAAGTAGCCTATTGACTTCAGTAGGAGGGGAATTTCACCCCTTCTATGCGCATGTGTGTGTGTGAGTGTCTTTTGAAAAGCACCAGGCATACATTAATGCTAATAAGTAAGACCGCTGTTCCTTTGCGTGTGTCTGATAGGCAGCAGGCAGAGTGTGAACCGCTCTATGTATCAATTAAGTGAAAAATAAATAATAGGGAGAAAGTAATATCTTTAACAGTGTATTCACTGGCACATACATATTTATTAGATAGCATATATAATTCTGCTCATATCATTGTTTATGTTCATCATGAAGCCTTGGAGTCATTTATGGTATCATGGTTTAAATTATGAAAGTCAGATGCAGTAGCATGGCCATATTCCTCAAAGCAGGCTTGTTGAGAAAGCTTTGCCTTTTATTTTTGATTTCACTTAAATATTCAATGAATTATTGGTGTGCGTCTTGCATAGAACTCTAGGCTTTCTTCCAACCTAACAGAATAAAATCCATTTCTAGACTTTTTTTAGTCTGCCAGTTTTAATGCAACTTTGTCATAGTCATCCGACCTTTAAACACAAGCCAAATGGAGGCAGAGGGAGCAGGGTTCATTTAATGGAGGTGTAATGTGGGGGTGAGGTAAATCAGGAAACAGAGCAAAAGCATGTGCAATTCGCTGGATATATCAGTAGCAAGGGAACTGTCTCTTAAAAATGGTTAAATATGTAAACTCTGCCTAGGGAAAATATTTATTTATCTAGATTGACGGCAATCACAGTGAAAAGCATTCAAGATAAGTGGCTCTTTAGCCAACTTTAATTTGTTGATGGATGGATTGATGGGAGGATGGTCAAAGGAATGACAACATAACTCTCTGTAATGGAGATATCCTGTCTGCCGGAGTTTGCAGTACCATTTTGTCTAATTATTACTGATCCATCTATGAGAAAACTTTGCTCCCAGTGAGACAAGTTGTCATTCCTTTTCTTTAAATGAAAATATGAGGAGGTAAAATCAAGAATAATTAGAGCAAAGAATGATGACATCTTCTGCAGTAAAAAATACATAAAAAACACCCCTATTGCTTAAAGACACTTCACTATATTAATTGAAATAGTTGTGCATTCTATTATGTGGTTTGTATGGGAGCAGATGGCCCATTTCACAAATTAAGCCTTGTCTTTTTACATTGCTTCACCAAAATAATGGTGAATGAACACTGCTATTGCAAACCCATGTCCAATCCTTGTAGCATCAGTATGTGCTACACTTTTCTTGTGCAAGTTAGTGGGAAAGAAAGGAAATCAATCAGAGGTAACTGCTTGTAAAGCATCCCAAAGAACCACAGAAATATTCTCCTGGAATTAAAGGATGTATTGCAAAAGCAAAACCTGCCAATCAGCAGTACAAACTGATGTCTCAGATTTTCTGATCTGTCTGAAGTATGCCTGCTCTGGCACTAGCAATAAAAGAGCAAATACCAGTAGCTGCTGCCCTAGCCAGAGGGGCAGCTGTTGCCAGCATAAGGAAGGGCAGCCACAAGTTTGCCCCAAGTTGACACAACTAACACTTGTTTTCAAGGGCCTGCAATGTCTGTGAAATCAATTTCCTTTTAGGTTAGATTACCAAAATTTGGGTTATTCCAAATCAGTGTTGTTGGTGGAAATTGCATCTGCAATGGAGCTTATTTTATGGGGGCAACTGCATGAGAAATGGGTGCTGGTGTCAGCTCACACCTTAGTGGAAACCATCACCACAGCCAACCTGAGCACGATGCTTGCACAGGCCTCTCAGAAGAAAATTCATCATGGTGGTAGCATGTGAACCTAGCCTGGACCTGCTGAATGTGTGGGCCTGCCTGCCAATGCCAACGGGGGTCAGACAGTGCCCCCTTTGCGGTGACCTCAGGGTGTCATTGTAGTGACAAGAGCCTCCCCACAGCCCACCAGCAGCAAGTAGGCAGCACCCCGAGACCTACTGCTGGTTGCAAACCCCTCCCGGCAGCAGGCCGAGGCCGCCAGGCTGAAGCAGCGGGTGTGCACTGCGAGGAGCCCACAGCTCCGCCGCGCTGACGATGCCGGGGGGCTGGCAAACGGCAGGGAATAACCGGGAGCCCTCAGACAGTTCTCCTTGCCAGCGCAGCACTGCAGGGGAACTGTGGGCACGACCCTATCCAGAGCCCTTCGGCACAGTTTGGATTGGCCCCAGCTACACAACAAGCACATATGCTGCTGCTGGAAATTTTATGTGGAAAAAAACTAGCTTAGATTGTAGTTTATAGTTCTTTTCAGCAGGACTGCATGAAGCTAATGACACAGAAAGCCATTTGGGTTAAACTGTGAAACTGAAAGATGCAGCACCTGCTTTTATGCTTCATGTGTTACTAAAAATACTTCTTCCCTTCTAAAATGCAACATGAATGACAATACAAAAGAACATTCTACAATGACATTGGTGACATTATTAAGGTGAGGTTCATCAGTGTCCCTGCTCATGGAAAAATGAAAAAATTACATGAGAAACAGAAAACATCATTATGCCATTTCTTAAAACCTTGGTGCATCCATATCTGAGGCAATTCATTGCACTCCTGGTCTCTCCGTGTAAAAAAGGGGGTAGTGATAGGTTTTTGACAAGAGAGATGAGGATGATCTGAAGTATGGAAGTGCTTCCATATGAGGAGAAACTAAACAGCATCTATTTATTCTGAAAAAAGAGACTCCTGAGGGGAGAAACATGGCAAAAAGGTGCGGAGGAGGCAAATCAAGACATGAAGTACTTCAACAGACAGATGAGAGGGGGTTCGAAACAAAGAGAAGTGCCCAATTCAACCGAAATCCAGCATTTCAGGGGAAGGTGTGGAAGCCAGACGTAGGCAATGGTTCGAGCAATGGGTTACACTGACTCCCTCGGGGCTGGGCCACCCAGCCCAGATGTGGGCACCGCTCCCACCTGAACGGGGGCAGAGCCTGGGGCTGGCCACGTCACCTAGGGCAGTGGGTACGTGGATACCCACCCCACCGGGCATGGGGAGACCCTGGGGCAGCTGTCTTCAGGGTGTGCTGCCAGGATGTTCTTTTTGTCATGGCTGCAGCTCACACCACTCAAATATCACATTCATTCTTGAACATCTCCCCCCTCTGTTCCTCAAATCAAACGAAAAGCCCTGACTCAAGCAAAAATTTTACCAGTGAAAAGGGAGCATTGCCAGAGACTATGAACCCCTGTAGAGATTTTACTTTTGCTATTGATTTTATGCGTGAGATGCTTAGCGACTCTGATAATATCTGACAGTATAAGAAGCCAGAGAGAGAATAGAAAGGTTAATACAGTAACAATGTCACCAGGATAACTGGTAAAATTTTTGGAAATTGTGGCTTTAAATCCGACTGAAATACCTCATTGTTTATCAAGCTGAGAAGTGTTTTGACAAAAAGAATCCTCCTCCTGTTGAGGAGTTTTAATTTTTTATCATTACTTCTGAGAGAAGGATATGCAATATAAAATGGGCTATAATAGAGAGCTATAAATGCTTCAGAAAGGGAAAAATGGAAATGGCAGAAATCTAAGTGGTGAAGTGAGGCATGCACAGTGAAGGTACTTATATTTCTTATCATGCTAACAGCTTGCTATGCAACTTATCTCACATTGGTATCACGGCACTTTCTAGAGCGTTGAAAAAAAAATTATCCCAAAGAAGTTTTTCAATAAGGAGGTCTCTGAATAACAGCACTGCTCCTCTGGGTCAACACAAAGCAGAAGGCATGGGCACAGGGGAAAACGCAGCCTCAGCTTCTCTGGAGCCTCAGAAGATGTGCGGCCAGACCTGCCATTTCCCAAAAAGCTGCTCTACCAAGCAAGGCTGCTCTCTGAACTCGTCCACCAACCCAAAACAAAACCTGGAGCCAAACGTTGTCCAGAAGAATGCTCCTTTCAAGGGTAAATTGCTTTTAAAAATAAATAGAAGTTCAGCTGAAAGTCTGGCTGACGTTTCGGTGGTCCCTCAGTCTGTTGGCCATCCTGGGGTAACAGTTAGGATGTTTCTGGACTGAGGAAGGACTTGAATTCATGTCAGTCACGTCCTGGGTAAGTGCTCTGGTATCAAGAGTCTTCAGTGTGAAGCTTAATAAGCTGATGTATTTTCAAAGTGCAGACCTGGACAGCTAAGCTCTGAAGTCTGAGCATGATCCCAGCCCATGTGGTTCAGCTGGTAACGCCAGGACCAACGCAGCTTTTAGGATTTGCCCTTCTGGGCAGTTTGTTCCACCCCCTGCACGGTCCAGAGAGCGTGTATCTCACGCTGGGTTTTACAGTCATGCACGCCTGGCCCTGAAAAACAAGGAGGTAATAAGTCTGACCCGTGCTGGACTGCTTCTGCACTGAAGCTTTCCCCAGATATGCCTGGTTTGGGGCATTTGAACTATATGTTGGAAGTACTTATTGATAAAAATACAGTGCTGACTATACAATTACTTGAGGATTGTATGTCAAGAGACTAAAATGTCTTCCACTTCAGTTCATTTACTCCAGCAAGTCTCCCCCCTGTAACTGCAACCCGCTCTGCTATCTGGGAACGTACTAAAGCTACTGCAGAGTTAGAGAACCAAAAAATACACATCTGAAGTGACAGCATGAAAAAAGTGAATGGGGGTGAAATATAATTAGCTGAGGCACGGACAAGTAGGTAAGTCTCCACAGTCATAATTTATGTGGGATATTGTTATAGTTATTACCATGCAATTTAACAAGAATACACCAGAGCAATTTTCATATCTTAAAACATGCAGATGCACTCACATATATATGAGAAAAGTCTCAGAACTCAAATCATCCAAAATAATCAAGAAAGTTATTATCATAAACAGCACAATTAACACAGGGATCACAAGGGATGAGTCTCCGTTTCTGACAATCTTAAGAGAAAATGAAAGCATTATTAAAACTTTAGTGTGGAAATGGTAGCTACATTCACATCTCTGTGCACATCACCAGCGCTCTCCAGCCTAAGTCCCTCCTCTACTGCTTCTTTGCCAGTTCCAGATGAAAAAAAAAAAGGAATAGATTTGGGATCTCCTAGACCATCAGAGGATGCACATGGTACTGAAAAATACTCAGACTGACCTTGCCATTTTAAATTAATGTTTTTTGTTTGTTGGTGCTGTTTTTTTTTGAAGTAGATTTGTCTACTCTTTTTGTCTGCGTCTTTGATTACTATAGTTGATGAGGAGAAAGTATGGACACTGGGCTCAAGCTTCTGGAGATTTAAATCCATAAAAAGAAAAATGCTGCTTTATGAAGGTCTGTTCTGCCATCCAGAACTTACAGGCTGCTTTCTAATGTTGCTGTCAATATGGTATGGCTTTCATCAGCTGTATGAATTCTTTCTACCGGTAACATGGAACACAGCGCTACCATTTCAACAAAAGGAACCATTCATCATTTTAATTCTCACTTAAATTGCTGAAGATTATCCACTGCCCATTAGATTTCAACAATATCCAAACGTAAGCTGTTCTAATCATATGCTAAAATACAATAACTACCAACTCTCAGAACCATCTGAAAAAAAAAAATCTGTCACTCCTACACTGATCAAGTTTCTATCTACACTATCTACATCAGAAGTTTATTTTTCTTTTTTTTTCCCCCCCCCCCCCCCCCCCATCTTTACGTACTTACGTTTGCCCAGTGTGCATTCAATTTAGTCTGTAACAGGACACTCATAGTTGCCCACCTAAGGTGAATAGTTTGTGTAAACATGTTTCAATATAGCATATACAGTTTAGAAAGGATTGTCTCGAGGCATGAGGATAAGCTGGAAGAACTCCTGAGGTTTTAGTGTTGTCTTTAAAAATCTGTTTCTCATGTTTAAAACTGTTGTCCCAGATTCAGAAAGGGAACATTTAAGATAGAGGCAAAAAGTACCACAGCTGCCAGTGCCATTTCTGGCATTTCTGGATCACAAAAATCGTTCTGTTTCTTGGTCATGTACTCAAATAACAGCAAAATGAACCTCCAGATAATGCACATTAGTGATTTTATAATTTTCATTTTCAGCCTAGAGGTGAGTTTGGAGCCTCCCCCAGTTAGCCCAGCGAGCCTCATTACACCATATCTGCCTTCCCAGCAAATGACCCTCTGCACTTAAAACTAGAGCCCAATAAAATTCCTCTAAATTAAGGTTTATGCATGTTTGTTTAGATCCATATTTTATATGCATTGGATAAAGAGAGCCCATTACGCTATTCCAGAGGTATTTTTGTTTTGTTTTCTTTTTTTTTTTTTTTTTTTTTTTTTTTTTCATTTCTTTTTATCTAATACTGTGCCAGTCCATGTCTGTAAAAATCTTCTTCACCCTGTTTGCTGAATCATGCCTGGAATCCATATTAGAAGTCAAGTGTAAAAAAAAAAAATAGGAGGGGAAGCTGTGCTACAGGCAGCCGTTGTTGCCAATGCCCTTTCTTTCTCAGAAATAAAAGTCACACAAAAACTTAAAATCTTGCTAGTCCTCTACTCCTTACTGTCAACGTTACCTCCCTTCAGATGTGTAAAAGGGCAAATCTTTTCCTAGCAACAGCATTAACCTATTCACAAGGTTTTGAAAATAGGCTCTCTGTCTTTCCCCTAGCTGACAACACATTGTGCTGTTCCTACATGCCTGTGGTTTAGTGTGTTATACTCTCTCTTTAGCATTGGGACCAATTTCACAATAGTTCCAAAAAGAGCAGAGAAGCAGTAAAGCTTGACACTTTGTTCTGCTCTAATCAAAGCACCAAATAACAGAGCAAGGGAAGAGCTATTGATAGCACTTGGGAGGCAAATGTTGCAAATACATGGCTACAACAGGAAGTTTTATAAGCCCGTATTAATTTGAATACGTGGGAATATTCTGATACAACCGCAAGTCAATAATTAGTCCGCTCATTGACAAGGCACTTACTCTTGTCTCAGTAAGAATCATGGTCACACTCCTTGGTCACTGCACAAAGCTCCTTGAATATGAAGCAAAATAGGTAAGCATAATCACATATGGAATATCTATAATTTGTTTTATGTACAAAAAAATAAATACAAAGCTAGATATATTTGTATTAGCACCTAAAATGTTTCATACATGTATTGTTCTAACTTCTGGGCCAAATCTAGTTCCATTCCTTTTCCACAGACCACCAACTCAATAACCTTATTTGCCTTCATCACTGTGAGGCACCAACAAATTTGTCTGTGCCTCCCAACACTCTCCTAGCTAGGAAGCTGAAGCCAGTGCCTAGTGGCACTATTTCCCTCCCTTATTAGCAATGCGCAAAGCATATTTTCAGTTAATTGGGTTTCAGGAGCCACGTGCTCCTGTCTCTGGCTGAACAGCACTAACTTCATCACACTTGCTCATGATGAACTATTGCCATGTACTGCCTGCTGAAGGCCTAACCAGGCCAGTGTGGGAAGCATCAAACCTGATGTTAAAAAAGAATTTGGACTTTTGCAAATTGCTGTCATTTCCAACTGCAGTTGGCTGATCACTTGACATCCCTGAGATCCCAGTAAGTAGTCCACATGTGAGATAGGAAAATATTAAGCAGAAACCTATACAAACCTGTTGGTTTTGTATGACATGACCCTTGATTTAAACCCCTCATGTCTCTGCCATGTCACCTCATGTCCCAGGCTCTACAGGAGGACGGGCAGTTTGCAAGACATATCAAAGGCTGACAGTGGTTCATTGGTCTGAAGTGCCTGGGAGTCACTGGGTTGTGCAACCTTACCAGAGTTAGGAGTGGCCAGCTGAAATCCTGTCTTTGGGAAAGGACCTACCCCCCAAAACAAACACAGACCATACCAGCCACAAACAGGCCGAGGCTCAGCTCCAGATACAAATTTTGTGATGGGTTCATCACTACACAGACAACACGTGACCTCCTGGTACACTACACCAGGAAAAAAAAAAAAAAAAAAAAAAAAAAAAAAAAAAGCCAAACAGTGAGTTCTTTTCTGTACCTATGCAAAAATGTTGTATCTCTGTATTCAAATTACAGGCAGTTTCAAAAGGGAGTGGACCTAAAATGCGTAGCTCTAGACCACTAGTAATCTGGGTGTTTTATAATATTTAATGAGCTAATATTTAGTGAGCTACTAACGTGTCTGGAATCCACTGACCTTTCTCATTCAAGACACAGGTGAAACCTAGGGATATATATTTGGTGATGTATCAATACTGAAATGAAATGAAGTATAGAAATCCATTGTGATTTTTGCAATATTGTTTGCCAGTTAAGAGTTAGGTGTCCTATTGAAACTGTTCACAACAATTCTTCTTTCAGAAGTTATCAAAGGAAGTCTCCAGACAGCTAGCTGATCTTGAAAAGGTTTTTTTGTTTGTTTGTTTGGTTGGGTTTGTTTTTTTTGCAAAAGAGAGAAAGAGGCAGAATCTTGTGATTTGCTGCTCATCCAATGGATCTCCTTGCCAGCAGATGTTGCGGGTTTAGAAAGTTTACATATATTGAACAGCAGAATGAACAAGAACTTGAAAGAGACCTATTGAGAGCACTTAGACGAATTGCATTAGACTCAGGGGAGCACTTGAATGAAAACCAGTCTCCAGTAGGAAAGTAATGTCAAGTGCAAACATCATATATGCATACCCTGCTCTTACTCTACGCCACGCTCTTGCTATGGCCACTGCTGGAGACAGGATGCTGAGATGAGCCTTACCTGAACCTTTACGGCTGCTCTTGTGTTCCAGCAAAGTCATACTAAAAGTGCTGTTGGCATGAATGCCATGCTGGCTTCATGTGGGTGTGAAGCATGTGCTTAGCAGTCCATTTTTTAAAGACTTTTTTACTGCTCTTCCCTGCTTCATTTACCTCTCAAATCTTTATGTACAAAACAATGCATTTCTAGTGATACATAAATGGTTATTCTGCTGGATTTTAGATGGATTACATCTCAGATGCTTCAGACAACTGAAGGAGAGGTGGCTTCCCTTATGCTTCCATGATACACCTGAGAAAGTGGTGACACATCCAGAGCAATTTCTCTGCCTTGCAGTTCTTTCCACATACACATCATCATACCTTATTTGTTTTATTACTTATTGTGTGTTGTCTTTATTTTTCACTACTGTGAAGTTATGTAAGGTGATTAATGCTCTCTGACTGCATAATGTCTTCATTTGATTTGTGAAAAAATAATTAGAGAAGAAAGAAACCGCCCTTAGAAAAAAAAAGTGAGACCAGGTGGAAAGGTATGTCTTGGGTGTGGGAATGTTTACACAGTAGTTTTGGGGAAACAAACGTTTGGTGGTTTTGCTCTCATCCTCCACTTGTTCAGTGATGACCTCAGTGAACAAGGCCTCTTCTTAATTGTCAGAAAAACTTAGGAGAAGTGCACTGCACTTCTTGGCCAGCAGATTCACCTGAATTAAACTTCTCCAAAGCTTTGACCAGCCAGGGAACTTCTTCCCCATAGCTCTAGCATTTATCAGAGGGTTTGGTTCAGTTTCAGAGGACAAATCATCAGACTGACATCTCCACACCCAGGTGGGAGGGAAATACAGACCAACCTCTGCCAAAATAATAACAATAATAAACAGAGATATGTTGACTAATACTTGCACACAACCACTTCCTCCACCAAAGAAAGAGGAAGCGAAGAGTTTCAGAAAACAAGAACAACAGAACACAACCTATTGGCACTTACAACTGCCACCTTGCACTGGGGGCTCCATACTTCAGTGGTACAGATTTAGGACTATACACCGTAGGACAGACCCAAGAGTCACTTTGCCCTTTTCCAAGAGATCTGGAATAGCAGTAGCAAGCGTGTGGGACTGTGAGGGTGTGCAGCACTCACTGTTTGAAGAGCTGGTCTAGGACCTGAGCTTAAACATAAGGAATTACTTGACTCAGTGTGAATGTGTGAGTCTGAAATAAGATTGACAGCTCAGAGATGTTCTAACTTTATTTGCTAGAAAAGTTTTCCTCCTAGAATTATTTCCAGTAAATGTCTGGAGGCACTAGAAATCTCAAAAAGGTACCTGTTCCTGCAGGTTTTCCTGCTAATTTTCAAGATCCAAGGCTCATGGCTTGATTTAGGTAGCACATATTAGCATGGCAGAGGAGATGCTGATCAGAAAAACTGCATAGGTTTATATAACACTGAACAATTTATCACATCTGGCAAGAATTATGGATCATCTTCCCATATAGATACAACTGCTTCATGTTAAGAAGTCAATCATTTTCACCTAACTTTATGATAAAAATCCTCTAAAAAATCAGCTTCAAAATAGGTCTATCTGCTTTCCCATTCCAGGATTATTCTTCTCTAGGTGAAATAACCTGGCTTTTCTAGAACACAGCTTTACACTTCATTTATCCTGCGAATCCAGTGACTAGGGTAGGGGACAGTAAAAGCAATTTCCTCCAGCTCCAGTGTCTGGAGCTTCAAATCTCAGGCTTTCAGCTGGAGACATTTTAGAGCTGGAACCTGTTCTATACAGCTTTGAAAAAACATCAAGCTGAGTTCTGACATGTCATAAATTATTTACGTCTAACCTGGGAACTTGTGTAGCAACTGAAACAGGATTAAAATAAAAGACCCAATCGTTACAGTATGGTTATACATATAAATTCTCCTTCACTCTTGTGTTTCACTATCGAATCTCAATTTTGTTATGTCATATTGGTTTCATTAACAACAAAGAAAAACAGTAAAACAAACAAAAACCAGAAGACCTAGGAGCTATACTTTGGGTCTAATTCCATTCTCCAGCAAAACCAGGGTGCTCAGGAAGTCAATTCCTTTCAGTCTTAAAACGCTCATTAGTTCACAATCCAAACGATCTATACTACCTCATTTAAATGCAAGTGATGAGAATTTTAAGTCTTGGGGAAGAAAAATCTCAAGATTGTCAACTACGAGATTTATCTGTCTACCTTCCTGAAGATTCTGTAGCTTCTCCTAACATAAAAATCCATACACATATACTTGCGACATCAAGAACAACATGAGATTTCAGAGGCTTTTCAGCATTTGCTGGTAGAGAGAACCAGTAGGGAGACAAATCTAGTACTGATGATCTGTTATTAATATACTAATATTTCAAATGGCTACTTAATTTAGTGGCTAGTTGTGGCAGAGATCACAGGGAGTTTTGTGGGTTTTTTTTGTTTGTTTGTTTGTTTGTTTTGTTTTTCACAAAGAAAACGTTCTCAAAATCTCATTTCATTTCACAAAAAGAAAGGGTATAAGTAACCAGCACCAGGGATGAGTAAGCAGTGTCACATTAGGCATGCTTCGCTGGGTTGCAAAGGATGGGAAGCTCACCCACACAACAGCTCATCAGCCCAGACTTACCTCCACCTGGCTCAGTGTCTGGTCACTGTGGATTCCCACCATGCCGTCTTCTACCACCTCGGTGAGCATGGCCCTGTCAGACAAGTGGATAGCCACTATTTCTACCTCTTCAAGGAAGATATCTCTTTGTTCATCTCAGAAAGGTACTCCAGGTGTGCTTGTAATGTAAGCCATAATTCAAACTGGTAAATGCTATTCAGTTCCATCAGACATGCCAGTGAGTTTTTCCAGGTCTGTGATGGCTTAGGCAAATTTCCTAACTATATGTTTCTTCTTGATGGGGGGTTGTTGGCCAAGAGCTCATGAGTGAGCAGTGCACTCTTTCTAGGATAAATGGAGGTTTCTTCGCTGCCCAGGTAGGAATGCAGATGTTAGAGGGCTGTTAGGATAAGGCCTGGCGATGCAGTCACAATTAGCGGACGTTGCACCTGCCAGACCCGTAGCAGTTATTAATGTTGCTGAGGAAAAAAGGGTCGTGAACAGAGATGTCAGACTCTGAGACTCCTTAGAAAATTATGCTGTCAGCAAAAGGCCAGGCAGACCCCTGAGATGGGAGAGCATGCCAGGAGGTTCCTTTTGCTGGGAATGCAGAGTTTTCCCCGTGGGGACTGGGGGCTGGCAGCTGCACACCTGCCTCCCTCTGCTTCCCAAGTGCCTCCCCAGATGGGAGTGTTTGCTGGAGACAGCCCACGCTGCTCTGAGCAGTTTCCTGAGCCCTGTGGCTGCTGTCAGGGGAAGGAACAGTATGTGAAACATGGCATCGTTTCATTTCACTAAAAGGAAGCAGATAGCACAATGGATAAAATAATGTTCACAATCCCCATGTGTGGCTGAATACTGGTGTTTAAAAGCACTGTTTGAATACAGCAGACCAGCAGTAAGTACACAGAGAAGAGTTTTTCAACGCTTTCAAATTGCATGGCAAAAAAAATCCCTGCATTTCCTCTCAGTTTTCAAGTATCCATCATGGTGATACGTAAGTAACTGATGTAGTGCCCTGTTCCAACCACCTTCTTGTTTGTGAAGCAGTTTGGCTGTTCTGCACTCTGAATGTTCACTTGGACATCGAAGGTCCAAGTAGCACTGTAAAGGAAAAGAGCTTTGCTTAAACTTCACAAAGTAAGACAAGGCAGAAGCCCTGGAGCCACAGGATTTCCCATACTTGATTTCTAGCGAATGCTCTGAGGCAGCTGTAGCCTCTGTCTGCAGTGGTCACTGAGGGTGAGGGACCTGAGGGGGGATCTGCCCCGCCAGGCCTCCAGCACTGGACTGCAGCCAGCATGCTGCACAGCCTGTTGCTCGGAGGTGGCCCCTGGGGTGTCTTCTCATGTCTCCTCCTCTCCGCGACCAGCTGCCCTGTCTGGGGCTGTAGGCAGGACTGTTTGTCTGGGTTCCAGTGCCTCCTTCAAATAAGGTTCTTCAGGCTTTTCTTTCTTTTCCATGAAAAGAACAGGGAGCACTCACTTTAGAACATGGTAAGAGTAGGTGATGAGGCTGTGACGTTTTTTCAGTCACAAAGCAATTAAAGCACTCAACAGAACGCGGGCACTTGGGGTCCCCTTACTAGCCCAAGGATAACAGTGCATTTGAAGGTAAGTCCTGAAAACAAACCAATAGATAAATCATCCCAGGACTGAGACCAATGCCCAGGTTTCCTCCAGGCCTCTAATGAACACACGAGGTGGTAAGTCTCACTAATGCGTCTCTCTGGCCCAGTAAGATCTGAGTCATGTTCTGGAAAGTGGAAAGTTGAAAGCCGTAATAAACATCCCCTGATCTGTAACATGGGATGAGCTGGAATGTTTACTAAAATATGAAAGTAGAAGTTTACTCTTTTCTCCTGATTCCACAGCCCGTTCTCTCATCTTGTTTCCTAGAAATACTTCTTTGGATTCTCGGATTGAGAATCACTGCAGCCAGCCACACTGGGAGTTCACTCAGAGCGTTCACTGAAACACCTCAGCTGCCTAAACTTCAGCAAGCTTTTTGCAGCAGCATAAAAAACTTAGGGTTTGCTGCATCAGTGAGAGAGATGGAATGAAACTGCTGTGCATTTTTAAAAAACGTATTGCTCTGCTGTGGGAAGGTGAGCAAGGAGAAAGCCTGGAAGTGAGAGAGTAAGCAAGCCATACATTGACAGGGCATCTTAATACAGTTACAAAATTAAGCGAAGGGCAATGAAAGAGGGATATTCTGTCACCTAGTCACTTCTCCTTTTGTGAAGCCACACATAACACAAAGTTAATTAAAGCTTCTACTCTGAGAAAAAGGAATGTTCCATTTGGTAAATTTAGAAACAGCTGGTTAGTTTTATCCATTACTTTTGTGCTAACATCAGTTGAGCTCATTCAACTCTCTCTTTTTATGAAGCTGTCCTTCCTATGCTACCTGATAGCTACTAATTGCTGCAACTACATTTCTGAATTGCAAATTTTCTGCACTGATAAAAACTTTGATTGCCTGTCAGCTACACATAAGGAAAAGATCACCAGTGCTAAATGAGGTGTTCCACGCTTGGATAATAATGCCTAATGAATTATTCAAAAAAGAATGCTTGAATGAAGCAAACAATTTGAAGGGTTACTAGCAGCCGTAACAGTTCAACAGCCAAAAGAACAAAAGTATCATCCTGAAAATTACACTAATGATTAAAAAATGCGTATTAATTCTACATTTGGAGAAAAAAGAAATGCCAATCTGATTTTAAAGGTTAATCATTATTTTTTCACTAATGCTTTAATCTTTGGGAAAAACACCCTTTACCAATATTTTGGGACATATAATATTATGACATAACATATTTATACAATTTTCCAGGCATTAACCCTCTCTGCAAATTTCAAATTTCACTGTAACAGCATCAAAAGCCCTGTTTGAAAACTATCACTGTCCACAGGATCCTCTCCATTGCTTTAAGTGAACCTTGGATCGGGCCCATCCCTGGCACAGCAGCCTCACGCTGGCTGACCTGTGGTCAAGCACCACTGACGCTGTGGAGCCCCAAGTGATGGGCTGTTGAGTAATTCAGTGTCTGAATTACTCCAGAGTGACATTGGTGTGGTTAGGCCAAAGTCCAACTTTCACCATCCACTTTAGGAAAAGATTTGCTAACACAGGGGACAGAAACAAGACCCCCATGTTCAAATCGAACCAAAAGCAATAGCTATACTCACAAAACTCTTGTAATTAGTAACTTCTTCCAGCCTAGATTTGACTGTATTTTTTTAAGTGGACAGCTAGTGCAGAAAGAAATATTTTTCTCTAAATAAAGGAGAAAGATCAAAGAAAAAGAAAACCATAGTAAACCATGAAAATTTCATGGATGTCCAAGGCTGACACATTTTCAGCTTTCATAAAAATATATTTCCAACACCAAAAGCGATAATTTATTGTGACAGACTCTCTCTGGTTGCCAAAACCCAAGAAAAATCTGAGAACTAAATCCTAATGAATGTCTCCTATAAGATATTAGCTTTACATATATGTGAAATAAAACAGCATAATGGAAGCAACACATTCATCTGCTTTGCTGTTAAAAACCTCCCAACTGTTATGTTTGGAACCAAGCTAAAAGAAACAAACCATCATTTGCAGAGAGGTCTCACAATGATAACACAATGTTGACTATGCTAAGGAAGGATTTTTCAGATACCATTTATTAACATGAAACCCAGTCAACCACTTAGCTACCTCTGCTGCAATTTTACAGCTATAAAGCCTTTGGTATTAGACGCCAATTAGTGATTTTATTATAAAGATGTTCAATGTCAAGATAACACTTCTCATTTCTGGCAGTGACACTGAATGGTGGATAGAAGAAATGACTTCAGGAAAGCTTAGCTGACCATCTGCTTAGGCCTGCTCACTCACTGATGATTAATCCTTTCCCTCGAGGACAATGTCTCCATGTGTTTCTCTTGCTGTCTTTTTAATGTCACAAAAAGAGGTTGATAAACACATTCAAGTCACAATTAAAAAACATTTTAACTGACCAGTTGCCACTGATGATATTATTAGACAGTTTTAGTCACTGTTGTAAAAATGTGTTTAGTGGTGTTGACGTGAAGTGGAGATGAAGTTTCTTTAATGTGCCTCCTACCTATTTCTATGCTTAAATGACATTTAAATGTTTACCTTGATGCTTGCAAACAAGCAGTTTGCAAGGGCACAGGAAGTGTTGGGTTTTACATCACAGAAACAAAATCTTTGGAAACAATATTTGCAGGACTGTGAGGCATCTGTTTTTTTCCTTTGCTTGGGGTGGGGCAGCAGGAGGAAGAGGAGGAACAAAAGATCTTAGAGATTTTAAGCAGATTGCAGTGACTCTTTCCAGACCCATTTATGTTTCTGCCAAATGCACAAGTGACTGGGTTTTCATTTCATCGCAAGAGGTTAGAGCACAGTGGTAGGCTCATGGGCCTCGTGAACACCTAGGAGTTCCATGTGCTGGGACATCATGGTGGTGACAAGGAAGCTGTTTTAATAAAGAACAGAGCAATATTAGGTCCTGTCTCTTTTCTCTCAGGGAAGACTGCATGAATTTTGTTCCACTTAGGGAGGCAAGTTCATGCTCACAATACTTTACAGAACTGTCCTGATGAAGAGGTGATTTGCCAGGAACTAACCTGCACTGACAAATGAGATGACCAGTTTTCACAAGGTCTGGCAGTTACAGAACTCAGCACCTCTGGCCTCAGATCATATTTTATTTATATTCTCAAATTCAGATTTAGGGTTCCAAATTCTGGTGCTCAGGGCCTGACCTATCTTTTTATTTCTACTCCAGCCTTTTATTGTATAGCATACTTCTATTCCTCCAACTGATCTGCACATGCAAATAACAGAACAATGTTTCTTAGCAGTGCCAGCACAGAAGCACTATAATTCCCAAGTAGCTGGGCTGATTTATCACCTGTCTGATTTAAAGCAAATCTAGCCAGCAGAATAGTTAATGATGATCTGCTAGCAATAGGCTGCAAATATGGTCCTACCTATGAATTAGTGGTTTTCAAATTCCATATCCACCTCATTACGTTTATTTTTATGAAGTCTCGTATTTAGAGTATATCAACTCCCATCAGACGAAATGCATTGAATACTTTATAAATCAGAAATCAAATAACCTCAAAGGAAGAGTACGCTCTAGTGATGTGAATCCACTTCATTCTTGTGAAGGCATCATGGAGGGATATTGACTTCACTACTCTGGAAATGAATTTGAGCATCTCCCCACAGACCACTTGCAGAGTTTCCTTTGTCATTTCTAGACCCATATCTACAATCACCACCTCCCATTAGATTAAAGGATGTATTCTGTGACTTGGTGACATTTCTACTTCTTTAAAAGTTTCCATATTAACAGAATTTCCAGGATCAAGACTTTCAGTATCAAAGCCAGTCAGTATTTTCTAGAAGTTTAAGCCAGTGTATTACTACTGCCCCTTTGTTGGCTATATAGGGTGGAGACAGTCATTCCTTGGCACAGTTATCACATTCTCCCCATGCAAGTAGGCATCTCTCAATAGGCATTTTGTTCATGAATTTGAGGTCACGATATGGTCCTGAATAATCCTATCTCTCCTTTTGCTATAATGTCATAGTTTCACATGCACACATTTAAAAGGGAAAAGTTAGGGCAGTACACTAGAATTACCTGGTACAGTTAATAAATATGCCTGTAATACCATCTACAAGAGGATAATGTAAAGAAAAGACTCTCCTGTTGAAACAGACATATTTACGACTTTTTTAGCTTAAATTTGCCCCCAAATATTCCCTGCCAAAAAGTTTTTTTTTTTTTTTCATCCCAAAGACCTTGGAAATTAAGGTAAAATGTGACATAACAGGAAGCCAGTAAGTTTTTATGGAGGACGTAAGAAGGAGAGAAGTAGTAAGTGGTTACTTGGTGAAGGCAGATTTGACTACTAATTACACTGACAAAATATGGAGTGGGATTTTCAAAAGCCCTGTGGTGACCTAGAACACCATGTCCCATTGATTTTTAATCAATCACACATTTTTGAAATTCATGCACAAAATAAGTAAGCAACTTTCCAGTCCAGTACAACCTGCACTGAAGTTAACAGAAATGTTCACTTTATGAAAGGCAGATCCAGTATTTAATTTGATTTCCTGTAAGCATTGCAAAGAAAAATAAGTGGTTTTATGTAAGGTAAGAGTAGTTGCTTTGACATCACTAGTTCAGAACATTACATGGCATGAAAGCAAAAAAGAGATATGGAAGGATCAGCCAAGTATGATGTTGTAACTCACACCATGGTAGATGGACCTCCATTGAGTCAGATTAATAGCTACATTACAAGAAGCAAAGGTGAGACAGCCTGAAGAAAATGAAAGAACTTGGTATGACATGGAAGAGATTCAGAGAATGTATATCATAGAGGAGGAGAGGTTATTAGTGAGGTGGACCTTTAAGATAATTTTGGGTGAAGGTTTTTTTTTTTTTTCATATGAAAACAGCAAGAATGAATCTTTACTTCCTCATTAGCTCAAATAATAGATAATAAGGGAAGGGACAAGATTTTAAATTCTGTTTAATTGAGAAAAAGTTAGCTTTTATAAATAGTTTGGAAATCATCAGGACATATACACCAATTTTTAAGTGGAATCACATAGATGTTTTATACAGGAATATTCCCTGTAGAGGCTCTCAAGGGATGGTTGCTGACATGGAAAACCATTTGCCCCAATCAAACTTTTGGTTTTAATCTGAGATGAAGGATCTAAGTCATTTAAGGGTGTTTCTGTTTACCCCTCAAGCTTCCTGGAGGCAAGAAAGAAGCTTCTGTGATCAATAGTATCAAATGGTATGAAGAAGCATACAGCAATACATACAAATGTACTCTCTTTTTCAAAAGCAGAGATCATCTACTAGATAACAAGGCACTCTCCACATCATAACCTACAATCAGCCAAACAGACCAATCCATTGCTGTGGCAGGGGATAAAAAGACCTGGTTTCTCAGAGTTCTTAGATAATGGAAATTAAGCTGTAGGCAGTACCTTAAGCAAAATTTTGAGGGTGGATTTCTGCAACGGATCTGGGCAAGAATCAGCTAGCACCAGTTTTTAAAATGTCATTTTTAAGACTTCATCCTGCAAACATTTCCCCATGCTTGCTATAGAGCTACCATTTTCTTCGACAACTTGTGACAGCGTCTTTCTAGAGCTGGATGTGAGGGGTAAAATTCACTCATTCCCAGCATCTAGAGCACACATTATGCAAGTTTAAAAATGCTATACCTCAGCACTTTAAGATACTGTTTACACTGATAATCTAGCTGCTCTCTATTTTAATCTCTTACCACGTTTCTTTCACTTAAAAGAAAAGTTGTATATCCTAAGAAATTTGACAGTTCCTCTTCACAAATAAAGGCTATCAATTTTTTCATCTCAATG
The DNA here is from genome assembly GCA_011076525.1 of Nettapus auritus. Taxonomy (NCBI): domain Eukaryota; kingdom Metazoa; phylum Chordata; class Aves; order Anseriformes; family Anatidae; genus Nettapus; species Nettapus auritus. The sequence continues at coordinate 56,595,138 of CM021769.1, read as the reverse complement.
ATAAACTCCAGTTAAAATTTTATGTCCAAAAATTAATGACTTAAAACTTCGGAAGCAAAATTATTCAAGAGTCTCAAGGAGACTGTTCAAAAATGAGATACCAAGAGCATCCAGACACTCAAAAACATAGGCTCTTACTTTAAAACTGCCTGGTAAGTCCATAAGAAGTCCAGTTTAAAATTAAATCGTAAGTCCAACTGCACTGACAATTACAAGAGCAAGAACAGATCTGGCCTATAGTGTTGAATCAGAAATCCATTATTAACAAGATATATTTTAAGAGTTGAATCAGAAGTGTTAAGTTTGCAACTAAATTATAGTAGTCTGAAACCAAGGGGAAGTGAATATATGCTAAATAGGTAAGCCTTTTATTTCTCTTTCTGCATATATTTGGTTTGTGAGATGTTTCCAGCCATAAAAAGATGGTTTTGTAAATAGAATATGTAATATGATTCTGAAAAAGAGGCAATTCTTTGCGTTCATGAATCTGAGCTCAGATGGTAAAAGAAATGAAGGAAAAATTAAGAGAATAGTGACAGATTTTCATAGAGACATTTCAAAATGTTGACATTCAAAGTAAATTCAAAGAGATTAAATGGCTTTGAGTAGTCAGGAAACAAATCACATAGATCTGTCATCAGCATAACACTGGAAGCTGAAACCAAAACCACCCTGATGACTGAAAAAACAAAAGGAGGAGCATATACCATAGAAATAAGTCTGCATCCACCTGCAGCATACAAGACGGCTAATTCTGATAACGCTAATTTTAATGTTACATAGTTAAGTGTGTTATGAAAACAATCAAGGTGTCAGTTAAGATGTACCGGTATGCTACGGTCATTGGGACCATTTAGGGTGACTGCACCTCTTCCTCTGCTGTAACGCATTTAAGAACCTCAGTCTCCTACCCAAATGTCACAGCTTAGCCTTTCCCTTAAAAAACAAGTCAGATATATCTTATTTCTTCTGCTTCTGCTCTGTCACTGTTGGCATCCCTGATAGTCTATTTGGTCTTTTCTCCTACAAATGTCTGTATTTTTCTCTACTGGCTGTTTATTCCTGTGAGCACTTTGCCCCTGCTCTTCCTTGCATCACTAGACCTTCCAAGAAATTTTCCCAAGCACCAGCTTCTATTGTCATTTGTTAGCAAAAACCTGCCCAACCCACCTGGCAAATTAAACTGGAAATAGATAAGTAAAAATAGAAGAGTAGACTTAACTTTGATTAATCCAGTGAATTCAGAGATGCACAAAAGTGACAAGATGAAAAGTAGCTGTTGGGAATTACAGCAGCCATGCACAAAGATATTGGGAAGTGCTGGTGTTAATGCTGAAAGACCAAAACCATCACACAGATACTGTCTTGGCTACTAGATTTGGATTAAACAATTAATTCTTCAGATCCCCCAAGATCCAGGTGTGTGCCTCAAGTCTTAGCCACAAGCTGTTTTAACGACATAGAGCATGTGTATGGTGAAAGGACAGATATATGGCCAACCCCACATCATCCATTCCACCTAGGCTCCAGTGAAGTATCCTACAAAACAGATGTTTTCATTCCCCTTTACATTAATGTCAGCAATATATGGGCAAAATAAAGCGGTCTTTTAAAGGTGGTCACTCCAGCACATTTTAAAAGTTCAGTTATTCCACTTTCCCTGCTTTTCCACCTCACTTCCAGCTCACTTCTTTGTTTTCATCCTAATACAACCACAAGGTACGGAGAGCAGATTTCAGAAAACCTGAGCAAGTTAAGAGCTTTGCTTTGAACTGGAAAAACAAATAATGAATGGGCTGGAGCAATGCACTGTAATAGAGAGAAAATCAAATGCCAAAGCCAGTCCCATTTGGGATCAGCTTTTATAGTATTTCTCTTCCTGTATACGTTTTCTAGGATAGCTATCTTCTAGTAAAAGTTGTTTTGTTCAAGTGTTCTAGAGTGATTTTACGTTTGTCATCTCTGTATCAAGAGGAATGTGTATTATTCCACATTTCCCAGTCATAAATTTAATTTGCCATGTGTCAGCTCAATTATTGAGCTGATCTAAGGCACGACGAATATTTCTTGCCACTCATTTTGTGCTCAGTATGCATCATAATTTAGTATCATCAGCAAATACAGTGCGTTTACAGTGGGTCCTTCTAGCTAGGTAATTTATTTAAAATCAAACTATGAATCCAGGTATTAATCACTCTTAACTCTTCCCTTTTGGCAGATAAAGATCCCTCAGCACAGAAAATTCATTTCCTCCCATGTATTTCTATGCCATGTCCTTCTCAGCCCCTGTTAGGTTCATCTTTAGAAACAGCCTGTCATGTAGATCCTTATCAGAGATTTTCTGAAAACCTAGATAAAATATGTCATATGCACTGCAATTATCTACTTTATAACTCCTAAGCTCATTAAAGAGGTCAATTAGTCATTATTGCCTTTTTTAAACCCCCTCTGGCAGCCTCAGGTTAGGCTTTGGCTCCTTAATGCAGGCAGTACTCAAACTGAGCAAGTGCTCCCAGGAGCCAAGTGCTTCTGCAGCCAGAGCTGAGTACCAGCACTCTTAGAGGGGAAGAAAAGGGAAAAAGAAAAGGAAGGTAACTGCCCACTGCTCCCCTCAAATATTAAATATTGATGAAAAGACTGAGAAAATAGAGCTGGAAATGTAAGGAAATTACATCTGAGAGAAGAAGAAAAAAAAACATCACAGAGAGAACAGGAGGGAAAGGGGGGAGTAAATACTGCAGAGCACTTTTGTAAGCAGAAGCTGAAATTAGCAGGGGGGTTATCTACTTGTAAGCAGAACAAATACAATTAGATGGTCCCCCTGCTAATTTTGGCTTCTGGTTGCACAAGTGAACTGCAGTGCACACACCTTCCTTACAGTTTCCTCCTGTTCTGTGCTTTCCAGGTGATATCCGTGAGGCAGCAAGGTGCCTCCATTTTGAGCAGTGACTGTAAGCTCCTATCTAGGATAAATCCGAGCAGTTTGTGATGAAAATAAGCACACACAGATTTTGGATTATTGTTAACAAAAACCTTCCTCCCAGTTCTGTTGCAGGTTGGTGCACTGCTGGAAGAACCAAGCATCCAAAAACTCTCATGGATGTCTCCTCATCCCCATGTTGGCCCATCCCAGTTTCCCTGTTTGTCACAGGCATGGTCACATTCACTCAAGCAAACATGGAAAAGAACAGCTCCAAGGAGAGGACAGGAGGGAAAAGTGTGCTCCAGTCCCACCTGAAACTCAGCCTAGGATGACTCCGCAGATCATGTCTTCCCTTTCAATCACAAACCATTCCCAGCTCTCCCCTGTGATATTCTCTCCGCCATTGTTGCGGCGCAAATTGGAGGAGAAAAATGAAATGGAATATGAGAATGAAAGAAGGCTATTCCTGCCTCGATCTCATTATCTCTGCTGAAAAAAATGAGCAATCATGGCAGTGAGAAACAAAATCTCTGAGGAGTGCTCACTCCAGGCAGAGAAAGCAACAACAGAGGGAAAGAGAGCATTAATATGTGCTTTTCAACCAACTGCGTTCAAATTTACTACTGGACTCTATCTTACTGTTATTAATTTAGGAGTGTTTCTAGTTTACTGTGTAATTTGTGCTCTGCATTTTACTGAATTAGATTTCTATTTTCCTCTTCCATTCTTTTTTCTTAGTTTTGTTTGTCAGTGTTACAGATGATCACATTTGCAAGTTTGCTTTATCTATATTTCACAGTTGCAATCTGGGCTGTCCACTATCTTATTACTGTGTGATAAGTGATATCTGCTACAATTGCATATGAACTCATTTTTCTCTGTTTCACATCCCTTCAAAGTTGGCTTGTCTGAAATAACAAATTATTGTCTTGTGCCTGGAAATTATTAGTTTGGGCTTAATAGTTCTGATTTCTAAGTTAATTTAATGTGTAACCTTATTATCGTTACTGATAGCTCGGGACTTAAGTCAAGTTTGTTTTTATTTTCTCAGCTATTAATTGCAGCTTAGTTGAGACGTGCATATATTGGGATGTAGCAATACTTTAATGAATAAATTACTGCATCATTTACTCACACACACATTTTAACGGCCTCTCAATTAATGAGGACAACTGCTATACTGAGAAAGGTAACGCACACTGTACTGTTTGTAGTAGTATCTCTTGTGTTTACTAGAACTCAGTTTAAGAATTTAACAAAGCTTTTTTTTTGTACAGAAAAAGTCAGTCTTGCACTGTGACAAGTTAATTTATTTATTAATATCTTAATACCTGTGTGTGATGAACGAGTTCATCTTTTTTTTTTTCTTTTTTTCCTCCTTTCTAAACAGTTCTGCTATTTATGGCCCTCCTGTGGAATTTTATATCCATGCTGAATCCCTTAAAAAGCCTTAAGGGCCTTCTCAGAGGTAGGGGCATGTTCATTTGCAGCCAGCCAAACACACGAACAGTTGAGGTAGGCCCAACAGAGTTCAAGTTCTCTTGCAGTGCTTCTCAAACCAGAAACCTTGTTTCCAAATGACCTAAAATGCATTGATTTACTTATCTGTGCTATAATCCCTGATGACCTTGAACTCAGGAAGGTGATGTAGCTGATTTTTTTAAGAACTTGAAGCAGTCGATAGTAATGCAACGCAAAGAAAAGTTTCATCCCAAAGGAAGAGTAGATGCTAAGAGATCAATGAGAAGTACAGGAAGCTATTTGTATGGTATCACATGAGATAAGCATGTGAACAAATAGGTAAGAAAGTAAATTCCAATGAACATGTTGATGACATTGGGAGAGCAGATAGGAAGTAGTTTTTATCTTACAGCTAAGAAAATGGCATAGTGACAAGGAAGTGAAATAGTCTACGCATTTGACCCTTCATATCAAGTAGATGATATATTACTTCCCTTTATTTACTTAAGTTTCCCTGTTTGTGATGACATACTACCTGTTTCGGTAGCTATAGGTGTTAATAGTTTCCTCTGCTCATCAATGTGATCATCAAAATCTGTGTATTGTTGGGAAATAACTGAATAAATGCACTGCTGTCAGAAGGGTTTTCAATGGTGATCACTGACTCCAGTGAGAACACAATTTCATTTCAAATCTGACTAGTACTCCCAAATCCTTAACAACCTCATCTGTAGAAAGGAATAACACTCTGGCTGATGTAAATCAAGACCACCAAAGATAAGAGCACTTGCAGACCTCCACACCAGAACTATGACTATTTCAAAATGTTTCAATACCAAGCCCTTTAGACTTGCCTCAGGTTTGCATCCCTGGCATACTAAAACCCCTAAACATTCTGTAGCAAAATCCTAAGTCTGGGAATGAATATCCTTCTTTACCAACTAAATGCCATTGCTCTTGCAGTGCAGCCCATGACAGGACCATAGGCATTAAAGGAAAGTGCTATGTAGATTAAATGTGGGCTCACCTGCCAGGCAGCATATGTTTTGCTACTGTCAAACCCAAGGGCTCTGTAAAGAATGGAGGCAGATGCTTATCTCACCTTCTGAACCTTTCAGAGAAATCATGTCACAGCATCCACATCATCAGAGCACTTTGTTGTGAAACGCAGCACCCTTTTTAACACTAGTTTGCCAGCAATCTGAGACTTGCTGGTAGTGGTTTTCTCCCACGCCAGCCAGCCTTGGCTATCTTATGTTTTCTTAAAGTGACATGCTGGAATTCCCCCTGTGCATACCAACCTGCAGATATGTGAGGTTCAGTGAATTGTAAACTTTCACAACTGATTTACATGTTCCAGGTTTTAATATCCTCTCAATTCTTAAACGGATTAAGGAGTACAGTCTTTAGCTGCATTTGACTGAGATTATTCTCGACATGGCCTATTTTTCATGGTAGTCATTTATTGTTCTTGATAATTAGCTATATGTCCTTCTGCATTGATTTTTTTTTTTTTTTTTTTCTGAATCTACTTTAGTTCTGTTCTCTAAATGCTGGATATGGTGTTAGTGACACCACTTTTGTTTATTCTGCAGTCTGGCATATTTGATAATTCATTCATTTCTTCACATGACATAAATTGGCAATGAATAAACTAAGGTTGGAAATGAAATGGTTTTGGCTGTCAAAGGATGGATAAAAGCCCTGGAATGGCTGCCCAGTAATAGGAATACCGAAGGCCAAAAATCCAACTGTTTTTTAGATGAAGCTTAATCAGTTTCCGAAAAGGTTTATAAAACCTAACAAATCAACTCTGATAATGAGGGAATGGGTCCCAAAATACAGGCTGTCTTTTCCAGGCATGTAAGAGATGGATGTGCACATGCAAGATGATTAATCGTCACAAAATATCATAGCATTATCTTCTGTGTGCACAAAAGAAATAAATTAATTAATCATGGCATGTTTCTTATAACCTTTTTGTTATTGTTCTTGGACAGGCTAACTTTGAACCGCCGTTTCCACGCAGGAAGTCTGACTTTTAAAAATGGCAGTGCAACACACAGAAATTTCTCAGTGCAGTGTGTACTTGCAGTTTCTGTGACTGCACATGTTAGCAGTCAACCTGATCCTAATTTCATGATACTTTCCACGAAGATCAGACACCACTGTACATGCTTTTTTAGGTGCACAGATGCAGCATTGCTATAACCAAGTTAACTTTTTTCAGAATTTCATATTTGTCTGGAGACAAATTTCAGGAGGTTGTCAGACACACCTATCTGTAACACAGAAAGCCTAAAAGCAGTGAAGGAAATGCACAGAGCAAGCGCTCCAGTTTCACCTTGTTATTCAAATCCTGATGACAGATTACCTTCAACAAGAAGCAGACATCAGTGAAGACATGGGAAAAGGCTCAACAGCAAGCTCCAGTCCCATAACCATTCCCTTTACAACCAAGAGCTACAGCAGGACACTGCATGGATTTGTGTAACGTGCACACATGCAATGCAGCTTGAGAGATGAGGACACATCTGGACTCCATAGTCTCCCTGTGGCTCACAGAAGTGTCAGTGCAGACAGAGGGAGACAGCTGATGCCCAAGAACCCTGCTAATCTATCACACCCATTCTTATCCTATGGTCTCTGGAGCTCCTTCCAGCTTAGCTTGCAGCCATGGACCTATGGTCCCTTTTCTTGGATAGTAGCAGGTGACAAAATTCAGTCTCTGCACCTTTTTGGTACATTCTTAACTTTCATTGTATCTCAGAATCAAAAAGATCTGTAAAGCTGCCTTTTCCTCACACAGTAATAGATTTGGAAGTTTTTTGTATAGTCTTTTTTATTCTCAAACTTATTCTCACATATTAATCCAATCCAGACTCAAAAAGGATTTCATCAAGCATTGAAGAGGGAGGTTACCATTCCCTGAACCTCAGAGAGAGCAAGGTTCTCAGGGCAGAGTGGTCAGCACATCAGGTAACAGAGTTTTACCTTGGAAATCTAATCAGGGGCACAGGCTGTGGCTGAGTGTCTCTAGCATGAGACATTTTAGCTGCATCATGGAGTGCTAAAAACAAAAGTAAGCTACCGTCACTTAGACAAACATATTATCCACAACCTCAGGGCAATGGAAGACCCTTTGAGGGTTACATCAGTATCACAGATTGTCTTAAAACTTTCTCAGGTGCTACCCTGAATGTCTTCCACTAGAACAGGGGACTGGAGTTGACCATCACTGCTTATAGCAGAGCGTTCAGTGAGAATACAACTGGGACCACCCCCCCCACCCACCAGACACCCAAGAGATACTAAAAATGCTTGGCCACTCATGACTGAGGATAGTCATGAAAGATCAATTTAACAACAAAAAGTTACTTATCCCTATCTTAAGCTGACCTATACCAGGTCACGTAGAAAATTAGTGTAACACAACAAGTCAAAGCTACCTTACTTGCAATCTTGGTTTCATTAATCACAATTATTTGAATATTTTATTGTTGGAAGTGTGAGGAAAATGCAGAAACTGAATTGAAAATCGGTGTCGAGATGTGACAATTGCAGTAACATAATGCTTTTGTATGATGGACTACTAATAAATGCTTTATGAAATCAGAAGCACAATAAAAATGTCTCTAAGTGTCTTGTCATGTATCAGATAAAACGTGGAGTACTTATTTGGCATCAAAACCAGATGCTATTCCTTCGGCATCCACCCCACTTGCAATAGCTTTAGAGAGATCAACACACAGAAGCATAAGAGGGAACAGAAAGAACAGAAAGATAAAGATATGAAAAATGCCTGTTTAATTACACTCCAGATTTTATCTCTGCCTCATATCAGCTCTCTCCCTTTCCTGTCCAAGAGAAATAACTGGCATGTGCTGTATTCTGAAAGTAGATTGACACAGAGAAAGAGAATTGGCCATGTCTCCTGGCATTAATCTCCCTTCACAACAGCCTGTGATTGAGTCAGAGCTATTATTCTCACTTTCAGGTCTGAGTCACTATCAGAAAAGGATGCTATTTCTCCAACATCCTTTCCAGCAGGAATATACACTGTCTGGCAGAGACGGTACAGAGCACTTTGAGTCCTACAGAATTTGCGCTGCCTCTTGTTTTTGACCTATTCACAGCTCATTCAATGAAAACACAAAACCAGAAGGACAAGGAAATAATATTGCTGTTCCAATTTTCTCATCATCTACTTTCTTACATCTCTCTCTCCTTCAGTTTACCCCCATGACAGCATCTAAAATGCTTTCTGCTTTTGTCACTATAGCCACATTGCCTTGTGAAAACCCTTCTCCATTCAATTTTAACTCATCTCCCTTACTCCTTACATATGAAAAACATGATCTCCCATTATAGTTTCTCTTTTGTCTTCTCTGCTCCTCTGCTTTGTGATTGCATGCACCTGAAAAGATCAAGTGGCATCTTTATTTTGCTCTGAACTAATATAATCTCTAACTGGCCACCTTAAATATCTGCTCTTACTATTCACACAAGGAGTTGAAATAACCTTCACAGTGTCGCCCTACAGCCCTGCTGCTGAGCTCAGGATGGACACCAGGTACTCTGAAATATCGGCTCTCACCACATGCATCGTGTCTGCTCCCTGCCCTCTGCTTCCCCTCAGCAAAGTCCTGCCCCCACCCCAGCTACAAAGAGAAGCAGGAACAATCCTGCATAGCAGGCAGATGCCTGGAAGCACTACCGCCTGCACAGCTAATGAAATGGTACAACGCCTGGCTCACTGTCCCTGCCTTTAAAGTTTAAGTTCTTTATCTCCTTTCAACTTTCTTTTAAAGAAAATATGAAGCTTTTTATTTGGGTGGGGAAATGGAAGAGACTAACTTCAGATGCAGCACTCCCTGAATTTTCCCAGCTCTCACTAAAGCTTCTGGGCAAATGTAACCGGGATTTGGTGCACCTGGCATAGAGAGCAGACACCTTTCAGCCTTCTTCCAGTGATGACAGAGTATCGCACTCATATCAAAAACAGCAAAGGGAACTCTGAGCCTAACAATTACTCCTGGCCTACGCTACTCTGAAGCAGAGGAACATCTCTTTAAGATCTTGTTTGTGCTCTTCGCTACCGTACCTGAGTGCTTTCCTCAGCCAAATTTCTCAGCTCACCACCTGGTTTCCCTGCAAACACCTGTGGAGATCTGAAGGCTGAGCTGTGACTGTTGTTGCAGTTATGAAAATAATGTAGGACTCACATCACGCTATCCTTATGCTTAGAGCCCCTTTAATCAAGCAGATTTCCTGAATCGTTTTACTGAACTCTTTTCAGGATCAGTTCTGATTTCTCCTAGATTTTGTACCACGGACATTAGGTATGACCAGCTGTGGGACCGGCTGCCTGATGCACCGTGGTTCAGAAGAGACAAGGCTGAAGCTACTCTGAGGTTCATCTAGCATTCACGGGAGCTCATTACGTCCAGGAGATCACATTCCAGTGTTTCTATGAGCAAGAGGATATTTTGCCAACACAACTGGATGCCAGTGCCCAGGGCGCCCATCCTGAGCCCTGCTACCTCAGCAGTAAAGACACTGATGCTGCAGAATGGGGTAATTTCTAGCAGGTCTTGTATGGAACCATTTCTGTACTTTAGGAGATGAAAAGACTATACTTTTTTTTTTTTTTTTTTTTTTTTTTTTTTTTTTTTTTTTTTTTTTTTTTTTTTATCAGAAAAAAAGTTTGAGCTACAGCTTAGGTACATTTGTGTCTGGACAAATCTCAAAGAGCCATCACTTAATCCCTTCATCCAACATCACACTTTGCTTAAGTGACTTTTCAGAACTAAGCCTGTATGGAACTGACTGTAATATTTTACTCTCGCTGTGAAATATTCTTCCCCTTTGTGACACCAACTAGTCTTGAAATGCTGTAAAAATGCTGACAGAAGAAATACCAGAGAACGGTTTTAAAAAGCTTGTGAAGGATCACTAGGTCCAGAGGTGTTTTTTCAGCATAGGAACAGCTAGGGGACATTTAAAACTAAACGGAAAAAATTCTAGAGGACACAGAAGATTTAGTGTATTTCAGGGAGTCACCAACATGAAAGGTAGCATATTTTGGTGGAGGCTGGAGGGGACAGGGTCTGATGGACAGTATGTCAGTCCCACAGTAGTAAGGGGGAGGCAGGGGCAGGCAGCACTGCTGCAACATGGGGAAAGCAATGAAATGAGAAAGGTAAATGAAGCGAAGTGTAGCATCAGGCAGAGGCCCCAACATCACAAACATAGTCACAGTGCACAGTCTCATAGATCCCCTGAGTTTTACATTGAAGAGAAGTGACAAAATCATCAGGAGAGAAATGAGAATGACCAGCAGAAGCCTGAGGAGGAACAGTGTGAGAAGGGAGTCAAAAACACTAAAGAGCTGCCTGAGGTTAGTGCTACTGGACTATGATTTATGAAGGGATACATTCAGAACTGCCTCAAAGGTTAAATGTGAAGCTTGGACAAGAGAATGAGAGAAAAGAAAATCTTTAAGAGTCCAAGATATAAGCAAGATACATGGCACGTACAGCTCAGCTAGCACAATCACGCTGTGAAACTGAATTCCTGGACAGCAGCTCTTTGCTTGACTGTCCTGAAGAGGCACTCCCAGTCGTGTCTTTGTCATTTGAACCCAGATGTCTTCCACTGTTACAGCATCTGAACAACAACAAATTAATGAGCCTTAAAATAAGCCCCTAGAAGATTCATTAATATCATATGAGCCTTTCAGAATTTTGTTTTCAAAGGTAAACACCGGTCCACATACATACTTACAATATAGATGCTTGGATGCGTACATAGGTACATAGATACATAGAGATTAGGTTGCACATTTTTCCACTCATCAAATTTCTTTAAAAACTATTTAGTTGTGTTTTAAAGCCATTGGCCTTCCAAAGCAAATGGATCTTTGATTTCTTTTCCAGACCCACAACCCAGGTTTCCCCTTTGCATTTGTCCAGCTTCATCAACAAGAGTCTTGTCCACCTGCAGACTGCAATATGTATCTCCTGAAGGGTGGAATCTGTGACCAGTAAATTTTACTTTGCACCGTCTCTAATTATGGAGATTATTCTGCTTTTCATTTCAAACATACAGCAATTTTTCACTTAGCTTTGTTACATCTTTAATTATGACCTTAGATTTAGGTGGTATAATTTTTCTTTAAGAGATGTGCCAGAACTCAAGTACTGACATCTCCCAGTTTCATAGAAATTGCAGGGATCATAGGAACTGAACTTGATAATTACCCCAATATTTCAAGTCAGACAATTACCATATAAAATAATTATGGGTTGTTGTTTATCCAAATTCACTTTGTGGGTTACTGCAGGTTACTGCAGGTTACAATATATGATGTTACATAGGAATAGAGATAGAAATGTATGGTATACCTAAATGCAAGGTTATTCAACTAAATGTACAAGGAGTGACAAAAGACAGACACCTCCTTCCTGAAATATCTAAGCAAAAAATAGCAAATACAACATTTCCAGTTAAGGAATGTTCAGATCAAGGGTTCTTTTCCACTGTCTCTTTAGCCACAGAAACTTCTTTCCCCATGAGACTTGCAAATATGCAAGGATTACAGTGGTACAAATAGGAGCAAAAATACCCTTTGTACACCTTTTGCATGAAACCTTCAAAACCCAGCCCCTATCATCCATATAATCCCTCTTTTACTAACAGAATAAGTCTTAGCCAGCATTTCATCATGTTTCTTGGCACACTTCTGGTGATTTAAGCTATAAACTACTACATGCTAAGGTTTCTTTCCTCGCTGTAAAACAAAGCAATTAACAAAGTCCAAAAGAGGAGTACTTTAATATCCTATAATTTGATTAGATTTTGTGTTCCTCCCCCTCAAAATGCCAACGCTTTTGTTATCTCTTGCATGTAAAGATGGAGAAAAAAATTACTTGGCATGATTTCCGTCATGTTGATTCTTCTGGGTTCTCAAATATTATGATCCATGGAAAGTCTGGATTCATGCTTACTTCTACTCTTCATTAAGTCAGTTGTAGTTGAATTGCTGGTAGGGCAGGCTGCTGATACAGTAGGTGGGCATGCTGAATAAAATACATACCACAGCTGTACCTGCACTTGTCAGAGAGCCAACCTGCTTTACGCCAGTCTGTTCTCCACTGCTTCCTGGTCATAGCCCATCTGTTTCTGAATTCATAAAATGCTGAAGAACACAAATATCTGAACCTATTATAGGTAACATGCTTCAATTAAATTCTGATTGTGGAGCTGTATTTAATAGACTAACATTGGTAATGTGTCTCTTTCAAATTTGTGTATAAAATAGACACCTGTCCATACATATTTCTGTGGAATTCAGAGGCTTTTCTATGTAGTGACTTCTACACACGGTGCACCTGGCCAATATTCTTGCAGTTGTGAACAAAATCAAAACCAAAACTAACTGCCAAACCAGAGTATGGAAGGTTACTAAGACAGATTAGATAAAAACCTACATATAGGGAGAGGTTCCACAGTAGGAGCACTTGCAGGCGAAGCAAGCCAGACAGCTATTAACCTGAAGTTTACCAATAGCTTAAAAGACTGCTTCACTTTTCAGTTGGATTCAGTGATAACATATAATGATAGTGCACACAGAAATGACAAAATTAATAAAAGTTTACCTTGTACATATAATTTTTGCACTGGGGGTGAAACATTCAACTTCACAAGGTCAGTTTCATAAAAACTAAGAATTAAAGGAACTCAGCAGGCTGTCAATAACTGATTTAATAGGAACAGACTTTAAACAGAAAAAGTAGGTAAGGGATATATCCCCAGGAAATTTGCTGAGAATACCTAGAGTACCTATGATTAAACTATCTGTCCTCTGGATGTCATCATTGCTCTTTTTAAATGCTGTTGGTTAAAGGTGTATTTATGTAGAAGATAACTGTAGTCCTAAGGAAACTGGCTTGGGTGCGTCATTTCTGGTAGCTTGGGGCATTTCTAATTAGAATTGAATACACATGAGTGTGGTCCAGATAATTACTATTAATGATAATCTACAATGAACCATTTTCTATAATGTAATGCAAAAAAAAGGACCCCCTGTGCACATTCCATTTGATGTGAATTCACATCTCTGCTTCAAGAAGCACTTTATGCCTCTTCACAAAAAATTTCCATCTTTCCATATGTGCAGCTGAGACATAGCTGCCAGTCAGCAATTGTGTTTGCAGTATTTGCAAAAATCTTTCCTTTAACATGGAACCTGAATTTAAAAAGGTAAAAAGGTTCTGGGTTTCTCCAGGGAAGGAATACTCCATTACTGATGATGTGCCAGAGTAGAAAGGAAAAATTCAGAATACACCTTACTGTGGCAAGATCAACCCTGTGATATTTGATGGAGAACACAGAGCAAAGTGGGTAATTGCAGATATTTAACCTATTTCTAAAAGACCTTTTATAAGATACAACAGTGATGGAGTCTAATCAGAAGCAGATCCTAAGCTAAATCATTCTCCCAGCATGAGGCATAAGGTTTAATCCAAATTTTCTCAGTACTTTTACAGTCTAGATGAAACCCAAGACAAAGAAGGGCGTGCTGCAGAAGTCTCATAAACACAAGTACGATCTCCTTCTCCCTTCTGCATGGTCATTGCACAGAAACTGAGTTGTTGTCACAGAGCTACATGGCACCAAAAACACCCACAGCTTTTTCATGGGAATTATTACAGAGTTTTCCTAGAGAGAAGCTGCCAAAGTTGTACAAGATAATGCTTAACATACTCCTCCCTAGCAATAATCATTCTTCTCTCAAAAAATCAACCCAGGTCAAATTTTGCACAGGATTTTCCCAGATTTATCCAAAGTATTAGGTGACATTCAGTAAATCACTTGTGCTTAGGTCTACAGAAAGCACCTAAACTGAACATTGTGAGAGAGAGATGGTTTCAGTCCTGAGTCTCTGAGCTCCTGGTCAGATGAGCAAAGGGGCACTTACAGGCTGTCAGATTCCTGTGTGCTTATGATTTTGGGAATGCTCACAAGCCTCATCCTGTTAGCAGGGCTGAACAACTCACCATATGATTAACCCCTCAGCCCCGTGAGGATCATACAGTTTGGTATTTTGTAAGTAGCTCACAGGTGGAGCAGAATCTTTTAGGTGAGCAAATTGGGCAAATCCCTCAAATTGGGCATTGGCCTTTCCTTTGCGGAAGAGGTGGAGGTTTCCCTCAGCCTTTTGCCCATCAGCTCAGCACGTAGCACACCAACTTCTGAGGAAGAAGGCCATTGCCAGGGGTCCTTATTTCTATTTAAAGTGAAACACAACAGCAGGTCACAAAAGAGAAATAAATGACTGGATTTTTCTCTCCCAAGGAAAGGCTCTCAGCCATGAGAGTAAACAAGGTGGTCTGCCCTTGCTCTTTCTCTTTAACCCAAACAACCCTTTTCATTTCATGTAAGTAGAAATGCTTCAAATAAAAAGTTTATTTCCCTGTACCCCAATAGACTCTAATCAGAAGCAAGACAATGCCCTTGCCACGTTTTGGAAGGATTTCTGCTTGGTCTGTTTTTGAAGAAAGATGTCTTCAGGATAAGATCTCTATTGTCAGGTAAACAGTCTAAATACTACAGATCGTACCTATTAGCTTGCTTAAACACTGCTCCACACTCAGCCTGCTGGGGTTTTGTTCATTTGGCAGCAGAGGCAGTGCATGGACAGGTAGATCCGAGCCCCTCCACCTGCGTGTCTGCTTGTCACACTGGCAGGACATGTGCCAGCACTGATCTGAACATGACAGAGCTATATTATTTCAGTATTGACGGGCTCAGGCTTTTAGGGAGCTTACTGATTTGGACGTAGCAACGTTTTATTGTGGTTTTATGGCTTTCAGAGCAGAGCTGGCCTTGGTTTCACAGACAGACTGCCCCTAGAGAAGCCCTGTGGGCCAGCAGGGCTGTGGAAATGTCTCACTAGGAATCACAGAGTCAAGTCCCTTGGATGATGTGCACTTAAGCTTCTCCCTGCCACCTTTTTCTGAATATCCAATATATTCGGAGGAGCTGTGTCAACTCATTTATTACAGTTGGTACACCATTTTGGAAAGAAGTATGAAGCAGCATTATTAAAAATGTGTTTCGGGGTGTTCAGTCCATTGTGCTTAAGCTTTCTCTGGAGATGCAAAAACATGGTTGGAAAAATAACTTTGATGTGCTGCCCCATTTCAACACTGGAGTTTTGCCTTGCATGTTAATGTGTATGTTTTCATGCCTCAGCTACATTAACTGTACTCCTTTCCTGTTTCTATTTATTTTGGAAGCAATATATGTTTACTAAATCAGTTGAAAAGTGTTAATGATCAGTTCACAGAATACTAATGTGGATTCAAATTACTTTCACATGAATCAAGACAAATTAAAAAATACTATTTGATCGTAAACTGCTTGAATCCTTCTCACAAGAATCCTAGTATCTCAGAATAAATATTCCTTCTTTTCATTTTGTTAATACTTCATTAGATATTTAAATTGATGGAAAAGGTGTGGGGACAAGGATGTGTAGATTATCTCTAGTTCAAGCAACAGGGAAGAATTAAATGAACCCTCTTTGTGTGTGTGTATGTGTGGCAAGGGGGAAAAGGTACCAAAACCAGTTCTACCAAGTACAGTGTCTCTTCCACATGCATGAAAAGGAAGGAGATGTGAAAGCAAGCAAAAGAGTTGGGACGTGGGTACAACTAACCCTGACTCATAGCATTTTATTCAGTCCTGAGAAATACGTATGCAGGCTGAAGACAGGTAACCTACATGGTCATGTTTCCAACAGAAATTTTGCATTACTTCCCAGAAAATTCACTGAAATTGAAGCATACTCCACAGATTAACAGATTTCAGTGATTCTTCAGCTTGATCCTATCTTGATCTGAAACAAAACTGTGTTTCAGATCTGCCTTTCAACTGTATCTAAAGGTACGAACTTTGAAACTATTAAATTCCTCCAGTTTTTAGTAGAGGACAATAACCCAATTTAGTGAGCTCCTCTGGGGAAAGGCAGACGACAACTCAGACACACAGTACACATTCTGTCTGGGAGCAGTGTGCTAGCTAAGACCATATGTCATACCCATCAGCTATACCTGACAAAGAACACACAACCTCTAGCAAACTAGGCTTCAGTAGCTTTGCTGTGCACACAAAGTCATTTTACTTTTCATCTGTCAAAATCTGTGCTTTTCAGGCTCCTAAATATTGTAAGTTAACATCGTAGTGCTTTATTATACAGAAATACACAAATGCTACACTAGCAAAACACTTCTTATGATAATACAAATAGTGGCTTTGCTGGGCAAGTCAAGCTAACATCACTGAGCAAATCAATACTGGAGGGTAAAAGCAATTTTGCTAGGATAATTGAGCCAAGATTAGGGCACTCGCTAGATCCCAGTGCAGTGAAGCTGCTCAAGCAGAGCAGCCGGTGGTGCAGACTGGTATTGGGCACAATGCCCCCTACTTTCTCTCAGTAGAAGGCAGATAACTTACGGTAGTAATGCTAACCATTACACCTGCCTTGTAAGCTGACCAGTGAGGAGCTAGCGGATACTAAGAACTTCTCTCTTTGCTCACCTTTTCCTTACCCATGGAAGAATAAGCGCTGGCACAACATTGCCTTAATCACAGTTGTCCTGAATTGTGATTTAGGAACATGAGGAAGGGTGTAAAGCAGGGATCGGCTTCTCCACTACTGTCTTGCAGAGTCCAGGTAGAACATTCAGCTGTTCCTTTACTCTTATATTTTATTTTTTATAGAAAAATGTAATCTATCATGGATATTTTATGCATTGCAATTAAGACTCATCTAGGAAACTATCAGAAGGAATAGGCTCTCCAACCTACTCTATTTCATTCAAGACAATTTTATCTAACCAATTTTTAACAAATTTAAAACATTGCCCATATCTACTCTGGCTATAAGGCACTGGTAATCAAGTCAAGCACCATTGACTATGAGAATAGTGAACTGTAGAAAATGACTTCTCAGCATTATGTAGTGTCACAGCACAATTTAAATAACACGTTCATTATTCAAGGTCTCATGATTTGTACATATAGAAATAGATACAGAGAGCTAAAAGAGGCTTTCAAGCTTTCAACAGTTAAATAAATAAGCGACCTGTATCATTACAAGTGTATTGTACATTCTTTAAATATCTGATAGTTTATTGGAAAGCCCTTCCAAAAGTAAATTCGATACTAAAAAGTGCTAATATAGGATGAGAGATGTATATATAGTACTGACATCTATTACATATCGACACCACTTTTAAATGAATGAACAGAAGGTTTGAGAGAAACTGTGCTTTCTGAGTAGAAATCTCAGACATTATTATTATGTTGATGTACAATAGGGCTCTGACAATTGTGATTACAGAAATCTAATATTAAAGTCATGCTCTTTCTGTAATTTTAGTGGATGTCAGGTTTTTTTTTGTGCAAGGTGAAATTTATTGCAGAGGTTGTTGTCTTGATTTTTATATGCATTTAGGTGATTTCAAAGTGAAATTGTCGCAATCACATTCTATCTGACATTTCTGGTAGGAGCACAGCTGAAGAAGAACATTATATAGTTTTTTTCCTAGTACTCAAAACCAGTTTCATATAATTTCCTGTAACTCAGCAATTTCAGACTATACTTAAATGCGAGATATGAAATATAAATATGACATGACTTTATATAGAGATAAAACGTATAGAGAGATAATAACCTGAGCTGTTGATAAGTCATTTCTAAGGAAATTTACCAATTTGATATATACCTTTATGTATTTTTAAAGGGCTGATAACTAGTTCACAAAGACGAACCAAATGACAAAATGACAAACAGAAAGAAAAAGACAAACCAAATGTTACCCATCGATTGTTGCCAAAGCAAAAGAATTTCAGAACTTTCCCACACCTGATACTTGCTTGTTTAGGACCCATTAGCTGTGTCTGTTGCATTTAAATTGTGAGCAAGAGTTTATGCCATGCTGTTAAGTATCCCAACAGAAAACATTATCTGTTGACAAAGTCTGTGTCTGTAGATGAAGCCACTGCAGACAGCTGTATTCCCTTCCATAGTGAGGAACGGATGAGAAACACGGTCTCCTGCCTAACACAGGAGTCAGCCCTTCAGAGGCCTGGAGTTTCTGGGGTATTTCTGAGCTTATTGTTCATTCAGTGTCACCTCACACCCTGTTTCCTCTGGAAGAAAAACTGGCTGTGTATGTAGGGAGGATGCTACAATGGTCCCCCAAGGTACCACAGCTTGGATGGTCAAGAGATCAGGATTATGAGCATGTTGTGTAAAACACTTCCCCTGCAACGCACCACAATCTGTATACCTTAAGACTGGTGTAAACTGGCTTTACTGAGGTCAGCTGAACTGCACAAAGTTGCAGTGCATTTAGCTTCATGTTATCTGTCTGTTAAAATAGCTCATCAGGCCATGTCTCTCATTTAACGAGCACACATATGTTCCTATGCCTCTTCCACTGTGTTGCTCTTTTGGAGAGCTAGCTATGTACATGAACGTGTCCCCGTAAGTCTGGCCAAAATCCATCTTTGCCCAGTATCCTGCCTTTGGGCTAATAGCAGGAGATTCTTAGAGGATGAGAATAAGAAACAGTTCAAATCAGAAATCCCTTAGTACACCCTCTCAGCTGCCAGTGTTCAGCTGCTTACAGGACTTTCTGAAGTAGAGCCTGCCAGAGTACCATGATGTACCAGGACTATTAGTCCTCCATGGACCTCTCGGCAGTGACGTATCTTATTCTTTTGAACTTGTACCATCCTGAGGAATGAATTCCACAAAATAATAATGCCCTGCATGACAAAACTTTGCTTTAGATTCCCTGTGTGGCTATGCCATTGGAAGGCATATCCCCCTTAGGTCTCATATAGTCAGAAACAATGCATTAGTCACTCCTTAATTACTTTCTCCATGACACTCACTATTGTGCACAACTCTGTCTTTTCCCCTTAGTGAATCCTCTGAAGGATCTAGATTATTTACTCTCTCCCTTTTATTTTTCCCTGTACTTTTCTAGTTCTATCCCTTTAAAACAAAACAATCGTCAAAGACTCAAGATGAGGGCACACAAGAAATGTGCGCAGCATAGATTCCATCGGTCTGATTTGACTGGTCTTTCTTGCGACTAAACTGTACTTTAGTACTGCCAGCCCTAGAATAAAAATCAAAATAACAAAATAGCACTGGCTAACAAACAGTAGTAATAATAAACAGATGAGTTTCTTAAGGAACAATGTGAAACAGTAACAAAAAGGTGAAATTAAAAAAAAAAAAAAAGTATTTCTTAAACAAAACCATCAGTTCTTTTCCCCAACTTCTAGTGAAAGCTTGTTTGTTCTGGGAGGAATTTCTCAAAAAAGTTTACCACTTCAGGGGAATAAGAAATAAAGGGAAATGGAGAGATGACTCTCCAGGTCTCTGTGATACAGCAGACAATTTCATCTGCTCTGCTATTGACCCCTTGAGCAGGGTTTCAGAAAATCCACGCATTTAAGAAACACTACATGACAGCTTATTACTTGCTAGAACTGTCACTTATCTCTGGCTACAAGTGACTCAGCTGAATAAATATCCTTTCATACATTATCATGTGTCTGTTAGCAACAAGATTGGTTTTCTTATGCATGGTCAGCACTTCTTCCCTTCTAAAGGCAAAAAAATAAGGTACGTTTACACTGAGGAGCTCAGTATTTGAGTAACACAATTTTAGAGGCAGCTACACCTCTGGGCTCTAACCAAGCACCTTTGTCAGGAGTTTGGCTTCTTGGTGTTGCCTACTTATTGCTGGCAAACTCTTGCTATGCCTCTATTTCACAGGAGAATCAAGGCACCTCTT
Source organism: Nettapus auritus (assembly GCA_011076525.1). Lineage (NCBI taxonomy): Eukaryota > Metazoa > Chordata > Aves > Anseriformes > Anatidae > Nettapus > Nettapus auritus. The sequence goes on along the minus strand of CM021769.1, from coordinate 56,574,867 downwards.
TGCTAGGAAAAAGCATGTTTGCAGTCACAGTTAGCTAACGGGAGACAAAATCCTAGCAAGACTGTGACAGCCTGCAGCTGGTTCAGGTTGGGCCTCATGCAGCCTACATAACCATTACCAAGTGCCTTGTCTTCATTACAGTTTTCTCTAACTCTTTTTTCCAAGAGAAACAAAACTTCCTAATTTAAAAAATGGCTTTTGTACAGCAGTAGGTAACTGATTTAACGGACAGCAACTGAGGCTACTTCACTGGGATCTAGAATTGCCTTCTTCCAACTACCCTTAAGAATTTTTGGCCTTAATGACCTACAGAATCAAGCAACCAGTCTCTTGTCTGGTGCACAAACCCTGTGCAGTGACAGAAATCTAGGCAAGCTGTCAATAGTTATGCAAGAATGTACACCCAGGTATCATGCCCAGAGTAACTGAAAGCATTGCTGTTTTCTTTGATCTTTTAAATCAGTGGATATTTGGATAGTCTTCGAGGAAACACTAATATGCCAAGTCTCCTCTGTTATCATTAAGAAAACATCGAACAGGTTAAGCAGGCATCTCTTGTTCTGCTGGTTTAACTCATCTAAAAGCTCTTATGTCAATTGACAGGTAGCTGTCGCAAATTCCATGAAATATGTATGTGAAAATAACTTATTTCCCTAGGCTTTTGAACAGAGATGGAAAAATGGAGTCTACTGTCACTTATTTGTTACTGCAGAAATGTTTCAAACTTCTCCTCAAGCAGTAAGGAGCTCACATCCAGCCCCAGTGAATGTCCACCCTGATGCAAATGCAAATGCCAAGCATTGCCTTTTCCTAAAGGCAATCCTTCCTCTGTCACCGCTGCAAACCTTCTGGCTGGACTGCAGGGCCCTCATGCTGTCAGGGCTACCTCAAAATCATGTTACAGGGCCAAGCTGAGAAGTAAGTCTCCTCATCTACAGAAAGTATCCAGCCAGAACCTTTTTACCACCCCCACTGTTTCCTTCTTTCTTGCTCTCACCTTGAAAAGTGAGCACAGCTGTTTTTGTAATAGAAGTGATGCAAATTTGAAGGATGAGTCCTCACGCCAGTGGGAAGACACTAATGTATATCACTAGTGCAAGCCTAGCAAATCAGATTAGCAAGCCAACACTGGCAAGCTAGTTTCTTGCTGGGACAAAGACTAGCTCATCCTGCCTGTTCTGCAGCCCAGGATACCGAGTACAAATGCTAACATTTACACTTACATGGCCAGATATAACCAGCCGTGGTGTGAGGTGGTGGAAGACGAAGTCTCTTTGGTGGGAATTTTTAAGAGACTTTAACAGGACCTGATCACAGGGTGTTCATTGGTGTAAGCAAAGACAGACTGCGTAAACCAGTGTTGATGCTAGCTTGTGGGCTGGCATATACAGTGATGCAGTGAACAAGGAAAAAAAAAAAGATTCTATTAATCATATAAATTTAGATGATCTGTGAGAGTGCTTAAATACTCTAGAGTTGATGCTGTGAAAAAGTGGGGAAAGCAGTTTTTGACCTAGACAAAACGAAGGAGCTACAGACACAGAGAAATTAACAGCACGTCAAAGAGCCATTTGGATTGGGAACTGGGGCTAAAATGACCCTTTGGAGAATCTATCACTTGTAATCAAAAGAATGTTGAGAAACAATAGTATAATATCTAGTCAGTATATGGAAAACATTTTTTATTTTTTTAAAAAAACCTAACAATGTTTTGTTGTGGAAACATTTAACTGTTGAAAATAGTTGCATTTTCTTTTTAAATTATTTTTTAAAAAATGTTTGCATTGTATTCTGTTAAAAAGGAACACTCCACAAAATGTGTAACATTGTAAAACATATTAAAAGCTGACCAAAGCATTATTATTGGTTCTTATATCTGAATATGGATGCATCCTATTATGATTTTTTAAAATCCCTCCACTGATCAGATCAGGAATTGATAGAAGTATATTTATCTGTCTAGGAGAGAAAATACTTCAAATATTTTAAATGTATTACTTCAAAGGTATGCAAAGAAAAAAATGGCCATATAACCATTTGAGAAATAAGGTTTGGTCAGTTCTAATGTACTATTTGAATCAGCTTGTAAAATGAAGTAATAATTTTGAAAAGGTTTTAATACAGGCAGACAGTCAGATATGTCAAAAGAGAGAATGTAGGTCACACTAACAACACAGAAGACCATATCCTGAAATTCAGTGACACTGAAAAGGACTTCAGAAAATCAATTTACCATAAATCCCCTACGCAATCCATGGGCTAAGGTTAATGCAATACTTGCATGATTATGCAGGAGACAACGATTATTACAGGTATGTATCACTGATGGGACCAACATTGTTCTGTCCAGTTCCAGTATCCAATTTTCAGACTATAATGATACTGGAATGTTGCAAGGGAATCAAAAATCCTTTGCTATATTACTTGAAATTGTGGAAGCCTACCTGTGCATGACAAACTGTAGACAGCCACCCCAAAAAAAGGTAGAGAGAACTCATCCCAGTACCAGTGACAGTCCTGACACCAGTAGACTTTCATCTAGGAAGCAAAGCCAAAAAAGTGATCAGTGATTAGAAATAGAAATTGGACAAATGCATATTAAAAAATATATTTTAATAACTAAATAAATAGGTTAAAATTAACTACTTAGAGCAGTGCATGTGATAAGCAGATGTCTTTGAGTAAGAATAAATGCCTTTACATTTACAAAGGGTATGCTGCAGCTCACCTGGCACTTCAGGGCTGAAATCACATGGCTGGCATGATGCTAGAAATAACTAGCTATTCTTAATATCCATAGAGCCACAAAATCATAATACAGTGTGGATATTCTGACACAAAGAGGAAGCAGAGGGCAAATAAATGTTTATATTTAGATGGTAAGTTGTTTAGCAGTTAGCTTTCAAAACAGTCACCTACATCAACTGAAATCAACACAAAAATACACATGCAACTGCCTTAAAGATGCAAGAAAGAAATTAGGTTCGCGAAAAAGCTTCACAATCAAGTAGTCAGAAGGAAAAAAGAAGTAATTCTTCCACACATGCACACAGACATAGGCAAGAAGCAGGAGGACTGAAGGAGGAGTAAATGAGCATTTAAGGGTTATATCGTCAAAAAGACCCTAAATATTTTATTTACACCTGTATTCAAAATAGTATTTTAAGAGAATGGTTCAGCACAACTATTCTCCCGTGTAAAAAAAATAAATCAATAGTAAAGACTGTTTTCAAGGCAGAAAGTTCTGCAACATTTGTGTTTGGGAGCAACAAACCTACAGAACTGGATTGTGTCCTTGCAAATACTTTCTAATGAAGTGTCAGAGTAACTAATTAGAAAAACAAACAAAGAACCATATTCTTGCTCATTTACCATCAGCTACCAGAGAGCTGGATGCTGCTACATGAATATTATCTTTGAAAGACATGTTGAGCTAGCCTTGAAAATTGCAACCTACTAAACCTTAATTTAACACCAGGAAAACAAAACTCTTAGAACAGATAGGACATACAACCCCAGCCAAATTATCACTATTATATGAAAGGAGGAAAATAGTGCAGAATTTTTTAAAAGAAAACAAGGCTAGGAGTCTAACAAAGTGCCTCAAGTACAAGCATATCTGACTAATCTAATGCTCTTTCTAAAACAGCTGATAGCCTTCATCACAAAAGTGACAAAGGGAACAAAATCAACTGGGGAAGTAAAAATCACCAAAAGAGAAGAAGAAAAGGCTTTCAGTCGCTTCGACAATGGGGTGACTCAAAGAACTGTGTTAGGTACAGCGTTGCTTCATATGTTAGCAAACAGGAGACAGGGCTTCAAAATCCAGCTGATAACATTGGAATTTGATATAATTATTGTGACTTGTCCAATATTATGAGAATATTATGAACCACTTCAGAAGGACCTAATAAACTAACTAAATAGGCAGAGAGATGGCAAATGAAGGTCACTGGCGAGAGACGCATGTGAATGCTTATTAGAAAGAATTACTCCCATGCATCTGCGCTAAAAGGCCTGCACTGACACCGCCTTCAGCCCATACAAAACCGCATTTGTGGGTACTGCTATTGACATTGCTGAAGAGCTCTGGTACGGAAATGAAATGCTTGTCTGGATCAGGACCTACACTGCATTTGTGACTGTTGTGGGGGGAGGTGGAACGGAGTAAAACTGTGGGCAGCTGGCTGAAAATCTGTTCCTGTGCAAGAACAGGCAAAGAAATAAAGCAAAACAAAACATGTTCCTTCTGCTCCACCATAAACAACTCGACCACGAAAAGAAAGACTAGGCACAGACTAAACTAGGAAACAGCGAGGCCATTACAATTTCATTTTGTAAAGGAGTGATTTGGCCTTTCTGCTCAGCATAGCCCAAGGAATTGCAGAAATGAAATGGGTCCCAGAAGAGGCCACAGAAATGATAAGCTCGCTGAGGAGAGAGCAGAGGGAGGCTCACCCCCGGTGACGCGTCCATCCACTCCCTGCAAGAGCCGAGGCTGGCATCGGGAGACTCTGGTAAGAAGCTGCAGCAAATTACCCCAGGGAATCGCCCTGGCAAATTACCCTGGGGATGGGCAGAAGGGAGCCGTGGTGGAGTCATGCTTCCCCGCAGCATGCCCCAAGCCCCCGTGGCGTGGGCTAACCCCAGGGATGCCGCGTGCTGTCCCCGGCCCTGGGGCTGGCGTCAGGGCCCCACTGCGGGGAACGCGGCTCCAGAGGCCTGGTGGGTGCCGGCGCCTCCATCCCCTTTCACGAGAAACACCTGCAGGCACAGGAGCTTTCGAAGCCCTCTTCAGGATAAGGGCCAAGTGCCTTAAGTAAATGTAGCCGAGCTCTAGAGATGCTGGAATAATTTCAGCTTCATTTACGAGAAAATGAGGGCTTCGTGTGTGCTTGGATACCTGACTGCGGAGCAAGTTTTGACAAAAATGTTCATTTTAATAATGGAAAAAACAAAAAACAAAAACATTTTGTTATAACTAAGTTTCTGAGGATATTTGGTGACAAAACAGCAACTGTGCAGTATTTGCTGGATAACAAGCAGACATGGAAGAGGATAAGGAATATCTGGGTGTTTTACGTTATGCTTTTATGTATCGAGCATCGAGCTTGCCTAAGAGCAAAACAGCATTTGATTTGTGCCTAGCAATAAATAGAAAAAGGATTGCCAATTAAGAATGTGGGGCAGCTATTTTTAACGAAATGTTTTTAAACTTTTGGCTAACTACGAGAGAAAGGCACTGCCATCTGTTGGGGAAAAGCAGCCAGTTCAGGAAACGGCGCCGGGCACGTCGCTGCTTCGCCCCTGCTAGAACAAAAGCCCGTTTAAACTCCCTGCGTGGCCAGGCTGGTTTGGTGCAGGAGAAACTCTTGCTGATGAATAGGAAGGAGAGGTCAAACAATCCCCAAGCGCTGAAAGCCCAGCCGTGGTACCGAGCCTCAGCTCCCACCGCCGGGCTGGGGGGCAGGCGGAGCAGGGTGCTGGACGGCCTCACCCCGCAGCAGAAGGCCGATTCCTCTCCCTCTCGTGAGTCAGCACTTCCCATGTCAAGGCTTGACACGCCGACCGAAACGAGCAGCAGTCTCGTGGGGGAGATAAAGCTGAGCCCCACGAAGGGGTAAGCTGGCAGGCTTAGGTGGTCTGTCAGTAATTGGGGCCTGCGTGGTTTTTACGCGGCGTTTGCAGAGCGTTGGTGATTTTGCTTAGAACAGACAGCAGTTGGATGGCTGCGGCCAAATGCAGGTTTTGATACTTGCACTGCATTCAAAAGCCAATTTAACGTTTAAATAAACAGCACGCGTCTAATGAATGATTTATTTCCAGCAACCTTTTTGGAGCCGTACATACATCCTCACACCCACACAGGCACGGCAGCACAAACATACCTGTGTGTATCAGCGGAGTGTTTTAGCTAATCATGCCTTTCTGTATCTATTTAGCGTGTTACTATTTTCATTTACAGGTCAGGGTAGGGCAGTAGATATCAAATATGGACTTTTTTTTGCCCAGTGAGGGACTGACACATCGGCTAGGATCACATTGATGGTTATTCAACACAACTGCAGTAGCCGCTATTTTTGCTCCATTCCCACAGCAGCAATAAAACAGTAGCACAAAACAGAAAGTGACACACCAGATACATTGAACAGCAGCTGCCCTTAAAATCCAAGCAGCCCCCATGGACTGATTTGCCTTTTGCAAATAGCTCCTTTTTTCTTTTTTTTTTTTTTTTTTTTTTATTATTATATCAAGGGGCAGTAATTAAAGAAGAGAGGAAAAAAAGGGATCATACTAGCACAAAGACCAAAGATGGAACAGCAAGACCAGAAATACGTTTCCTCAGTTGAATAAAAGTGCTTTGAGAGATGGTGTGGAGAGGAACACATCACCGAGGTGTTTTCTTTAAGAAAAGATTACCAGAAATAGCATGTGGATGGGCTCATGCTTCACTATCCAGTTCTTGCCTGATTGGTACAAAATTCAGTTTTTATTCAATGTCAAGGCAAGCAGTTGTATATAAAAGCTACATAAGTGGCTAAAGCATACATCAAATGTGCCCTTGGGCAGGCTTAACATGTAGACAAGCTTTTGGAAAAATAATTTTAAAATGGATAAATAGAATTTTGAACTAAGCCAGAAAGACTTATTTTCATGGTGCTTCATGCTGCCCTGTCTTAAGTATTGCACATTGTTAGATATGAAATGAAAAAAGCACTTCTCTGGTACAAAAAGGGAGAGAGACTTAACCACTTGCCCAAGTACTCTTCTACTTGTAAGAAGTGTACGCTGTTGTTGTTTTTTTCCAGCTGAACTCTGTGTGTAAGTCCAACCAAATAGAATATTCACTTTAATGAAGTGAACCTAAAATTATATAGGCTTGGATAGCAATCATCATATTGTATGCAAATGCCAGCGCTCCTTCCTGAATCAATGCACTTAAAAGTATTCAGTGGAACAATTGTCCATGGGGAGACAACTTAACAACACTTTCAGGTTCAAGGTGATATGCAGGCCAACCAGAACCAGAACTGGAGCTAAAAATATTCAGTGACCCTATCAATGCTTAGCTTGTGATACCAGCCTTTTTCATAACATATGCTCACGGATATGTCATCATCATCTGTTGTCAGACTAGTGGCAAATAAAGTCTTACAAATTTTCCTAGATATTTCACATGTCTGCTTGTGCCAGCAGTAACATTAACTGCTTGCCTTTTATTCAGCATGTCTGGCATGTTCAAGTAATTCTCAGTCATGACAAGATCTTGTGCTTTCAGTATTCGTATGCTTTTTCATTATTATTTTGATTTTTATTTAAAGGTGTTTTATTATATTTATTTCTTCTGACCTAGGAAAGACATGATTCCCTTTATTTACTGCACACAACCTCAACGGTTTAAGAATCAATTCTTCCGTTTATTTAATTTCAACGCACAAAACAGGCTTATCTGACACTGGATAAATTTACAACTATCAGCAGAGCAAAGCTCAGCTAAAAGGCCTGTTCCCAGTAGTTCAGGTGATCTGGAAATACTTCTCAGCTCCTGTGGCTGTTCTGTCTGCCTGTCAGGATGAGTCCCAAGACTTCTTTTTGCCCCAATCTCAGGAATTCTGAGTACAGAAAAATCAGTTTCGAAGTGCCAGAGCAAGTGAGTATGAAGTAGCATTAGTGGCTGGTACCCACTTCTAAAATTCTTTCATCATACCCGTTAAACCACTGTATTGCTCAAAATTTATTATTCTACCTAGTCAGGCCCAGATCAGCAAGAGAGGTAAACGTGCAGAACTTGACATCGCAGTGGGATGATCCAAGTGAATAAAGATAGAATTGTATTAAGAAAGTGTACTGCCAATGCTCGCAATAGGTCAAACTCATCCACTAGGTACATTGCATTTACCTTAGGGATGCTAGACTAAACCTGTAGATTTTAGGGCTATGAGTTAGTTTCCCTGATGCTGATGGGAATTTTAACCTCAGTCAAGGAAGTGTCTGGGCCTGAAGGACCCTGAAGAAGCCCATAATCACTAGCAGGTGATGAGTGTCTGTGCTGAATGATCCCATTTAAAATCCTGCCAGGCAGCTATTTGCCTCTTCAGCCCCTTAGTTACTTTTGTGTATCTGGCCTTTGTTATTTGGAGAGTCTTTGGTTTACTCCTCTTTCTATAGCCTTTTGTCTTTGAAGGGTTGATTTATTACTATCTGATATGAGCTACATAATCCAGCAAAATTGTCTTGCCTGAACAGTTTATAGTTCTACTCAAGATTTATGTTTTGCCCATCCTTCTAAGGCAAGTACTTGCTTTTTCTTCTTTATGATTTTAAACGTTTGCCTATTCAAAAACAAAACCCTTTTTTAGGAAAGGAAATTAACCTAAAATCTGAATTGCTTTAAACTCTGAGATGCCTCATTTTAGGAGGCGTGTTTTGTAACATAAAACCACACACATGTTCCCTGCCATCCATGTTCCCCTGTGTGTTTTTCCTAATGCACTCTGATTGTTCCTACTCCTTAGCCCAGCTCCTCCTCAGAACTTCTTCACCTTCTGCTTAGACTTCTCTCTCCTTTTTGTTGCCTCAGTGAGGCTACCACTATTTTCATTGGTCTAATCCTGTCACTCCCTCCTCCAAATCTCTGTGATACTTTATCTTCCACTGCCTGGGATAAGGGTTTTACACTCAGCCCAGGCATAATCATCTCCTCAACTGCTTAATCTCTCACCCATCATCTTTCACTCATCCCCAGTGACAGAAAGACATCTAATCCGAAGTTGATCTACCTCACCTGTGGTGATAAATCTCAAAGTCTCACTTTTCCTCACTTTCCTCCCAAACGTGGATTCTACATTAAAGTCCCCATGAAAGGAAATGTTGTGAAAGCTCCTGTAAAAACAGATGGTTTCTGATGAAATGATGAATGCTGCAGTTTAACCTAAATAGCTATTTTGCTTATCAGTAAATGTTTCTATTAAAACATCACAAACAGAATTCTGTACTGCACCTTGCTGGCACTTTGTAGTGTGCACATGCAACACATAAACATATTTTCTTGAGAAACAGTAGCTTTAGGCCTACCTGTGCATCCCCCACTTGTGGAATTACATGGGGAAAAACCGTGAGCAATTTTGTAGCTCTGAGAGCTGTAAAGCAGGGAAATCCAACCAACAATGTATCACCTCCTTCCAAAATTGCACTGCACCTTAACTGACCCCATATTACCCCTGTTTGGAGCCATCAGTCTGCTGGAGAGTTGTAACTCTTCCACAGCACCATTGCACCACGGAATGGTAGCAAAAACAGGGTATGGTCCTCTAGATCGGAACATGCAGTGAGGCAATGGATATGTGAGGAGAGGAAAGTGAACATAGCCTGCTTTTCACTTCTGCAGAAGTTCTGGTCCCAGCTGTTGGATCCAAAATAATTTCTCTTTGGAAGACAGTCAAATCGGTACTGTAAGAATCCCAAATAATCTTCAACATCCTCCACTTTGTGGATACACTCATAAGTAAATACAGCAAGAAGGCTAAACACGAAGTTTTCACACCAATAAAACTCACACTCAGTGAGAATGCTGTGGAAATTAAAAGGCTCTGGAAACTCAGGCGACCTTTATTACGGACCCTGTGAATCACCTATATAGCTACTTCTCTTGCCTCAGTAACTTTTCTTCAAAGGTGTCAGAAGTTCTGCAGCCTCTAAATGCTTCAACACCAGGCACAGATTCTTAATGTCTTTTAACGATCAACACATTAAGTTCGATGCCACTGACCTCTTCAACAGTGCTTACTATGCACAAAATATGATAACAATAAGCATTTTTAAGAGTTTTTTTTTAATGTTTCATTTCAAAGCAAATATCTCTGGGTAAGACAGACAGTTCAATTCCTATCTTAGTTGCATCAAAACCTTTTTAAGGTCCATAATAATCTATTTTTATACTTAAAAAAAGAAACAAGATGAATAACATTACGTATGTAAATAAATATTCTTAAAACCAGAACACAATCAGAGGTGGCCAGGTAAGCTTTACTGCCCTCAGCTAAGCTATATATGAGATTTCTCGTGTGATCATTCACATCTATGATGACTGTCAATCCAGCATCTGCTTTTACCACATTGGACTGTGAATATTTGAGATCAACAGCTGAAATCCAGTTGTGTTTATGTCATGAACTCTATGCACTGTTGTAGAAATAACTGGTCCTTAAAAACATAATCAAAAACATACTCATTCTTGCAACAGTGTCCTGAAATGTTCCCCGTACACAACAGAGCGTCTGTGGGAGAATCCACCTGGACCCAAATTCCCTAACAGTCTGGGCAAGAGGCATGTGCAGATGGGACTCTCTCCCTTCTCAGTACAACAGCTGGAAGTACAAGACAAACCATTGTCACATTTGACACCATTATTACCCACACTTCTAATTTAATTCTCCTGTACTAAAAACCAAAACAAACAGACGTAAAAACCACACCCAAACTCTTACTGTAACTCCCCTCTAAAAATAGTGTAACACGTTATATATGGTTAAAAATTCAACAAAAGCCGTACAGACTTTTTTGCATCTTTCTCTACACAGCTGGATAATCTGAAAAAGAACACCAATTGTACAAGCAGTACATATGTGACCAGCCATACTGTATCAATTACCTTGACCTTGCGTGTATGTCCCCTTTTCACCGTTGGGGATTCCTGCCCCGGTCACTGGCTTCCCTTTCCTCCCTTCTGTAGAGGAAGTAAACAGATGAGAAAGAATCTGTGGGGAGCAGAAGGGGCAGGATGGACTCTGGAGCACAACCCATAACCTGAGGGTACTGGGGAACAGCTAGGAGAATTTTTCAGACTGACTTTGAGAACCATGGCATTGGCCTAAACACTTAACATGGGGAAATTCACATATATCTAGGACTTTAACGCCTCCCACAAAATAGTGGCATATTTCTAGTTATGTATAGTATGTGCATACTAAATTAGTACATTTCTAAGTTTCTGGTAAGGCTGAACTCATATCAGAACTTCTGAAGATCAATTCTTATCTTTTCTTCTTTGTTTCATCCTTCCACTGAGCATGGATACTACCTGGTGCTACGGATGGAGTTCATGTGCACACATATCAAAGCCAGAAATCCAGCTGCTCACTTGCACGTGGAATCAAACACAGATGCCCAGACACTGACAACCCAGCTCATACCAAAGTCCTCAACTTCCATGAGAAAATACGTGTCCACGGATTTGAGCAGCTCCACCTGGAGTTTAAAGTATTGCTACTTTCCAAAGAGTACGAAGGAGGGCTCATTCCTGTGTGCATGGCAGAGCACGCAGAATTGCTCTCTGTCTACCATTAGAGCAGCCCAATGTGGCTTTCAAACTCCCCATGACACGATGGGGAGGCACAGGAGTGCGTACAGCTACATGGCTTCTCTCCCCCAGTCACCAGGGCAGCTGCACACAGCCCTGCTCCAGTCTGTAGATAAAGGTGTACCCAGAGGACAGAGAATGGACTCATTCTTACTATACCTACACTTCAAAACTATACCACAGAGCTTAAAACCACAGCACTGAGCAGAGTAAAAAGACAGAAAATAGATACAGGAAAGCTCACCTGAGCCAGGGGGCCTTACATGTACCAGTCTGGGTCACAAATGCAGGGTTTTTTCCTAATTTCTGCTCATTAACACATGTATTGGATAAACCAGTTCAGCCATAAGTAACTTCGGTAGCACGTTCCTTCTTTTTTAAAGGGTACGTGGCACTTCCCATAATCTAAGGAGGATTTGTATTTTTAGATAACAGCTTAAGTAAAAGTGCTTTTAAGGAAAGAACAACAAAACAACAATTAACCAGGAGTATTCTGCCAAAAATAATAATAAATAAATCATTGGGAAATACTGATTCATGGAACCCTGTCCTTTCTTTCCTTTTTTTTTTTTCTTTTTTAAGTAGGGAGAAAGTTGGAGAAATATTCTTAAGAGCTCTAACAGAATTTTCTGAAAAAATCACTATAGAGAATAAAGACATTTCTGTATCCAGTTGAGACAATGGAGACCTGGATTCAGCTTGGAGCTTTACATGATTTGATTTTGGCCTCTGCACATCTCAGGTGAATGTCCTGACCAAATGCACGCATCTCAGCCTCTGGTACTGGCCCGGGGAATTTATCCTAGGACAAAGGCAGGAGTGGCACCCAAATCTACAGAAAAGAGAAATAGGTGCAAAAAGAAATTTCCCAAATGAAAAGAAAAAAAAAAAATCTAATTCTATAACATGATGGTCAGAAACTGCTCTAAAACAATAAGATGCTCAATTCCTCTACTTTAAAACAGGAAAAAGAGAATTTCTTCTCTCAGTCCGGAAACCCCCCTTTTCAGTGATAAATATGCTTTAACCATTCTCTTGAACAAAACGTATGGATCATCAAATCCTAATATCCCTAAGTGTGAGGAAAACTCCCAGTGACTTTATTAAGAGTTTTGTCTTGATGAATAGAGATTTTGGAGTTCAGGAGGTGGCCCTGAAATTTCAGGGTCAGATCTCTTCAGTAGCCCAAGTGAACACAAAACAACCAAGCTCAAAGAAATCACACAGGGCTCTGAAACTCTTCTCCTCCCCCTAAGGCATCATGGAGCAATGTACAAGTTGCAAATGTGATGTGCGATTTGCCTTCTATTCGCCAAGATTTGGATTCCTTTCCTGACCCAACCTATTGTGCTATCACACTGAATGCCACTGTAGTCTAAGTAAATGCCCTAAGATGCTACAAGTCTATCGTTTCTCAGGTTCTGCATTTCCCACGCTGCTTAGATTTACTTGTCACTATTTTCCTGCTTGATAACTGCAGGGATGAGAATATTAGGAGTGGCAGTCTAATCAGTGACCACTCTGGGCATTCAACCTGTCAGAGCTGAAAATTCATGAATGAGCTGCAGTGGGTCAGTGATGTGCTAACACATCAATCAGAGCAGGGTGTTCCTCTACACCAGGGCTCTTCTTTACCACACACCTGACAAAGAAAGCCATAGAACCAACTCCCCATTGCCCCAAAACAACAACAACCAACAACAACAAAGGAAAAAAGCAAAAACAAAAACAAGCACAACACAAACATAACCCCAAACTAACCAACCAACCAACCAAAAATGAGCGAGGATCAAAAATCACACAGTAGAGATCCAAGTCTTTTTTTCAGCTTGGTGATAATATACCAAAAATATATTTCCCTTTAGCTACAGTATCAGGCAGGTTTTGAATTCAAGACAATCATTTGGCAAAGTCTTCTCAAAGATCCAACTTGACCCTCCCTCACATAGTGTATCCAAATATGAGATGGGCATAAATTCTTAAAAATCCCATTAATAGCTATTTAAAAATATATGTAAAAACAAACAAACAAACCAACAAAAAGCACACACACAAGTACAAGTAAATGAATTCAAATGTTCACATAGCTCAATTAAAGCTCAGCCAGAGATGGGCCTGGGCAGCTATGGCCCCAGTTCAACAAACCACTTAAGCATATGCTTAAAACAAGGTCTGGATCGAATCCCAGTAAGGATTAATGCATATTCGTAAATGCTTCCTTCCTTCGGAGCTCACAGAATTAAATACCTCTGGAAAAGCCTTAAAAAGTAAAAGCACAATGTTGGTTGCTTGTTTTTTAAGTAGTGTAAGTCAAACAGAATAGTCTAGACTCAGCAAAGTCTCAACAGACACATGCTTATTTTCATTCTATAGCACCTCGTGCAATTAAATTAAAATTTAGGAATGTACAACGTAGCAAGAGGGAAAGATGACAATGGAAGGTGGAGGTTAATGCAGAAGGACTGTCTGAGCTTTCCAAGTACATTATAATAGAAAGCACATGAATAGGATGGCTAAGCCGGTAAATAATGATAAATCAATCTACTGCTATTTCTGTGGCTCTGCAAGATGCACATGTCCTGACACTCCTGCTTATGTATTAAATTGAGAATGTGAATTGATAGGAAGTGAAATGTTTTCTTTCCCTCGAGCTGCTTTTGAGCGTAGATGGACTGATGTTCACACTCCTCTTTTTTTTTTTTTCCTTTGGTTAACCAAAGAAATAAATTCTTGATTAGATCCACATTATTCATGTTTTGCAGAGATTTTTTTGCCTACACATACAAGTCCTGCTGGGGTAAGCCAGCAGAGACCTATTGACTTAGTGTCGTAGCAAATTACATGGCCCTATAGTCAGATGAAATATTAACTCAAGGGACTGATATTTTCACTGGATCAAAGACTGACTAATGAGAAACAGAATACTGGTTTTCAAAGAGGGTTTAAAAAGTTAGAACAAAACACAGATCACTTAATACACTGCAAAAGTTGCTGCAACTTCCTGACAGTTAGCTTGCCTACAAACCTCTTACCCCTGATTTATTAACATTCGATGCTGTGCCAAGTTCATGTCATAAAGGATAGATGCTGTGTGCCCACGCTCTGCTTGGAACTGCATAAACATGATCATCAACTAGATTTGACACGATAATCAAAACAATGAAAATAAGTTAAAGGTGGCAGGCAATATCCAAGAAAGTGTATTAAGAAACTCTGCCTACATTAAGAAAAATAACGTTTGTCTCAAGTGATGGAAGGAAGGACCTGTTTTTTTAAAGGAATTCAGGTGCTTGAAGAAACAGATGGGTGCACAGTGGGATTTTTAGAAGCTCAGAGATGGCAACTCCCACTGAAATCGCTGTGTATTAGGCAGCTAGATACTTTGGAAAATTCACATTACCTGCATCTTTAAGCACCTAAATACCTTTAAATATTTGGCCCAAAGACAGCTTACTGTAACGTCATAGGAAACAGAATAGTCCCTGCTCAAGGGAAAACAGTTTATTCTATGGTCAATTAATTTTCAAGCAAGAGAAATCCATATAAGCAATTTGTAAGAAAAATAAGGCCAGAACTCCCAAGCTCTGAGTTCTGAACAGTATTTTGTAATTGAAAGAAGAGAGATGGTGCACAAAGGGATCTTGGGCATGTTTTGGCAAGATTATAACAGAGATGATACTGGTATGGGCTAGGTGCTCATTTAAAACTGAAGCACATTCGGAAGGCACGGGCGTTACTCCCAGAGAAAAGGAGAAGATAAATGTGGTACCTCAGAGTTCGTGAAGGGAGGCGGGGGCTGGTAAGTGTGAGGGCTACGGGAGGGACACACACCCTGCAGAGAAGGCAGGCAAATGGGCATAGGTGTCATTTGTCTCTCTGGTCCAGAAGAAAGACATCAGCAGTCACAGGTATCGTCCTGAGGATGTTCAGGAATTTCCGAACCTGTACGACTTTTAGGGATGTTGATCTCGATCCCTGTGAAGGGAAGGGATACTCCAGGTGCCACAGAGGTGAGACACCACCTCCGAACTGTCTCGCTGGCATTTAGTTTTCTAATTCCACTGGTCCAAGTGCTAAATGAGGAGGCCTAGGAAAGCAAATCCTGGACAAATATTTTGACTCCTCCTTCAGCACAGGGAACCACAGGTAAAGAGGGCCATCTATGGCCTGGCTTATATCCAGCCCTTGGCCTCCGAGCCTAAGGTCCAGGAAATCCAACAAGCTTAGTGACTTCCCTTTTACAGAAGAAGAAATTAACTGTTTTGGTTTTGCCCTGTGCCACCTTTCATTGGCAGAAGAGGATTTCTCCTGCATCACCAATCTGTATATCCCATCCAAGTCACTTCATTTAATGTGAAGGAAACAAGCAGTGACAGAACAGGGCCCTGAGTGTAAGGCTCCCAGCATAGTGCAGCCACAAGAATTTAACAAGTGGGATTTACTTAACTGGTCACTAAGTGTTAGCATTGCTTTAAAGACATATGGCTGAAAGTGTTTCTCTGGCCGTAAAGAAACAGAATTGAGAGAGCAGAGAAAATGCCTGGCAAGCAAACTCTCCCTCTTTTGTTTAATAGCTCTCTTCAGACTTGTAAGCCTAGAAAAAGCTTCATTAAAGTTAATGGACAAATCTTCCAGGAAAAAAATGAAGTACTTAAATGCTACTGGTTTTGGTCTGAGCGTGCAGAATTTTTCCTTCTTGCTGGGTTTGCCCCAAGATAGCAGTCTTCAGGCAGAATTACATAAATATTGACAGCTTTCAGGCTGGCTTTATATCCCAGACCTGATGAGTGACTGGCAGAGCTCATGGGCCAGGTTCACAAGCCCTGTAAGTGGGCACAGCTTCACTCAAGTCAGTGGGAGACCTGCACACATTACAGGAACCTTCCATAAATAGAACAGAGCTGTGTTTGCACCAGAAATGACCACAAATTACTGCCAGCAACATGGCAGAGAACATTTTTCACCCTGTAGATTTCATGGGAACAGTTCCTGAAGATAACACAGAAAAATACCCCTTCCAAATTACTTTCTTAGCTACTGTCATGGCACCCTTTCCTGTAACATTTAAACCCTCTCCTCCACATCAATGCTAACCACAATTAGCCTTGCTATGCCTCCAGAGTGCTACTATGCATACTTTTCCAGAGGTCACTCAGGTACAGTCTGTGACCTCCACAAGGTCCCAGGGAGTCGACGGGGAAACAGCAAGATGCTGGGACAGAGAAGGCTGAAAATTATTCCTTAGAGGACAGACTTAACACTCAGCCTTCACCCACAACAGGCATTTCACAGAAAAAATGCTTTATAAAGACTCTTCATAGATTCACAGTACAGCAAGAAGTAAACTTACCTTGACTGTTGTATGCTTTTAAAGCAAAATTTAGAAAGCATGGACAAGAAGCTCAGAAGATACTGCCATTTTAGATTTCAGGTCAGATTTGAAATGGAGGGCCATTTCAAAAAGGCCACATGACTCCCACCGTAAACTGAAGAAACTGCAGCTGAGGATGGGACTGAACACAAGAGACCGTATCCTAGCACCACACAACATGAGGTGAGACACAGCAAACATAATCCACGGTTCCCATTTGGGTGTTGCAAAGTGTAAAAACAATGCTGGAGATGCCCTATTCTTGCCAGACATGAATGCTGCAATCAAAGATAGAGTATCCTGCTGTGAGTCTGCAGTTCTTACACAGAGCAGAATGTAACAGGGACCACTTACACAACATGAGACTCCTGCCTGCCCTTGGTACAAGGTTGCAAGAGACCTTTCTGGATAAACAAGGAGGAATCCTTTCTCATTAGTGGACTGTAACTAAAATTTTTAGATACTGTCTTGTTACAAGACAATATAACATTGTTAACTGCTGTTTGCTCAAACTAATACAGTTAAAATAACAGAAGAGCAGACAGCTTGTGATAGGTAAGTGACTTGTTCTGGCAATTTAAATAGTTCATCAGTAAAGGGCATTGTGTTGCGGCTTTTCAAAGCAGACTCAAGTGTGCTAGCAGAATCATCAAGATGCTCTGAAACAGATTTTAAAAATCTGAGGGGAATTATGGGATCTCTTGGCAGCACTGTCAGGCTACCCAGCAAAACCCACAATGTCTTAATCTGACTGTAAACTTTCCAGTTTACAAGCAGAGACCAAAAAATGTGGGTGTAATGAATCACCTTTGTGCCAGAAGACTGAATGTAAATGTAGTCACCAGAAGAAACAGTAAGGCTTTCTTAACAGAAAAATAAATCAATAAAAAATTAAACTTTCTGTGGTCAACTTGACAAATCTCATATATTTTCCTCATCTAAATAAAAGGTAAGAAATCCAGTACTTCGTTATGCAAAATTGATAACCCAGGTTGCTCTTCAAAGAAGAGCTTCGTGTTTTAGGCATAATCTAGCCACAATGTATAACCTAGTTCATGTAGATTTTAGCTTCTTCACTTCTTACTTTCAAATACAAATATTCAATAGCACTGACTTTCCCTAATCTCTTCTCCCAAAGAGGTCAGTCCCTTGAGAGATTTTTCACTCGTCAGTAGCTTTCAGTCCTCCTCTCTCCTGATTAGACACCACAAAACTATTTCTTAGGACTTGTTTGTCTTCTGTAATATTGTCACTGAATTGAGAGTTTTTTGGGATACAGTGAGGTTTTTGTTCTGTTGGTACAGTGCCATTATGCTTTCTCTGTAACTACAGGGATCCAATGGAATCATTAAAATTGACCAATGTAATTGTTTCAACTGTAGGCACAGACCTTCAAATTAGAAACTGATCAGCTGCTCCAAAGCAGGCGTATTACCACCCTTGCCTGTAGGTGGAGTAAATGGTGAAACAGAAGGTGATACTGATTCACAGCATGGAGAAGTTCTTTACTCCAAGATTTTCTAACAGGCTTATCTGCAATGCCACCCTAACTAAAATGAATTTGAAAAGGTGTTCTTCAAAAAGCCTACAATAAAAGAGAAGGGGGTGGAATTTTACCACTTTTTCCAAAGCATGCTAGTATCACTTGACAACCTTTTTTAACATCACTTCAAATACACTTTTTCCCCTGAGAAGTATAAGAATTAATCGATTTTCCCTGGCTTATTTTTGCCATCAAACACACCAGAAAGCATGCACCTCTCCATAATTCAAATTCTTTTCTGCCCACCTTAATTGTATGTCTCTTTTCTATGTGTAACATAGTAGGAATGGGCTGTCCCAAAGGGGTTTCCTCTGGATGTCCTTACATGGCAGGTATACTTGATCACTGAAGGATAAGTCCTATGCATAATCTTTCTATCATCGATTTATTTTACATCTCCATGCTTCATGACAGCCATTTTGATGAATATAGCCAGGAACTTCCTTAGACTGCAAGAAATGAAAGGAAATTTGCTCCTCCAAGTATAAGTAATTCCAGCTGGTTCAAGAGAAAGGAAAATGGTAAATTCAAGCTCCTCAGAGGCAACAAAACAAATCCTGATTTAGCTGATTGTTTTAACATAGGATTTGAGGATAATTTTCCATTTCTGTGGAAGCCAGGTAAGATCTCACATAATTCTATTTGCCTTTAACAACTTCCAGTCAGCTGATAAGCAGATCTGTTGAAAACAAGAGGTTGGTGTGACAGACAGTAACTGCTAGAAAGAGTAGGTGTTCACCCCCATGCTTCAGGTTTCACAGTACTCTAGTAGACTGTAAATCCTGGAATTTGGATGCACAAGGCTTTTTGATGACTTTGACTGTCCCTGGTGTTATACAGAAGGTATTTGGACCTCCGCATTTTTGGAGGTACATCTTCAGGGATTAGGGCTGTGCAGCTTTGCATCTCCACCCGTTTAACTCCAAATGTCACACATTGCTAGGGAACAGCTTAAAAATACCTAAAATTTGATCAGCAGCACTGGATTCCTTCAACACAGCAGCTTTCTGAAACATCTTCATGACAAGATGCTGTGGTACCCACTGAGGATTGTAAACATCAGTAGGGCTTACAGGAATGTCTTTGCAATACCTAAGTACCATAAAAATACTGGGGGTGGGGAGAGAGAATGAAAAAAAAGGGAAGACAAGCCAACTGTAATAAGATGTTCTTACCCTAATACATTGGAGACTTCTGGGAAGAGTTCACAACTCAGTGGTGTGAAAACATGTCAAGGTCATTGAAGCCAAGACATGTCTCTGCTAACTAACTGTTGCTTACCCTTCTGACCTTTAAAGTGCCTGCTTAGCCAGCTTCTCTAGGACTTGGAAAAGTGTGCAAAATGTATCCCTTATACTAGATGACCAATCGTTTGGGCTAAAATCTCACTGCTTACAGTGCAGCCACAGAGCTGTCTCCTTGCTGTGCTCCCCCATTTAAACAAACAAGACAGGCATCATGTTGCAGCTGCACTGTAGACACCTGGGTACCTCACAATAAAGCTCTACCTGCATGCAGGAGGTGTTAAGATTGTTTTTGCCCATACAGAATAAATATTATGGAGGGGGGTGTATGGATGTGTGTGGTGGTGAGGGGGCTACGTAGCTCTGCCATTAGTTACCTTGAATGTCAATCCTTTCAACGGAAATAAAAATAAGAAAAAGAAGCATGTGAAGTCAAAGGTTGTTCAATTCTTTGAATATTTTCTCTCAGCATTCCAGAATATCTATAATGGAGATTTCTCCTATTTTAAAAGAAGAAACTTCCTAAGACTTCTAATCCTACATGACCTTTCCAGGCTTATCATTATCCATACAATTTCTCATTCAGTTAAACCACTGCATATTTTAGAAACCTGGCATTCGTCATTATATATTAGTCCTTAACAGTCTCAGCAAATCTAAACCTACAGTTCTAGGAGAAAAATATGTATAATATGGAAAAAAACAAACAAACAAACAAACAGGAAGAAAAGGCACTGGTAGCTGTGCTTGAAAGATGCTATTCTTGTCTTTCTTTTCCTTGTCCTGTTTAGAAAGATTCAACCTTGAAAGAATCCTGACATTGCCTATTGCTAGCTGGAGCCTCTTCCTCTTAAAGTCAGAGAGAATCAGGATAATGTTTGCAAAAACCTGAGAATAAACCTAAAACAATCACCCAGCAAACAGGGTAAAAAGAAATTGTAAGCAAGTATTTGTATCAGTAAACTTGAAAAACATCATCTGCTGTCTTCACTTAATGTCAATAGTTACTGATGTCCACTCTAATAAATATCATCTCGTAACTGGCTTTTCATCCCTCTCCTTATGTGCCACCCCACCCCCTCAACACACACACTGTTGCAGTGTACGGGAAAAATGAGCACTGTAAGTAAATTCCAGGCTGGTATATCGGCAAAGCTCAACAGATTTCCATAGACTGCTAGCAATTTACATGGATAGCTCATTTGACCCATTAAAGAAGTTATTCTGGTCAATGAATTAGTTTGTTTATGAGTAAAAGGCAGTAGTAACTGAGAACGAAAGTGCTATTTGAATATTCCTTATTTACAAACTCTGATTTAGCAAGACTTACACTGTAGATATATCTGATTAGAACTGATTTTGTGGCACGACTTAGATACTTATTAAAAAACCTGTACTCGACTAAAATAACACATTGTACTAATAAACGGTAATACTGAATACTACCTCTGTTCATCCACCTCTTTCAAAAAAAAACAAACAACAACAACAAACACATAAATATACATACATTGTTGATATGCCTAAGGGCCAAGTGAATACACTTAGCGTTAGTTGAAATAAGACAGTTGAATGCTGCTGAAATCTTACCGAAGTAGCTAGCAAAAGGCCTGAGGAACAGAACACAATAAGCGTTCAAAAACATCTCACAATGTAATAATCAATGTGTAATATGAGCTAGGGGTTAGTTAAATAAAATGTGAAAGCTGTATTAATGAACCCTTTCGCTGTCCAACACAGCATTTCATTTTCTTTCATAGGCTGCATAATGCAGGGCCTGGGAATAAATTATAGATGAAACCCCCATCATATGTTTATAAATACACTAACATTAGCATTTTACTTCCTCATAAATCTGCACCAAACATTCAGGCGCAAGATAGAAAGCCCTGTAAAACAATGATATATTCTCTGCTTGCAAGACTTGCCTAGTGGCCCATTCATTTCTACCGCTGTTCTTCAAACATTACTTTCTTCGCTCATGCCCCCTCATTTAAAATCCATTTTAATTTAAAGATGTTCGATGCAGTCCTAGTGGTACATTTACTCATCCTGGTTATACATCATGGAGCAGGGAAAAGAAAATTGTTTAATCTAGAGATACGGTTCACTGTGGTCACCACTGAACAGTGGAGTAATTACCAGATCAGCTCCGCTAAAAATGCACTCAGGGTGTTCTGTGACCTATCATCTTCTAATCTGCATAGTGAAGTATAGCTTCATAACTATAAATTGCTGACTTAATTAAAACCAGGACCTTTCTGTCATTTAATTACAGGGAGAAAGGTTATTGCTTAAATGCAATTTTCCAAATGTGATTTCTTAACAGTTATTAACTGCTTCACCATCATTTATTGTTTCAGATTTTTCAATTTGAAAATAGTCCCTGTGACAGAAGTAATGACTTCATGAAAAACTCAATCTAGATGGAGCTGAGCAGACCCATTTGTTTCTCGTAAGTGGAGCAGACAGAAAACTTGAAAATGTCACAGGAGGATCCTGTGATTGCTCCACTTTACAGGAGTAATTAAAAACCAAGAGGTTGTATTAAAGGTGAAGAGAAGAGGTTTGTGACAATTTCGAGGTTTTTCCCCCTTACCAAAATATTGTGCTTGCATTTTCAGCTCTATTCGAAGAGGTACAGATTAATAATTGTTGATTTACCCCAGTCCAATACACTATATCAATACCCATACACTAAAAAGAGCCAGTTAGAAGCTTCCAGGTTTTCTGTTAATCCGCCAATAACTCCTGCATTTGAAGAAAAATAAATTCCATATATTTTCCCTCTGCGTGTAAAGCTTTTCACTTCCAGTAACTGTTGTTTCTGTGAAGTGCAGAAGTGTATTTTAACTTAAGTTTGAACAGCAGCTCATGGTCTAAAACAGACCTTCTCACCCAGGAATGGACTTGATTCTACCAAACCCCTTTTGCACAAATCTGAGTCCAGTAAGAGAATAATCAGCATCAAGAACTCCCCTGCAGAGTACTGCATGAAACACTACTTGAAGGACAAACCTGGCCATTATAATTTGGAAGAACAGCTAAAGCCTGAAAGGACTCTTGCAGGGCACTGCAAATCCAATGCAAGGCCAAAAAAAAAAAAAAAAGGAGGTGGGGAAGAAAGCATATGCTTACTGTTGCCAGGACAACAATTTCTTGCTCCCAATAAGAACATTTTCAATCTGATTTTTCCTTGCATCCCATTCTGTGCAATTAGCAGTACTTCCAAAGTGTGTGTGAATGTTACAAGCAAGAGGTTTTGCAGACCAAGGGAAGCTCTGTTGTCCAAGAATTACACGCAGAGATAAAAAGTTTTCTATCAGGCAGTCACGTATTTCTTTGGCCTTGTAGCGAGGCTCCTGCATTTACATAAGGCTTCACTTACATCACTGACTGGGGCTTTAATGCATCTGAGTAGCTAGTACTCAGCATGGAAGGCTGCACTTGATATCCATCTATTTTAAACAGCTTTGTGGTCCCGTAAGGACATCACAGTCTTCAGTTCATCAGTCCTCCAACACCCTAATAGTGAGGGAAGATCTGCCAACCCCCAGTCATTGGTGGGGAGCAGGAGGAGAGAGGCAACATCACTGTGGCCTTGGTCCTCCAGCTCCTGGGTCAGAGTTCTGAGCCTCTTTTTTCCTCAGCAAACACGTCACAAGGATTCATTTTATGACCACTTTTCTTGTAGTGCTCAGCAGCATATGAACTAATTGTGAGAGTTTGAAACTTAGGGGAAACTATTAGTTTGTTTAGCAGTTAAACTCTGCAGAGCAGTTTTCTGCAGATATTCACTGTACACGTGCTGCTGGCTGCACCACGTAAGCCATGTGGCAACGTCTCCTGTCCCTGCAGTAACAGCTGAGTATTGCCCAGTCAGAATTTGTTCTGGATTTACTATTAACATAACACCCAAAATATTTTCAAACCATGTGTTACATCTGTTCCAAATTGTGTTACTAAACAGAACACAATTTTTTAAATTTTTATATATATATGTTATTGTGAGGACAGTCGTGTTTTCAGTTAGTCACCCAACATATGTGGTGTTGATTTTGTTCCTTGACTGGTAGGCTTGCATAACTTAGCAATGGAATCAAAACTGTAAACAGACAACATATGTGCGTGTACGATGTGCAGTTTGCTTTCAGCTAATGATCAAGCACTCTGGGTTTCAGTTTGCCCTTGGCAAATATCTGTAGTAGCATAGCTTGAATCCTTACATATTTACACTCAGTGCTGGCAGGGGAGTGGCAGTGTGGCACAGGAAATAGCACAAGGGAACATGAATTATCTATTTTAGGACTCTCTGGGGATGGCCTCTGCTAGAATAAAAACTACAGAGAAGGAAAAGGCAAGAAAGAGAGACAAATGGAAGAGCTTAGAGGAAAATGGGAAAGATAAAATGCAGCCACTGTAGGTGAAGAATTTGGAAAGTGATGGTGGGTAACAGCCGCGTTCCCTGGAATGAAAATGCATCAGCTCTGAGCTGACAGCACTAGGCATAGGCTGTCTTGACAAGGACTCAAAATCTGCTATTGCCAGGTTCCTGGAATTATATCATAGGTGTAAAAAATTAACTGATTTTTGTGACCTTTTCACTACCCTGAAGAAGCCTCCTTTCTTGTTGAGAGATCTGTCAGAGTGCCGAATTATCTCTTGCAGAAAACAATGCACCTCTCATCCCCATATAAAATGAAGCTAGAAATTACACTAGTGATGTGCACTAATTCTGTGCACTGACGGACTTTCGTAACAATTTTCCAGCCTCAGTTCTACACTCGGAATGCTTCTGCTTCATTCCCCAAAGCCTGTAGCTGCTCTGCAGATTGAGGAAGGAAAGCCAGTGCCTGATGCTGCAGACTTCCTCCTGAATCATGACCAGTGGAAGTTGCAGAAGAGCCTCTTGCTACAACAGCTATGCCAGGTGTGTTTTCATAAAGCCCTTATATTTGCATAGGACCCACAGGGAACAGTCATTCTCTAAAACAGGCTAAAGTGCATTTGTATAGACTTGTAGTCTATAGTGCTTGTCTCCAACCCTTCTCAAATACTTCCCTAGTTTGGATGCCATTGTCGATGGGACTAATCTGACAGTCAGAGACCAATCTCCTAATAGCAGAGGACAGGTCCCCTTGACAGAAGCGAGAATCTTCTAGACTTATATTGCTCTTCCCCTAGTTTAACTGAAATTCATAAAGAAGTGAATTTAATAAATTCCAGGTAGCACTTTCCATTTTGCATTGCAGCCAGTGAGGATCACAAAGCAACAGGACAGCTACCACAGTTCAAGGACTAGAGAAAGCACACTGAGAAGAGGAACAGTTATTTTACAAATATTCGAGGACTAAATTCAAGTGAACCCTCTGTCATCAAAGCCACTTCTCAACACCTAACATTCTCGTAGGTTTCAGTGAAGTAAATAGTATTTTAGTGAATTCTAAAATACTAATGGATGCCCATCGGTCAGTTAAATCCATCCTTTAACCTTGGATATGCTGGGACCAGCTACCTGCTCTGAAGCACATTTCTCATGCTCACCCATTCAGAAACATGCAATGCTGTTTCACAAACAGAACTGTCTTGATCATGTGAAACAAGACCTGCTTTCAGTGGGGTCTGCCCAAGTATGTGCTTCCAAATCCGCATGGCGCACTGTCTTAGGAGCTTTACATGTTTCCCTACAAATTACAAAAACACATACTCTGAGAGAAGCAACACATGGATTGCAAACTACACAATTATACCAGGACATAATGGCCATGCAGGTTAATAGCCTGAAAATATAGAATGTGCCTTTTTTTGTAATTCCCTATAGTTTGTTCGTTTGATTAATTGAGCCCATTCAATTTCCATTTAAGAAGTCTGTAGCTCTAGCTATTTTTGTCTGTGAGACTCAGCTCAGAGATTTCAGAAGCTTAACATTCTAGCTGCATGTCACTGCCACCATTGTCTCTTGTCACAATTCTAATTCTATGTTCTGATAATAAAATTTCATTAGTGTCTGCACATCCTTTGCCTTACCTTTGAAGTACTGTCTTGTGCTGAAACGATTAGCAGTACTTTACGTCATATCACTTGACTGTTTGACAGCCATTGTGAGTGAGCTAAACGGAGAGAAATTAAAATTTCTGACAATTTCCATTACATCTAAATTGCTGAGAAATTAAGGGATATTTACTTTTACAAATATTAAAGGTTGTTTAAAATGTAAACTGACTTCATTTTATTAGTAGATTTCACAATGTGCTAATTCAAAATGACTACATGGCCTTATGTGAATAAATTACCAACTCATTTTCCAAAAGCGAAGGACATTTCCTCCAGGCTGCTTTTTGACTGTTTGTGTCAGTAGATAAAGAAAACAAAAAAACATATGAATATTTCAGAACAGAAGATATTCCTTGGTGTCTGTATTCCTTGTTTCATTTCAACACAATAATGAGGTTTATTCCTGTATGATATGTTTTTTTTAACAACTTGAAAAAAAGCACACCATGAAGCACTGACTTATCGTATGATGGTAATTTGTCTTGGAAGAGGTCCTCCTTGATATATATGTCCTGACCCTTGCTAGTCTAGACAATCACAACCTACATGTTCAGTCATACAATGATTGAGACTCCTAGTAAAGCTAGTTTAGGTTTTTCTATTCCCTTTCGCCTCTGTACTCTGCTTTCAGAAGTATGTACATGCATACCTACATATGAGGACTTTTGCAAAGTAGTAGCTTTGTTTTCTCTAATTAAGATGGCCTTTCCCCCTGAAATCTCCAGCTAGCTTTCCAGGCCTTGCAGTAGGCCGCCAAGTTGGACTGCCTATGCCCTGACTTCAGGTCACAAGATTGAAGGTTTCTATGTTTGGTTTCATAGTTTCTTTCATGATTTGGTGTTTCCTCAATACAAAGTGGCCCTTATCATTGCAGCCTGAAAAGACTTCAAACACTTGAGCAAAAGAGATCATAAGAAGCTTAGCACACCCATTTCAGACACAAATACATTGCTGATCTCTGGTTTGTTTTTTAACCACCCAGAGCTGCAACTCTGCTCTTCAGCTGATTTAAAAACTGAATGAGGACAGCTGCATACAGTTTTTTAGGTTACAGGTTGGGAATGAGTGCTGTTAACAGGCAGGGCTTTCGGCATCTCCGCTGAAGTATTACAGGGAGACCAGGCTCCGACACACATTTTAGATTGCAGCCGAGAAAATCTGGTCATGTCTCCTCTACTCTAAAACCTTTCCTTTCATTCCCCCACACCCTCTTCCACACTAGCGTTCTTTCCAGACTCCTGAATCTCCAGTCCACCATTTGTTAGGTTTTCTATCTTGAATTCTTACCGAGGTTTTCTTAGTGTCTAACCAAAGCTTTCTTCACAAACCTTTTTTAAAGGTTTCTGCACAAGGCCCAAAGACAAACACGGCTCCTAAATGTCCTAATTCTTTGCCTTGTAGGTACCTCTTTTATAGACTCCATTGTAGGCAGCATTCACATGATCATTCTAGGATGAAACCCCAAATGGCTGTTCATAGTGTGCTGGCATGTTGAATGCAGCTTATTCCATGAAGTCTGGCACCCATAAAATGGGTATAATAGTTACCTACCACATAGGATGTTGTAAGGCTTAATTTATTACAGCTGTAAAGCGTTTGAGACCCTTAGAAGAAGGGTGTTACGAAAACATAAAGCGCTATTGCCATAAAACATTTGTCTGGCTGAAAGCTCTCTTATAACAGTGGTCTGCTTGAAAAACAAAGAGGGATGTAGGGAATCAGAGTGTCTTACCAGGCATTTTCCATTAAGAAAAAAAAAGTACTGCTTTAATTTATTTGGTGTCAGCATACATATTCTAAGACTCTAGGTGATGAAGAAGGAGGAAAAGTAGAGAGCATGTCTATTGCATAAAGCATCTGTGAATAAAAGATTACCAGGACATGGAAAAGCATACAAGCTATTTCTCATTGTCAGCTAAGCACATTTACCAGGAGAAACAGATATGCAAATACAGAACTTTAAAACTTTAAGTCCTTCAGATTAAGGCTAATCATTATGAATAATGCAAACTGTGTGAGAAATACTGAGAGAAGATATGGAAAAGGAAAAAGATTACAATACTCTTGATGACTTGTTTGTGGGGAGGTGTTTTGTTTTGTTCAGATTTTTGAGAAGCAAGGATCACAGCAGGAAATGCAACCCTGTTCATGGCTGCCACCAAAGCTCAGTGTATTTGAAATTCTTTTTTACATGCGTTGCTGAATCAGGACTCTAACACATGAAATATACTTTGATCTTGACAGTGGTTCAAGCCTTTCCTTAAAGTCAAAACCCTTTTTTTATTTTTATTTGATGCACCATCAAGCTCATGCACATTCTTTGTCAAAATATATCAATATAATAGGATTATAATAAATAGTTCTTTTAACAGTTCATTTAGGATTCCAAAATGATGAGGTTTGCAAAATGCAAAGAAAAATCACATAGATTTTTTTAAGCAAACAAACTGTAACAACCCCTGAATTAATACCACCACTGAAAGAAAATTAAATCTAAGATAAGTTTATGTGATCTAAAAGCTTTGAGGCAGCACACTGCAATATGCTAAAGACAGACTTATAACCACAAGCTACATTTAGGACTCAAATCACATACAATTGACACATTTCAAATGTTCTTCTACTCCTTAAAATAGATACGTACTTACCAGCTGCTGACAAATGGCCAGTCTGCAAAGGGGTAAAGAAAGATTTTTTCTTGTTCGTATTTGATTTTCTTTTGCAGTCTATGTCATGTCCAGCTTCTACTCACATGCTACTGAGTCAAAAATAGAGCTATTCCATTTGAAATGTTGATGCATGGTATTTTTGATCTGCCCAGAAGACAACACAGCATGTGACAGCACACATTGCTTATAAGATGTTCACTGAGTTCACCAGAAATCCCCATATAGGTGCTCATAACTTGGGCTCTACATTTAGACTCCAGGAATCAGGGGTTATAAGTCTCAAAAGGACCTTTAAGATCCTGGGCTGCCCTCCAGCAAAGCAAACACCAAAATACTCCTCCAGCAAATTGTGAAGATTCAGAAGAGCATCTCAACTTCCAGGAATATACTTAGATCAAACTTCCAAACCTCTTCCAACAATATAAAAAGAGAAATAAAACTGGCAGGTGCATCTTTTGCAATGTCCTGTAACATAAAAACCATCAGTCACTTAATTGAAGTGATTGGAAGTCAAGAAGATAATCTAAATATATATGGCTGTTCTGTGAAGTCTGCTACATGGTAGCTGGATTCCCAGAAAGTTTGATATGAAGCTTGTAATAACATCTAAATCCATAATAGCAAAAAGGGAGGTTTACTTTAAATGTATATCTGCAAGGATAGCTTGGGTGACATTAGGTCACACTGCGTTGACCAGCTAGTGGCACAGTAACTTGTCCGTGCTTGTGTTATCCCTTCCTGCGATAAGGTGTCACCTACCCCTTGTCACCAGTTTTACAGTGTCATTTCTGCATTTGCTTCGTGTAGACTGAGGCTGGAGACTAACAAAATCCCACTCTAATTGACTTTAGTCTTGGAAATTTCTGTCTTAACAGAATGGTCTCACTGATTGCATAGTAGTAAATGGAAGATTGTCACTTGTTTTTAAAGTGCTTGCTTTTTACAGCGAAGAGCATGAAGTGCACCAGCAACGTTAACCTTCCGGAAACACACAATATTTAAATTACACTGCTCAGAGCACAGTAATTGAGCCAAACAGACCTAAGTTCATATCCACTGAGCTTTCAACGTGGCAAATGCTGCCATCAATCCTTCTGAAGTGCCCTAAGGATGGTTCATATGCCCAGAATGTTGTGTATTTTTTGCCAGCTCTAGTAGTGAATTTAACAAACTGATCACTCCTTTACAAACTTTACCTCACCCATGTACTCAGGGCATGTTCAGACCGCTGGCTGACTCAGATCTTTCTTACGTGCTCAGTAATATCCTGAGTAAAGGATAAAGTACCTCTGCGTAATTTCTTTGCCCTGTTCTTGAGTGAGTAGCACACTGACAGGAGCCTGTGCAAAGACAAGATCATGCATCTGTTAAACTGCTATAAAAATTCTATCTTTAAACAGCTTATGAAGATTGTCACTTCTTCACAAGTATTTTAAAAAATGATTAATCGATCACTCTCTAGTCCCCTATTTGTTTATGACCTGTACCTAATGTCAGAAACAAAACTTTCCATGGACTGTTAGGATGCTTATAGCCTTCTGAGGTCCAGATTGTTGTTCATCAGCCTTTACTTCATTATTTGGAGACAGAGACCCATTATTTGCAGACAGAGACCCATTATTTACAAATGGAGATCCATTGCTAAAGACAACTCATTTGCTAGCAGAATTCCTCAAGAAAAATATACATTCATTCCTGTTTTAACTTCCCAAACATCTGAATCCACTTTGCAGTCACATATGAACATTACAGACACCAGAACACTTAGTTGCCACACAGATGTCATCACCAGATGTCTCAGCCTGGGTGCTGCTGGATTCCAGGATAAATGAGTACTAATACTCCTAGAGAGGGAAGGACTGTCATGTCTGTACAGTAAAGCAAGGGCACATCCTTACTTGTTATGTGCTACTGCAATGACTCTCACATCAGAGGTACCTACAAGGATGTTTTATGCTAAAGAAAACAAGGCAAACTCCAGCTCTTTCATATCTTGCAGAGAAACATAATATATGTCTAAAATATCTATGGTGATATTTCAAAAGGAATCAAGAAATGCAGCAGCTACATTGTCGTCTCCTTTACTTTGTACATCATGCATTGTGTTTCTGGAATCACTGCAATTTTTGACAGTCATGACATTTTAAGTTCTTGTAGGGCAAGGTGTAACCTCTATGGAGAGCAAGCACATGGTATATGAACCACTGTCATGCCTCCCTCATCTTCAAAGCAAGACATATTCACCCCTTCTGAGAATATCAAAAGTGCTGTGCTCTCCCTGCTGGGTTACACAGGCACAAAACAGATGAGGCAGAGACAGAAGCGAACACATTTGCTCATCTAAGAAATCCAAACAGCCTCTTAAAAATTAAGGTCTAAACTATCTTTTGAGGGAAACTGTCTTATACTTCTGAATAAAATCAGCATCTTTGCTGTCTGTTAAAAATCTGTCATTAAGTATTTTTGGTTTTATTAGCTTTTAAAATCTTGCTTCACTGACTAACTCAACTGTCAATATGCAGGAAATGAGCAGATGCTCAACACTGTATACTAGCTGTCCTATCAGTCTATCAATATGATATACAAAGGCTTAATAACTTTTTTTTTTAAGCCCACGTGTAAAACACATACTGTGTCACAAAGAGTTTCACGATATTAACTAAAACCAGTTTTTACAGCTTTTTGAACACAGAATATATCCCAGAAGCAATGTCCATTTCATATCAAAACTTGAATACTGTTTACTTTAGTAACATATTAAATTAACTATCCTGAGCTTCCACACTAACCCTAACTAAAGAACATCTTTTCATGTCCTATAAGCAGGTATAACAACACACACATTCACGCACTCTCAACTTCACATTTCTAAAGGAGGAGCCTAAAGAACCTTCACAAATAAAGCATTTGGAATCTCATCCTAGACACAATTTTTGCTGTTTTGCTCTCTAATCCCAAATTAAATGTGAAGTGCCACACTATAGGCTAGCACACTGTCCTAAAATAAGGTACTTTAGAAGGTGATGACTACTGTAACCACTTTTTCTTTTTTTTTCCTAGGGGAAGAAAAACTGATGGGCTAGATCCTGATTCAGCAACAATATATGCTCATGTTGACCAAAATAGGACTATTTGTGAAAACAGGAATGAGCTGAAGTATCTTGCAGAATTTGTCCCTAGAAGATATAAATCATATAAAGGAAAGAAAGCCTTTAGTCTTGAAAGTCTTTCTCTTCTCTGAAAGTACTCTGATTTCATATGAATTCTCCTGTGTAAATAAGTCTTATTCCTGATTATTGTACTCATCCCATACTTGTAAAAGCCGTGGTTCAATTAAAAAAAAAAAGTCTCTTAATACATCATTTAACAGCCTATCCTTTTTACAAGTATTGGTCAATAAAAATGACTCATAACGATTTTCTTTCATATTTTAGGCTGTTAATGGTGTTCTCAATTCTAAAGGGAAAAAAACCAAACAGACAAACAGCTATATAAAGTCACTCAGATTACTTTAAAACATCTCAGAACCCTAATTACACCTTCACCTTTGTACCTTTTTCTCATTCAGATTCACAGAGAGCTCTTGAAATCAAATGCTATTAAAAGCAAGAGATCCTGATTATTATTATCAAGCACTTACACCGTGTGTAAATTTACACAGTGCTTTACAAGCAGAGATAAGATATACTTCCTACCCCAAAGAGCTTAGAATCAACAGAAGATATGACAAACACAAGGACCACAAAGAATGTGGTTGAAGGGGGAGAATGCAAGGGTAGCAGTGTGGTAAAAGATAGCAGATCTAAAGCAACCCACACAATCAGGCTGAGTTAAAGGACAAAGCCGCTTCTTTCCTATCCAACAGCAGGTGGGGCTACTGCAGTACCAACCTTCGCTAGGGGATGGATGCGATCCGCATCGGCGCTTCAGCCTCACAGGGGCCTCCGATACGGGAAACTGGCGCTTCAGGCTCAGGAGTGAAAAAGTCTCAAACTGAAAACCCCAATCTACACGCCGTGGTTTTCCAATGACTCAGTTCTCATTCCTGTTTTCCTCTGCGGGGTTTACTGAAACTCCAGGACGCTTTTATGCGTGTGACTAAACTACAGATTGAAAAAGATCCAGGCCATGGACTCCTCCCAAACTTGAATCGCCTCTTCAGAGGCAAAGCTCCACTGGTTTCTGATATAAAGTCAGCCTACAGCTGAGGGCAACACCTGAATGACTCTTAAACGTCAGTACCTCTTGTGTAGAACTTATACTGCAGATCAAAACAAGCTGTTTATAATACAAGGGTCAGCTTCATATGCAGTTTGTTCACATTAACTTATCCAAGTTAACAGTGTGTAGAAATGGTGTTCAAAAGTCACCCTTCCCAGATCTGGATGCAAGAAAGAGTCTTGAAGAAAAACTGTTAGCCAAAAGAGTAGAATTATTTTTGAGTCCAATTCGGAGGGACTGAACGGGAAGCTGAGCACTTTTTCAGGAGAGGGAATGGGCACAGAAAGGTGGTATTGGGTTTAGCATCCCCCAAAATGCCTGAGACGATGATAGATGCAAGTTGTAGACTCCACCAAGCAGGCACAGCTCGGTGAGAGGCACTGGGGCTGCAGAGCCACCCGCGTTCTCCCAGGTGTTCAGCTCAGCTCTGTGGACCTTCATTAGTCTGACAGCTTACATAAGCCATGCCACAGGGTAAAATGAAAGAGCCCCAAGGATCAGCCTGTGACAGGCAACGTCCGTATATCACTGTTTTGGGGGTTGAGGCCCAGTTTTCATGCTCTATTTCTACTACTTCTGAGTCAGCGGCACGTTGTTCTGCAGCATGACATGGTCTCAGTCAGTGTTTGCTTCTTCAGTCAGGCATAATGGGAGGGTATTAACAGAACTGGTCATCGTTTTTCTGGCAAGAGCTCATACTTCCAGCACTTTACCCCCATTCCTCCACTGCTATGCCAGCCATAAAGTTGCCCCGTGCAGGAGCCAGTCTTCTCTTCGTTTTCCTCACTTTCCATCTCTGGTTTCTGGGCATTGATTTCACATGTGCTGAGCACATCTGGATGAATATTTACACTGCTGTCACTATTTTCCATTAGCTAAGACAGGTACATCCCATCCACGGCAGCTTGGAACTCAGGACAAGCTGCAAAACCCACCCAAGAAGCAGAATAAACCCTGTGGCAGCTAGCTCGCTCATGGCTAAGTAACAATTAACTCACCACACAATAGTTAACAGCTAGCTCAGACTATTCCTGCAAGCAGCAGTTGCTGCAGTGTCAACATACCTTGAGGTATGTACACAAGGTCTCCAGAGACTTTATAACTTGGTTGCTAGCCAGTGCTGCTGCATCCTCACTGCTACTATTACTTCTGCCAGTTAAATTAAGACAGGCCAACATGCTACAATCACACCTTCATTTTGCTGAGCAGACCTATGGAGATAAAGACAGTCTCCAATCAAAAGAAAGTCCCCGATCACAGTGAGGGACAAATGCATAAAAGACAGGCCAAACTGTAATTTTTCTAGTGAACATAATAATTCCACTCTTGGAAGAGCAGCACGCAGAACCAAAAGATGCTAAACCAAGCACATGGACACCTTTCCATCACCTCTGGGATGCCCCTTTGTGTAGGGCCACACATGGCTCCCTGACGACCACAGTGCCCGGGCTGTGAGACACAGCAGGGTTTCCCACTCAGGCAGGAAGAAATGAGCAGGTGGAAGCACAAGGGACAGTCAAATGAGGAAACAAGCAGTTGGAGTCACCTTCAGAGGCAAAACAGGCAAAAAGGGCCCTGCTCTTTACCCAGCAATTTTTGCACTCCCTGTCAAATGCCCTGCTCCAGCAGAGGCACCCCACATTTGAAGGAGGAACAAGTTGCTGCCTGAATGATGGCAAGTGCTGGAGGCAGAGCCTCAGATTTGCATACACCCTCCTCTGGCTGGTCACCACCAGGCCACGGTCATGATTACTTCTGCTGAATCGGCAATGTTGACAGCACATTGTAGAGGCTTTCCTCTACTCTAAGCCCACACCACAGGCATACTTACATGGCTGGCATCACGACCTAAACCAACTGGCTAGCTCTGCTTAGCCCTGAGGTCTGAGGGTTAGGCTCACAGCTTCTTAAGCGAGGTGCCTGTACAGGTCATACATTCCAAGGAGTCTCCCTGGAAGACAAACTTTCCAGTGCTACAGTACAGCAAATGTGCCCCCTTCCAACGCATGCCTTTTTTTCCCACTGATCTCTATTACACTAGCACTGAAAAGAAGCCTTTGAAATCAAAGGGCCTGATTCTGCCCCAAATCCATTTTTATACCAGACCAATTACTTCAGCAGGCTTAGTCAAAGCAGTGACTGTGTGGAAATTACTCTGATGTCGAGTGCTAAAATGCAATAATGTACCACTCCAGAACACGCATAGAAATGACTGCTTTGCTGGTTGTTTTGTACTAAAAGCAGTAACCTAATCATCGGAGTGCAGCTGAACAGGCTGTTTGCACCCTCAGTGCAGCCCAGCAGCTCTTACATGCTGTGATTTGAAATCTGCAATTCCCATTTCTCAAAGGAAGCCAAGACCCAGTGGCACAGAGGAACTCCCTCACTTGTGTCAGATGAATGCCTGCAGAGAAGCCCAATGATACCACCCAGAATAACGCCCTGTTCTTAGTTGCTGCGGCAGTCAAGGCTGCAATAGCCAAAAACCAGAACCAGAAGGGCCTTTCTTCGTTCTCATCATGCGTAGCTTGAAGCAGTAGAGAAAAATGTCACAGGCAAAACCTGGCCTTTTGTGAAGAAGTCTGGATTTGCCAGTGCAGCAGCTCTCTTCCCACCAGGCCATCTGTCCAGTTCCTCTACCTCTCTTCTCTGGAGTTGCCAGCACATGGTAGAGATTTCTGCCATTTACCTGCTGGGGAAATCCCTGCTGTGAAGGGGTGAGTTGTGGTTTGAGAATTGGCATAGCCAGGATCTGGACATTTCCTTGCTGTGGTTGCCCTCACAGGGAAAAGTTGACTTTGGCTACAGCACTGTGTGTTCTGGCTAACCCAGCTGGCAGAGAGATCCCCAGGGACTCCTGTCATTGCAAACCAGAGCAGCCTGAGGCCACGCTCCAATACTCAGGGGGAAGGCTGGGGCAGAGACACCAAGTCCAGCACAGAGCCCAGGCCTCATTGCCCCCATAAAAGCCTGAGCCAGCTCACAGTAAGGTTGGTGCCAAGCCTCCTGTACGAAAGGGAATCCAGCTTGTTCAGAACAGCATCTTCTGTACCACTGCCAAACCCCACAGAATCTCAGGTCCGGTGTTATTCACTCTGCTGGTGGCCGTACACATTTATGGGGTTTGTTGTTGAGGCTCTGCCATTTACAGCTTTGTTCATTCAAGAAAGTCAAGTTGGCTTAAGCTTATTGTGTTAATAGATCTAAATATGGCCATAAAGAACTTGAGCATACATAAGCACAATGAATATGAGTTCCTCATTCATTCCGGCATAGTACCTGGTAAATTGCCAGTGCAGTCCTTTCAGCTTACTAACATCTTTAGACTTTGCCTCACAAAGATTACGTTCCTCACTCAGCAATTCAACCTCCTTCTAATACTTTTAAAACAGAGGAAAGGCCAAGACCCCTAGAGAAGATGCCAAATATCGAATGGATGGCCCTGAAAGCAGATGAACTGCAACAGCTAGTACAGCAAACATCCCATGCCAACTGTGGTGCTCTAAAGCAAAGGAAGTACAGTTTCAATTCTGGCACCCGTATAAGCTGACCACTTATGCACAGAATGCAGATCACGGCAAGGCAACAGTGAATATCTACTTGGAAGGGATCTTTGCTGCTTGGAGCTTTTTCAGGCTTTCTTGACGTTATGGCTTTTCTTACAATTCCTTCACCCTTCTGGTCATTTTGGAAAAATAAATGTGCTGAGGCTCAGGCTCTCACACTTACTGAACCCCAGAAAGCTGCAGTTGCTAAAGGCTGGAATATCCTAGATGACTTTTTTTTTTTTTTTTTTTTAAAAAAAAAAAAAGGAAATAAAGAAAGGACTCTGAACCTTACTAATTTCCCTCTGAACCATACTAAGCACACATCAGGAACCAAGAGCATTTGCAAGGCTGAAATCTCAGTATCGAGCATTATTTAAATTTGTAGGGCTATTTAATGTTCATCACACACTTGACCCTAACAGTGCAAGTGATTTTCTATCAGAGCATTTTTTTCCCATTTTAACAAGGAAAACTGCCCCTCCAAATATAAGCAGTGCTTGTTATTTTGAGGCAGTGAGGCAAAGCATACAGCACATAGACCACATTTGGCTTGCTTAGCAGATGTCTACAGATCACTTGATGTTAATTTCAACATAGAAGTTATTATATTTCTGGCCTTGCCCTATTAGTTGTTAAATAATTATTTATGCTTGGCAGATAAATTCTAGGAACCTTGAATAAAGCCCATCAGCCCTACTAAACTAACCATATTTGACACAACGGTTTTCACTCACAGAAGACCCTAGATGTAACGTTTGTTGCTTATATGATTCCATTTCACAGCCTAAAAGGTAATCCCATATTTATATTTAAATGTAAACTGCATATACTATGCATTCCAACATTACTTCACAGGCAAGGAATTAGCTTGTCTGGTTCACTGACATTTACAACTGTGTGCCATAGCTAGTTTCAGTTCATAACCCAGTTTATCTAAATAATCTCCTAGTGACTACACAACTCTGGCAGTAGTTAATATGTTTTTCTGTTGATGCTTTGGCACTGTCTATCCAGTTTGCTACACCTGTGATCAGTTACAAACTGGCATGCTGTGCCCTTGATGGCTACAAAACAAAACAAAATTGGAAATATAGATTTCCTTGAATTAATATATTTAAGGAACTAAACTTTCGTATATGAATACTGTTTATATACACCCAAAACTGCAATTGTTGTGATTTCTGTTTGAATTGTAAATTCTAAACAGCTAATCCACAATAAAACTCGGAAAAGGTATCGAATGTATGGCCCTATATAAGTCCTTCAACGAAGTCTTTGGACGTTTTTATTGTTGTCTAAATAAATTTGATTGTCCTCTGTGAGCATCTTTTAGTATAATTACACTTTTGTACCCTTAATAGACAAAACAGAATTTAAAGATTTGGAAAAATAAAGACTTTGGATATTCTACTGAGGATAACTATTCTATTCTGTTTCATCTGTCTGGTTAAAAGAGCACAACTTCTCCATTATTACGGTAATGTACATTATGTCTGCATTTAAGGTAGCATGCAGTTTACAAATAGCGTGATAAACCTAAATAAAAATTAGCGATCCAGAAAGAGTAAAAGGAATTCATCTTGCTTACAGCATACTGCACTTCCTGTCCTCAAAGATGCAGAATTACTTTGTACTGCTGAGAATTAAACCAAGGTCACTGAAGTTACTAAAATGCCTTCAGCTGATTTAAGTGGACATTGGACAGACTCTTTTTGCAGTTGGTGTGCCTCTACTCCAAGGTAGCTTAATTGTGCTGTACTTAAAATATATATATATTAAAAAAAAATCTAAGCCTGAAGGCAGCTTCCTGCTCCAATTTCCAAGCCAGCCCCATTCTTCTTCGCCCAGAAAGTCAGGCTGTCTACTCAGGGCTGAGTGTTCACTTTTCTTCCCACTTACACCCCAAACCACAGAGATGGGAGCCTGCAACACCTCTGCCACAGCTCTTTGCAACATTTGGTACAGCTGTTTGCTTGAGAACTTCAAGCCATTTTGTCAGGCCTTAGTATCTGTCAACATGAGGACATGAATCCAAGCAGGGAAATCATGGCTATGTCTGAAGTTTAAGAGGTGGGAAACACCAACTGCTTGGTGGGACTAGGAGGCAGCCACAGGAACGTGAGGCACACCACCACAGCTGCTTGGAGTTGTACCAGCATTTCAGAAACCTCTACAGGAGTGATGGAGGAGTCCACAGATGTTTCAGGGCTTCTTGATGCCATCTCTTCCCTGGCATAACAGATACAAAATGGTCAGTCTTAACCTCAAGTTTGCCATTTAATGATACCCTAAGAAACAGCTAGGAAAGCTGAGTTTCCTTGTTCCCCTGGATGCCTGCACTCCAGGCTGTGCTTCAGCCAGAGCCTGTATGCATCTCTCAGTCCTGTGATGAGCACCGTCTACACTTGACCTTTGCACATGGAGATTTTAACCCTGAGCTAAAAATGGTCAACAGATGAGAGCTCTGGATTTTGTTTCACAACTGCAGGTTGTGGCCAAAAGTAGGCTTTATTGTAGGGTTGGTTTTACAATTACTATTAATGACAAGCCAATTTCTCTCCCTTGATGCCTGCTGCATGTGATAATGCAATGTTTCCTTGAACATCATGTCATAAACTAGCAAAGGTGAGCAACTGGTGAGGCGGAAAAAGTGAGGAGAAGAGACAGTAAATAAAATCACGCACATTGAATATTATTTATTAAACAAACATCCTTTTTTGACGTGTGATTTTGATGTTATTATTTCCTTTGCCTTCTGATAAAAGATACCCACGTGCTAAATATAAATTGTACAGCTGGCCAATATAGTGCTTTTTCATATCCCTTAGGTTCCCTTAGTTATACTAGCTAGAAACAAAAACAAATGGGGAGACTACATAGTGCAGGGAGGAAGGCAAAACCATTGCTAGAGTGGGGAACCAGAATCATCAAACCCAACGTTAATCCCACATGTGGCATTAACCCAGGCAAATCTCCCATGCACACCTTTTTCCCCTGTGTTAGAATAATGCTTCAGCTCTGAGGGAAGCTTTGCAATCTCAGCAATTTCCATGATAAACTTTAAGGTCTTAACTGAATTACCTGTGCTACTATGCATTTCTTGAACAACTGACACCATTTATCAGACATTCCTAGGTAACTTGCTGCCTTTTCATTTTTAATTCAGTGTTAATAATACCTCACTCCGTGAATAAAAATAAGAGACATATGCATTAATGACAAGACAGCATAGAAACAACAAACTATGCCAGTCCTGATTCCCACTGTCCCCTGAATTTATGAAGAGGTCAGTTCCTGACTGAAGGTGTCAACCTAGCCTGGAAAGCAGAGGACTAGATAATTACAGTCAAGTGTTTTGTCTGGCTGTGATACTGGTCAGAGAAACTGGCCTATACACAAGGTTTCAGGATGTTCAGCACAATTGATATTAGTAATTTTATTATGAAGAGAGAGAGCATTTAACTAGGCAGAACCTCATCCCAGCTATCCCTATAATTCCCAGGCATCTGCTATTCCTTTTGATGTGCTACGAAGTATAAGGAGAGCCCATCTTCAGGCAGTCACATGCTGGATATAGAAATGACAAAGAAATGTCCGGTTTACGGTAAGTAGGCAGACAGGCAAAAACTCAAGCAGACCATTAGGCTCAATAGTTTCTGTCAGAGGGTACAAAGCCTGAGTTTATATATTTCTTTGTGGTGCTGCTTATTTTCATTAGGTGGGCATCCTAGCAAGTTTAAAAACAAATAAGAAAATAAATAAATAAATAAATAAATAAATACAACCAACCAACAAAAAAAAAATAAAAAACACACACACAAAACAACTCCATTGAAAGTCAGGGACCTTTGTAGCCCCAAGTGCTGTTGCTAAATTTAACAACGAAGTGGACTACCTGGACATGGGTATCTTTCAGATTCCTCTGTCACCAGTGGTTACTCTGGACAGGCTGGCACAGCTGAACAGTGCTATCTGCGCTAACGATAGCCAAAGTATTGAATTGCTAATTCACAGAAGAATAAGAGAGAAAAAGATTAAACTTTACAGTCTGGGATTTGTAGACAGACTTGTAAGAGTGGCAAACATCCCTGTACAGACACCAGGGGATACAGAATGGCAGTGTTTAAAATCTCCAATTAACACTGAACATCTACTACCTCTATCACAAAAATGAAGTTGTTCAGTGGCTTCAATATTTTTTTTTCCACTCCTCAACATGCTTCTATTTGAGACCTTGTTTTTATGATGAGGACAATTCAGTACTGGCCGAGCAAATAGTTTAACTTGCTTTGGGAATATTTTCCTTACACATTGGGATGTGACTACGTACTCCAGCTGTCTGCACAGTCTTTCTGACTCTGCAAATCTCCATTCTCTTTAATCAAGGTATTTCCTGGTTTAATGGTGGGAGCAGTTCAGCTTTCAGTAATCAGCAGCTTCGGCACAGATTGTAGGACTAACACTCGCATTCCCAGTATTTCACCACAAAGCCAAAAGTTCAGCAAGAATTTCATCCTGCATCAGAAAAGCTAAACTTCTACTTAAACGATTTGCTTTCCTTCTTTCTTTTAAAATGATTTTAATAGAAGATTCCAGCCACCTTTAGGGTACAAAAGGTCTTGCATGTATGCAGATTAGCACTTACATAGATTTTTTTGTTTCTCTTGCTTGTGACCAAACAAGGGATAACTGTTACCCGCTATTTCCTCTCTGCTGTTTCTTCATTGCAGTGACAATGCACTACCCCTGATAAGTATTCAGCCACAGCATGTCTGCTCTGAAAAACAAAGCTGCTCTCCCATCTCCTCTGTAAATGATTTGAGGAGCTTTACACCTCAGTCTAAACATCTGTGGTTACAATCCCACCCCCACATACTCACACTCCATGTTTACAAATGCAAGAACTTGGGTTTAAGCACAACACGGCCCTGCAGTGTATCCAAGTCCCTAGACTTTTATGCCCTACATACACTGTGGAATTTCCACCCTGCATACAAAATTATTCATGACAGAAACATCGAAGGACCACCCTCCCCCTCCCTCTGCGTGAATACCAATGAGAAAAATAGCGAGAGGTTTTCTTTTCCTTCCGATCACAGGGAGGAAAGGAAATTTAAAAACAACGTGTCTGGGGGAGGGGAGAGTCGCTGCAAAATGTTGAAGACCAGGGGTGTGAGTACATACTTGTATTAACATCTTCCATCCCTGGAGCTGCAGTAATTTGCATGACATTATCTACCTGGGATGTTGCTATGGTTATCACCATACATAAGTAATTACCAGGGCAAATTGCACATACAGCGCACAGATTCATGCTGTCAGAAGCAAAGGATCTTTTTCTACACTTGAAAATGTAAATGTTTGAAAAAACACTAATCACACAGATTCCTGATAAGAGGAAAGATTTCAAGGCTGTTCCCAGATGATCTAAAATGGTTGTTAACCATGCTTATTGGCTACAGTACCTTAAGGACCAACTCAGACCATGCCCAAGCCAGCCAGACACTGCGCAGACACGGTAGAAGATCAACAGAAACAGTAAAAGCAGTAGAAGCAGTAACCGGTAGTAGTAGTAACAGCCTAATAACCAGAAATTAATCAGTAAAAATACTAGAAAATACCCATGCAAATTGTTTATGCTGCAATTATATGAGGCAGGTAACGAACGAGAGAAGTAGGGTATCACACGGAACAAACAAGGTTGTCAACATCATGGTACTGGCATGATTATTTTGGGTGTATTGTGTCAAGAGACTTGAGTTTAGCAAGCTAGGCACCAAGAGATGAAGAGAAAGAGAAGGGAGTGATGTAGACTACACCAACGCAAAAAAAAAGGGAAGGGGATGTGGTGGTGTGATGAAGAAGGTCTGAACTAACAGCTGGTCATGGCAGGCCAAAGGAAGTCTAATCAAAGTGGTTCTCTGAAAGTTCTCCCAGTTCCCCTCCCGCAATATTTCCCCTGTCATTTGCAGGCTGGTATCTCATTCTTCTATCATCTTCTAAACTCTAGCTTCCACGTGGACTGAGACGAATCTTACAGGCCACCTAGAGCTGGACATTCCAAACCAAAGGGAGCAATTGGTACCTAACAGAATTTGGCTGGAAGTCCAAATGCAGGTTATCACCCAAAATAAATTAGACGTAAACTTATTCTGAAATGCTGCTGCAATTACATCTCCAATAAAATATAGCACTGCTGTATACAAACAGCTTGAGCTGCAGTCTATTGGTGTCAATGGACATTTTTCAACAGCTTCGATGAATGTGTGCTGTGCCCTAAGGAAAATACAAGGTTTTAAAAAATAGTGTTGCTGCTATGATCTGAGCTCAGGCAAAG
Organism: Nettapus auritus; assembly: GCA_011076525.1. Lineage (NCBI taxonomy): Eukaryota > Metazoa > Chordata > Aves > Anseriformes > Anatidae > Nettapus > Nettapus auritus. Next base: position 56,532,521 of record CM021769.1, on the reverse strand, counting down.
CATATTAGGCTAACTGGAATGAAAAATATGAATCACAAAATACATTTCTATAATTTAATCTGAGGTGGCATACGTCACTGACTCGTATCTATCCAAACCAATCATACGTTCTATGTACAGAGGAATACTATAATTTAGTTATTCTGAATTTACAGCGAGTAGTAGAGTTGATGAGAAAAAAATGCTGTATTTTAATTTTCTAACTTCCCAGAAAAAGAAGTTCTTATTTTGCATACCTTTGAAAGCACACTTCTTACAGACATGTATCATTACCTTCCATTAATATTAGCAGAATTATCGTCAAAGATCACCATTCTCCCGAACTGAGCTACAGAATATGTTTTTCTGGGCTGAAACAGGCCCTGCTCCTGGAACTAGCCTTTCACAGTTCTCACTGGGGAACTGGGCAGTCTTATTACACTAACCCTGACAGTGCTGCTACTTCACTGCGCTCACCCACAGGAAATGAGTCTCACTTGTGTTTCAGCTTTCAGTCCCAGCATACCATCAACACTCTTTGCTACTCAAAGCACAAGAACAGGTATTAGCCAGCAGGCAGTCAGAAAACATGGCATCCCTTTGGGGTCATTTACATTGCCCCAGGAAAGGCACCATTAGTTATGTCCAGAAATACCGACTAAAGAGGTAAGTGTACCCTTATTACGATAAATGCAGACTGAAGAAATGACAGGATATAGAACAAGCTGTCTTTGGCTTTATCTGGGTAGCTGGACTCACGTGACAGGCATAGTGTAGCTCTGAGTATACTTCATACAGAATAGTTTGCTGAGTGTGAATATATCAGTGAAAGAAAAAGTAAATATGTGAAGAGTGAAATGCAAGATGGAAACAGTGAGATAAATATTGTTAGATTCAGGGGAAAAATGTTATAAACAGTAAGCAAAGCTCTTTGATTTGCACTGTTTTCCAGCCCATAAAACCCTAATATCTGCCAGCATTTCATTAAAAGCTTATAAACTACCCAGCATGCCTACTGCTGCAGAAACGTATTGCTAAAAAACATTGTCGATGTTGCAGACCTGGTATTCTGCAACGTTTCAAAGAAACCTTACGTGTATAAAACTCAGACACATTACCTAAAGAAGCGTGGATTATGAAAATAGCACCTTAAACGCTAAACCTAATTAATGCTGATCACTCAGTAGCAGTAGGTTTCTCTCAGCAGAGATGTTCATAGTAACACTATTAAAACAGAAAATACCAGTATCATAGGGAAAAATATTCGGTATTTTAAGAAACAAGCTTTTGTAAGGGAAAATTTGTATCATTTTGTGAATTGAATAATATGAGTAGAAGGCACAACTTTTCAGACAAGACTGAGAGTTTAAGCTGTTTGATGAGGTCATGATAGCCCAACAGCAAAATCTGTAAACGTTAAACTGAGTGGTACAAAAATCTAGCAACACTGAAACTGACTGGGTCAACAATTGCTTTGACTGAACATAAAGTCTATTTCTCAGCATTAAAATCGAAGACTAGACTTCAGCCCTTTAAGGACAAGTAATTGCAATGCCTTTCCTTTTCCACAAAAAGTCAAATTGGATCAATCAAGTTTTCATTGTTACTACCAATGGTCCCAAACCAAGTCTGAGGAGGATCAGAACATTCACGATTTCCTGTCTTTCATAAGATCACAGCGTTTCAGGGCCCAGACATGAATCCAAACACAGGGCAAAATTAAAATGGTCCAATGGCCTGAACCCAAATCCCCAAGGCAAACCTGTGTGATCCCTGGAGGCTTTTAAATGAATGACCACATACATACTTAGCTCATTCTGCATTGCCACTGCTGTAGCTCTTCTCACAGAAATAGCTCCAAATTGTTCTGACAAACAGAACATCCACATTCATTTCTCTCCTCCCTCAAATAACTTCACATACCCCTACAAAGATCAAACATCAATCTTCAATGTTCTGTCACTGACTGATGAACAAGCAGTACAACATACCTGTTCTCCATGCAGTTGATTCCCCTCTTGACTAGCGGCACACTCTAGAGCCACGTGGATCAAGAAGATATAAACTGAGCACCTCATCACAGCCTCACCCCTGAAACAACATTAGAAACAACTTCAGAGACATAGGAGTTGGGGAGAGGAACACTAGAAGATTAAAAAGAAAAGCAGAGCCATATCTGAATTATTGCCCATGTATGAAATTCCTGAAGATGTCAATGACAACTATTTAACAGGTATTTGCTTAGTGCAAGAAAAACAATATAAACGCTGCATCACGGTGGCTTGGAGAATGCAAACACAGTTGGTACGATCAGCTGAACAATTTCAAAGCTGCCATGTACACCACAGCTCTCACCGAAACAGCACTGAAGCAGTGCTCAGGCTGTGGCTGTTCAAACACATCCAGAGGCCACAACCAGGCCTAAAGCGGGGTGCTTCAGTGTTTTTCTCTCTGTCTAGACTTAAGTAACAAAGTGTTTGACTGTTTAAATGTTTGAAACTTGCTCCACAGAGTCACAAAAGGCAGAACACTAAATGCGGAAGGCTTTGAAATCAGCTTTTTGCTGTCATTACGGTCAAGCCCCCTGCCAAGCAGAGTTCAGCTACACCTCACCTGTAGGTCAAAAGGATGTCCACCGGGGTAACAACAGTGGCAGGGAGGCCACGGCCTGGTTCAGCAACTTGCACGGTCGTGGCACAGCCAATGGCCCGTCCTAAGTACGATTTTTCTGTCCAGTGGGCTGGGCTGACAAATCTGATGTTGAAACTAGTAATTCTCTCAGGTCCAAGGCACTGAAGGACAGCCAGGCTCTGGTGGCAATGCTTGTCTGCCAGGCTGGGTCAGACAGCGGTCATTAACAAGCAACAGGCAATTCTCCCTGCTTGTGAAGTTCAGGTCACAGTGTAGGAAAAAGAAATTTACTAGGTGAAAATGTCAGTTACTGCAACCTGAAGTCTCTGCTTTTACAGGGTTGAGTAAAATGAACTGCAATTTCAGGAAAAAGCAAATGCTTTTTTTCTACGCCAAATGATTTGGGTTTTCTCCTTCCATTTCCAGGATCCCGAGTTTGCTGCTCTGACAGTGCCGTGCCGCTGTTACGACGAGCATCCTCTAGGAGGACGCTGGCAATCCTTTTTTCCTACCGTACGTTTTTAGGGCATTAGCTTGTCGTTACACTCATGACATAGCCACGTTTGTTTTGTTTGTTTGTTTGTTTGTTTGTTTGTTTTTAACTTGTAGCTTTCCTGCTGCTCATCTTGGAAAAAGAAAAGCACGTTTTTGCTCATTCTTAACGGACGGCCGGGAGCTCCGTGTCCCCGCGCTCCGCCCTGCAGACGTGGCGCCGGCGGGGCCGAGCCGAGCCGGGACAGGGCCGGGCCGGGGCCGGGGCCAATCGCGGGGAGCGGCCGGGGAGAGGCGGGGCCGGGCCGGGCGCGATGAGCGGGGCGGCCTCGGGGCTGCGCGGCGGGGCTCCGGCGGCTTGGTGCCCGCGGGGCATGGCCGGCGGGTGGGGATGGCGCCTGCCGCTGCTGCTGGTGCTGCTGGTGCCGGGCGGCCTGGGCAAGCCGACGGCGCGGCAGGAGCGGGCGCGGGCCGGCGGCGCGCAGCAGCAGCAGCAACACGAGGACGGCCCGGGCTTCCAGTACGACCACGAGGCCTTCCTGGGCAAGGAGGAGGCGCGGAGCTTCGACCAGCTCAGCCCCGAGGAGAGCCGCGAGCGGCTGGGGTGAGGCGGAGAGGCCCGGGCGGCGGGAACGTGGCAGGGGAGGGCGCGGGGCGGGACGGGGCGGGAGGGCGGCTGCGGCCGGGGGGCGCCCCCCTGGCTCCGGCCGCCCCCTTCCTTCCTCCTCCTCGCTCGGGAGAAGCCGGCCGGCCGTCGTGGCTGTCCTGCCTGGTCGCTTTCCTGCGGGCAGCCGGCCGCTTTGCTGCCCCTCGCCTCCGGGGCGCCTGCCCGCAGCGTTTGAGGCCACGTCTCTCGTCCCTTCAGCGCGGCTCTTCCAGTTTCAGCCGGCTCCCTACGGGTTTTCCACCTGGGGCAACTTTGCTGGGATAGGGCCGCCCTTGCTTCCGCGCTGCTCTTTGCACCAAGAGGACAACTACCTTCTGGTAGCACTTCTCCCTCCTGTACGCTTACAAGAAGTCAGGTTGCTAACTAGTACTAAGTTTAATAGTTGGAAAAAAATATATTTTCTTATATTAGATAAGCAGAAAATATTAAATGAACAGAAAGTAACCTAAAGTGTCTGTACATTCTCACTAAGACTAGCTCTTCAGTTGCTCCCCTTCTATGGGGAGCGGTGCTTGCTCATTGTATGGCTGTCGTTCCATCACAAGCTCATGTTGTAGTGTCAGGGTTGCCTCGGAGTGACCCTGCTGGTCCTTCTGGAAGCTGTCACTGCTATTCACCTGTATCTCAGTAAGTAAACGGATGAAGCAGTTATCAGAAATCACCGCAGAGAGGTGACAGGCGTGTTAAGCTACAGCCACAGTCAAACACCTTTTATGTGGACATGACTTAAAGACTTCCTCTGAGAACCAAAGCCCACGTTGTGGGGTGAGCACTGTGCAGCAAAACATCAGAGATGTTTTGTAAATGCTTTCTGGAAGAAAATGGGAACGTACATAGTCTACTGCTGTAACCAAAGTGTATGCTGCTGTCACTGCACCTTAAGAAGGATGGCAGCGTATCATCCTGTGGAATTGCAGGGCTAGACAGCAGTAACACAAAGCTGCTCTCATCTGCCAGTAAACAAAACGGAATTAGCTAGTACAAAAAAAAACCCTGCAAGCAACTACTCCCATCCTTTGTGGAGGAGCAGCTGAGCAGTAAAATCGTGGTTTAAGATCATAGCACATACCAGCCCGTAATTTTATAACCTTGGAGTACACCTGGAGTACACCAAGGACAGATTCCTTGACAGAAGCATCAGTTCTCCCTGTCCTCCCACACTGAATCACTTGACAAGGGAAGAATCGCAGATTTCCCACCTGTGTACAGTACCACAACTCACTTGGTTTTGGAGAAGCACGGCGTAATCCTAGTGCAGCAGCCAAGGGCTGCAGGAAGGGAGTGCAGATGGGCTGAGAAGAAGAGTGGGACCCCAGACCTTTGAACCTTCTCCGGGCCATTGGTGTTGGGCCTGTCATTGTCAGCAAACACAGAAGATGCTTACAGATCCTACCAATATAAACATTTGTTATTTATTCTGAGTTTATCCGTACAGTTGTGCTGAGCATCATGTGCAGAGGGGAAGCCCTCCACTTTCGGCCACTCTGTAGCAGTGATTTCCTTACCCCAACCTTGTTTCATCACCACATGCATTTACAGGCTGGCAGATGTAATCTAACAGCAGGCCGTATGTACCTGTTAAATGTGCCCTCTAGCTACTCTATTCGTTTCTCACCTCGTAGTACTGACTGTTACCCCACCTAAGTTAAAGGGAGGACATAAGGTTTCAGGTGTTACACACTTGTACACGTAACTTCCTGGGTATGACTTGGCACTGCGTGTCTTAACACGCTCTGTGAATTTTTGATATGTTCAAGAATTAAGTATTTTAAATGAAGGCACTAATGCCTTTCAGACAATATACAGTAGCTCCACTACAAAACTTAGAATGATCCCGAGCCCTTTTGTAGGTGATTACCAGTTTAAAATGTGAGGTTTGCATTCCACCTTTGGGAGCCTGTAGGCAAGACTATTTCTTTGTCCCCATCCTCATCTGGGAAGCAGAGTAAAAGAGTGCATACGGATGCAATGGAGCTATAAAAACAAGAGTACAGATGAAAAAGACAAGGCACAGGACATTTTATGGTAAAGAGTCTTCACTGCTTTGGTGTTAAAAATAGCAGAGTTGCTAGCAGAATCACTTTTTGCAACTTTCTCCATGTAATAAGACAGAAATATCAGCTAAAGCAGTTAAGTCAAATTCATGGTGGAGCAAATTCATTGACAAATACGGGCCGTCACGCAGTGAAAGGGACCCCGGCTGTCAATTCCCCGTGAGATTTACACAAAAGAGAAAGGTTTTCCGGTCAGTTAATTCATACTTACCTACTTTAGAAAGCAAATTCAGTAGCCCTTTTTTTTCCTTGTCACTCAGAAATACCACGTTTATGAATTCAACAGCTGGACCCCAGACCAATATCCACTAAGCTCTGACTTGCAGTAGATGAAGCATGCAACAAAGCTGATACTGTCAGGTTCACGTGACAGTGCTGCAAATTCAGCAGGACCTGCTGCTGGTGCTTGACTAAGGCTCAAGAATGGACATTGCTTTACTCGCTGAGCAGGGCCCATCGGCCAGTGGGCATAAGTTTATGCCCACTCCAATAAGTTTATGTACAAGCTGTGAGACTGAAGCTGCATTCTTACTTTAGATAAAGGTATTTTTTCATCATTTGGTATGCCACTGTATCTGGGACAAAAGCCAGTTTTACAAGCCCAAACACAAACTGGTGGTGGTTAGCAATTACAGGTGGCCTCATGAGATTTAGTACAGAAAATCTAAACGGTTGCTTCTTTTTTTTTTTTTTTTTTAAACACAGTTTTTCAGGTCAGTTTTACTTACGGCTGTGTGCAGAACTTTTCAAAGGTGGAAGCTTCCTTGGGGGTACCCAAGTACCTTCACTTCTGCTGATTTCAACGGAACTTGAGGCTAGCAGCTTTACGTAGGGCAGTTGCTTATATCCCAGTTGCCAGCAATGACTGGAGACCTGCATTAGTGAGTACCAGGCACTCCTGGCAATACAAGCAATGTTTCTTTTATCTAGAAAAGAAAGAAAAGAAATTGAAAGAAGCGGAGGGACAGGAATGGAAGACTGTAAATGGTGCACACACTCAACATCGCACACGGAGTTGCACACAAAACTCACTCAAGCCTAGCATCAGTCTGCTGGAGGGCCATAGGAGGAACTGCAGGTGTCTGCAAAATCCTAGCTTTTTGCCCGGAGTGCCTCTGGCAAGCATCAGTACAGGCTTTCTCCTGAGGTGAAGTCAGTTTCCTATTCTGAGTCCAGCATAGCCACCCCCTATGGACACTGAACAGGTGCCCCATAGTTAGTAGATATTGAGGTAAGAAATTGAGGTATCTTCTGAGGTAGTTTGTTCACTACCTTTGATGGTGCAAATTCCAATTGAATTATTCATGGCAATATTGAATAACGTTCCTTAAGATAACCTGCAAAACTGAAGAAAGTTTTAGCCAGAAGGATGGCTTTCTAAATTTTGGGCGTTACATTTTTGTGGAAAATCAGGGCCAGATAAAGACTACTACGTTTGGACTGATGTGCAGTTTGGTTTATTTTGACTCATGGATGCCGCTCTCTTTTTACAGGAAGATCGTGGATAGAATAGATGAAAACAAAGATGGCTATCTCACAACAGAGGAACTGAAAAACTGGATTAAACGGGTACAGAAACGCTATATCTATGAAAACGTTGCTAAAGTATGGAAAGACTATGATCTAAACAAGGACAATAAAATCGCCTGGGAAGAATATAAACAAGCCACATATGGTTATTATCTAGGTAAGATAACGTCTTCAGATGATATGCTCAATGACGATTGGGGTTATAAGGCATGATTTCATGCCTTATAGCCAACAGGAGTTTGGTGTCACATTCAGGACTTCTGCAAATCGCATTGAATTTTATAGACACTCAGAGGTCAAAAGCACTTTTTTATTGCATTATTTCTGTGTTTCAGCCATTTCCACATGGGTCACCACTACACAGAAGGTTTTACAGAGGGCTTGTTCGATGTACTGGTGAAGATTAATTAAGGTCTCCTACTCCAATTAAAAATAGATGGTTTTTTAACATTAAAATCAGTATTTTCATTCAAAAACAATATATAGCATAATTAACCAATGTTTGTCAATTCAGTCTCTTAAATTCTTAAGAGTCTAGATACTAAAAATCTAGGCTGGGTATAAGCTATAGCAAAATTACTGAATAAAGTAGCTCATGTGGAGTAACATTCCTCAGGTTGGGATCAGCTCTAAATGAAAATCTTTAGAAATGAGACAAAAGAAACATCTATTAAAACTATACCTGTTTTTTGTTTGTTTGTTTGTTTGTTTGTTTTTGTTTTCCCCAACTTGCATTCCCTTCACTTTTTCTAAGTTAGTGAAGGGAAAGGAAGAGATTACTTCAGCTAAGGGGCAATGCTGACGGACCACTAATTGGTAGTAACTGACCATGCGTACCTTTCTCCTGGCGATGAGAAGACAGTGTCTAGCTACCATACAGGCAGTTTTTGGAGCAAGACTCCAATAGCAGTATTAAGTAGTTCTACCCTGGATTCAAATGGGGCTTACTGCACTTTTAAAGGTAACATTTTGTCTCACATCCCTGGGAGTCTTTCTTAGCCCTCTGTCTTTGCTGCTTGTAATCCCCAAGAGCTGGAGGACAGCTACTATATTGTGATCCTGTGTTAATACACACTTAAAATCCACATCTGTGATTCCCAGCCTAGTCTTTTTCAAATGTTTATCTCCCAACATAAGAAAATACTCGTAATAATTTCACAATTAATATCTTTGAATTCAGTTTAGTTTTCCTATTCTAAAAATTATATCAAATACCGTTCGTTGTATGTCTCTAAACACCCTGAAAAAATGTCTTAGTTTTAAAGTGAAAATAATTGATAGGCTCCCTGTAGCAGAGGCGGAGCAGTTCACTAATTTCAGTCAGTCTGCCAGCTTCTGAAGCCACTTTTCCTTGGTTTGCTTGATTTTTGAAACTCGAGAGTTGTGTAGGTCGTACTGATTCCTAAGAAGTATAAAACTTCTGTGAATGAATTCTACTCCAAATACTGCCTAAGCAGTGCTTATAAAAGCAGATTAAAAATAAATAAACCTATGAAGTATAATGTATGCAAAACCCTGGATTCCAACAGAGAACCTACTCAGCCACTTACCTTTACTACTAAGTCACCTTTAAAAATGAGCCAAAGCGTTTGACCCTTGAATTAATTTCCAGCTTCGTAGGAAAGAGAAGTTCCTGTTGAACACAGCAGCTACTCTAGCAATAAGCCTTTGTATTTCTAGACTAACAGAGTACATGTCAGCAAATTAAGGGGCTTTATCACATTAGTACACTTGAAAAGGAAGAAAATTTTGAGATTGTCTTGATTAATTTGCAGAAAATCCAGAAGAATTCCAAGATGCAACTGATCGGCACAGTTTTAAAAAAATGCTGCCCAGAGATGAAAGGCGATTCAAAACTGCAGATCTGGATGGAGACCTAGCTGCTACTCGTGAAGAATTCACAGCTTTCCTTCACCCAGAGGAGTTTGAGCATATGAAAAACATTGTTGTCTTAGTAAGCAGAGCAAAACCAGTAACATTATTTTTAATTTTACTTTTCAGACCAGCTTTGAAGAGCTTCTCTAACCTTTCCAGGCAGGGTTGAGAAAGAGGCACTCAGACACATACTTAATAGCCAGCGGGGGAACAAAAAGGGATACTTTTCTTGAAAGTACTTGATTTAGAGTTCTCAGTACAAGGAAGACTTGTTAAACACCCTTAGACTGCTCCTCAGTGGAACCAGTCTTGGTATGGAACTGCACCAAAATGAAAGGAAAGGTATGCTGACATGAGGCTGCAAAGTGTGTGATGCCAGCTTCTGTCTGCCCCTAACTTCACACGTTAGCATGATGTCCAGTTTTCAATTATGTGCAGGGAATTTTTTCAACACGAGACTTGTATATTTTTTGTTCAAGCAACAATTGCATCAGAGTCTGTGAGAGTAGATTTGCCTGTGTACAAGGGCAGGTCAGACCTCAAGAGTGGAATGACTCAAGAGGGAAATAGCCAGAACTCTCAGTTCTCTCTTGATTACTTCAATGCAAAACTATTTTCCAGGAAACCTTAGAAGACATTGACAAGAACGAGGATGGTTTTGTGGATCAGGATGAGTATATTGGTAAGTCTTAAAGTTTGTTTCTTATAAAATCTCCGTATGTCCGTCCTCTCTCAAGTCTGCAGCAGTATTAACAAACCAAAGGTGAACAATTCTGTGTTTCAAAGTCGTCTGTTTTCTACTAGTTATTTTCCTAGATTAATTAGTAGGTAAAACCCCATGTTTTTGCTAAAGATCTTTGCAGTGATGCCTTATATTTTTTTTAGAAATAACAATGATGCATTAAAAGTTAACTGTGTAAAAACAGGAGCAAGATACCAGATTCTCAAAAAAGTTGTCAAGTGCATGAAAAGTAACTGTGCCTTACTTAAATGTCAGAAGGAGATCACAATGGGAAATATCAACAGGGATCTGTCACAGTTACACAACTTCCAGTCACTCTAGGCAGCCAGCTACTGCCTTGCACTTCGACATATGGAAACGAAATGGAAACAAGACTAGAGATAAGCTGCACATAATACGTTTCAACCTTTTGAATCATTATGCCGATACCAAAAGCTAACATCTCCCACTGCACTCACTTTGATGGGTTTTTAATCAAGAAAGTATCACCAGGAAAGCATTAGAGCAAACTCAGATGAATCTTTCTGTTTCTAGTGGTGCTATAAAGATCACTTCTCATATAATCAGGAACAATATACACATGTTAATTAATGGCAGGGGGTTTCTTTTCCTTGTAAATTATATTTAGCCTCAGAATGTGAATGCTATTCATTTATGACTGAAATAACAGAGCAGCATAATTTCCACAGTAATTTCAGTTCGTTCAGTGACATTACCTACATATAATTATAAGGTAATTGTCAACATTTGTTACCATGTGAATGCTGTTTTTTCTTGTCTTCTATAGATAGGAACATAGAATGTTCTCGTCACGATCACCCCACGTTGGCAGGGATGATAAAAATCAAATTGACGGGACATGTCAGATGCTTCAAATAAACAATATAATTTGCACTTTAAAAATGCAAAAAAGAAAGTGAATGTGTTGTCTGAAGTTTTCTTTACGAGTAGAGGAAATCTGCTTCAAATATTCCTACTTCCCCTTTTCAGATATAGTTCCTTTCTTTTTGATCAAATAGGGGTTAAAACCAGAAAGCTAAATCTCTTCTTTGGTAGTTTCTAAGGAGCAATCAAAAAGTCCAGAAACTGCAGTCTCTGGATCAGGTATTTGATGGGGAAATCTGCTGAAGACTGTAGAATGATTACTCCTTCCCAACTTCTTCCTCCCATTTTGACTTCTACAAAACTTGGTTTAGGTTTTATAAAAGCAGCTAAGTAGAATATCCCTAGCCATGTCAAGCACAGAGAACTAAATTCTCAATTGTGCCAGCGTACAGTGTATTTCAGGGACGCGGTGGACAGTTCTACCAACAGATCAGCGTAGTACATGTACTCCAACTGCAGGGCAAGGGAAGGCTGTTCTTAGATCTGAGATCTACGTTTTCACTTCCTGTGGATACCAGCAAGCCTGTGACCCTAAGACCATCCATGTGGGGTGCACTTTTCCTTAGCTTATACTTGAAAGCCAGATCTACAAGGCACAGGAGCATCATCTACAAAACAAGCTTTAATACCAATAGAAAAATGGAAGGCTTGAATAAGCAGCCCTGATGAGCAGAAAACTGTTGATTAGCCACAGTGACCAGAAGGATAAAGTGAGCACACAATTCTGGAAGGACTTTTACTACCAGTAATTTGGAAGGCCTATGATGTAAAGGACAGGTACAAATCAATACTTGTCCTTAATAATCACTGCTACTCTCCCAGCCCAGTTTATACAGACAGCAGCTGCCACAATGGTGTTTTCCTACTGATGCTTCTTAAATATAACAGGGGACTAATGTACAATGTACAGAGCAGCTCACGTACATCATCTATGCATCCTGTGTCACAAATGGTACTCCCTCCCAAGGTACCAAGCTATGGCAAGTGCACTGCGTATAGTTTCTCCTAGGCAGAGCATACCGCTGATACAGGATGTTCTTTCCAGGCTTTTCTTTGTAGAAGAATACCTTCTAGTGGAGTTTGCCACAGAACCTTATGGTTGAAAAGGACTCCTTTTCTAAGATGGATTTCTCTTAAACAGACCTCTCTGAAAGCAGGATAAAAGCATTCACTTCTGTTCAGCATTTTTTGTTTTCCTGAGTTTCCCCTGTGCCTTTTATTCTGTCAGCCACTCTGCTGGCTGAAGTCTGATTTTATCCACGGAGACATTTGCTGCCAGGGACAAGATAAAATTGCTACATCCCTTTCTTCTCATGTGATGGAGCTCAGCCCTAAAGCTCATGATCGCTATTTAACAATAGATCCTTAAAGATTTTTTTTTTTTCCCCTCAAATTAAAGTGGCTGAAGGCCTTTAGACAGGTTCACCTCTCATAAAAGTGCACTGCTTACGAGGCTAATATACTAGGGTAATGTAAGAACAGAGAGTCACCAGCAGAGAAGTAGGCCTGAAAGAAGATGGACACAGCTACTCTACACCCCACATTTCATATTCTGTACAAAGAAATGCTGTGCAAAGAGTGAAAGGTTTAGTCTTCCTCTGAGGAACACCATGCAAATGTCTTTAGTTTATGTATAGTTTTCAAACTAAGTATGACTTGAGTGAGACCTTTATTGCCTTTCCAGCTGATATGTTTGCAAATGAAGAGGGTGGACCAGAGCCTGACTGGGTGATTACAGAGCGTGAGCAGTTTTCAGATTTTCGTGACCTCAACAAGGATGGAAAGATGGACAAGGAAGAGATTCAGCACTGGATTCTCCCACAAGACTACGATCACGCACTAGCCGAAGCCAGGCATTTAGTTTATGAATCGGATGTAGATAAGGTACTTAGAGTTCTAGTGTATTAAGAAAAAAAAAAGTAACATTAAACAAACAAGAAGAACCACTTAAACATAATATCAATTATCAAGAAGTCATTCCTAATAATTTTCATTATTAGTACACTTTAAATGGAGTTTTAGAGGCTAGACGTGCTAGTGGCTTAACGTATTAATGCAAATTTCAGTTGGAAGGGTTAGAATCACAAATGAGTGAAACACAATTTAACTCCAGAAGTTGGCTTTCATTAGGTTACATAAAATCTTCTTAAACCTGCAAGTTTTAACACAGTAGAAATACTTTTTTCTTTTTAAGAGTGGTCATGGTTTTTGTATATTCATTTAGACTGCAAGAGGGAAAAAAAAGAGATACATTACCTAGGGGGTAGGAAAAAGCCCAGGTTTCTATAATCAAACATACATCTGTGGCTTAAAGGCTGGCTCAGTACCTCCACTTCCTCTAACTCTTCAACTGAAGCCAGTGGGACTTACGACTTGCACTTGGATCAGAATCTCATGTGCCATGACAGCTAAAATGATTCCTGAATCTTTAGTCTGCCGCTTTTTAGAGTTCTCGTATGTCTGTGCTGGTGTGTCTTTTACTTAGCTTTGAAAAAATGCTTACAGAGATTTTATTTTCCTCCCACTAGGATCAAAAACTAACAAAAGAGGAAGTTCTAGACAACTGGAATATGTTTGTCGGAAGTCAAGCTACTAATTATGGGGAAGACCTCACAAGAAACCATGATGAGCTATGATGGAGTATACCAAGCAACATGCCACAGACCTTTTCTCCACTTTACTGAAGTCACCGTGTCCATCCCCTTTTAGGGGAAGATGGGCAAGGGACACACATCTGAATGACTTGCATTAATATATTTTTAACATGCCAGCTTATTACCTCAGAAACTGCATAGAAATAGCATTTTAGTCTCTTCACATGGTTAAATACAATATCTAATTACTATAGTTTTATTCTTGGAAAAAACGTAGTATTATTGGAGCCTAACCTGGGAAAGACACTTTAAACAACTCCAAGGACCTTTGATAATAATATATTTTCTTCTATCTACCCATTTTTACCATAGTGAAATGCAGCTAGGATTAGAAAGAAACCTAGTTTTTGAAATAAATGAGGTTGTTTAGCTACCTTTTTTAATAGCATATAACAATTTAACAATGTAGAATTACAGTTTCACTCTTCTGTACAGAGAAAAGATTTAACAAGTTCCCCGGCCTTTTTCTCCACACTCCATTTTTCTCTCCTAGGTTGGGCCGGAGGTAAGCAGCAGCGCTGTGGGCCTTGTCTTTACAAGGGCAACATATACAACCGGCCCTTCCCTCTAACCCCATCGCAGCGCAGAGGCAGCACACGTGGCCTAGCACCCATGCTGGCATTCCTCAGCAGGGGTTGCAGAGTTCGTAGTGACGACCGTTCCTTCTGACAACAGAACAATGTACAATTGTTTGTGGGCTGCTAGTTATGCTGCTTCCTGGGAGGAATTATGCCACATGGAGCATAATTTATCTCATGCTTTTCGCACTTTACCCAAGCCATACTCTTGTTCACAGTGTGAATGGCAGCAGTTCTGTGATGGAGAAAGAATGAGACATATCACGCCTCTGGGCCTTCTGTCTTCTGTACCACATCAGGGGACAGATTCATGTGGCTACAGTTCTAGTTTTGTCTGTATGTACGTATAAGTACGTGATACTGAAGCAACTACTTGGAGACAGCTTTCCTTCCAAAGAAAGGAGTAAGCTTTCCACACAGGTGCTTTCTTTTTTTACTGTATAATGTGAGCTGTTACATGTATATTTTTATATACCTAACTCAGATAAGTTTGGTTGTTTTTAAATGTACCGGTTTTAAAATATGCATGGTAAAACCATTACTTCTTTTTGATACTATGAAGGTGCAATAACACTAACAGAGACAAGCATAGGGATGATGTGAAATCAGGAACCAAGCATTTAAAGCCAGTAGTTCCTCAAGCACTGGATCATTGACAGGTCCTGCAGCACTGGCTGGTCATCTGCTAACAGCAGCTGGGCATATGGCACCAACTGTTTCTTCTTCACCTCATTAAAAGAAAACTAGAAATAAGTCCAGTGTATATAGTTGCTATCACTATTACTAGAATCTGTTCTGAACACTAAGGTCACATAAGAACTGTGGTTAAATATTTTAATTTCAATTGAAGATAATTAAATTCTAGATTACACACTCTGGCAGAGATTACATGTTCTTGCTAGCATAATTATTAAGCTTTTGGTGTGCACTTATGACATTGCCAGCAATGTCTCCTAAAAGTCCCTACCTCTTCCACTAACATACCGTAGGACAGATGTCATAAGATATAAACTGTTTTTGCTTTTCCGGTACTTTCATGTCAAAGTAATACCTAAATGCAGTGTTATCTAAGGAGCAATAAAATTGTATTTTGGCACATGTAAAACATTATCTGTTTTGTTCATTGTTTGGATTTGGGAAGTCTTAGTATATTCCAGAATCATAACAATGTTGAGAAGGTGGGTTTTCTGTTTGTTTTTTTTTTTCAGTCCTTTCATACTAAAGTTTGACAATTTTATATTTTAGTAACAGAACTGCTGTGCTCTCTCTGCACTTGGATCATCCATTGTTTTAGGAAACAATATCTTAAAAGACCTCAGAAAAACAAAACACAACAACTTGTTTCCTGCAAGTGAAACTGCAGCCCAGACTAGATGGGAAGCTAAGGATTTTCACTGGCGCCCAAGGGAAGGTTGTTTGCTTACTCTTGTTGAAATTCAGTGGGAGTTGGGTGCTGAGACACTAAGCATCGTTGCCTTCAGCTAAACATGACACTTCCAAATCCACTGCATTCTGTCCCAACAAAAAACTGCATCTGAGCTTTGACAAGCAATCACATCTTCTTCCACATTACTCAAGAAATTTGGAATGAAATTAGCATCAAATGAGAGAGAAATCATGTTCCTGTAGTTCTCAGTTTCTATTAAAGCTTGGAACACATTGGGCAGTTTCTAGTATAAAACTATACTTATATAAATAATAGTGCTGAAATCATAGGAGTTGTGCATGCAAACATGAACTGGAAATTTAGACCAACTATATTTTTCAGTTAAAAAAAAAAAAAAAAAGAAATGGTTCTCAGGTAGAGTACGCCCAGCTATGAAAAAGGCAAACATGCCAATTAATATGAGATTTAAGCTAATAAAAGTGTCAATCACTGTAATGGGGTCATATTAAGATTCGGAGCATTTTCGTAGAGCAGGATACAGAAACATGACTATCATTGATGTGATTTCACACTAAAGGCTACCCTGTTTCTGTAGCTCTTCATAGTGTTTCACTTACCAACACTGAGCAATGCACAGTACATTTTGTGCACTAAATTTTCCTTTCAAGCTCAATGCGCTAGGAAGAGTAACTCCAAAAGAGACTAGAGCTTCTGGGTTTAAATTTAACACTATTTAAGGAAAGCAAACCTTTGCTAGAGGATATAACTGTTAACATTGTGATTTTTCAAGCCTAAGGTTTCTAATGGGGTTTGACTGTTCCAGAGATAACATTTTTTTTCCTAGGTAACATATTTCAAGTCATATTATGAGCAAACGTTACAAAATTTTAGTGTAATGTGAAATACTGTAATGTCAGATAGCATTATTTATCTGCTTAATATGACTAAAACCATTAATTGCTGGGAGCCATACTTCATCCCAGCAACATGAAAATTCATTTTGTGCCTATCTTGTCAGTTATTGCGGATTTTCTTAATGAATAGTGACGTAGTGAAATTCTGTTGGGAACTGTGTTTATATATTTCCAACTGCAGGTTCTGTATGGTAACTCTTATTACATAAATCGTCCATTAACGACACGTTTTCATTATGCCTATGCCACAATACGTCAAAGGTGCATTTTTCCTACTTATATCTGGAATAGCCATTATTATCACACATGCAGTTTTAATTCTTAGAATTTATGAAATGAACTAAGTGGCTAATGTTCATCATCTTATGTTTCCATTTAATGATTCAATCAGGTTAAATCTGTCTCCCGTTCCAATCAAGGTACTGTACATAACTCCCTGAGGAAAGGAGAATGCAGCTTATCCTTATCTAATTACATTTACACAAATATCTTAAAATAGTGGGATAATGCTTTACCATTGCAGTACAGAAGTCGACCTTGATCCCACTGAAGTTAATCGCAGAGCTCCTTGCCCCTGCCTAGAGGGATTAAGGCCTTAGCCGCATAAAAGCAAGCAGAAGAACAATAGGATGGTGAGACTTGAGGTTAGAAGTAACCGTGTGACCATCAGATCCTGATCTCCTTTTTGCTACTGAGCAGTAACTTCTCGGAGTTCAGACCAATTCATGCACATGTAAGCTGTATAGGGCATAAGTAACTCAGGGAAGTCCACCGTCTAATATATCACTGCTCTGCTCAAATAAACTTAGCCTTTTAGTGAGTGATGTTGGTGTCACTCCTAGACAGCAAGTTGCCATTAGCAAATGTGACCATTAGCAAACGTAATTCATTTTGCAAGGTGGCAGAAGAGGCCAGAGAAAACGTTTCAAGGCCAAAGATCTTGGCATGGCTTGTAGTGAAACACTCGGAACTACCCACCACCAATAAGCAGTACTCTTCTCTTTTCAACACTAATTTAGTGTGCTATGTTCCATTTAATATGCCAGCAAGGAGTACGTTAACCAAAGTTGCTAAATAACAAAGAAAAATATTAGGATTATTTTCCCCTGAATTTTCAGGGACCAGGGAGGCTGTCTCCTTCAAACCCAAGTGCTGTACAGATTCCAAACCTTTCCGGGCAGCCTCAGAAATGAAAGGTATCAGCTTTCCCATTGTGTGAAAGTATACAAGGGACATACATGCACATGTGACAGCATAGGCTGCTTCACACCTGCATTTTGTCTTTCCATAGGATGAGGTAAAATCTGTTCCCCAGATGGGAGCATCTCCTCCCTGTGCCAGTCACAAGAGTGCAATCATTATGTATGTGCATTACCGTTCCCATTCATTATTAAGGGATATCTCCCATCAGCACAAATACTAGGGCAGCAGAGTTCTGGAGCTCAGTTTCAGATACTGCACGCCATTTTTCCTTGTCCAAACTAGCTTCAGAACTTGCTATATAAGGAAAATGCTAAAGATTGTATGTGCCAGTGGAAAAAAATGTTTCATAAAGTATTCAAATATGATCTGGATGGCCAGCATTTGCAGTTTTATTATTTGCTTAAGTGTTTCACGGTTGGCCTCACATTTGTGAGGTCTGAAACCACCACATATCTGAAATTCCAGAAAAGCTATATAGAACAAGTCATGTCATGGTACTGAATCTGAATGGTAATTAAGGGTGACACATACTTTAGACACATACATTAGAAATGACGTTTCATCATATCAACAAAGAATAACTTACGCATCAAGATGCTTCATCCCTGAAGATGCTACATTGATATCCAATAGATGGCCAAGGTTTAGGTAAAAATAATAGTCAGTTGGTAGTCCACTCCAGTGGGAAGCATCTTCTCCCAGCTAAGGCCACCATTTGATTCTGAAGAAGGCTGAGAAGCATGATAGAAACTCTTTGTGGTCACCATGAATCCCACCACTGATGAAATTAACAAATTGGTATCAAGTCCACAACACCTAGGAAGGGACAAAAAATAACTATCATTCTAATTGTCAGTTACTAAACTCCCAGGGCACGGAGCTCAGAACTGGCATGAGTGTTTGGGCGAAAGCCAGTGAATGCAATTATTCCCACTGCCCTGTTCACCCATTCAACCATCCACTATAAGTTCAACTGCACTGAAGTTCTGCTAACATGGCTTTCACACTGCTCCCAGGGCCTTGGTTGTTGGGATACAGAGAAGAAAGGAATACTGGTTGAGAATGGACCAAATGAAGAAGTGGTAGAGATAGTTAAATAGTTTTAGATAGTTAAAACTTGTTGAAACCTTCAGTTGATAACCAGTAATGTAGAGCAAACGTCTTAAAATCATAGAAAGGATTCTTTTAATTATTCTTATTTTTAAGTTGACCACAAGTTAATTCCATAGGCAGTAGTAGAGATTTCCTGCAATCAAACAGAAACCAAAAGGGTATCATCTCCATTTAGAAGGTCATAGAATGGCTTGGGTTGGAAGGGACCTTAAAGACCACCTAGTTCCAACCCCACTGCTATAGGCAGGGATGCCATGCACGAGGTGAGGTTGGCCAAGGTCCCATCCAACCTGGCCCTGAACACCTCCAGGAATGGGGCATCCACAGCTTCTCTGGGCAATGTGCTCCAGGGCCTCACTACCCTAACAGTGAAGAATTTCTTCTGCATCCCTTTATAACATAGAGAAACACAACTGAAATAAAAGCGGTAAGATGGAGAGCAGTGAGAAATGACATGTTGAAATACTGCCTTTAAAATCTACTTTATTCAAGTGGAAACAAAACACTTTAAAAGGTGATAATGCTCGAAAAGCTATTTAACTCACCAGCCAAATTGAACTGACCAAAATCTAATTTATTCCTTGTCTTGTTTAGCAGATGCTTAAAAGATCAATATAGTTGTCTCTGTAGATCGGCATGAAATATTAACCAGTCTGAGTGTTCTGAAGCTTTTTACAACATATTCAGCCTCATAACTATCAGCTTCCTATCCTTCATACACAGAACAAAGGTAGCTCAAAAGTGGGAAGGAGGAAGAAAAATATTAAATGAACTGGGAATTCAGAGAGAAGTTAACTTAGCAAAGCTGTCAGTATAAATTGACTCAATCAGATACACTTTACCATAAGGGAAGGTATTAGCGCAGCGTCAGTTTGTGAAACAGAAAAGTATCTGCTAAGAAGCAAACAACAGTGTGGCATTTACAGCATAAGGAATTCATAAAAATATGCCTCTGACCACAAACGTACCCATCTCAGGTGCAATCCTCATTTACAGTATGGCTCCTTTCACCCCTTATATTTCCTATAGGACCCACATCTCCATGAGTTCAATCAGAAGGAAGCCTTGTTCTCTTTTCTCTGCTTTTCATTACCGTCTGGTATGTTAAAAATATCTGGGCAATACAGTCGAAAAGAGTTTCAGGTTCAGTAAAGGGAAATGTCAGCTTTGCAAATCACTGAAAGTAACCGGACATAAACTGTCAAAATAAGTCAGCAAAACGGCGTGGTTATTGTCAGTACAGAACTCGAGTCTGCTGGCTGAGATGTGGCTAAAGGTTATGGACAGCACAGCGAGATGGCTCTACTATAATGTACAGATCAACTAATTTATCTATGAATGCTTTTCATTTTAATATATGCAGCACATTTAATGCCTTTTTCTCCTATTTGCCTGCTTGCCTTATTATTACTGCACACTGATAGTCAAGAATAAAATTCAACCACACACGGTATTGCCTTTACCCCTGCAGAGTCTGGCAAGCTTTACAGAGAAGCTTTCTAAGTAGCTTTCTTCTTGCTATTTCTTCTAGTATTGTCTAGGCATACAGCTAACAGACCAGACGTAACTGTGTTAAAATTTATTACAGCTTTCTCCACCCGGTTTGCAAAGATGGTAACAGCAAGTGAAGATGTACAGGAATAATTCCCCATCAGATATACCAAATATTGTAAAAAGTATACTGACCTATTAAGTTAGAACTAACAAATTCACAACACGATGACAAGAATACCATCAATCAGTCATTGCAAAAGGATTGAGAATAAGGAGTTGAGAATGAAACCGAGAAACAAATTCAGCGCACCTAGAGACAAAATAAAATAAAATAAAATGGATATTAAAAAAATTTTGCAACATAAGCAAGATACAAGGGGACTTACATAAAGAATAAGTGTATCAGGCACATTAAGAAACGATATTCAAATAATATTTAACATTGGACTGTTTTTTCCTACATTTTTAGAATAGAACCAAAAATACTCTTTTGCATTACACCTAACTTCTATACTTCCTTTACCTATATGCTACACTGTAAACAAGCATTTATTAGAACAGGAAAAAAAAATAAATAAATACCAAGTGTTCTACACTTATTTGCATGCCAAATTTGCAAATGTGGTTTATGGACAGGGTCACAATATCTTCAAAGGTACGTTTTCAAATTAAACGAAAAAATGTTCTTAAGGAAAAAGATGATAAACTTTGTGAGCAAAGCCTCGCACCTTGCAGTTTAGTCAAAGAGGTGAGTCTCTTGCAGCCACAAAAGAGCAAAACAAAGCCACAACGTGGCACACAGATGAGGCTGTGTGGTGCAGATGGGAACGCGCAAAACTCACTTAACTACTGCTAAGGAGCACCATGTGGTACCTTGTTTCCTTCTGAAATCTGAGTGTTCTGTCGGAATTGCAGGTCCTGTGGATTGTTTGGGAATAAAGGTAACTTGACAATATTGTCAAGCATTTCTTTCATACCACACAGAAAGACCAAGCAAGACAGATTTTTCTTGCTGAGATTGCCGCAGCTCTTTTAGCCAAAAAATCTTCTTCTCTGAAGTCTGTGCTCATTCATTGTCATCCTTGCATCTCTCAGCTTCTGGCATGTAGGAAACAAGCCAAACACTGGACTTACAGGGGCACCTAAGTGCTGTGAAACTGGCTTTGAAGATTAGGGTAGAACTAGCAGGCACAATGGGGATATGCAGGCAGCTGTAGTGTTGCTAAGGAAGAAGTGAATTTTACCTTTCCCACAGTTTTCCAATCAAACCTAGAAATCTAGCCTTGTACAAAGCAAAGCTATTTCACTTCTGATGCTCTGCCCCATTTGAAAATTTGAGATGAAAAATACTAGTGCCAAATTTGCTGTAAATATCTACTTGTGAAAGGTGTACCAGTTCATTTTGATGGAAGTTGCGCTTATGCTCAACACGTCCATCCGAAACCAGCTTCTGAAATGCAATCTTTGAAGACTTGCAGGTTCTTTTTATGCAAGGCTTCTCCTGCCGACCCACGCACAGCCTGTCCTCACTACTCACAGTGTTATTACTGCAGTTCTCTCTCTCCTAGCAGCAAACTTGCCCAGCATATGTTCAGATCAAAGCCCTACTGCAAAGGAGAGCCAATACTCCGCTCCCTCCACTCCAGCTGTCTTCATCACCTTCCAACCTCTTCACAGCCTTCATTCCCCGATATTCATGATCTCTCACCTGGATGTTTTTGGAGTTTTATTCCTATCTCTGACCCACAAGACAAGCGGTTAATTTATTACGTTCTTTGACAATGTGTTTTGGTTCAATGGTGGTACAGTGTTCAGCACAGTGAAATTGTGCCTCATGACTTGGATTCCTAAGAGTTACAGTAAGACACGTAATAAAATAACCACAGTTTTAATTCTATTTGACTAAAATTCTTACCTCAAGACTACCAAACCATGAAGAAATAGCATGTAAGGGAAAGAGAAAACAATCACACTGATCAGAATGGCATACTGTAAATGCATCAACCCTCAGCTAGTATTAATGGCTCCAAAAATATATATATTTTTTTCTATCTTTCAATGTGCCTGTGCTCATTTACATTGACAAGCACCGTTTAAAGTAAATTCGGTTGTAAGCAATCCTTGTAGATAAAAAGAAACTCTGTGTAAAGCATCCCTATCTATTTTTTCGTGCTACAGAGGACATATAATGGATGTGTGTATACCAGCATATGAAAGACGAATAAGGAAGCAAGTTCTTCTGCTTTTTGGATTAAAACAGAACAAAATAGGTACACATATATGCCGAATTCTTTCATCAAGGACTGTAGAGATATCCTGGTAATGCTGTAGCTTTCTATTGTCTCTAAAAGAATTGAAAACCTATTGAAGATCAAGACATGGAGACATAAGAGGGTAGTGAGAACGCCATCAAAATACATCAGTAGGAATAGAAGAGATCTTTGGAACATCAAAATGGAAATCTACGTCCTATACAAAAGCCTTTTAATGCCTACAACAGGTCAGAAACAAAGTAGTTTCTGGAACAAATCTTCTAATAGGATAGAACTCTGTTCTTTGGGAATTAAACGACTATTTCATACATATGTAACTGGATCCAAGCATAAGCAGAACATGGATGAACTACCAGCAAAGCCACTTGATTGCCTATTGTCTCAAAATGTTTGATGATTTTAAGTATGTTTTTATTTTCAGAAGGCATTGTGCTAGATTTGCAAATAGGCTGGAAAAAAAATACTAATTAGAACCAACTATTGTTGAGAAATGTTAATGTGGAATGGGAGCCATTTAAAGAACTGTAGCAGAGTTTAAAATATAAGTTCATTCCAGTAAATCAGTGTCAAAATGACAAGAGGAGCCAACATGGCTCAAGACAGATATATGGAACAATATGTAAGATAAACAAAAGAGCTTTTGAACCCATCCACAGAATATGAGAAGTGAAAGATTTGATTAAGTATTTTAAGAAAAAGGCTAAACCAAATGAAACAAAAACAAAAGTGAATCATACAGCTAACAATCTCTCAATGTAAGAAGGGCTTCTTTTGTTTTATATATATTTTTGTTTTGTTTAAATAGGATAAAAAAAAAGAAACAAGAATCTGCTTTCCAGAATAGTATTTCCACACAAACAGAAGAAAATGTGTTGCACCACATCTTCACTCAGAAGGAGCAAAGGCCTTTCTTCTCACAAACTCTTAATTATTGGTGGATGATGCCTGGGAGCTACACCCATGCACCCATATATAGATCTTCTTCAATCCTTCCTGCAAAGCTTCCCCTAACTTTGACTTTACATGTAAATCAGCTATATCCTAAAAGACTTCAGTGGTATTTTAGTCCGAGCTTTCTAACTTTGACAGGACAACAGAACTAAGGATGCGTGCACCGTACTGGCATATGTCACCAATCTGGCCTACGATGTCACCAATCAAAAGAATTTACTCCTCGACCCACTGGTAATGTAATCCATGCCAGTGCTTTCCTGGTATGATGTATTTTTCCCATCAGCTGAGGGGTAACAACTGTTCCTTCTCATTGAGCTGTACCTGAACGACCCATGCAAGGGAATAAGGGAATGACTTTTGCCCCTTTATCCTCTTGCAGATGTAACACTAGTTAGCGCTGAGCCCCAAGGAAGCCCACATACTAGGCACCAGATATCTGAGAGAGCAAAAAAAAGTGGGAACAGAAATTGAGAGAAGACTTCACTGACACTTTACAAGTTCACATAGTTCAAGAGAAATCCCTGAAGACAAGAAACCCCATCATAATGCCATTAGTTAAGGGAAAGCCTAGGGAAACTAAAAATGTATGTAGGGAAAGCTTAAAAACCATTTTAGAAAAGAAAGTGAGGGGAAACACTTTAAACAAGCACACTAGTGGTTCAATTAATGGTTTCAGAGATGCCCACAGGAGAAAATCTTCAAGGATATTATCACTAGGATAGACAAAGGGGGGCAACGGGAACCTGACGTGGAGATGTTCTGAATCATTTCAAGTTTCATATTGGAAGCTAAATGCATTAAAAAAAAATAGAACAGTAAATGTATTCCAGAAACATGTACAAAGCACATTTGATAGGCTGTTTAATCATGTATCAGTACAAACAGTGGGCTAGGCTAATAATCTTAGAAACAGCACTGAAGTGCAAAGAAAAGTAAGCCTTGATTAATACAGTGGGCGAGGGGAGAAGACATCATTTACTTTTCCATAAAATAATTAGGACATTCATTAAAGAGAAGATGCAAATCCTTTTAGGAAGAAATCTGCTGGTTTCTATCTGCTAGATTCTATCAAAGAATCCAGAATGAAGGCAAAAAGGTAGAGACAAAAATCTTAAGGAAAGCTGATCTAAGTTACTTGTCAAGCATTATACTTGGAGCGACCAAGCACTTTCCAAGACAACGAATACATACAATTCAGTGTAAATAATATAATTTCATTAGTATTTTTTTATTTTAAAATGTTTCTTTTAACAAAGATAGCAGCCCCTTTTATTCCTTTATTTTTATTTTTTAATTTAATAATAAACCAGAATACAGGTTAAAAAAAAAAGGGGGGGGCAAAAAAGCAACCTATCATTTAGACCCTTCTTTTCCAAAAGAATTTCATTTCCCCTAGAAGCTCAAGCAGCACATAGGTATTATCTACCTACCAACTCACGTGTATTTTGCAGCCCTCAGTTGGAGCCTCACACGTAAGTGCTGACATATTCAGCAGAAAAATCTGACTTCCTTCTCCGCCACCACTGGCACAACTGCTCCACCACCTACTCCCACATCCATTCTCCATGGCCACATCTGCATGGACCTCATTTAAAATTAGGTCTGCATTTGCTCTTGCCTCGTTCGAATGGCTGGCTTTACCGTAACTACAAGCCTTCAGCTCTGGCTGCAGCCTCCGGTTTTCAGCTGGGAGGAATCCAGTCAGATTTCCCCTGTGCTGAACAAATATCAGAGGTCACGAAGAATACATGCACCTGTAAGAGCATAAAACCTGAGGAGGAGGGAGAGAAAATAAACAACAGCTAACACAAAAGTACAAAAAGCAAATAATTATGTGCCATTTAATGTGGTTTAAAAATACTGACTACGCAAAATGGCTTTATGCCATATCAACAAAATTGTGCAATAAATAAAGGTGTAATACTCAGATATTTTCTCAAAATAGTAAACCTACATGCGGTCTTTTCCTGAAGACTGGCTTCAAAATAAAATGTCAGCCACATTCCAAGAAAACAACAACAAAAATCAATCTGTTTGAGAATAGCTTGATTGATTTCCAGCTGTAGCAAAATGACACAACACACAACAATCCCTACACTGCTTCTCCTCCGTCTCTTCATTTAAGGGTCCGGCTCATAAGTGGGGCCCATCCACTTACCTCATGGCGACAGATGTCGGCGGGACGAGGCCCGTTGGAGGATGGTGCCCTGTCCATTCCCCTCTCTGGGCTGGTTATCCTACACTCTCCTCTGTCTTTGGCAGTGGCTACAGCCTGCCAAATAATGGCCTCAACAGCTTTCTAGGCCCACTCGCTGTTATAATCTGTATAATAAGTATTAGTTTAGTTTTTCGTATGGAAAGTTAATCCCCTAATAACATTTCAAATTACTGAAGAGTGTTTGGAAAAATCATAGCTACCATTCAGAAACCTGTGCTGCAATCAGCTACACAAGATATACAGCATTCTGTAATTAGTGTGCACCTTTCAGACTTGGCTAATTACCTCTTATGAATTAAGACTGGTCTTGCTTCCCTCCCCCAAACCCTACACTTGAGAGAAAAATAAAAAAATAAAAAAATAAAGATAAGCTCTGTACTTTTAAAGCAGCTGAAAATTCAGTAAGATAACGTCACTGATTTGGTTATTTCCAGGTGAACATCAGGTTATTCAACCTAGGTGAATTTAATGATTCTGGACAGGTTGTGCAATGAATCTTCTTATAAATCACTTATAATTGCAAACATAAAAATTAAAAATCAGTCTGAAGAGAGAGATAACAGTATTAATGATGGGAAGCAGTAACCTACAGATAGCGGCACTGCCGTTTTAATCGGGGCCATTCTGATGAGGCTTCTGAACCTCCCGGGGACAGCACTGGGACGAAGAGGCTAGGGCATCTCACCCATGGCAATTTTAATGACTACGAGTGGTTAACATAAATGTTTGCCAATGCACTGACTAAAAACTTCAGAACGTTTCTCTCTCATACAATGTTCTGTTGTTAGACCCCTCAGAAAGACTGATCAATCCCAATCTTAGCTTGGCTTTCCAAGCCTCCTCTCCAGTAGCGTTTTCCAGCTGGCTATTAGCCCCGTGCTGAGCCATGGATTGGATTTGCTTGGGTGAGTATCCCAGGTCAGCACCTTGAATGACACTGACCATCTCCGGTTCAAAATTCCCAGCGGGCAGAGACCACCTCTTCTTTTTACATCTGAGCGCTGATCAGCTGAACAACAGCACGGCCTCCTCCCGAAAGAAGTCAGGACAGCTGAGATGTAAATGAAATGGGGATGAAATCTTGCCGTTTTGAAAATAAGTGCATTTTAATTCATCATCTGGTTGGAGTTTTTAAGAGGCTTTGTCCTTTTTTTATTTTACACTTTTGACTTTACCTTAAGGAGTATTAGCTGTGTCCAAGGGAAAAAATAGAAAGCCATAACACGGAATTAGAGATAGCTTGAATTTCTGTGTAGGAGACAAACTCATCTACTTTGTTCTGTAGGAAGTTTGGAGCCATGACTAAGATGAGCCTTTTTCTGGTCATATTTTAGATAAGACTGAACTCTTCTGACATTAGCCATTTTTATCAGATTTTGGCTCCCGGTAAAAGAAATCTTGCAGGTACAATCATACAGCCAAATGACTAACTGCCACCCTTCGTGCCTATTAATTATTTCTGGCCACAGCATTCTGCACATTATGGATCATGGACACAAAATTCTCTCTCTCTCTTTTTTTTTTTTTTTTAATAAAAAATTTGCTTCTAGGTCATTATTTCCAGAAGTCAGCACTTGCTCTGCTGAAAGTCAAAAGATAATCGGCCAGGAGCACCTTGGGTTGCTTTGTTCAGGTACTCGGTACTTGCAGCTCACGATGACTTTTAACTAGAAACGTGAGAGCAACCATAATTACGAAATCAGGCACAAGCTGATTCAAAATTCATCAATCCAAAAGCCCAGAATCCGTTATGCAACTATGGACATGATGTTTGGGTGGGAAAAAAGGCTACAAAAAATAAATTAAAACCAGTGTTATCACTGGGAAAAATCATGAAATCCTTGTCCCAAGTCACTGTGTTTTATTTTAAACTTCTTCCTACTTGCCATGGGACAGAGGCATTGAAACACTTCTATGGTATCACATTAATATCATACCATTTGTTTTTTTTTCCTCATGTGATAGTGAAGTGTAGTCACGTTAGCACATTTCATTGTGAGTTAGTAAAAATGAACGTTAATATGGCCTGATACTAATCCACCATGACAGAAAATTCCTAATACGATAAAACTTTCATATCATATTAGTAGAAAAAAGTCAGTTCCTGCCTGTTCCAGGTCACTTTCAATGTTGCCTTTGAGCATACAGTAATGGCAAGCATTTGTCTGTCTGCAAAAAAGGTCCCTAACACTGTTCAATGGTAAAATAAAAATGCCGTTCAGATGTGCCTTATTTTTCTCCTGTGAAATAGGCAGGAGAGCCCTCAAATTTATCGTATCAATTGGCCTTCATTTCTAAGCTTTAACTCTAAGTTACTCAGAGTGTCTCTTGTAATGAAGAGCAACCTCTTTTTAAATAGTTGTTTCTTTATATTAAAACAGCTGCAGAAAGAAATATTCAGTCCAACACAACTCCTCAGTTTCTTGATCAGTCTTTGAAAGGAGGCAGTCAATCAAGGGCAGTATGTTCAGCAAGTCCTTCAAAGCAAATGCCAACAACAATAATAATAATAAATTGTTTCCTGCAAGAACTTGTTGGATATTTCCCAGAAAGTGATAAAAGATTTGAAAGAAACACCAGCTTACAAGGCCTTGCAAAGTCTCTGGCCATGCTGAGTCTAAGTGACAATCAGACCCTTCTCCTTTGTCCTTCGTGACCCAAGTGAGGCGCACTCTGGGTCATCTTGTCACCTGGTGTGAACTACCAAAGGTCAATATAAATCCAGAGTTCAATGGTGATTTCAAACTACTGTTTGGCTTTACAGCAAGACCAGTTGCTTTTACATTGCACGCTCGTGAGCCTGGGCACTAACAGCAGCAGTATGATCAGATAATCCTAACAATGCTTAGCTTGCTTACGTAGGCTGCATAATTTAAAATTAGTGTTACAGAGAATTTCATTTTTCAACACAAAGACTTAATTTTCTCAACAGAGACATCCAAGCAACTAAAAAAGAATGTACTCGTTTTAGCTTTCCTCCAGAAAATGAGAGTTCAATTGACGCTGCTGCAGAACAGTACTGAAGAGAAATTATGCTGCGGATCAACTCAGCCTACAGAACATCCCACAGGTCAAACACTGAAATACTTACTACAGTTTGTTCTTCAGTTCAGGTTATCGGATACACGTCTGTGTTTAAGACACTAAAACAGCCCCAAAACTTTCAAGTAACTTCACTTCACTGCTGTAGCTTAAATGAAAAAAGTAACAAAAAACCAAAACAGTGGTGGGGAATGGCCAGGTTATGACAACCAAAAAAGAGTAATTTTCAGCTGTATTATTGCCTGTGAAACACCAGAAGTGCAAAATGTAATTATCTTAATGCTATTTTTGATATCATATCAGCAAATTACACTGAGTTCCTACTGTGACACTTATATCAGGGTAAGAATTATCCTGTTGTGAGTGTCGATCCCAGGGGAAAACGAGGCAGCATAAATGGCTGTGATTCTTGAGCAATTAGCTGCTCCCAGGCTGCAGACACTCTTATTTAAAAGATAGTTATGGAATGTTTAACCTGTAAACATCTACAACATTTACCTCCTATTTGTTTTTTCAGTAATTAAGCCTCCAGGGGATCGTCCTATGTAACAAGCATTTCTTCCTTGTTTTGCCACCCATTTTTCTTTATAATCACGAGAAAATCCCTTTTTGCTATTAAGATACACACCGTGAAATTTGGAATTGTTTGTAATAACTATGTCTTTCCATTAGTGCTAATACCCTAATGCCACAGGACAACCATGTAATGTGCTGAAGGATTATATAACTTCACGTTGAGCAAAAAGAAATTATAAGTTTCAATCTCCTTTGGGAGCTACTTTTTTGTTTTGTTTTCAAAGTTCTTTAAGAATTAGTGAGGAAAGAGAGAAACATTCATCACTACAACTGAATGCAGACCTTAGGTATTTAGAGTCATACACCTTGACCCAAAAGAGCTGAAAGTAGATAAATAGATAAATAGTGGATAAAGCAAAGGCTAACATTAACACATGACAATAAAAGACGCAAGATGCAGAACAGTTCAGCAGTAGTGCATCACAAATATAAGCAGCTCTTCAGAAAGTTGTCTACACGCACACAGGGGAAAGGGATATAGTTTTAGTGCAACAGTGCCATTTCAGCACAAAATTATTCAACAGTCTCTAAGATCCCTGCTTCAGATTTTGAAGTCTATAAGCTTATACACTGCCATCAAAATGCTGGATGAATGTAGCTTTTGTATTTTTCCTTGAATCTGCCAGTCTACCTTACATCTGAAAGTAAAAGCACAAATAAAAATGTATCTTGTAAAAAAAAAAGAAAAAACAGTGTGCCCTTTAAAATCCTTTGAGTACAAATTGGAAGCTGAACACATTTTGAAAAAACAAATAAATCCAGAAATCTCTCTTTTAGGCATAACTTTTTGTAACATTAACTTACAGACAAAATATAACTGCATGAAAATATCGGCTTATAATTAGGACTTGTGTAAGTGAAGTCTTTCTTCCAGGAGAAATCAGTTTCAAGGCATCGGCTCAGCATCTCCAAACCTCTGATACAGCAGAATTCTACAGAAAGTCATTCTTTTAAACCAAACTAAACTAGAGCTCTTATCACACTTCGTTGTTATCACTCCATCATTTTAATGCACCACCGAAGCAAACTCAAAATATATGCTTTGGTAAACAAGGAAATCATTGATTTGTTAAATGCTTTATATAACACACGCAAAACTCACAATGTAATTCATATACGTGCTAAGTTATTCTACCGTCTTTCTTTTACCATGATTTCCTTCCTTGACTTATACGTGACACGCTACTGAACTGTTCTCCTGGCTAGCAACCACTGATTTTTCTTAAATAATTAACTGTTCTTCCATTTGAAAATACCAGTGAGTGGGTTTTCTTCATCACCAGATCATGCAGAGGAAAGTTAACGGTAGCTAACGAGCCTTACTCTTGGATTCTGAAATATTCCGGCAAATGCAGCAAGCTCTGTTCCAGCTGCTGCAAATTTTAAATCCAGGGTTTGGTCTTTTGTGGCACGCGTGTCGCTACAGCTGCTACGGAGCTCCACGATGGGTGTGCAGAGCGCACTGCAGGAGGACTAAGCTGCCTTCCACCATGTTAGCAAACACTGACAACACCCACGGAACTTATTTTTTCTTCTGGCAGGACCGTTCATTACAAGCATGAAATATTTGAAAACAGCAAGATTAAAATCTGCTGTACAATTGTAGCTTCTTTTAACGCATTTCTGCATCCATCCTTACGCTTGCCAACTGCATCAAACTCTCAAGCGTCCTATACCCTTCACAATGTCCTATGGTATTATAACACATCTTTCTCAGTACCACGTGACCATGAAAGCAGGTGGTTTACTCTGCACTATATATTTGATTTGGATACTTAGTGGAGAAAGCGATTCATACTCATTCGTTCACATGAAGTCTGACATCCCTGGCAATGAAATTTAGGGCCAAGTTCTCATCTAGTGATTAGTGGAGTCAACGTAGAGTTGAGTCAACACTGGCAGAGGAAAAAGGATGATTACATGAAAAGTGAAGCATCGTAACGTAATCCTGTGATACAGAGTATGCCTGCAAATATCAATAATACAGCCAAGCACCTTTTAGCGTACCAAGATTTGTGCAAGGCCATGTTCAACACCCACTTGAGAAATTCAGATGACAAATAAATGAAAGCTACCCAAACATTAATAAATTTTAAAAAAAGCTATCAAAATATACATAAAACAGAATACACACATCTTCCTTGAAGTTTAAATTGCTTGAAAACATCGGGGAAGGTGACAGACATCTTAATTTTCTTAAATTAGAATGACAGCAGACCCATCCCACGTGTGCTTTCTGCATTTCCCGGGTTGCTGACACGCGTGCCCTGGGATGGAACAAGGGACAACCAAGCAACAGGCACCAGAGTGCCCCTCCTGCCACTACAACATTCACCGCTCTGAAGCTACCTTAACAAGAGCTCCGGCAGGGAGATTCACAATTCTGAAAATAAATCCACTAAGCACCGATTAAAACGTGATCGTTGCAGAAATCTTTAAAGCAAAAAGGATTAGGATGTAGCAATGAGCAGCTGCATTTTGCCTGGCAAGATTTTAGAGGGCAGCATCCTTATTTCCTCAATTAGTGCTAAGTGCTACTTAGAAGACTTTTTTTGGTCAGAATATAGCTGGTCTTTCTCTTGCTACTTGATGTTTCCTTTCTGCATACCATCCCATTATGCTCTCCAGCTATTACAATCTTTACTTTTGGGTGACGCTGAAACGAAAAGGGGGAGATTGCACTTCCTGTGTTACAGAATCACAGAAATGTAGGGGTTGGAAGGGACCTCAAAAGATCATCGGGTCCAACCCCCCTGCCAAGGCAGGTTCCCTAGAGCAGGCTGCCCAGGTAGGTGTCCAGACAGGCCTTGTATATCTCCAGAGAAAGAGACTCCACAGCCTCCCCGGGCAGCCTGTTCCAGTGCTCCGTCACCCTCACCATGAAGAAGTTCTTCCGCATGTTGGTGCGGAACTTCCTGGGCTCTATCTTGCAGCCACTGCCCCTTGTCCTATCCCCACAAACCACTGAGAAGAGGTTGGCTACATCCTTCTGTCTCCCACCCCTCGGATATTTATACACATTGATGAGATCCCCTGTCAGTCTTCTCCAGGCTGAACAGCCCCAGGTCTCTCAGCCTTTCCTCATAGGAAAGATGCTCCAGGCCCCGTATCATCTTTGTGGCCCTCCGCTGCACTCTCTCCAGGAGATCCCTGTCTTTTTTGTACCGGGGAGCCCAGGACTGGACACAGTACTCCAGGTGAGGCCTGACCAGGGCAGAGTAGAGGGGGAGGATCACCTCCCTTGACCTGCTGGCCACGCTCCTTTTAATGCAGCCAGGATCCCATTAGCCCTCTTGGCCATGAGGGCACAGTGCTGGCTCATGGTCAACCTGTCGTCCACCAGGACCCCCAGGTCCTTCTCCTCAGAGCTCCTCTCCAGCAGGTCGTCCCCCAGCCTGTACTGATACTTCCGGTTGTTCCTTCCCAGGTGCAGGACTCTACACTTGCTCTTGTTAAACCTCATCTGGTTTCTTCCTGCCCAGCTCTCCAGCCGGTCCAGGTCTCGCTGAGTGGCAGCACAGCCCTCTGGCGTGTCAGCCACTCCTCCCAGCTTTGTAGCATCGGCGTACTTGCTGAGGGCAGACACTATTCCCTCATCAAGGTCGTTGATGAAGATGATGAACAAGACCGGACCCAGCACTGACCCCTGGGGAATACCGCCAGCCACAGGTCTCCAGCCGGACTCTGCGCCGCCCATCACCACCCTCTGAGCTCGGCCAGTCAGCCAGTTCTCAACCCACCTTACTGTCCACTGCTCTGTCCCACGCTTTCTCAGCTTTGGGAGACAGTATCGAAAGCCTTGCTGAAGTCAAGGTAGATGATATCCACTGCCCTCCCCCCATCTACCCAGCTGGTGATGCCACCATAGAAGGCAACGAGGTTGGTCAAGCACAACTTCCCCTTGGTGAATCCATGCTGACTGCTCCTCATAACCTTCTTCTGTCCCAATTGCCTGGAGATGGCATCCAGAACCAGCTGTTCCAACACCTTTCCAGGGACAGAGGTGAGACTGACTGGCCTGTAGTTTCCCAGATCCTCCTTCTTGCCCTTTTTGAAGACCGGAGTGACATTGGCTATCCTCCAGTCTTCAGGCACCTCTCCCGTTCTCCAAGACCTTTCAAAGATGATAGAAAGCGGTTCAGCAATCACCTCTGCCAGCTCCCTCAGCACACATGGATGCAGACCACCAGGGCCCATGGATTTGTGTGCATTGAGCCCATTTGGACACTCCCAAACCACTCTCTCCTCAACCAGAGGGGAGCTCTCCATTTCCCAGACTCTTTCTCCTCCGTCCCGGGTCCAGGAGTCCCCGGGGGCAGTCTTTGAAGCAAAGACCAAAGCAAAGAAGGCATTCAGTATCTCTGCCTTCTCAGCATCCCCCGTTACCTGGACACCCACCAGGGGACCCATATGATCCCTGGTCTTCCTTTTACTGTTTACATACTTCAAAAAAAATAAAGCTTCTTAATGTTGTTTATCTCCTTTGCCAGCTTCATCTCAAGGTGGGCTTTAGCCTTCCTCATCACATCCCTGCAGGCCCTGACAACACTCCTATACTCCTCCCCAGGGGACAGGCCATTTTTCCACATTTCATAGACCTTCTTCTTCCTTTTGATCTCGTTGATGAACTTCTTGCTCATCCACACAGGTCTCCTACCCCCCTTCCCCAATTTCCTACTTTTAGGAATGCACCGAATTTGACAGAATTGTCTGCCTAACGAAGTATGCGTAACAACAGTACAGAAGGAAACATCAATAGCAGGAGAACTGGTCACATCTTTAAATTTTGTTATGGAACTGGATACGGTTTAAAAATACAGAGGACAAACAGGAAACCCCAGGGATCCCTTTGTCTGGCACTCAGATGTTTCATTCTCTTTTTCTTACCTCTGAAAATGATGCAGGTGCTATTACTGACACAAAATACTTTCATGCAGCCAAGCTTGCTGCCTCAACAGTTTCTCTTCATAGAAATCATTATAATCAGATTTATTTATTTATTTATTTATTGGGGGGGGGGGGGGAGGAGCATTATCATAAATCCAAGTGCAAATGCAGTAAAGACTTTCAAAGACTTTTTACAATTTGTAATGAACCTTGTACGCTAGGGGGACATTCAAATTAAAAAAGGGACAAATTTTGTCAGAAGTAGACTATCATAAAAAGGAGTAACGTGAAATATTCAAGTATTCCATCTGAAAAATAAGATCATTAAGTAGTGTTTCTGAACATATCCGTTATCATTTTAGCAGTAAAAAAATATATATATATTAAAAGTCAAATACTTTGTAGCACTCTGTAATAGATCCAAAGTAAAACTTAAAATTACTTTAACTAAATAATGCTTCTTTTGTCCATACCACATTCCCAATAAACACAGGGAAGGATGTGTTACTACAAAATATTGAGATGACCTTAAAAATAGCTTTAGGATGGATAAAAAGAAGAAAGTCATATAAAGTTACTGCAGTGAAGTATAATTTAAAAAAAAAGAGATAGAAATATATTCCTTTACAATGCTGAGTATAAATATTCATCAGATGCATAGGTTGTCTAGAGATATTAAGAAAAATAATGAAAAAGTACTCCTTCATTGTCATATGCTCCTTGCAAATACATGCTGGGATAATGCTTCAACTATAATAAAACTGCTCATTATCTGGAGATGCAGTAACAGGAGAACAAACATCGTCTATATTGCTGAGAACTATTCTGTGGAGGCAGTGAAGGACTGCAGGAACGTAGCGTCCTTTTTGATATTTGATGTTTATGAAGGTTGATTGAAACAGAGTGATTACAGTCATTTAATTAGATGACTGCACATGAGAGTTCTTTGCAAAAGAATAATACGTATTTATATATTTGTTCAAATTCAAAATGCCCAGGCTGGTAGTAGTGGAAAATCATTTTGGGGGCAGAGGGAAAGCAAACTGGGAAAGGGTATTTGTGCTGCTCTGCAGCTGATCAGAACATGTTTCATTTACTGTTTTCCATATGGGCCAAATACTGATGAACTATTTGGGAAGCGCTGTTCTCCAGCCCCTGGTTATCTGTTGATGCTGGGATTGCTCTGATTCCACTACTCCTTATACCACACTGTGTGCAATAGCCCACGTCTATAATCCATGCTGCAGGCTATTACTGTCAGTTTAATGCTAGAACAACGCTGGTCTAACACTTGCAAAAGACAATGAGTGTAATTATTCAAATAACGTCGTCCCTGTCCCCGTACCACCCCCCCCCCCAAAAAAAAAATAAGAATTAAAGTGTTGATACGTATTTTAAATAAAATTTTTTTAAAAAAACAAAGCTTTCATAACAAATACTTTTTTCCCTTTCGAGGTTTATAGAGGTTCTCTATTACCTACCACCACCTTATACCATAGAAAGAAAGTATTATTTTCTCTGAGTAAGAAGGATAAGAGCAGCAAGATGTGAAGCAATTTACTTGAGGAGAGTCAGTAGCTGCTCTGAGCTGAGCTGAAAGCTCATGGGTTCCTGGATGCTGTTACTGCACTTCTCTCCGTAATCTGCTGCAGTCGTTGCTGGAATGATCTCCTGGAAGCATTTGTATTAATCATGGGCACTGCTGCAGCATCCAAGGGGCCCGTCAAGCCTGTTACTCTTGATGTTGATACTCTGCTTCTTTCTTTCTATGTCTGTTAACAGGTACCTCACACATTTTTTTTTTAATTGGGAAAAGGAGAGAGGGAGAAATAATCTAAATTGCAAGATACAGAGCACATTGACAAGCACGTCTTTTGCTTTCACCCTGTGATCCAATACACAATGCAGCAAGCACTGTTTTTACTACACTACCAATCTAAACTTTAGGCAACTTTCCTAATTTAAACTTCTTCCCTTTTTATTATTTCTTTGTGCAGTGCAGAGTAATCTTAAATTTGTTATGTGCAAAATTATAAGATTAAAAACATCTGTGTATTCCATAGCTGCCTGAAAATAAAGTTCTGGGAAATTTGGGTGCCGTCTATTTAACACATGAGCTGATGGGTCAGAAGATACCATTTAAGAGGTCTTTGCTGTCACTTTTGGCACAGATCTGAAAGAATTAATATGTAACATTGAGTGACCACAGCCAGCTCCAAGCATTCAAATCTAACCCAAGACTCAAGCCCCTAGCTCCTCCATGTCCCGCACCTTGTTCTGCCAGGCACAGTGCTCCAAGTTCTGCGTCTCTCACACACTCAGGACCAACTCCTTCAGCTGCGTGGCTCAGCCCAGAACTGATGGATATTCTGACCTGAACTGGACTGAGTTCACTGAGCACCCTTCTGCCCGTCAATGGCTGTTGTCAGGCTTCGTTCTGCTTTTACCTCTCCCTGGGACATTTAAGAGTTGCAGGGAATTCCCTTCGGCAACAGCTGGGGAGAAGCTCTTCTGCCCAGCACCCAGAGGGAGAGGGGCCAAGTTGGCTGCGTTTCTGAGCTGAAAAAAGAAACAGCCCTCAGAGCAGATGGCAGGCAGCAAAGAGTGGTGTTGGAAACGATCTTTCAAGGCAATTCAATCCAAAAATCGCAATTCCACACAGCTTTCCAGTGAGCCCCCAGCTATCTGAAAAATCCTTAACATCCTAGCAAAGAGAATTTTGATCCCCTGGAAAAAATATAATAAATAAATAAAAAAGAAAAAAGAAAAAATGGTAAAGATGTAACACAACTATTTTTGTTAAAAGCACATCAATGCAGATTATTACACAGGTACTACCAGCAGAAATGCAGTAGAAAGAGACAAGCACAACACCAGTGTATTTATCTCTGTCTGGATATCAAAAGCTCACAAGCAGCAGCCAGCCTAACCATCAACAATGATATGAAACTCGCAGCAAAAGGGAAAAAAGTGCTCGCTCAGATCACCGAGGGAACGCATTTTGCCACAGGACTGAAGTAGCACATCCTCCTTGCTGCACATAGCTCACTCCAGACTACACCTGATGTCAAACAGCATTGATAGCAATACACCTATAATAATAGACACTGAACTGATAAGTTTCAGGCCACGCTAAATTGTTTTATTCTGAGATTAAATTTAGAGTAGAAAATAATGGTATTGAAAGAACTTATTATCCAGTTTTACTCAGCGTGGCATATGCTGCTGCTATCTGCTAAATATCATCATCATCATCAACAAGCCCTCTTGCCCATTCTGCCAATTGAAATCACCCCAAAAGTAGAACATCAAAAAAAATTATGTTTTCTTTAAGTTGACCTTTAAAATTGAAGTTCACAATGCCCTGGTAAGAACTTAATATATTCATTTACATAATTTTCTTCTAAATTACAAGTCATGTTTTATCAGAACAGAGCAAGCCAGGGGACATAAGGAAGCTATGTGCTAGCAGCAAAACACTCAAACCCCGACGGGCTAAAAACTTCTAAACCAGACAGGTTATAAAAGAAATACGTATATTTACAAGCATATGTTTCATCTGCTATTGATCTACGCATGCCTCCTTTCCCGGGGGGGCTGCCAATCACCTTCTGTTTTTTTCTCAAGATTTAAAAAGAATAACCAAATTAGATGGAAAACAAAAGTTAGTAAGTCTTGAAGAGCTACGATTGTTCCTAGCTGCCTAGAATAATACGGCAGCACAACTTAGTTCTGGAAATAAGAAAGCTTGTTTCCTTCACTTGCTGCACAGAAGAAATCTGAACTCAAAGTTGTTGAGTCCACTTCTAGCCCTAGCAGCATCGCAGAAGATTAACATCAATCCAGCAGGAACAGAATGATGACCACTGGATTCAAAGCGTTCTGTCTAGAGGAAAATCTCCCACAACACATATTAACATCCAGTATCCATTAAATGTATTATTGTTCCTTGACAAACGTGTGGAAATAGAGTGGGGCCCCAGAATATTCCAAATCTGCAAAGTATCTCACGCGTTAAACAAATCTGGAAAACAATTCTGAAGAGAAAACAAGCTTAAAAACATTTATTGGGTGGAATGGTAGCACTCTGAAGTCATTACGCATGCATTTTGACACATTTTGTATGCCACATGCTAGACTTCCACTCGCTTTTAAACCCGTACTTCTGAAGGGAAGCACTTAAAATTCTTAGGCGGAAAATACAGGTCTGCCTTCCTGCCACCCATCTCACGTAGAACACCTTTGCACAAAATCTGAATAGAAATGACAGCATGCTTGCTGTGCCTCCCAAAACACTGCATAATGTGCTAGGAATAAAGATTTTTTTTTCCATATTAGCTAACCCATTATTAAAAGAATGGACACTGCTATTAAAGTTTTCACATTTGATTCCTGAAGCAGACAAGGTCCTGATAGCACATTGTGCACACTTCATCAAACATGCGTACGTTCCTTCTTAGCAAGGCCATACAGCAGGAGGAGGCCAGTTTGTCGGGCAGAGGCAGCAGAGGATGACATGCAAACATATTTTGTAGTAGTATATATCGCTGCTTATTAGTTGCTTGCATCATTTGTGTAGTTATTCTGCTGGATAAAAACCCCACCAATCACATCCAAAGTTATTTAAGAAATAAAGGCATCTCATCAGTCTACTACACTAGATCCTTCCTGTGCAGTCAGTCTGTTGAACCTCACCCACAGTTGTATCAGCCCTCCGAGCACTTCCATGCAAGCTGACCACGTAAAAGCCTCGTTTGCCTTTTGTGGTGACAGCTGCCAATGTACGCTACGAGTTTCACCTGGAGGTAGTGTTTCACAGCGTGCCCAGGCCTCCTCCTCTCCTGCCACCAGCCAACGTAAACACGAGCTGTGCTCGCCGGAGAGGGCTGCTCTGTAAATGGCTACTGAAGGCAAGAAGTCACCTCACAGCTTCCACCGTGGATGCAATAGCCCTGCCTCTGGCTCATCTGCCGAGCAGCAGACACAGCTTGCACAGGTGGGGAAATGAGAAATACATTTAAAAAGCACCAGGAAACGGTTTGCTGCAGAAAGGAAAAAATGTGCTGCAAGAGAGATGGTACTTATCATCTACAGCCCTGCAAAGGCATGCTTTGACATTCCCTCAAACACAATGCTCTCCTCTGCATTCTGCACAGAAGAGGACAGATTTAGGACAAATACATCTCTAACCTGTGGCTCAGGCACAAGTAACTCTGCTCATCTTGTAAAACCATATGCAGGCAACCCATCTGAGACTGGGAAGTCTCTCTCACACCCACATGCACAGAAGGTACAATATTAACTCTGGTTTGGAAAGGTAAACTGAAGAACATGAGGCTCAAGTAAGACTGAGTTATTAGAGGTAGATCATAGGTTTTCATGCCTATTTTTATCCTTATGTTACGGATCTGCAAGGGTCCTCTACAGCCAAGATATGTTTTGAAAACAAGTATTATTCTTGACACATAAGTAATAAGGCAGCTGTAACTTCAATGAAAACCCACATACTGCTCCTACCTCTGAACTCATAAAAGCAAGTGTACATTGCTGTAATTGTAGAGTAGGGGATGTGTATTTTATTAGTTTGTGTGTTGCTTGTTATTAAAGCAGGAAGAATAACTCCATTTGACTGTGAACACCCAGCCTACCACCTGTACCAGCCAAAGGTGCTCTGCAGCTCTGTTTTCTCCATGGAGTAGGCCAGGGAATGCCACTGCCTTCCACCGGCCTTGCCAGGGCACTGCCCAACCATCACAGAATCATTAAGGTTGGAAATGACCTTCAAGATCATCTGGTCCAACCATCACCCTACTACCAATGTCAAGTATTAAACCGTCCCTAAGCACCACGTCCAACCGTTCCTTGAACACACCACAAGAACAGTGTCTCCACCACTTCCGCAGGCAACCCAGTCCAATGCCTGACTACTCTTTCTGAGAAGAAATGTCTCCTAATTTCCAGCCTAAATCTTCCCTGGTGCAACTTGAGTGCAGCAAACAGGGAAGAAGACTGAGCTTTGAGGATTGTGTCATATGGGCAACAGCGTACATTCGCATCAGCAGTACCGTGGCTTTTTAATTTAAACCACATACTGCTTTGAGAATTATCATTATGTCCTTTTTTTTGCACTCTACCTATTACACAGTTCCACTTAGGGATCTTGTGACTGTCATGGCTTCTGAAAGCAGCAACCGCTGCCCCCAGCCCCAACCAGCCTTCAACACAGCCCAGAGCGGAAAGCCAGCATGACAAACGTTACGGCTCTCAACACGCCTTTTCGAAAGGACGAGTTACGCGCTATTTTATGTATTATTTCTTTATTTGACGCCTGGTTTCAGGCGTTCCTCAGCAAACACACGCCCCTGGGCCTTGCCAATGCGACTCCAAAATGGCTCCGGCTCGAGGCGGACGCGGGGCGCGGGAAGCGCCACAGCCCCGGCCCGGCCCGGCCCGCGCCCAGCGAGCGCAGCGCCACGGCGCCCCCTGGCGGCAGCCGAGGGCGGGGGAGAGGCGCCGGGCCGGGGCGGGCGCCGTCCTCGCCTGGTGCCTCCACGATGAGGAGCGATATATTTTAATTTAAACACCATAAACCTATTGAGTGCTTAATTAACTTTAACCGTCTTTAGGGGAATGAAGCCAATTTGAGAGGGTCAAAAGGAGTTGTTTCAATATCAAACAGTTTTACATCGTCAATCCATTCATTCGGCCTACAGCTACTGATTAACACACAAAATTAACATGTTAGTAAAAATTCATATTCAGGTCTCCGGGGAAATTAAGATGCACATGCACAGAGCATGATTAGCACAACTATTGTTTTCCCCCAACAATATAATTTAATGGGTTTTCAGAATTACAGAAAGAGAGACTCGGTGCTGCTTTGAATTGATTATTTACCACAAAGCTTTGAAATAGAGAGAAGACGGGCGACAGCCCGAGCCAAGGGGCTGGCGACGGAGGAAAACCGGAGGGGAGCGAGTGTCCCCCTGCCATGGGGCAGGGCTGGGCCGAGGCCAGGGGCAGGCACCGGGCCCTGGAGCAGGCTGCAGGCAGGCACCGGGCCCAGGCACCGCCGTCGTCTCCAGCAGCCTTCCCCTCGCCCTCCAGAGCCTTCCCCTCCTCCTCCTCCCTCCGCTGCCTTTCATGTCGCTGTGCTGTTTTTCCATTGTGTCATTTGTTTTTAGTAAGAGGAGGCGCAGCTCAAAGCTTCTTCCCCTGCCTCCAAAAGCTGTACGTGCCGGTTACTTCTCAGAAATGAGAGGATTAGGAAGGGTGCCAAACTGACGAAGGAATGGTGAATAAAAGAGGTGATACTTTAAAACAAATACAGCTGGCAGGCCAAGCGGAAATCACAGCCCCAAGGGCTTGGCTTGAGTAGTACTGAAATGCAACCCAAAGTCCTCAGTGACCTCGGTGGCTCTTGAACGGGGCCCTTGCGTCCATGTGGAACACCACTGAGGTGGAGTGCCCATCTCACAGGGCAAATTGGCACTTCCAGGACAGAGACCTTGCGAGGGCGATCAGACACTTAGCTAGGTGGAGAGGCCACTCAGAGAGAGCCACCAAAGCCTCAAAGTCAACCACAGAGCAGGAAAGCATCTGATTTCTTATATCATTAAGCAATTGTTAGGCCTTGTTCATGTGCAGTGGGTAAAAAGCAAACAAACTGTCATATAGGGTTCAGTTCAACCATTTTGAGTAAAAACAACCAAAACAAACAAACAAAAAAAACCCTAACTTTCTCCCTCATATCTGAATAATCCAGCAGTCTGCCCAGTTGGACAAGAAGGCCAACGGCATCCTGGCTTGTATCAGGAATAATGTAGCCAGCAGGACCAGGGAGGTGATCATCCCCCCCATACTCTGCTCTTGAGGCCACACCTCAAGTACTGTGTTCAGCTTTGGGCCCCTCAGTACAAAAAGGCCCTGGTGTCCAGAGAAGGTCTGCGAAGCTGGCAATGGGCCTGGAACACAAGTCCAGGAGCGGCTCAGGGAACTGGGGTTGTTTAGTCTGGACAAGAGGCGGCTCAGGGGAGACCTTATTGCTCTCTACAGCTACCTGAAAGAAAGCTGTGGGGAGCTGGGGATCAGCCTCTTCTCACAGATAACTAGCACTAGGACTAGAGGGAATGGCCTCAAGTTGTGCCAGGGGCAGTTTAGGCTGGAAATTAGGAGACATTTCTTCTCAGAAAGAGCAGTCAGGCATTGGAACAGGTTGCCCAGGGAAGTGGTTGCATCGCCATCCCTGGGGGTGTTCAGTGAAAGGCTGGATGTGGTGCTTGGTGACATGGTTTAGTGGGTGACAGTGGTAGTAGGGTGATGGTTGGACCAGATGATCTTGAAGGCCTTTTCCAAACTTAACAGTTCTATGATTCTAAACAAACTAATCCTAGAATCGATAAAGGTCTCACAACTTACAAGTGATTCCCTAGTTTTCTAGTTTTAATTGTTTTTTGATGATAAAATGAGAGAAACATGGAATTTTTGTCATAAATGCAGGTGACCACGCATGCAGATGGTTAGATATCTAGCTACTCCATTCCTCTACTATACTTGAGATAGCAGACCCACGGTCCCACAGAGCAAGTCTCAGGTCTGCAGAGCACCCATCGATACCAACAACATCCATGGTCATGGGGAAGGAGAGCATGGAGCAGGAACTGGTGATCTTTCATGAGACAGCCAGGATGAAACAGGT
The DNA here is from genome assembly GCA_011076525.1 of Nettapus auritus. Lineage (NCBI taxonomy): Eukaryota > Metazoa > Chordata > Aves > Anseriformes > Anatidae > Nettapus > Nettapus auritus. The sequence continues at coordinate 56,489,675 of CM021769.1, read as the reverse complement.
CCCCAGAGAGACTGTACAGTTTCCATCCTTGCTGGTTTTTCGAAACTGAATTGCACAAAGCCTTGTGCAAAGCTTTTGAGATAGCTCAGCCTTCAGCAAGAGATTGGACAAGATGACTTCTGGCAAACCCTTCCCACCTCTGTTATTTAAATGAAGTGTTTTAGTTGAGTGCCTGTTGATTCTCAGAAGTCAGAAGCCATACTTCTTACAGCACCAAGATGTTGTGGATCAGCAGCACCTAACCACAGCAAAGAGAGCAGGACTTGGACAATAGCTTGTAGTGAGTCTGGAATTCAGCAAAGTATCTCATGACAAAATAGGTTAGGAAAATAATATTTGTATTATCATCAGATTGCCCAGTAACCATGATGAAGCATGTAAATAAAGTAGTATCTTGGAGTCAGCCCTCACTCAAACACTGAGAGACTGCAAAAGAATAAGCACAATTCAGCAATGATTAGAGTTGAAGAATATTGCAGAACATGGTATCATGTTATAGTAAACCACAGCAATGTTTTAAGGAAGGTGATTTATTTATTGCAAAGACAGAAGTCAGAAATAGTTCATAATGGGAAAAGTATGGAAACTTAAAAATAACTCCAAAGAAGTACAAATATATTTAAAGTGGGGCTGGGGCTAAAAATGATTTTGAAATGTGGGAAAGCAAGATAAGTCAGAATTATGATGTTACAGAGCAAGAAGAACAATCAGCAGAACAGACAGCTAAAGAAACAAGGCGGTTAACTATCTCTCAGAGCTCTTCTCATTACTTAATCTGTTTAACCAGCAATACATAAAAGAGACAAGGAGCATTAGCAGGCTACAGAGAAGCAAAACATTGCATTTAGCTGGATTCAGCACAAAAAGAATATTGCTGTTTCAAGATACTGAAAGCATAGCATGCCTGAGAACCCATTCAAATTCAGAAGAGTATCCCATAAACAGAGACAGCTAAGAAAGGAGCTGGTTGTTTTCAGTGATTTTGCTCTGAACATTAGGACCAGACCAGGATGACAGTTTTCTAAGAGAAGCAGATACTGCAGCTATTAAAATAAATTTTACTGTTCGAATAAAGTCATATATTTAAGAGCAGCAGCAAAAGCCAAAGGATGGTCATACTTAAAATCAGCTTAAAAGACAGGTGTTATGGATTGACTTGGAAATTGTGCATCACAGCCCATTTCACTGGATCTGAGTCTATGAGGGAGATCTGGATGTGTTCTGTCAACTGAGCAGGGCAAAACAGCAGAGAGAAGGAGGAGCTCAAAGTCTGGCGGTGGCAGAGTCTTCTTTACATCAGGATCAAGCAGAGTAGCTGCACTCATATCAGCTTTTCTCCTAGTGCAGCGGGAGACAAAACAAGTACGGTGTCTGTAAAGATGAGTGAAAGCCTCCTGTCCTACATGTAGGACCTGTCAAAACCGCCTAAACACACGTGGTTATCATTTAGGCAGCACTGAAAAGTCATTTGATAGAAATGTCTTCTAAGGATCTACTAATGAAACCATCCAAGTTGTCTGTAAATGTGTCAGGATGGGAGTTGAGAATGGGGAGGGTGAAGATGCTGTCAAAACTGGAGGAGAACCAGCCAGGTGACAGCACCCAGGGAAGGGCTGAATGCCAGGTAAGGCTCAGCAAACGTGCAGGAAGAGGTGTCAACGTGGAAGGAAACTAAATGCTGCCTCCAGACTGATTCACATATTATTTTTAGATACTTGAAAAAGGTGGGCACAGACATTGTATAGGTGGTAGAAGTCTCTACTCTCACAAAACAGTGCAACTTTGAAAAGAGAAGAGGAAATTCCGATGGACAATTTCAGAAACACAACGCATTCAAATCTTAAGAAAACCAGGGCCACAACATCCAATAGAGTAAACTGCTATCATTGCCTCTAACACTGCGTTCTAAGTCTAAAAATCAGTTTCCATGGCTCGTGCTCAGGGAATCACAGAATCACAGAACTGTACGGGTTGGAAGGGACCTCAAAAGATCATGGGGTCCAACCCCCCTGCCAAAGCAGGTTCCTCAGGGAATCCAAACATGTGGATGACCTCTTCCCGCTCTAAAAGCGCTGCAAGTGAAAAGCAACAGTACAACAAAGAGGCTCTCCAGGAAAGCAAGAAATAAAAATAACACTATTATATTATTATTTTTTAAGTTTTGCTGCAAATCAAAAGATCTCATAACATTTTATGGATGGAGATATATTTTTCATGGGAAGAAATTAGCAAAAATAGGACTATATATAAGCAAAATTCTTTAAGTATTTAAGATAACAGGAGAATTTTCCACTGGCCTCTCAGAATCCATGACCCAAAATACCAAAGAAGAAATAAGGATGCAACAGTGGAAGACACGTAAGTCTCTATACACAGGCCCTTCTTGTTTATCTTCTGTATTAAAGAGTACCACTGAACCAAAACCAAATTAAAAAAGGAAAAATTGCTTCAAACTGTCCTGCTAGAAAACAGTATTCGCATTTATAGCAAACAACAAATTCCCTATCACGGAAGCAAGAAATTAAGTTTTCGTCATAATAGAGCAACAGCTGCGTACTGAGGTGTATCGCTCATGAAGTCTCCAGTATCACTGGCAGAGCAAGCTGGGCGAGTATATGAACCACCATGCCTCACTGAAGAGTTTCAGCAAAAGAAATCCGTCCTGACATAAGACTACTTCCTATCAAAAAAACACACAGTGATAAAATTACCTCAGCAACTATTTAGTTGAGCCACGTAATTATATTTTACCTCCATAATTTGCTTATCAAAACAAAACAAACCATAAGTAGGTGATTTACAGGCAAATTCCAAAATGTATGGTTCCTATCTAAGAATAAGTGAGTGGTATATTTTTCAAAAACGTAAACGATCTGGTCTCTAACACAGAATGAGCAACACAACCAGCAAGTGAATTTTGTAAATTCCGTGCATATGTCATCAAGCTCCTGGTATGATTTGGAGTACTCCGAAGTCCTCCTAATTACACATACACCAATATATGGAATGTATGTGAACTTGGCAATGTTAACTCTCTGCAAGTATACAAAAAGTTATGAAACATGTTTTGCTAGACAATAAAAAGAGATAAATTATTTCAGCTCACACATCTGGCAATTATTTAGCTTAAAAAAATAGAGAAACTAAGAAGTACCTTCACAACTTGCAACAGTAATGCAGATTCAACTTGAAGTGCATAAAGGCACTTGACAGCTACAAACTATGTGCATGTTTTCCACTGAAACAGCACAGGCACTTACCAGTGGAGCACGCTTACATCCTATAGAGGTTTACAATAGCCTATTCCAGCCGGCTGTGCTGCTTTGGAGTTGCAAAAAGAGCACTCCTTTATTCCACGTACATGATGAAAATAGTACTTGATGTACTGACATTTTTCTATGAACTTTTTGTATAGCACAAGTGATAGTCTGAACTCCATTTAAAAGCAGAAGAGCAAAAGCTTTTCCTATTATGTTCTTTTCAAGCAGAAAAAGTGAAGAGTTATGGCAAGTTCATGCCACTTCGAAGATGTTTAACACAAGTATCATAATTGTCACTTAATGGGTCAGGAAACAAAGACAGACTTGTCTCAGTGGTGTTGTCTGTTCTCTATAGATCACACTTATTTTCCTTTCATATTTAGGAAATGTAATTATGTCTAATTCAAATTACAAGAGAGAATAATTACACAAAGCCCTTTTTTCCCCCCTTTATAGTTAATCCTCTGAATATTTTATTTGCCAAGACATACAATTTTCCAAAAAGAAAACATTAACTTATGTGGCTTGTATGGAATTTATTTAATTATATGATATTCCAATAGGCTGCCCAGCAATTTATTATGTTAATTAGTTAGATTATGTGTGAAATATTTTACAATGAGTCTTTCCCTTTACTTTGTATGTAGGTTGTTGTGTTTTTTTTTAATCCTCCTAATGAGTCATTTTTTGGTGGTTGTAAGAAATAACTGGGCTTTGCAGATTGAGCAAAACAATTTATATCAACCTTGACTTATTGAAGATTTTGAGAACCTTAAATTGTGCATTTTGTGAGACTGCAATCTACTTACCACAATGACACACTATAATTGGATAGTATTGTGTATTTGATATCAGACTGAATACTGTATTACTTTGTGAGTAATGCTGTATTTTTGGTTACAATTAAAAAGGGAGGGGAAAAATGGAAAAGACCTCCAATAGTTCTCCAGCTAGGAAGCAGAAGAGAATTAAAAGAAAGCACCTAACAATCAGCATGTGCAATTCTCTCTTGGAAACGGGCCAACAAGCTAAATTAACATGGATTTTTGCAAGAAAGCAAGTTATTGTTTGCTTCCTACAAGCTGATACTACTGTGTGGTCAGAGAAACCGAACACCGAACTTCAAATCTCTACCATGATGTCTTCTACAGAATGTTTGGCAACAGTCCTGGAGTATTATTTCAGTCTAAACTTTATCTTACACTTTTTTTTCCTTACTAAAATGGGAAATCCACTGTATTTCTTTGCTTGAGTTTTCAATAGAAGGAGTCAGCACCTTTCAGCAGATCCCACAGCCTTCCGAGCCAGATTTCCAGGACCCTATTGGGACGCCTGGCACATTCTGCATTTAGCTGGGAATCCATGCTTGCATCTTCAGCCTCCCAAAACGCCCTGTGTACTTGTAGTATTGTCAGAACATCCTTTTCAGCTATAGATGCGAGGCTTCCAGAAGTACCCACCCACAGCTACGCTCCTATTACTGAATTCAGCCAAAAGAAGTCAACTTCATATACGCGGGGTTTGTTGGTTAGGTTCTGCTTCTTCTCATACCCATACTGTAACCTAAAAATAGAATCTTTTCTCACCACTTTCAGCCCAATGCTGCACTGTGTAACACAGAACAACACTGTACCACCAGCACACATAAGCCCACAGAACAGAGTACTGGTGAAATGGGATGCCAACACATGAATATCTGAGCAAAAATTTGAAATTGCACTCATCCAACACCAACTCACTTTAACAGAAACTTCACTGTCGGGAGAAACTCCCTCTCAAACAGTAACAAGAAAAATCCAGACCTAGAGGTCCATCTTTTGCAAACACTACAGCTGTCATTGTAGGTGGTAATGGGCAGAAATAAAGTTCAGAAAGACAGTTTGTCCCTGCTGCTCAATGGCAAGGGCAACCATTGCTTAACACAAAAAGAAATTCACTAAGAAATTCATGTTGAACCAGCGTCTCTCATTAGATACTAAAGGGTTTTGCTTATGTGTCATCTGAAAATATATTAACACCACAGAATCACTGATGTTGGCCCAAATGTCATGTTTAAGTCAGCTTCCAATTATTATCTTACCATTTATATTCATTTTCCCTTAATGGGAGCACTGTTAGAGCACTATAAAAAATTCTGCTGTGGTCACATACATCTCCAAGACTTGACAGGTCAGCCAGCCACAGAAACACTATAAATATTTCAGATAACCTAATTTTATTTATTTATTTATTGACCAACAGATGCTGATGTGATAAAATAACAGAGGGAGGTAAAGGAGAAAGTGACAGTATATTCCAAGTGAATTAAGTTGGTGTTGATTCCCTCCAACGGTGATATTCAAGTCATATTCACGTACAGGTTATATTTCTGAAATATTTCTATACCTTGTGTTACGTCTTTTGACTTGACAGTTTTAACAAATGGAGAGTTCAGGACTACATTATTGCTCATTTCTGAAAGGACAGAAGTATTGCTACACAAAGTAAATCATCCACCTACTAACGGGAGTAGCAGCTCGCGCAAATGCCTTGAATTTTGGTGGCACTGAAGATTACCAGCATCAGGTCTACAAACCTAACCCTAAATCATTAAAGATTATAAAATAAAAAATGGACATGATAAATTGCAGATACGTTTCATAAGGCATAAGCAAAATCCAAACCTAATTTCCATCCAGGTCTGCAAGCAACCGAGTCCCTTAATGCTACTGCATTTTGTATGTCTTCATTCAAAGCTGAAAAGCAAATCTTATTGAAGCCAGTCATTTAGATATTTTCTTGTGTTATGAAATGCAGCAAACATCAAACAAGAAAAAAAACAAAACACCCTCAACATAGATCATTAAACATATTTACATTCTACCTTTCATTTTAATAAAATGACTCAAATGCTTACTTGGTCCTGAAAGACTGCGCAGTGAAGGAACTCTTCAGAGCAGGTTCTTTGAGCGGGATACCTGTGAATAAAAATATCAAAATAAGTTTGCTAGACTAAGAAGGTATGTGTTAGTCCAGTGCTGTTTGTTTTTCAAACTGCAATTGAGCAGAATAAACATCCTAAGTATTACTGTATAGCAAGAAGGAATGTGTATTTCACTGTCCCTTGGATCTCCAGGACTAAGAGCTCTGCTCTCAGTGCAAGTTCTTAGAATACCATTTTAAGGCTCACTGCCAGGAAAACCGTAAGTGCCTTATCTTGCTCTTTACAGAGGAATTAAATAGGACTAATACCTTCACATTAAAGTTTATATGAATAGTTCAAGAACACCTGCCTTATGGCCCCCAGGTTGTTGTTTTTTGCACTGGTGACCGCATGGAGGTCATACAAACCATACTCAGCTCCCATTGCTAAGCATCACGGCTCGTCTCAGCACCCAGTGACCCAACAGCCAGCCAGTCTCTGTGGCTCATGCCCCATCGACGTGGTGTGCGCTGTCAGAGCGGGGATGACGGTCTGCCATGCTGTGAAAGGCAGGAGTTGAAACACACGGGATCAGGCCCTGAACATGTCCTTTTGGGGTGGTTGCTGGGTGCTGCCCTAACGACCACTCCGTCCTGAGCTGCAGTGCGGGGTTCCTCAGCCCTTAGCTCTGAGCTTCTCAACACTGCAACAGCTTTAAATTAAATGACTAGTGATGAACAAATATTCTTTCCACGTGTATTGTACACTTCAACACACCACTGACAGTTTTAAAAACTCATGCATTAAAATCATTGTCTAGCTATGTATTTAAAACAATTAAGTCATCATTAATTCGGTAAATGCCATAATAGGCTTTTGGAAATTACAAAAGAATCCTTTCCCACGACATACATCGATATGATATTTGTCTAACCAGGTGATCTGCTTATTATGCACCAATTTAATACTTTCTTAAAATATGTGGCAACAAGAAGCACAAAGGAACAAAGTTACCCCGCTTAATTATTTGACAGCATCAGTTTCAGATTTTCTGACACGCCAAGCTAACTAAGAACACGTTAGTGCTACCACAGGACCTCCCAATTCACTCAGCACCAAAGGGTTAATCCCCCACATTCAATATCCTACCTCCAAGGAGAATAATTGTAGCAAGAAGCAAGCTCTTATGGTAGCCTTAGTAAGACCATGCTAGTTCTTCAGAACACAACAGTAAAAAAGCCATGCAAATGGAGATGAATGGAGCACAAGCCACCGAGGTAATTAAAAATGTATTTTCCATCTCCTAGTAATTGAATTGTGTACAAGCTGCAAGTTAATGAGGTCATCTACCCTCGAGCACTGACAGGAAAGCAGGAATAATTATCTTTCAATTTTTTCTTATGTAGCAATTAATTTTAACCATTCGCCTACACCCCACTCCCACTTCCCTCATTCCAGTCAGTCAAAGTCACAGCTAAGCCGAATTGACAAGCAATTGATATGGTAGCGGCACGGAGCCGCCGAGGCGGGCAAGGTAATCAAGGGGCTGCAGCTGTTGAGGGCTAAGCGCTTCCAGGTGAATGTCACCTGAGATTTTGCATTCTGCCACTCGGAGGACTTGGGACACGCAGAAGGGCCTGACGGCACAGCTGGTGCCAGGTGGGCAGGGAGGGGATGGTGCTGGTTTGGGAAGGGAACAGAAGGATGGACAAGGATTGATGAATGGACAAGACTTGAAACAAAATCCCCCCCCCACCCCCCTTTATTTTTAGGACTCATCTACTATCATTGAGTATTGCATACTACATTTTGTAGCTGTATAGAAGAAACTCTGTCACGCCTTGGCTTTTAATACAAAAACACAAACACCAACTCGACTCAAACCCTTATGATGCCTCCCGTAACTATCCGACGTGGACTTTCAGCAGCTCTCCACTTAAAAGGAACTAAACGCGTGCCAAGACAAATCCATGAGGGAGGGGGCCGCAGAGAGCAGTCTGGCACTTTGACCCGCAGACAGAGGCCTCACGAGCTCTCTGCAGATGCCCACATTGGTAATTGGGCTGGCAATCTCAGCAGCTCCTCGTTTGACCTGCACCATCTTTCAGCAGCTAAAATGAACCGTTCTGTTCGCAAAAAAAGCAAAAGCCTCGGGTCCTTCAACACTGACGACGCTGGCAATGCAACAAATGTATTTAACTCAAGCATTTCATTCAAATGGTTGGGATCAAAGGCGGGAGGCCCAAGCATCTGGTTATTAATACTGCTCCTCCATTTCCTCCCCCAGTTGAGATTACAAACGTCATCAGCACCCTGCATAAGAAAGGGAGCGCACTGCTGGACTCAGAGATGGCCATGTGAGCCATACCACAGTGACAACTCATCCCTGTATGGCATCCTCCCACGTGCTGTCACATGTATTTCTTCTCCAATTTTTAATTATTATTTTTGGCTTGCATTTTTATGAGAAGACCTTTCCCAACAGCAAGAATTCTGATTCAGGCGCTCTTATATTCATGAGTTATGACAATAATTGTGCCTAACTCACCTGGCTGGGCAGACTAGCAAAGTCCCATCAGGTAAAGCTCTGTCACTTTTGCAAGATGTGCTATAAATTCTTATATGCACAATATAACTGCAGACAAACAGTGTAAAAATTATAAAAATTATTTTGCAGTGTCAAATTATTCACTGGTGGTGTAAACAAAAAACCTCAGTCCTCTACCTTGGACTTCAAGTCCACAGTCCGGCTGCCGTCTTCTTTTGCTAGCCAAGTCAAGGTTGGTTTTGAAGTTGGTTCTACTTATTACAGAAGTATCCAACAAATAGTTTCCTTTTAGATGAGCAGAATTTTCAAAGCAAAACTTGGTAGAAAAGGTAACAGAAGTCAATCCTTAGTGCTTTCCTTCATTAGGAACAAAGACAGGGATTATCGTGTAGGCAAAAGTTAGACAACACCTGGAAGAGCAGTACGCATAAAGGTCACCTCAGCTTCAGTATAAAATTAGCATCAGGAATTAAATCAAAGGCAAGGAAATGCCAACATGCAAAGACTGGAGGGAAGAGGAGTCGTCGCTTTCTTTTGAGCACACAAAGAATATAACAACACGTGACAGCGCAGTAATATAGTAATAGCAGTACTTTCTATATACTTAGCACCTAACTTTCTATGTAATTTGCAACTGTCTTCTACTTTTCTTCCCATTGATGGAAGAAAACTCCATAATCTAAAAGCTGTTGGCAAAGGGAAACTCATATTGCACGTGAACTTGTTATCCACCTCCTGTGGCTATTTAGAAGTTTGTCTCACCCGGCATGAACATCGATTGTTGCTTTAGCAGGCGACTTCACAATCTTGATTTCTTACATCGTAGGAAGGTGTCTCGGGCACACCTGTAGCATATGCACAGAACAATACCTTCACAAAGATCAGCAAATGGAGCTTTAACCAAAAAAGCACATTTTGGTCTCGCTGCCTGCCCCTCCACCTCTCCACCCCCAGTTTAACAAATTTTAGCTGGGTGCAAACCTGGGACAGTTGCTAACACTGGTGACAAGTCCAGATGAAAAGAAGTCAGTTGGAGTATTACAGAGGAAAGCACGTCCATAAAGTTAGTGTTCATTGCTCATAATTAAATTCATTTCAAAACTACACACACGGACATGATGGAAAGACATGAGTTGTACTACAAAGACAAAATCATTCTCAGTGGTGAGTTAAGTGTTGTCAGTCAATCCTAACCATTTCACAGCCAGCTTTCTCTCTGTACTGGCAGATTAAACTTGGCAGACTTGATGGGGCGTAATAAACTTCATGTAGTTCCCACTCCTCTTTTTTGCAGAGCTGGGGCATGTTCTTCCTTTTAGGTTTACTCCAGGAAGCCCAGATAAAACAAAGAGATCAGTTTCCACATCCTCAGGAGGCTCTTTTGCTCTCATTAGAAGGGAAAGTTCAAGTACACGTGCATAAACTGAGGAAGCTACTTCAGCAACTCTCCTGCCTCTGAAGAACAAGAGGACAGAGGAAAGAAGCACATACTCAAACAGTGCCAGCGGTCATACAGCAAGGACAGGGCTCATATAAACAGTTCACATTACACAGCTTTTTCTCTTCTGAACACACAAAATGTGCTGCTGGCTCAGACAAATCCTGGGCATCACCCTGCCTCTCACAGAAAGAAAGAGATGCTGTTTCGGAAAAGCAGGCAGCCTTGATCGCTTTCTGTGGTCTGATTTCTTTACCATCTCCCAGCATCCAAAACTGTCATCTTAGGCATATTTTTAGGGAATACCCCTGCTTAAACCCTTCAGCATCTGTTCATAGACCTGTTGTCCATGAAGTCCTCTTTGATCCTGCAGGTACTGCATTTTGTAGCAATTGCTTTTAGTTTTACTACCCACTGCATAAATACTCTCTCTGCTTGCTTGTCTTCAGGGTTTTGTTTGTTTTTAGAAGTTCTCATCTTATTCCAAAAAGCATCCCTTTCCCTGATCTGGCACTGTCACAAGCTGATCCCAGCAGTAGAGATACTGGTTAGTGAGAAAGACGTGAAGTTCGGTATAAATCACAGAGGGATTTGAGAAGAGGACTAATTCTTGCCAAGGTGTAAACACCTTGCCCTACTTGTAAGAATGTTTTTACTGAAATTAAGGAGGATACCATTTCCTTCCTTCCTTACTGGGATGTTAAATATCCCAGGTTTACCACCTGGCATAGAGAAGCTGACTTGAGTTATTTAATATATTGCAAGCTGCATGGAAATGACATGACAAATTAAAAAAATACGGCAAGTGTGCAGAGCAGCTTCTAGTGAATGGCAGGTAACTTGTGATTGGGCCAAAACTGGCAGGTTTGTTTGAATATTAAGCTCTGTCAACTTTTCTTCTAGATACTAGTATCAGATATATTATTTGTATGAGATATTTATACATTATTGTCTCTCCACATTAAAACATTTAGGGTGGACTTCTCTTCTTGTAACTATAAATCGTAATATTTGTGCAAATTCTTTTGCTCACTTCCTGTAAATCTTAGTCTTCAGATTTGGACAATCTCCTTTTCTTCTACCACTCCTGAGACATAAGCCTAGCCCCAGAATCATCGCTCTTTAACCCCACAAACTGGCATTGTACCTGGGCTAACTGAGGTACGTGGCAGGCACACAGAACTCTGTGACAGTAAGTGTCTGACCCTGCTGCTGAAAAACCTCTGCGAGCAGAAATCATGCAGCAAGGGTGACAAAAACAAACAAACAAACACCGAAATACACCCCCCAAAAAAAACAGTTAAACACTTTCTCTCCAAAAAAAAAATCAGAAAGACATTTAAATACCATTCTGAAATAAACCACAGCCAGAATACAAAGCAACAAACTACATAAAAAGCCTCAGTCTAGAAAAGCAGACAGAGAAACGTGTAATTGTTTTGCTCTGCAATGAAAAGCCTCTAGCACACAAATTAAATAGAAATCTCTGCTTGGATGCTGAAGCATAAAGGAACTCATGTTCCCACTACGCTACCAGCAAGACACATTGTCACAGCCGCACAGGAACAATTACACCTTGATATAATTTTGTTTAAATACAACCTATTCTTTTCAATAATGATCTGCACAGGAGAGCTCCTGTGATTTAAACCTATACAAAGTCTGAAGGCATAAACACAAGCCATCCTAAACACCGCCATTAGACAAATCAAAACTTCCCATCTGTGCTTAAATGTGATAAACGTGTCAGCTGGGAAGGCAGAACTTTTCTCACATCTATCCCAGACACTTTAAGTGCAGTTTTGGTATAGCTTCAGTTTTACGGTGTAAACGGGGACCGTTGCAACATCCCAGTCTGTTTGCCTTACTGCATTTTCTTTGTAGTACTGGGAAACCACTAAATGAAGCAACTGGGCAGAACCTATTCGATCTCTGACTTTCTGCTGAGGTAGCCGCTAAAAGGCCCAGCCCTGTATAAAGATGTACATCCCGGAGCTGCACCAATCTGCAAAAGTAGATGGCCCCACTCCAGAGGCACATCCAGGCCGAGTGTAACAATCCAGCTCCGAGTTCTCCATTTGTGATACATGGTTTCTGACACAACTGATGCTAACAATTTTTAATTGGAGCCGGATCAAATCCTGCACACACTTTTTCCTGTGAAGATCCTAGAGAGATCAATACTAATTACCTGCTGGAGAGATGCATCTCCTAGAAGCTCTTACAGAGCAGAACTCCTCTACCTCCCACCCCAATAGCTTATTACATAAACATATGCACTAATGAAAGATTTTAAGCTGCACCATTAAATACTTCTGTTTTTCTACAAAATCTCATCTACCCAGCTGCTGCTTATCAGTCATCCATTTAATTATTGTACTCTGTTGCCTTGATCTGGCTTTGCCACACTGTGATAAATCGTGCACAGGTGTAGTGCACACGCTGCTCCAGGCACAGCTCTCCCCACACCCCACCTTTCTCCAGAGGCTCAGATAGGGCATCTACATTAAATAGATGGTTGCACAAAATGTCACACAAGTAAGGGCATGCTTTTTGTTTTGTTAAAAAGCTCGAGATCTTAAAAGGCCTCTGGTCACTCTCACACAATAGTGTGTCGATATTCAGTGGATGCCCACTAAAAGTTTCAAGATCCCACGCAGCAATTTACATTCCCTGTAATCAGTGCTTTCCACCCCACCAAAAAAAAAAAAAAGAAGGTATCTTTTAAGGGTATTGCCATTCAATATCTGGCTCAATTTTAATTTCTCATTTCCTCCCTCCTAGTTATGTAAAAATTAAAGAATATGCAGAAGTGAATGTAGAAAAAAATAGAAGATTTTCAGTCAGCGTTCAGGTAAACGATTTATGAAAAAACAACCATGAATTTCTGCTTAAAGCAGTTGGGGAAACTCCACTTTCTCCAGACACCACGACTGAAGTCCTGCATGTTAGTTCCAGCTAAGTCAATTTTCTTAAACTGAAAATCCTGACATAAGAAAGTTTCATCAACCATTTTTGTGAAGTGCCGTTGTTTCTAACTATCCTCTGATTTGAACGTAAATCAGCTGTGTCCTGCTACAGCAGGCTTAAAATTCCTTCAAAGCTGCTACACAAGCTGAATTGTGTGTCACTGTCCCATGGCATCAACCCTAAGTTGATTTATTTCATCTTTCCAAATTACTGTTTTCATTGAAAACGTTATTCCTCCCAAAATGGCACAATAAGCAAAATACTTTACTCTTTTCCCTAGGTGTTGGTACCCGATTTTCATAGGTATTCTGTACCTTCGTAATAGAAACCGGGTTGAAATGCTGGAACCAGCAATGAGCTATGCTGTCTGGTGATTCAAATTATACTTTTCAATTCTGATCAATAGAAATATATTTTTATGTATTTTTATTTTGAGTGTTCTGAAAACACTCAAATAGGACATCTAGTAATACAACATTTAACTTCAAAATTCTAGAATCTTCTTTCCTTTTAAATAAATATTTCCGTGTGGTATTTACAGTATTCGGATGATTGGCTGCTTTTCCAAAGCACCATTCCATTGCGTGACTATTAAAATTTAAACCCTGAACAACACATAGCGTATGTGAAATTTTATTTACCTATTTTACAGAGTGCGCTCCAGGAGATACGTGACTCAGTGAAATATTATACTATCGACAAATGACATAAAATGACTGAAAGAAGAAAACAAAACTTGAAGTTAGCATCTTCCTTTGCAGTACATCATATTCCAGGCTATAAAGATCCCGTGAAACAATCTGAAGACCGATTCAGAACACCACACGGTGATTTCAACACCCAGTCTGTATCTCTGCGGGAGCAAACTTCAGCAAAGCAGCACTGCCCTGTAGCACATCATAAAATTAGCCAAATAAAGCCAGACTGCAGGATCGAAGCAGTGAGATATCCCTGCTTTTCTTCTGTTTCCTAGGATACTTCTCTCTATACCTAGGTTTTGTTCATGTCCATGTTTTAAAATAGTCATTTGACATTCACACCTGAATTAATTCTAGCTATAAATACCCCTTGTTATATATCCAGCTACTTGCAGCACATTAGCAGCTCACAGTATCCATTTCATTAAGATCTTTAGGATTTTAAGTGATAAATTAATAATCCATCCTTTCCTACGAAACAGAGCCTCTGAAGTATAACTTCAGAGTTATACTTCAATAATATTGAAATAAGCCAATCTAGCTTACACAGGTCTCTTGTGCCCTTTCAAAACAGTTGCCTAGCCTCATACAAGCACCTGTGTTCTCCTAAACGGAAAACTTCATAAATTCCAACCAAGAAAGTCAGCCAGTGGAGGCAAGCAGCTGGTTTGTGCTCTCTGCGTCTTTTGATCTCTCCATGGAAATTTCCACTTTAGGTGAAAATGACAACTCACCACTTGACTGGTTCTTGTGACAGAAATATGGCCTGGTCATTGCTCCCACTGCCTGTGAAGACATGACAGCACCTGTTAAAAAAGGATGGGCTATCAGTCCTAAGCTAAATAAAAATCCAAGAGAGGCGTTTCAGCTTACTCAGAACAGTTGACCTCCTCCACCCGTTGAAGCACTCTGCTCTTCCACATTCGAATTCTGCTCACCTCCCACGTTCCCCCGGCAGAGCTGACCACAGGTGTACCTAGCAATGAAGGACCCTGTGACAAAGCTTGCTAGCTGAAGTCCAGCAGCAACACAGCTCTCCTCCTGCTCTCTGCACCCACGTAACTCACCGTGCCATCAGAAAGAACCTGATCACCCCTTTGTCATTCCTGGAGCCTACTACGTTACGCCTCCTATGACAGTGAAGCTTACACCTTTTTCACTCAGAAGACAAGCACTATGAGTTCAAACTGTTTTGGTGGGTTCTGTTTAGTTTTTCAGTAAAACAGAAAAAGAAATCAGAACTCATCTTCCCCTAGGACCTTCCCTTCCCCCCAGTTTATGTGGCACAGACCAGCCCGCAATAATCAAACCAGAGCCATTTAGTGTATAGTCTAGTCTTGCTGTGACTAATAGGATGATTGGTTGTATAGCTTCTTTATGGTTGTTCATTATATCACCCTTACATAAAGTAATTTAATTTCAGTGGGATAATTAGGGTATTTCTAATCTAACTGATAGTCTGAATGAAATGAGATTCTCAGAGGGAGATTTGTGTACCAGGAGATTGCTGACCTTCGGCCCCAATTTTCACACAATGTATTAAGCTGACAGCCTTACTTCCAAGCCCTGCTGCACCGGCTCTTCACCACTGGCGCAGATCTGCGTGCCGCACACAGCACCACCAAATGAGGTGGTTCTGCCCCAAAATCCCACTCTTAAAGGAAACCATAACATTTTATTTGCATTGTAGAGAAATAATCCAGGACATCACTCACTAGCAGGACGTGCAGCACTGTCATTAATT
This sequence comes from Nettapus auritus, assembly GCA_011076525.1. Taxonomy (NCBI): domain Eukaryota; kingdom Metazoa; phylum Chordata; class Aves; order Anseriformes; family Anatidae; genus Nettapus; species Nettapus auritus. The sequence continues at coordinate 56,474,115 of CM021769.1, read as the reverse complement.
TTCCATGTAATGCCAGCAACTAAGTTCTTGATTTTCAGGCTCTGCATTACAAGGCAACTTCAAACTTATACAAAATTGACTTCATAAATACTGAAAAAACAAAACAAAACAAAAAAAAACAACCCACAACTTTTTTTCCCCAACAATTTTCTGGAATCAAATATGCAAGGGTTAAGTATGCAGCTTCTACACTGCTGGCAAAGTGAATCAATGCTATATTGTATTGCTGAACCAAAAACCTGGGTTCCTCTAGTGTTCCCTGCTCACTGCAGCTGACAAGCAGTATGGACTGTCTGGCTGGTTACCCTGCAAAGCCCTCCATTTCTTCACTGTCAGTTATTGCATACCAGCACGTTTCTTTCTGTGTCTGTCCCCGTTCCCTGAGAGCTGACACACTCCCTTCCTGCATCCCTATAAAAACTTTCTGGCATAGACCGACCCTGCTCTCAAAAGGCTTTTTCCTTCAGCTACCTGTGGACTGTGGCTGCTGTAACCTAACCCTCCTTGTCATACCTGCAGCAGCGTCCCTGCAGTTGCACATTCCTCCGCTGATCCCTGTCGTTACAAAGGATGATACCCTTAAATACCAGAAGCCTTCACCCTACAGACCTTTGAAATGATTTCCCTGTGATTAGTGAGCATCTCCATCCTCTACAGCTAAGCCTTTAAGCGTTAACAGAAGTGAGAAAGGCTTTACAAACTGAAGAAAACAATTTGCTCTGTCATTTCATTGCTTCTTAGTATTTGATATATAAATATTTGATTTAAAGGCAGCCCATAGGTTACATTAACTTGCAGGCTTCTTTGTCCCAGACAAACAAATCAAGTGAGGCTCTGAAGATATCACTCAGTCTTTCCTTTTCAGACAAAACAAAGTTCTGTATACAAAGAAGACAGAGTTCCCGCTAACTTCAAAGGCACCACAATTTAACATAAAACTTTAGAGCTACACACAAATAATCAATACACAGTAAATGTAAATATACATACAGGTATTTACTGTATATATATGCACACACTTAAGCATCAACCTGTTCCTTATTTCAGCATAAGGAAACATAATTTAACAGAAGTATGTTGCGCTGCTCCTCTGAAGAAGGAACCTCAATATTTACACTGAAGCACAGAGAAAAATATATTAGCTATAGTATTTATGACTTGACACGTAAAACATTAAATTTCCTACAGAAGTAATTCTTTTCAATAAATTATTCTGCGAATATCACCTTTTTAAAGAGAGATACTTCATTGTTTTTAAAATAAATTTAAAACAAAACAACAACAACAACAAACAATTAACGGCTATATAACTGCTCCCTAAGGGCCTTTTCTTTAAAGAACAAGCTCACAAAAATATATGTTGAACATTAAGATTTTGCATAGATGGTATTTTAAACATGGAGGGGGAGTTGGGAGAGACAAAAGCAGCGTAAGAAGAGCCCACCTCGATCTTTATTCACTCTATTTCTCACCTTATCATTATTCAGTAATGGTCATTTGTATTTTTATGTCCTTCACCAAGCCTTGCACTTGCAGCCATGTCAGGCCACTTCCTTGGGGATTCGTTGTTAGCAAGTCACTAACCTGAAGGATGGTAATGGCTCTTTTACAGAAGTAGCGGTCTTGTCAGGCCCTATTTAGGAGGCTCTTTAATTCATGGTTCATTGACCTGATAAAACGAAGAAGCCGTTCCAGTTTAATGGACCAAGGCAGAGCTCGCATACAGGAAGTAAAGGCTCTATACCAAAGACGATGAAGGGCTGTTTTCTACCTTTGGATGCGTACTACAAACCTTAATTTTAAATATATTTTCAGAGACAAGACAGCACTGATCAGAAGTAGTTTTAAAATAATAAATATTCTGTAGTGTCTTCATCAGATGGTTATCTTAAGATTTGCCAAAATATTCTACTTGGTCAAAGGAAACACGAATAAATGAACTCCTTGCAGTACTTGCAGGTAAACTCGTACGAAGTGTTTGTCCAAAAGGTATAAGAATTAAGAATATTTCACACAGTAGATCTACCTTGTTTAGTAAGACAAATCCAAAGCAAATGCATTATTGTTACTACGATAGTGTACTTAGCAGAACCGACAATGGATAGCACTGGATTCTGTTCGATTTCTGCCTCTGCCACCAAAAGTCAACAAACACCTCAGTATTCATCCATACTTTGGATGAGTCTTCACTCAAAGTATCAAAAATTCTCCTTTAAAAAGTACTTTGATGTCCTCAAATGAGAGGATGCTGTAGACCTGTTTCTATTTTAAGGTTCTTATTTTCCAAAAACTCTACTGTTAAGGCATACACCTAATTTAAGCATTTAGCGATAACATACGCAAAGTTGAAATTTTATCTATAATCGTATGCATATCTATTCATTTGCATGGCCAACTACTCATCACTGTACACACACAGCAGAAGAAACAACTGCCCAGGTTCCCCTGCTTCTGCTCAGGATCCTTCCTCCTCAACAGCACTTCATTTCCTACACTTTTGAGGAAAAGTCAATGGATAGAGCAACTCTGCGGTGACCAGAAGATCAGTTATTTTACTTAGAAAACGACTGATAAGTAAGGGTCCCAGTCTACAGCCCATCTTGACAAGCACTGAAGCCTTCTGCTGGGCTGCACCCTTTTACAATGTGAGGTGGAAGAGGAAAAAAAAAAACAAAAAAACAGCTCTTTGGATGTTTGGCCAATAATGCACATTGTGAAACCTGGCTAATCCTACAGCCCCTACACTTAAGTTTGAAAGAGTTCCTTACACTACTGCACCTTCATAAAAGTTGAAGGTGCTCAACAGTTTGCAAATTATGTTTCACTGCCTCATTGGAGCTTGTCCCTGGACCCAGACAAGGCACACAAAACATTTTAAATCAATAGCAAAAAATTATCTTGTTTGTATAACTAGTAGGTTTTGTCCTGATATCAAACTAAAAGAGCACACAAAAACCATCTCCCCTCCTCTAAAAAAAATATATATATCTTTATTCTTAGTACAGTTTAATAGAGTGACAAATTGCTATGGTATAGAGAATGTCAGGGAAAGAGAAGACATCTACTTTCACATATTTCAGCAACGTTCAAACCATGCCAGCATTAACAATGATATACTTCAATCACAAGAAACTGCACTAAAGCTTCATTTTTAAAAGCTACAACTGCTATGAAGACATGATTATAAAATTGCATTATTTCTTATCTATTATATTACGACCACCAAATAAAATATTAAAAATATATATATATATCCAGACTGTTCAAGAAGTCTTGAGCTAACATCACTGTCAGCACTGTTTGGAGGGGGAAGACAAACAACTACAAAATCAGAATTTTAGGCAAAAATCATCCTTACATAAATTTTACTAATCAAAATCTACTAAGATTTCTACTTCAACACCAACATTTCTGTTGGATTTTATTGTTGGATACAGAGCTCTTGTCACTTCCTTAAAAGCTATACAGTAGTAAAGTGCTCTGTAAAATGACTACAGCGCAAGGTCTCCTAAGAGAACTGCCAATCATACAATTTTTCATTATCAATCATCAAATTCTCAGTATTACTTGTTTGGTGTTTAAGGCACTGGAGATGCTCCAGGAACAAGTTCCCTCCACAGATGCTATACAAAACTCACTAACTACATAATTAACGTGGCCACATTTCAGCAGAAACCATACAACTAAATTAAAAGTAATCCTCCACAATTGCAATGGAAATGCAAGATAGTGCTTTAAAAAGACAAAAATCGCGTCTGTTACAGAAACTCTTACCATAGACACTTTTTGCTGTGTTACAGTCTGCTATTTTTTACCTTAGAACAGTCATTGTTTACCTTGTTTCATCCATTTCTGTTGTCTCCACTGATTACTGGAATCACATTTCTAGGGTAAACAAGGTGAAAAAAAGTCTCTTTCCCACCGTCCCATTTTCTGTCAGGGAGGTTTGAAGCAAAGTAGGCCTCCCAATAAGTTTTCTAATCCAGATAAGTAGGGCTAAGATATCTGACAGCTGTTTCACGCTCTTCATCATCATCTGAAACAATCAGTACGCATTAGAGAGTACTTTTCCCTTTACAAAGGTGATAATTAGATAACAAGCTGAGATTAAAGTAATTACAGTTAGACAGCTGGCAAGGCAGCACAGTCATGTTGAAATATTGTTGATACTTCAGCATCTGGTTCTAATAACAGCACAGGCTAAAAGATTTTACATTAATTACAGCACATAATTTAATATAAACATATTTAATTACAATTGATGAGCGATAAACTGTTCAAGAATGACTTAACCCCTTACACATGTCAAAATGATTGGAACTTCATATATATCTTTCCACTTTAGGCACAAGCTGCAGTCAGTATGAAAGGTTAGGAATCTCCACTTCTAAGAAAAGACTCTACCTGGCAAGGTGAATTATTGATGTGTTATTTAAATCCCATTCAAAAACTTGTTAAAAATGATAGCATACTACGGCCTTCAGGACCAGCTCCAGTAAGACATTTAGGTAGAATTGCAGCTAAGCCCAAAATTGCCATCTCAAAAATTCCACTGCAGTCGCCACCCAGCCCAGAGGCACCTAGAGCTCCCTGCAAAGTTTTCCCAAGGATGCTGTCAATTACCCTGATCTTATCAAAGCCAGGCAACACAGAGCCAAGGCTTCCTCCTCTGCCAGTTGGGATCTGGATGCAAGAGCCTGCTCCAAAGGTGCAAGGGACAGCAGATGCATTTGAAACACTTACCAGATAAGATGCCAAACAGACCTAGGGGTGTAGCTGGGAACCCCTCAGAGGTACAGACCCTAAACATTACCTTTCCTTTACTTCTCTCTGACCCCGTCAGGATCGTAGTTTCTTGTATTAAAGGTTGTAGCAAGGTTGCTACAGCTTGAAAAATTACAGCGGTGTCAAAGAATGGTAGAAATGAGACAAGCTAATCCCTCTGAAAGAAGGGAGAAAATGAAGCCTGATTTTCTGGGAACCCATCCTACTCACCAATAGCGTAAGGATCCCTGTTCTTACATTCTCTCCATACATTCCTCCTTTTCAGCCCAGCCTCCTTCTCAAGCCAGGACCACGTGCCCCAGCCCTTGGACCAGAAGCCTGGCTCTACCTTCCTTTCAAACAGAACACCACAAGGCCACCTGCAAGGCTGGCCACGTGTCCTCTTGCAGCCCCAAGGCTCCGTTCCTATCTTCTATCACAGGCTGGCCACGCACATGTATAAAATAAATTATTGCCTTTGGGCTCCTGCCAGACACTCCCCTGAGTCAGCGAACTCTCCGTGCTGTAATTACATCTCTCTTTGCAGGAACATTTTCATGCTTACATCTGACAAAACCAAAGTTGTGTGTCTGACCAGCACTTAACTTATTAAAAAATATCTTCTGACATCTAAAGCTTTTTCAGGTGAAATGATAAAAAAAAAAGCTGAGAGAGGCTGGGTATGTTGTCATCATGTGATAAGTAATACAAATATGAGAAGTGGGCACTGATCACGATGGAGAACCCATTACTGTACTTAACCCATTATAACCAGAACATTAACATCGGCTTCCCCGAGGAAATAAAGTCAAAGATGAAATTAGGATGACCTTAAATGACAGCATATGCCCTCTGCTATAATTTGACTGAGTATCTTTTCACATTTTCTCCCCTCCCGTCACACACGCACACTTCCTGGTACCTTAAGAAAGGCGCAGAAGAAAACAGACCTAAAGCGAAGGTGCAGACGAGCATTAATTCTCTTTCCCAGACCAACCGTCATTACAATTCTGCAGAGAACACAGGATACTTCTGAAGCACACCTTACCCAGCGCTGACCCTTGGTACCTGTAGCGCACGGCCTACCTGGTGTAGGAACAGTTCAGTTAGCACAGTATGTCCAGCCGGCTGTAGGATTTCTGGCCAGGCTGCATCTTAAGAGCCTGTTCCCCAAATCCTACCAGTTTCCTGCTCAAAATAAGGCAGGCATCTAGCATATCACATTATTGGGGAAAAAAAAAAAAAGGCAAAAAAAGCATTAAACATTAAACTTGAGAGAATGCCAGGGAGGACTGTAGTCCCACAACTATAATAATCGTATGTCCCTTACAGGGACCAGGTCAGCAAAGAGAATGAACAGCTCTTGGAAACCAGTGAGCACCGCCAATATTTATTTAAACATCTATATACAAATCTGCTTCTTTCTTATAAATAGTCTCAGATAAAGGCATTGGGTTTCTTCAAAATAATCAATGTTCATCTCCTTGCTCCAACCTTCTTTAGCAATATATAATACATTCCACTTCCCTGGGCAATGACATATGGAAAAAATGAAACATTTCTCTGTGCTGTGGAGCAAACAGCTCCCATTGCTGGGATGCTCAAAATAACAAGCCCTTTGGAACCATTAGCCTAAAAACTGAGTAGGCTGCAATATAATTAATTCAGGAGAAATCATGAAGAACTTAATTTTCTGCACAATTCTTTCCTCGTTTTCTAATCATTCACTTTAAATTTCTGGACAAATGAGTCATTCCACAGATACAGCCAAATGAAGTACAGTAAGTGCTACCTACTTGAGATCCTGTAGCTAAAGAATCATTATTCACTTATTTTCCATTTTATTTACTCCTATAAACGTAACTAACGGCCTCTTAACAATTTTAACGTGTCCAACAGATTTTTCCCATGATAAACATTGTTTTTCTGTTTCAACCAAAATCTCTGCATCTACCCTCCATTTCTGGTAATTATAAGAATTTCTATCTGGTGTTACATCTGGAAGGCCCAAACCACTTAATTACTCGCTTGGACTCACAGCTTCTCCAACTGTCTACTTACTCTTCTGAGCCACAATCAACCAAAACCAAAGCCAAATTCCGCTCATGCCATGCAGGTGAGGCCTAAACACATTTTTCTGCCATTACCCCCGGCGTCCTCAGTGCACTTAGGGAAACAGGATACGTTGTTGGGTTGGTACACAGCAAGGACTTGGCTTCGCTGCCCTGTGCAAACGCACCAGCCATTTCCCCAAACGCTGGTAATTTGTACCGAGCTTGCACAGCTAGTTTCTGTCAGCAAGACCGCAGAAAGATAGGTTGTATCTTTAGCCTGAAGTGACTAGTGCAGAATATACAGTTAGTCTCCTCAGATTTTCTGTTTATCTCAGAAAATGAATATACAGTTAGTCTCCTCAGATTTTCTGTTTATCTCAGAAAATGACGTAACCTCACTATTCTACATGTCCCCTGAGACAAGTAGAAGCTTGCTGAAGCTCTGACATTGGGCTGAAAGAGAGAAAGCATAGCAAAACTGATGTTATTCCACTTGACCATTGCCTCTCGTTACTTAGAACTATGGCAGCCTTTCTTCACTCAGGACAAAGCAGAGAGGTTGAAATACAGAGCTGTGTTACTGCAAACCTAGGCTTGAGAAGGGAGATGGACAGTAAGCAGGGCAGGAGGATGAAGGAGAGGTGATGGGGAGGGAAGGGAAGATGACAGCTTCCCGTCTTTCAGCCCTGGTGGCTATTCTCTGAAGCAACAAACCACGGGTTACCTTTGCAGAAGAGGTTCAGTTCCAGAGAATCTCAAGGTTCAAGAGAGCCTCAGCTCGAGAGAACCCCAAGGTCAAAAAAGGTAGCTAAAAATCCACCTGCAGCTCAAGCTCACCACATCATCGCACATCAGTGGCTGACCTCACCAGCGGTGTCAGGGCAGGACGGGAGGTGGCAGGCATCCACACTGTACTTGGCACTGTGCTGGGCGGTCACTGAGGGGCTTCAGCAGGCTTGGCTTTCTGAACACAAATGTATACAAAGAAAAGGGATGCGCTCTGGGATTTCATCGTGGACTATCACGCTATCAAACCTAAGACCCAAATTTCTTGATTTAACTCTTCTCCTCTACCCAGTCCCCCTGTAGAGGGGAGTATGCTGTGCGGTGCTTTGTCACCTACCAGGGTTAACCCACGGCAATACGAAAACCAGCCTTGCTCCACAGCCAATTCGCAAACTTATCTCACCTTTGTTTCCTCTATTCTGAGTAAACTCTGGCTGGCTTGTCTGCACTGTGGCCGTATGCCACAGACACCTTTTTAATAGTACCTGAACTACTCTGGATGCTTCTGTGTGAGTTATGAATGTAGTAAAAGATTCACCCTTGACTATGATCATTCAAGTGCCTGTGGCAATACTTCAGCCAGATCTAGCATATGAAACAAACTCCACACAAAACATTTTCTGTGTTATTTTTAAAGCAAAATATTTAATAGACCCTGCTTAGACTGTAGCCACACAGACAGCTGAGCTGGCACAAGGCGATTCTTGCACTGGCAGGCACAGCAGGGGGAAAAAGCCAAGAAGTGGAAAGAGGAAAGAACCCCTTACACTGCAGCCACTACAGAAATTGTAACAGGGTTGTCACGCCACCAGAATACCATTTCATGGTACACTGACATGGCAGCAAAGCAACCTGGAAAGTTTCTCGAAACGCCTGTTCCCATGTATGCAGAGCTGTTAGCCCTTAAAGTGCTGCCAACACAGCTGTCTGTGGGGTAACAGCACAAACCCACCGCTAAAAATGGTTCACATTAGGAAGGAAACGAGGAGCGTTTTTTGGTATGGGGATTATTCTGGTTCATAGGTGGTGGCAGCATTGTTTGCCACACTAGTCAAGAGCAACAAAGCAGCAGCAAGAGCAAAGAAGGGAGCCTCCGTCACCTCAGAGCTCAGAGAAGAGCCTCAGCCCTTCACGGACAGCTCCGTTCAGGCTGCCTGGGGATTCGATTCACCGTGCTAGCATTCTTCAGATCCTACCAGCGAAGTGTAACCTAACACAGAAGTGGAAGACAGATGTACGGTATAACTTTGAAACCAACCATGTAAATAAATATACAAACTAATCCCTGTGGAGACACACACATACCTGATCAGGTAATGGTTGATTATAAAATCAAAGTAGCTGTAATTGACAACATGGTTTGCATGCCCATGTCGATCGTTATCCCTCTGTCTCATCTGTAGTTTTGTAAAGTAAGCCCAGGGAGCATGTCATCAATAAAATCCGCCGTCCCCGATTTCACAGCGTAGCTAGCTAACAGATGTTTCTGTGCATTCGTCCCAGAAATCATGATGTAAGTCACATCAACATAATGCTACATTAAAATAATAATAATAAAAAGTACTACCCTGGGCATCACACTTGGTAATTTACGGAGAAATAATCATAGGCCTCAGCTACAGAAATGATAAATATTTGTTGATGAAAATCCTTTATATTGTATACAGAAACAAGGTTTAGGAACACACTTCTGTAATTATAAAAAGCAACAAACCTGTCTTCTCACAATTCAGTCTTTTACCGCTGTCAGAACAATCTGGGCCCAGGAACACTCACTGTCAGATGGTTTTAGGTTCACACCTCTAACACGGCAGCTCCCATGCAAAGGATTCTTGCATCCCTCTCTTCTTCCCACTCCCCCATACACACCACCTGCACGCTGGCACTGTTCATCCCCGCTCTCATTCTGGCTGAGGAGGGACAATGTTTGTTTTGCCACCCAGCACGTCTCTTATTGCACGTGGGATAACTCATAGAATGCGCAAAATATAAATATATAAGCAGAAACAAGAAGACCGAAGATTCAGTCTTATATTTCCTCTTCCATATTCGGACTTTGTTTCCCTAATCTCCTTTATAACCTGTTTTACTTCATGTCCTTCACTTACTGCTGTCTTCTGTTCACCTTCCTGATTACAGAGTAGAGGCATACAATGCAAACCAGTGTCCCATTTTCCTTTTCAGCCTCCAATCAAAACAGACAACCTCAGCCAAACAAAGAAAAAAATAAAAATAAAACCTGAAAACCACATCTGCTCCACAAAGCACTCCAGATGCAATGCCTACTGGCCATGCTGCGATTGTTCTGTGCGACTGCTCATGCCTCTTTAGAGCTGACATGCTTCAGGGCAGAAATTCCTTTGTCTGGCACATTTACCTTTTGTGAAGCACACTGTACACTTCGAGGTGAGCACAGGGCACTCAGTTTTGATGTGGGTTCAAAAAAAAAAAAAAAAAAAGTCATACAAACCAGGTCATCAATAGAGATGAAAACTAAAGACCAGGCTTTGAATGCTTCTTCAGTGGAGAGATTTCAGATAGACAATGCCAACTTATATTCACCAAATCCAACACGACTGAGGGACAAGAGGTGACTTCTAACATCAGGAGGGGGAGAGGTGATACACAAATCTTTATCCAAATGTCCCCAGATTTTGAAGTTCAACTCTAGATCAGCACCTTGCAGTCCATGCTATCTCCAGTGCATGTGGTTTCTTCATCAGGAAGTTTGTGTATTATCTTTTTTTTTCCTCTCTCTTTTTTCTTGTCACAGAATACACAAGTAATGAAGTTCATCTACAAGGACAGAAATTTCATTTAATTATTTACCGTTTAAAATAGATTTGGACTCCGGGTGGGATGTTAAGAGAGGCAATATTTAAAAATTAGCATATTTACCATAACCATTTTAAAGCAATTTGCATCCATCATTTCTTCTTACAGGTTACATATACACTCATGTCCACCCATGTGGACACAGCACAGTACTAAAGAAAGAAAAACTGCATGCGTCTGAGGAGTAGTAGGCAGTTCTGACAGACGTGCTGCAAGGGCAGAGGGACTTCTTAATAAAAAGTAGCTGAAAAGACTTGAGCTGATAGAAGCTGTTGGGCTGTAGCACTGCGTGCTAGCACAGTTTGATCTTTTCCTTCCATTAGAGGAAAATACTGTTGTGCAGCTCTCACAGTAACTAGAAATAGAGCCTGGGAAACAGATCCAGGGCTCTGGCTTTTGCCTTTGCTGAGAGAATGATGCTCCACTTTTTAAAAAAGAAATCCAGCAAGAAAACAGAAGTTTCAGGAAGCTGCAAATGTACATTTACTTAGATAAAATTATTCACAAGCTGAAATAGTGCACTTTAAAAATGTTTTATTTAATTTAATGAAAAAGTATTCATCTTTTTGATAGGTGGTAATTAACCATTATTCTGTCATAAACAGAAAAGAAAGATGTGCCTATGCAGCATTTAACTGAGTATTGTGTTAATCACACTGCAATGACTCAAAACACAAAACTAAAGCAGTGAAGTTTCTTATATGAAGTGTTTCTTTTGCCAAGGAAAAGAGCCCGAACATCTCTGAAACTTAACTCATGATCACATCAATGAACCTTCAATTCAGTTTTACCAAATCCATTCTGAATTAGTCTTGAAGACAAATAAAAGCTGAGCAGTTGTCATGAAGAGAGATTTATGTCATTTACGCTGATATTGAAGATTAAGGTTTAAAAACTTCTCTGCATCCGCAATTTTAAGAAGTTAGGTGCAAACCCCAGATACCTCATGCTTTAAGTTAAATGTTTAGCAGCCATATATTTATCTATCTTAGTAACTGACAGAGAGGTGGGCAGGCTTGGAGCTCTGCAGGGCTGACACGTTGCCATTAGCATGGGGAGAAACAGCAAAGAGAAGGGTTTCTCCACAGTGCTCAGGAGGGTGCCAGAGCTAGCTAACATGCCTGCACATCAGCCTTCCCCACAGGAAAAGTGTTCAATTGAGCTTCTCAGACACCAGTAGCTAAAAACTAACCATGAGATGCACTACTTTCTTCAAAGTAGCAGCCAAGGCTGCCCGCTGATCAGCTAGGTGCAGGGGTAAGGTTCACCAACCAAGTAAAACATTTTACATACAGCATTTGTATTTAAATATAGTTAAAGTGGAAAATGTATGGGTTCAGATATACCGTTTTAAATAGTGTGAAGACAAATAAAGCTTAGACATAAAGATATTCCAGGTCCTTAACTGAATACCTTTAAATTAAAATGATTTTAAAAATACATTTCCCACTTTTCACCAAGTACATGAATACCATGGACTTTCACAGCGGAAGAGAGGTTGTGAAGGACTCAAATGCCGTAAGTTAATGTCTTTGAGTGGATACATAGGCATGGCCGATCCTATGGAAAGCTATGAATTACTTTACAGGCTTTCAAGAGCCCCATGGTAGCTCCAACTCAGTAGTCATATGATTAATATAACAAATCCAGCACTAGATTTTAATTCCATCCTACTTACAGAAAATATACAAGCCAATCTGGCCCAGTTCAGTCTCGCTTGAAACCTCCAGAGAATTATGAATACAGCTATACCATGAGAAAACTCATTTAAAAACAGATTAACATGCAAATCTGGTTTGAGTTATTCAATTTACAGCTTTTATATTTCTCCCCAAAAGTTGAGCAACACATCGACTGTGTTTACAGAAAAGGGCCTGCATGTCTTAAGTGCTACATCTCAGAAACAACTACTGTACCATTTTGCATTTTCTTCAAATGAATGACATAGGAAAGGCAGACAAAAATTGCGGCAGATGGATTTTTCCCTGAAGGTAAAGCCTCATTAAATAAAAGAAACAAAAGAAAAAGGAATTTTACTAAAGGCCTCATTCTAGAAGGAGGAAGAGGTAGTTTGGCCTATGTGGACACAACTCTGTTGTTCAGCATCTTCAAATGCAGATTGTTGTCCGGTCAGATGCCATTAAAGGCAGCAGAAGAGCACTGCACTTGGCAGGAAGTATTCGTTCAGCTGGTATGTGCAATACAAATGAATACAAAGTCCAAAAAAGTGGAAAAGGTGACTCCAAAAGAATCCCAAAGGATTATCTGCATTAGTCTGTAAAAGACGCAGTCTTTATAAGACCCAGCGTATATGAGACACTGAACAAGTTACAGTAACGGTTTTAACAAAAAAGTTAAAGAAAATAGGAAACTATCAGCTATAACAGTGTGAACTTTCAGAAGTAATTCCCCCCCCACCCCTATGTCTAACTGCAAAATGTCTATTTTTACACAAAAACAAAAATTGAAAAAAAAAAAAAAAGTTTTCTTCCCCAGTCTGTAACTTACCACTCCTATCACTCTTACTACACCTTTAGTCCTGAAGCTGGCTTGGGACACTAAAACACCCAAATCTGAGCTCTGCTTGCACACTACATACTTGATAAGCGAAACTGCAGAGACTGACAAGAACCCAGAAATCAGGACTGGTGAACCTGACACCAGAATCACAAAATTGATGCCTGTGCCCATCCCAAATTCTCATCAGAAAAGGAAGCCTTCCTTACCCCCTCAGGAACCTGGTTAATGAGACCCTGGATTACCTGAACTGTAACCACATCGCGTTGGAAGACAGTCCCCCACGTCAGGAAAACATGAGAACAAGGACCAGGAAAAACAAAGATGCAACAGAGCTCTACACTGGCTGTGCACAGCGTAAGGCTTGCGTGAGGTTTGTGCAGGACAGTCAGCTGAAGCTGAATCAGGGAAGGGCAAGGAAAACATACTGAAGAGTTCAGAGCCACCACTCGGGTTCCTTTGACTGAAAGTGCACACGCGGTTTGCTAACCCAGTCCACAGAGACTGAGATATGAAGTATTACTCTTGATTTAGGATGCCAATGCTCCTAGCTATCATTCCTCATTGATGTTACTGCCATCTCCAGCTGGCTAGAGGATACTAAAAATGAGGTGTTACAAGTAATTAGGATTGCATTTGCATTGTACAGAAGCCAAAATTTAGTCTATGAAGGACAGGCAGTGAAAGAGCACCTAGAACTTACCTGGGTATTTAAAGAATATCAGGCGGCTACATGAAAACTGCATCAAATCCCATTGCTCATCTCCATCCCAAGCTGTGCAACACACCAAAGACTGAAGACATGAAGTGGCATTTACTGGAAGTATGTTCAAACACAATTTCAAACTCTGTATCTTATTTTTGTACGTTAATTTTTAACTATAAATTCTGAAATCACTACATTGAGCCCTGCTGGTAACACCGAGTAAAGGTGTATTTAAAATGTCTTTGGTGCTGAGATAAAAGTGGTAAATTTAGGATGCAATGCCTTCATAGAGACAGTGGAGTAGTGGAAAGGCAAGGGAAGATTCAGAGTGACCCAAACCTCGAGACTAAGCTCTGGGAGCCTCCCAGCTGCAGAGCACAGCTTGGCAGTCTGCAGAGGACTGGAGAAGAGGGCTGCAGTGCAAGCTGCCAGGCAAAACAATGAACTTCGAGCAACCCACAGGAGCTGCATCCCCGCTTCAGGGGCAAAGGGAATCACTGAGCAATTCCCAGGGTACTGAAGGCTTGTGTCAGCCAACACTGCATGCTTCTGACAGATCAAAGTGGTCCAAAAATCAGAAACTGAGCTTCCAAAAGTGAGCAATGCCACAAGTGTTGAGAGTTTTGCTAAATGCCACTGCAGACATGCAAATCAAAATAGATCTGGATTACTTGTTTTGTTGGGTTTAAGTGTATTCAGTGGAAACACAGAACTGTGAAATTAAGAACATTCAAGAGCAAAGGCGATTTACAAAGATATCCCTGCAGATGGCCAGCATGTGTTTCTCTCAAGTCTTCATCTTATTAGCTGTATACTTTCCCAAAATCATAATATCTACACTAAAATATGAATTACCTCAATAGATTTAAGCCACGTACTCAACTTCTCTGCTAGAAGAATCAAAGATCTGGTACCTACATTAATCTAACGAAATGCGTTCCAACTTAAGACTGAAATTCTTTATCTTTTTTGAAATATACAATGACAAAATGGAATGTCCTATTAATATTAAAGGACAGTAACTAGTAAAAGTCAGATAGTTCAAAGTTAAATAGAATGATCTGCTGTCCCTAAGCACTGATACACATATTCACAGTAACATCTAAAAACCTATCTGTTCTAACCTCAGCAGAGCAGTACAGTTGCTAATTGAACATGGAGAATGGGTTTGTTCCGTCAGATGTGCTCGTTTCTCCTAAGAACACCCTATGGAATATCAAATGTACTAAATATAGCTGTCAACATTAAAAGCATGCAACTTGAAAGTGCTATTAAAGAGCTAAGTGTACTTCACTTGGCATTATAAAGCCCAAGCCCTCTTTAAACATACATCATGTTATTGGAGACAATTCACATTAATGCAAAAATCATCATTCTTAATTTATTTTACAAGACATGTCTAGGCTATTTCCAGGCTCAGGAGTTCCTCAATCTCTCCTAGGTTTACTGGTAATTACTTAAATGAATCAATACTGTTCCAAGTAGGACAAAAATAGAGATTTTACTGTAGCAAATGAATGTATTAGTTTCCCATCCCAAACCAACTGCTTCCAGGTAAAGCTTCAAAACAAGAAGTGATGCAACGTGTATAAGTGTTCACCCATATGTTGTTCTATTTTATTTGCTACTGCAGTGTCTAGGTGCTATAATTTATTTTTTTACCTTGAATAAATTGCCTGTGTAATTATGACAGGCTTTTAGTAAGGAACGCTGGAAGACTCCTAGGAAAGCCTCTGTGCAGTGGTAGAGGCTACTTGCTTTTCCTCCTGTAAATACACACTAGATTTGTTGGGGAAAAAAAAAATAGCAAAATGGAAGTATGAATGTATCTAGAAGTAACTAGGCCTGAGGAACAGCTCACTAAAATCACAAGCATTGTTCATACATCATACACAGTTACCGTGTGTCTGCTTCCTTTCACTAGCCTCTTGCTTCCATCTCTACAATTCCATCCAAATTAACAGCACCCCACAGATCCTGTTCAAGAGTAAATTTAACGTGAGTAGCGGATACTTTGGTTTCTGTCAGAGCTCTCAGTAGCACTGATGGAAGCTCAATTCACTGATGAATACTGGAGTTAAGCACCACTACTGGAAGTAATAACATAAAATACATTGGGCAAAACATTTTCATTTAACATGACCCCTACCGTGTACCTTTGTTAGTCTGCTTGCTTGTAAAACATGCAAAATTCATTTCAAAGACACATGATTGTAAGCAACATGGTATTAAGCACAGCAAGCAAGTCATGCATCTTCCTTAAATTTCTCCTCCTGCTAGTTTTTGAGTTTATACAATTTTAGCTACTTCATTTCTACCCTAAAGAATGCATTGAGATCACTCATTTTAAAAACACCTCAGCTTGAACATAAGATGCGATTCAAAGAAATACAAAGAAAACACCCCAAAACACAAACCAACAACAAAACAACATGCCTTCCAAGAATAACATCCAGTCTTCCCTTAACTAACAGGATTGCTACTCAAGTCATACAGCAAAATTAGCCCAGGCATAAAACAGAGAGAGACTGTGGAAAACAGCCTATGAATTCAAGCACGGGTTTTGTAACCCCGAGGTGTTTTGCTTCCAACAAACAAGATAAATAAATGGCTTGATCACCTAACACATATTTGCAAACAAGATTTGTTTTTGGAAAGAAGAAAAAAGTTCTCTTTGCAATAAATGGGTCATCTGAAATCGCTGCCAAAATCCCACAGACCAGCAATGTCTCTTCTATAATTTAGAATACTCCTTGGTAGGGCACTAATGAAAAAACAACTAATTATTACACTGTACCATAGTAACTGAAACGTTCAGGTTATTAACGTCAGCATGGTCTAAAAAGGAAAACATACCTAGAGCAAAATAGTAAACTTATGAAAGCAAATCCCCCCACGCAGATAAAGCCTACCTAATATTCATGTTAAACTTTGATCTTTTCTTCCAACCAAGGCTGATCCAAGCAAGAAAAAATAATAATAATAAAAAAATCACTGCAGAGGAAAGAAGACCTACAAAAGCATAAGCTATTATCCAGAAAAGATTTCTCCCTTGTTTACTCTGTAAACCACACATTATTCGAGCCAAATCCCACAGGCCTTGTTTTTGTCAAGTTTCCCACTGACTTCAGAAGCCATTTTGCCTAGATCTTCCTCAGTCGGGAGAGACAAATCCAATCTTTCCCTGACACACAGCAGAACCCTCTCATGTAGCTCATCATCTCTTTATTATTGTTTGCCGTCAGAGCGCGGCGACTTCTGTATGGTTACGGTTTTCCCATTACAAGCATGCGATGAGGAACAGTCGAACTCTGATTAGATATTACAAAACCTTCTCGGAGGGCTTTCTGAACCGCAGCCAGCGGGATTCCCCGCAGCACTAAGGGCCAGCCTTGCTCCCACCACAGTCTGTGGGAGGTGTGCCAAGGATCTAAGTGGCATTATGACGGGTCTCCAACAGCAGATATTACCCATCGCACTCCAGACTTGATTAAAGACTTCCCCACCTGCAAGTATATAATAAATAAAGGGCTTAATTGCGCAATTAATTATAAGGGCTTTTAATCCGCAATAGACAGCGCCATAGGTTTTAGGTAGCCCACACAGACCAAGCAATTCATTAGATCAATATTTGCTTGACATCAGTTTACAGCAGGGTTGCAGGGGGACTCTCTTTCCTCAAGAATCAGTGAGGACAACAGGAAGCAATAAAATAAAGTGAAATCGAAAGAATGCCACCACGATCCAGGCCTACAGACAGAAATAATTTCACACTGCGTACACATGCTTCCAACAAAGGTTTTCTCAAAAATATATGCATAACGGGCAGTCATTTTGGAATAGTAAGTAAGCTACTAGACTTCTCCTCTTCCAAGGCACCAGGCAGAGATGTAGCAGTGTACACAAGTGGGGTGTAAAGTCAATGGGATTACATTTTCCTAATTATTTTCTGCTTGAGGTTTACATCACATACACAAAATGAGATCAGCCGGGACTTGCCTCTCTAACAAATCACTCAGACTTAAACATTGCTCAGATAAACAAAAGGGGGGGCAAGGCTGAGAAAAGGCAGGGAAGTGCTTCTTCAATCACAGTTGCAAGGAACAAAAACCTGGAGGGGGAAAAAAGCTGTTGGACCGCCACCAAATCTCCCCCCACTAGAGACAAGAGCCCATCTGCTGAGCTCTGCAACTTAGCTTTAACTACCATTCAGCTCGCGTCTCTGCAGAGATCAATCTACAGAGCTGGCAGATGGACCCCTGCTTCCCTGAGTCGCTGTGTTATTTGTTTAATAAATTTAATTAATATCCATACTGCATTGGATTGCTCCCAGAAAGGGGGCTGCAGCTCTCTCTTTCCCCGATAGCAACATGATGAGTGATTTCCCAGAAAAGACCAGATAACAGTACCCCCAGGCCACTGAAAAATTAAAAGTGCCATGTGCTTACATTACTTTGCATGTATTAATTTTTGCGGTGCACTAATTTGTTCTCACAGCCTATTTTAACTTTACAAAAGTACGGGATTTTCAGAAAGTCATAACTCATTGTGGTTTATATCACTTACAAAATTAGTCGGAAAGAAAAAAAGCATCAAATCTAATTGGATTTCAAAATATTTTCTCTATTTGCAAGAAAGAAACAAATTGTTAATGAGGGTGTCTCCTCAGGCAATATGTATTGTCACAGCTTCTGCCAACAAGTTACAGGCATTCAGGGTCATGTTGGACATGCTATACGTCAATGCTCGAGAACATACTTATTTTAACCAATAAAGACATATTCAGCCCACATGAAACAAATTTTAAAGCGTGAAGGATAAAGGAAAACAAAACTACTAGCAATTTTTTTTACAGTGAAAAACATAATGAAACAACACGTGCTAAGATATTCCGGTAGAAAGAGGAAACATAAGACATGCACAAGTGCTGAGAACAAAAATATTGTCTTCAATATCAGCACCTCACGCCTGCCTCATTTAAACTGTTTTCATTTTTCATCTTAAAAATTACATTGAGGCATAAGTAAAAGAATGATTTCAGTCAAGCCTATTTAGCTCCTACAGTTGTGCTAAATGGACACGCTTCTGTTTGGGCCCCCATTTCCTTGTTAATTCGCCTTATATTGGGAATATTTCACACCTGAGATTATTAGCTCAACTCCAGCAGCAGGTGTCCTAGAGGATACTGCAGGCTTGCCAATGTTATCATCGGCATCTAACGGGACTCCTTTTTCCAGAAGTAGCTGTGGCAGGAAAGGTTAAGCACACTTAAGTATTTCCCTCTGCCTCTGGGAAGGGTGAGAGGCACCCATCCCTAAGGTCAGCCAGCACAGCTGCTCCTGCGACCAAAGCTCAAGCCCAATTCACCTGGAGTCAGCTTTATTTATTCAAACAGCTTAAACATGAGGCCTTGGCTAACTTAGGTGACCATGAATGAAGAGAAAAAAAGAGACAATTCTGCAGACAAGTCTGAAGAGGTCTATAGCTGCTTTCAGTTAACTGCCCTCCAGTTAACTCTCCTCGCAGCTCGTCTATCTGTACACATTAACCTTTCCCACCACTGCTGCCATTTTCATAGCAGATGTCTAACCTTACCTTCAGAAGGCGAAATAGTAAAAATGCCACTGACCATGGGTATTCCACCACCAGAGACAGCAGTGATATGAGCCAGGAAAACAAGGGTTAGCACACTTGAGTGGTGTCTAAAACCCAATTACCTTCTAGTTAGAGAATGAAGTTCACTTGTTGATAGAGGACCAGGGAAGGCAGCCCTGCACGGAAAGGAGAACAAGTGAAAGGACCTACACAGAGCAGTCAAACACTCCTCTGTGTATTCTGGCTGCATGCTTTCTAGCTGCGGCTCCTGCAGGAGCGGGACAGGACCAGCCCCAGGACACAGCCTGGCGGCGTCCCCAGCCATAGAAGAGGGAGCTGGGGCACAGGGAGGTACCTGAGAACGAGAGCTGCCGCAGGGGTCACTCTTTGGAATTTGCTGCCTTCCAGATCTCAAGTACCGCTAAACGCATCACTCACTGAAGGACTGTTTCAAAGAGGTGTTCAGTGCAAAAGGAACAAACTTGTACGGCTCAAGAAAGGTCGGCACGCGCATCAGCGGATTTGATTTTTGATTTTTATTTTTGCAAGTCTGGGGCATTAGGGTGTGTTCTGAAAGAAATTAAGACTTCTCCTTCCCCCCTTTAATATTATATTGGAACAATCCTCATGCTATGGGCTCTAAATAGTTTTATCGAACACCTTATTGTTTACCATTCACCTGGAGAAAGAAGCCTAAAACAATAATATTTTCTCTCGTACCTCTAACTTTCTAAAATATTTCTGAAGTCAAATGACAAGCCAAATAATGACTGGCTACCAAATATATCCAGAGTATTTTTATTCACTAGTCTTACTGTGATTTTCACACAAGTATTGCTTACTATTCCTGTCCTGTGAGCAGGGAAGTTGAGATGCAAAGGGACAGCAACTTGCCACTGTCACCCCGCAAGGTCAGCAGCACACCCAAAAGCAGAGCCCTCACATTCACTGCCTCTTGTCCTGAAACTCTTCCTTGGCAGGGTCTAGAAAGACCAGGCTACTTATCTGGACTCTTGAATATAATGAACATCGAGAATAATGCAGGATTTTGTTTGTTTGTTTTAACAGGATTAGCACTTGAGAGCGTTGGAAAGAAGAATACTGTTGAAGCAGTGATTGACACAGTATATCCCATTAATTCCAAGAGCTTCAAAATTAGGTACTTTGCATATACAGCATTACATCCCTCAAAGTAACTGTGCCACTCTTAAATTGAGTAGATTTGATAACCCAAGAAATGAAAATCCTGCCTATAACCCCAGAAAGGCATTGCCCAGTCCTGGTCAAAATTCCAAACTACTAAAAATGCCCCTGAGCCATGACAGTGAAAGCCTACGGGGTGTGAGCACACTTCATCCTTTGTGCAGAAGACATCACCGACTTCTCTGCCAGGAAATTACGGGAGGCCGCAGACCCTGTCTATTAAGAGCAAGATGCAATGGACTCACCATTTCCCATAGGCTATGAATGCCTTGTAACTTGCGACTTGACGTAGAGGAGAAGTTTCTAGCTCTGTTTTTCACTGCCTTGGCAACCTCATTTCCTTACTATGATTCAGTTTTGTTTGCCAAAGGGAGGCAGGTCATTCGTTGTCTCATCATACTGAGCTGCCTCAATATGATTAAGTTCTTTTTTTTAAGCCTCATTTCTCCCTCCATAACATTTTCGTAAATTGCTATTTATCATCCTCTAAACCTGAAATGAAAAATGTCTTGAGTGACTCCTATATTTCATTTCCCAAAATAAAATGAAAATAAGATTTAGAACACTGCAGGGAAAAGAAGGTGGAAGAAAACTTTCTGTTTGATGGAAAATTCTCTTTGTGAACAAATCATTTTGCTTTGTAGGGGGATTTAAGGATTTTTGGAGGAGGTAGCTTACGTTTTTTGGTTTGTCAGCTTCCCCCTGAACACTATAACATCAGCTTAAGGATCTACTTTAAAAAAAGAAAAAAAGAGTCAGAAGTTCCAGGCATCAAGTTTATACTCAGGCATCTGAAAAAGGAAATTAAATTTTAATGCAACATAAACTTTAAGATCAATATTGTCTAAATGAGATTCATGCAGTTATATTCATGACAAGCAGATTTCTTGGACCAAAAATCTGTCTACATTCATAGCAGTACTAATTTTCTACAACATACCACATACTCGTAATGGTATATGAGTTAATCAGACTACAGCTGCCTAAATTTATTTTCAAGTTCTCAATGATATGTTATTAATTGGAAGACTAATTCACCTGACAGCTATTAAGAGACACAATAACATTATTCATATTCCCCTGTGAAGTTATATGCATGCAAAATATTGAAGAAAGCACAGAAAAGCAGTCATCTATATAACAGATATATTGTAAAACCCACACAAGCTACACTTAGAAGACATTAAGCCTAAATCTCTCTTTAACAGATTTACATCTGACCTTTTTTCTCCCCCCAGCCCATATATTCAATGAGTTTTTACATTCAGGAATGTGCAGTCCTTTCCAAGTAGGATTTACATTTTGCAAATCTCCAAACACTAAGAAACAAGGAAAGGTAGGGTTGCTATTAAAAAAAAAGACCAAATGCTGGAAAATTGAAGGAAATGTAGAGAAGGGGACTTTTTCATGCAGTGAAAGCATGGAAGCAATAATTCCACCTTGTAACTTCTGTCAGTATATTCTGCTTTTTTCTTGTATGGAAATTTTGCCTTCTGTGAGCTGTGTGGACTAATCATGAGGTAAAGAATTTTTCAAAAACTACTTTTTTCAAATACTATGGAGAGAGAAAAAGTCCTTTGTAAAAGTAAATGAATTAACAGATCCTTCCCTTGCCCCCTCCCCCCCAAAAAAAATCAATTACAGATTGAATTGATAACGCAGCTTCCAGAACCATGAAAAAAAAGCTGATTCTTTCAATATTTGATTTTTCTCATGATTTTTCTTTTATTTTTTTTTTTTTGGGGGGGGGGAAAGGGGGGATCTGTGTGTCTCTGCGTTTGTTGGCTTTTTACTTATTTATTTATTAACAGTTTTCATGTAAGTAGAGGATTTAAAATTAACTGTGATCCAATTCATCTGTTACTGGAAAAATTGCGGTTTAATGATTAACTTCACTCAGCACCGTCCCTGCTTAGCAGTTAATTACATGACCGTATACACTACAACAAAGCAGTGATATTCCCCTGTATGTTATTCTGTGGACGTAATCAGTACAAAAGTTTGTAAGAGGAGCAATCACAAAGGCTCCAGGTGTCGTTGTGAACTTAAACAGAGGCAGGCAGAAATCTGGGGGTTAGACTGGGAGAAGTCAGGGAGAGAAAATGCCACGCTTCAGAACATGACCCAGTCCCCCTTTCTTTTCCCCCCATCTCATTCTGAGCAGATCACTTGGAAAGTTTGTTAGAGCTGTCTCACCTTATTCAGCCGATGCTACCAACTGCTAGAGAAAGACAGGATCCTACCATTAACATCGCTGAGTATCTTTAATCTCCATTGCAGACAACACTGCTAGACCAGGGACGTTTTCCACAGGCTCACATAATACTGCTACTCTAAGGTCAACCACCAATTCAAACGAAATAGCTAATGGAAGAATTTACCACGAAAAGGAAGCTCTGTCTGTCCTTAGGGCAGGGAGGTGGCACCGACATGAAAGGTAAGTCAAATGTCAGCTCAGGAGAGCAAGCGGAGCTTCAAGCTAATCTCTCATCACGTTATCAAAGCTAGAAAATTAATTTCTTTACATTAAAAGATAAAAGAGACAATTTAATGCTCAGACAGTACCATTACAATATAACTGACAAACAACGATATGCTTTGACAATATGACAAACATACACATTGGCTGCTACAAAAATATCAGCTAGAAGCTCTTCCTCAGTATTTAAGTGTCAAATGGACTTTTCAGAGATGGAAAATCACTGAGAAATGGACAAATTCCTAACTGTGGAGTTCCAGGGTCCAGCTGCTTAATTTCACCAAACACAAATGCAAACTGGCTGAAACCAAAGGTCATAGGGCGATGAAGAAAGTCTTGTAAATTTGGACGTGCTCAAACAATGAGGCATCTAAGGCTGATTTATAACTCATCTACTTGGGACTCTGCTAAGCAGCAGTGGGCACTTATTTACACATTTGGAAGGGAACATAATGTTAGTGTAAGTGCCTTTACCATACAAGTAGTATGAGGAAAGAGCTGGTAAGGACAATAGTACTTTTCCCAGACATTATCGACCCTACTTGATTATTTATTTATTTATTGGACTCTGGGATTCACTCCAGATTAAAGTTACTAATACAGGGAAGAAAGAAAAAGTGAGAAAGAGAAGAAAAGTCAATCCCATGTTCCAAAAGCTCCACACAGAGGCCGTAACTAGAAGTGGAGAACGGGGAGCTCCTGCAACAGACAGTGACAGTTTCTAGGAGTGGTAACAACAAAAACTCTTCCTGAGGTCTGGTGAGTGGACATTACACCACCTGGGAGATGAATCATCGTTTACAGAACTCAAATGTCCTTAATAAGGATGAGCTTATGGTAATAATGCAATCTGACAGGCTGACATTCCCTGTTACTGACTTTTGAGGTCACTCAGAGCCTTTTTATATAACTGCTTTTTCTCCATAGCCCTCCTAATGTATTGAGTACTACACCACCACCACAAACAGACTTCTACCACTACTGTACCCAAATTATCTCAATCGCTCTAGGCAATCAAAAACGAGTAGAAACTTCAGAAAGCAGATGCACAGAGAAAAAACTTGGTGTGAAAGTATGCTAGTTCACAACTTTGGGGAAGACAAGGTAATATAAAGTTGCCACTGCCCAATTAGGATGCAAGATTTCCAATTTCTGTTCCCATCACACTTACAGCCAGAAGTAAACAGGCAACACTAATGATAAATGTAGTTGCCTAATATTGTTTTCATTAATCCATTCACAGATTATTCAAACAGTTCCACTTCTAGGATGCCTCAGGTTAAACATACGAAGTAGTCAGTGGAAAGTGGGGATATGCATGCATTCTGCATATGTTTAAGAACTTGGAGTAAAGCCTCATAAAGCCACCACGTGCTGCTAAATATTGAAAAACAGTATTTTTGTAAACATAAAAGACACAAAGCATCAGTTTATTGCATCGCTTTTAAAATCAGTTATTTAGTACAGCTCAAACAAGAAATACAGAAGTAGCAGCGCTACCACAAGACGTGGCAGTTGCCCATCAGGTGTTATTACAGACTTCAAGTCAGCATGTCTCGACTCACACTCTGCTGTAGTCAAACGTGCTCAGGTCTCCCTTCACCCCGTTTCCAGACCCCCTACATAAGTAGGGATTGCATCAGTAGGAGAAGCTTGTTTTATCCCACCAGGTGAACACTGAATGCACAGCAACTGTTTTTGTGATTCTGAACATCCATCTGCTCAGAAGGAACTGAGACAGCTCCAACATTTTGTGTGAGCCTTCAAAATGCCAACAAGTGAGACTCCTCAGCCATGCTACAAACTGATACACCTTCTAAAAGAGGAAGATCCATTACCAAGCTCTTTGGCAAATTACTATCTTTCTCACCTGGATTTCCTTTCTTTTGGACAATATTATTTAACGAAGCTGTGGAGGCTGGATGCTAGATGGACTCCACAGCATTCCTGTGGGATTTCTGGCCAAACAGTAACCTGAAACTCAATCTGCCAACAAAGTTAAAAAAACAAACAAACAACAATAAGAGAATAAATATTTCTGCAACATAAATAAAAGTTCAGTGCTATTTGTTAAGTGACAGCATGGGGTGAACTGTTTCATGTTGCTCAAAATCAATTTCATACTGAATAGTCTGACTAAATTTTTCACGTCAAAAAGTAATCTTTGCAAAAGACACTCTCTGATTTATACCACTTTACTAAAAGTTAAAGTGGGAAAAAAAAATCACTGACACATAAGGTTTCCCATTTAAAATACTTATACATCACCACTGGGCAACCATTAAGGACTTTCTTTGGAAAGAACAAAGTAGGAGGATACGTTCTAAATACTGGATGAAAACCAAACAGTGGATTCCACAGAGGCACTGCTCTGAGCAGAGCATTACGCTGGGACAAGGCAGCGAAATGAGCTTAAAACCACTCTTACTCCCAACTGTCACTGTTTTGTGCCCCCCCCTCCCCACCCTGTCCCACGTGCCATCATCTCTGCCCCAGCTCCAAACAGCTTGATTCCAGTAAAACACACGGTAGCTTTATGCAATGCTAGCCTCATGGCTAAATACATCTTGTGCCTATTTGGTAAGGTACTGGTATCCCCAAACAGTATGTCCCCAGTCCTGGACAAACAGCCATGGAATGGCTAGCCCACAGACCTTCTTAAATTCAGCCTGACTTTGTAGCCTGATGTTTCACAAGGAACTTAGCTGTTCGTGGAAGTGCCATAAATAACGGAGTGCATTTACTCCTCTGCTCTTTTCTCATCAAACCAGGGCAGTCTCTTGATTTTTCTTGGTGGGTTTCTCCACTTCCATCAAACTGACTCTTCCTTCCTCCAAGTCCCGTCCTCCTGAGTGCACTTGGACACCAAACACAGGCCCTACTGTACTGTGTAAGCCAAACCAGAAAAAGTACCCCAATGCACATCTCTAATAGGTAAATCAGGCAGAGAAATCCTGAAGTCCCTGAAAAAGATAGCACAGGGCCAGGCCTGCATTTTGCCTTCACAGAGCTGGCCATTCTTGAAATTGTGTCTGTTTGAATCCATTTTTTTCCTCTCTGGAAGTATTCTTCTCTTAGATTTTGGATAGGAGAATTCAGAATTAACTTGGAAGTATACTAATAATTATACTAATAATTATACTACTAATAAAATATACTAATAAGCAAACTTCATTTAAAGAGCAGGTCAAAATGTCTTTATTACACTTTTATGTCCTTGAGAAATGCAAAACGAACAGGTCTTCAGCTTCTTTAAACAACGCTATGGAAACATGGTATTTCGAAATTAAAACCTTTCTAGCAGCCTCACAGAAGTTAACTTTACGTCCAAGCATAGGATCAGATTTCCACATTCATAAGAAACAGCTTACAGGATGATCCAGACTTTGCCCAAGCTCTTCCACATTATAAACCCTGCAGGTATACGACACATGCTCTAGAACCTGCAGGAGCTGCTTCCTGGTAGAACTGAATATATTCATTATAAAGATCAATTACCTTAAGTGAAAGAAAGCTTTTCTTCTTGCAATTAACTGCCACTTCTGCACTTACTGGAATGCATCCTTACTCATCCTTACTTAAGAACTGGGGTTCCAAGAGATGCCTAGGGCTCTGAACTGGGGCTTCCTTTTGGTCCACAGTTGGCAAAGTAGCAGCAAACCCTTAAACACTGCCTAAGTCACTCGTTGTGCAAGGAAGAGCAGAGCCACGCTTCCACGCGCGGTCTGGGAACCAATCGGCTTGTGCAGTGTGGCTGCTGATGAATTGCCACCTCTCTCTGAAGAGCAAAGACTGCTGGCTTGTGAAGCTTATTTTTAACTGATAGTTAACTTTAACTTACAGTTATATCTTAATTTATAGTTATTTAAAATTTAATTACAGTCATGTCACTCAAAGCTTTGTATGGGCTTTCGTTTTTAATGGTAGACATAAATCAGTAAAATAAATTAAGTGCCGCTGACTGCTACATAGTTATACGGCAAATTAATGAAATCACTCAGGGGTACGCAGGAATATAGGCACAAACAATACTGAATCCAACAAGTGGCGCAAGCGCACTATCAAACTTGTCGTGCAGCCACGAGGAAAGCCACTGGAACGCCTTGAAAGACGGCGACCTGCTTATATGAGGTAGCTGCAAGCCCAAGGCTCAGGTGTTAACCCATGTCTTAGCAACCATGCTGCACTTGCTGGGGCACTTTTCTCCCAGTTTTCCAGGCAGTTTTATGCTCTCTCTTTTTTTATACAGTCTTTCGTTAATTTAAAATTCATCCTCTTTGTACCCAGTTTACAGGTGCACCTCTTGTGCAGCCTTGAAGAATACCATACTTCAAGGCTGTCTTTTGGAAACAGCACGTTACTGTCTGAGGCCTTTTGGAGGGTTTTTGCTGCAGCTTATTCCCCTTTTGTGGCTGCTTTTCACAATCCAAGTGCATGCAAAATAACCCATCCTAACAGGCATTCAGCTCACGCTACAGTGTTCCTATTTACACGCCAAGACAGCCACGCTATCTTACATCTTGAAGCAATGCTGGAAGCAGCAGGACACACTCTGTGATTCTAGAAGCGAAACTTTCCTCCACGTCTCCACTGATCCAATTCCTAAGTTTTGTGAAACTATCCTGAATTAAAGGAGTAATACTCTTCTGGAGATGACGGTTTCCTAATAAAACGTAAGGCAGTCATTCTGACCCCTTATTGTGATGTTGGGTCTCTTTTCTAAAGACTGGGTATATTAACCCTGGTGTCCCAGCCCAATCTTGAAATGGATATTGCAGCTAACTTCTGGCTAGGTAAATAGCCTACCCATTTACAGTTGATCTGCTTTTTTGTTTGTTTTGTTGTCCTTGTTGGTTGGTTGCCTTTTTGCTTCCCGTCCTAAAATGTTATGTAGTCCTACTGCTCACTGTTAAACAGCTTCTGAGTTTCACCACCGAGGTGCCACATGTCAAGGGTGGATGGAGTGATCCTTTTATATCAATTAGCAATTACTGTAAAGTGCTTTGGGGTGAAATGCCACAAAGGATTAGAACTTCAAGGGAAGAATAAGCAGCAGGAGCACATGAACTCATAAATGGCATAGATCCTATTTTATGTAAATTGCCCTAGTAATAAAGAATGAGCAAAAGGTCAGATAAATACAGAAAATGCCATATAAGCAGAGTAGTCTCTAAATAGAATGTTTTTTCCTGTTTTCTCAGGCACTGGCACGTCTCTAGACCAATAGCTCCCTCATCTGAGCATCTGTAATATTCAGTAATACAATATTCTTGGGTTTTATCATCCTGTGAGCTGATTTCATTCCAGGCTAACAGCCTGAGCATGTAAAATCCATCACAGGAGGATATGAATCTTCCCCAGATTTGGTAACAAAAGAAAACCTCAAACAAACATCTCTCCTCTTACCAAGACATGCGCACATGCTCCCCACACACCTAGTCCCAGGAATATCACTAATCTTGGAACATTTTTACACAGGATTTACACAGGCTGGAACACACCAATAAAGGAACAAACATTCATAGCTGAGCAGCCTTGCCATTTGAGAAATTGCAGTTCCATTCTAAAGAAAACACACTTTCCTTTTTCGCATTTTCATACTGTAATAAACAACCTTGCATTAGCTTTGAGATATACATGACAGTGTTTTCTCCAAAATATGTAAAAGGGAAGCAAGAAAATAGGTCACCAATAAAAGTAATAGATTGGTTCTTCTACCAAAACATCAGATCAATGTTTCCTTAAATAGCAGCTAAAAGCTGAAGTGAAAAAACTTCTGCTGCTCACATCTGAAGTTTAAAAGCCATAGAAATGAAGGATCATTGGCCTAAAAATTGACTAGAGGCAAAACATAACTAGCAAGGACACAGCATGTCACTTTTTATTCTGAGTTTTCACATTAGTTTGGCATTACATATTCAAAATCAAAGCAACCTGTTCTATATGGTTAACAACATGGCTTTTCACAGCACCAACAGTTCATGTGCTAGCTCTTTCAGGTTCGCCTTTACCCTTATACAACTTCTCACTCAAAGCCAAAAAATGGCATATGAAGAGCAAATTATACACAGTGCTTAGAGGAGCACTTAAAGGCATCCCCCGAGCATGCAACCAAACACTTCATTAATAGCACAAAAGGACTTTCATTATATCTAATACTTTAATGATACTTTCTGAGGAGTAAACACTACAGTAGGAACTAGTGAACAAAACACCTTAGAGATACCCCAAACTCTGTAAAACAAACTAATATTCTTCCCATTTTATTTAAAAAAATAAAGAAAGAAAAGAAAAAAAGAGACCCAATGCCATGTATCTTAGTTAGTGTGTTTTTCAGACAGTGCATCTATACAATTTCTACATCATTAACTCTTCTTCCTGTGTTTCCAAATGTCTTGCAGTTCTGCTGGGTAAGCATTAGTTCCTTCACATTGTTAGATATGCTGCCTTTCATACACAAGATATTTGACTTTCTTGGTTATTTAATGCACAGCTACTGTGGCTGGAAAAAAAAAGCAGCAGCATAAAAAAGATCTCTAAACTATTTCGCCTTTGGAGACAAATTCACTCTTTTTAGATGGGTAGGTTAAAACTGACACTTAAAAAAATCAAACGAGAAAGCAATCTCTCACTAAAACGAAGAACTGCAAATCAGCAGATAAAAATTTCCCAATTCTGTCACAGAATGGCTGTATTACCGCAAACGAGAAACTACTCTGTCTTTTTGTACCTATAATACGGGTAATGCCTCTTCCTGAAGTCTCAGAGATGTTACGATGCTTCATTTGTTAATACTCAAAAGTGTTCCTGTCCGCACCCACCCAGGTAGATGGGATAGTCATTATATCCTGGCACTACAGATGTTTTATGCAGGCATTTAACCATTTTCTTCCATTTATATAGTACCAATCATTAAAAAAAAATAATATGCAGAGACTAAGTTTCAAACATAACCACCACATAAAACACCACAGGCCTAGCAGTGACTTGAGCCGACACTGTTGAATGCTGAAGAAACGTTACAGAAAGCATCAGTACTACACTGGATATTGGAAAACATTTCTGCTCAGCACCTGACTATCACATCTGGAAGTTACACACGAAACACCTTTCCCTGGCTCCAGCACTGCTGCCCAGCTCTGCCTCTACACCAGCATCCAGCCTCTGTCGTCTACAGCCCCCCTGCCAGCTAAAGGCAACACGCTGCTCAGGAGAAAAGACCGGGTAAGCCCTCCTGACGGCCCGCATGGGTTTCAATCATTCTGTCTTCTTTTACTGTTTATTCAGAGAGCCTACGAGGCTCAGGCATTTGATGAGAGCTCCAACAGAGAGACAGTGAAATCTCAGCACACAACTATTAAGAAGCAAAATTTATCGAACGAGAGAAAACCATTTTAAAAGTGTTAGTAATGTTTCTAGACTGCATTCTCTGCTAATCTATCGCTGAATCAAAAAGGATTTAGACGCATT
This sequence comes from Nettapus auritus, assembly GCA_011076525.1. Classification (NCBI taxonomy): domain Eukaryota; kingdom Metazoa; phylum Chordata; class Aves; order Anseriformes; family Anatidae; genus Nettapus; species Nettapus auritus. Next base: position 56,443,706 of record CM021769.1, on the reverse strand, counting down.
TCAAACCGTAAAGCTCACACAGACATAGAAGAGTGTTAATAGCCCATTAGCATCAGATAATTTCCCCCACATCTCCCTCTATGGGTTGCACCTTAAAATAAACTATTAGAAGCGTTTAAATTTGTTAATCTTCCACATGCTCTATATGCGGACCAGCCACCTATTGCATTTATTACATTCTGAAGCTTTCAAACACACTTTTGAGTTTGAAAAATCTTACTTAGCTGGAATCTCTTTTGCTCACTTTGGCGCTTTCTGCTTTTGATAAGAACTGGAACTGTTGATTGATGCAAACCCCACAGTAGAAGTTTGAAGATGCAAACCCCACAGTAATACGAAGACAATTTCAGGGTTCCAGTTCGGAGCCAGGGAAACCAGCAGGAGGCAGTACCGCCACAGATAACATCCCAGAAAGGCAATGAAGGTGTATGAAGATCCCCAGGACAACCCGCATGCCACCCACAAACACCACCTTTCTTCGGTTATTCAGTTCCCTCCTCCCCTTCTGCAAGGGGACGTTTTTAGAAGAGCTCTAGGACAACTAGTTGGTAGGATACATGGATTCCTATTAGATTTTTCCCTCGACCAGGACTTACTGCCTTAAATGAATTCTGAAATATTAGACATTTAGGACGAAATGGCCCCTATTTTTGCAGCCAACAAAACATTGCACCCTTCAACAATGTCAACAGTGCTTGAAGAAGAACGATACTTGCGCACCTCCAAGGCACGTTGGCAGGTGTGAGGAGAGAAGGAAACGCTCCTCAGTCTGCTCCAATCTATCACCCACAAATTGCCCTAACGATGGTTTTCAATTACAAAATTAATATTATTTGAAATGCCTTCATTACATGCCTATCTGTGGAAATAGGTAGCACTGGATAAATGCACATGCAAGGTTCCTTTAGATGTACTTTTTATAAACAGAAGGTTGGCCTGGAAAGCTAATTCCTTCTCAGATGTTTTCCCTCGGGATCCCTGTTGCCAGCTCCTCCACTTAGGCTTTTTTCTTCTCCTGCTTCCTAGTCTGGCAAAATTGGGTGGCCGGGTAACAGTAAAAACATTAAAGATTCATTAGGAACATTCTATACATTTTTAAAATCCACGCTTATTAAAAAAACACATGCCAGTTGATTCAGGAGTAAAGGCAGAGTAGGAGCATTTTGCCAAGGTGGGCAGCTTCAGGTGTGGGACCGGGCAGGCAGTGCGGTGCTGCGCGGGGAGCGTGGCGAGGCTGGCACACCGGCACGACTGCTCCGCCGGAGGGATCCCAGCCCTTTTCCTTCTAAAGGCTTCCAGGCCACCCCTGCGTGGCACTAAGCATATGGGACTACACAAGGTGCCCCGGTTTCCTTTATTTTGGTGTGCTCGATCGCGGTGCAGCATTCAGACAACTGCTGTCAGACACACCTTCAGGTTTCCTCTCAAGCTCCAAGACATTTTTCCATACAGCCAATTCTGGGGAGGCCCTCTACTTGTTGTACTGATTTCCCACATTTAGAGCTGATATTTTGCATCTCATATTTGGAAAATGTTATTTTAAAAGCATTTTTTTTTTTTTTTAATTATGAATATCCCTCCTCCTTCTTTCCCCATTACTTCAGATTCTACAGTCAAGAATATTCTGAAATTGTATTTCTTAATTTTTAAAGCCTAAGACAAGAATATCCCAGACTATTTTTTTTTAATTAAATTTTTGGATGTATATACATAAGTTTTGCCCACCTCAGAGATGGACAAGGCAAAGAAAAACAAAGAGAATACCTTTTGGTAATGTATGTATATAGGTATTACAGAGCCTCCATTTCTTGTTTTTGCTTTTAATAACTATTTACAATTGACATTATATCATTTACTAAAATAATAATGAAAACAATAAATAATAATAAATAATAAACACTGAGAAGTAAATGTTAAATTCAGAGAAAAATTAAGGTAACAATTCAGAAGTCTGGAGAATGAGACTAGCCTGAACAGGGGACATGAGGAATAGCAGAATCCCTCAGAAAACAGGAAAAATTGATGGGAAGAGCAGAGTGGAAAGCCCTCAGTGGTGTAATCTCTTTAAACTACACGTAACATACAGGAGAGGGAACCGAGGTTTCCCACAGCAATACTCATCTAGCCTACAAAAATGTGTGAAGAAGCATGTTCATTGCCGGCTATTAGTGCTGAAGTGTTGCTACATCTTATGTAGATGTATTTTGATGATGGGTAAAGCAATTCTATTATATTGCACATCAATTGCTCTCAAGAGAGCCCTCTCCTTATTTATACACTGAATTTTCCAGTCTTCCACAATCTTATCAAAATGTTACTTGTTCCAAAATCTTCCACTTTACAAATCAGTCAAACCAAAACCCCAAACTGTCAAGTTCGGGGCTACGTGCCTGTCTGTCATCATGATCCATAACTAAAAATTTCCCTTTCAGAATCAGAATAATTTGGATTGGAATAAGCTACCCAGTGCAGCCCTCTGCTCACAGCAGGGCTAATTTTGCCATTATATGCGGTTGCTCATGGCTTCATCCAGTCTACTTCTGAGTCTCTCTCAAGCCAGAACACACTGTGCCACTCAGTGTTCCAGTGGGAAGTCTCCCATCCTTTCAGGCACAGGATTTTGAGAAAGTAATTTCCAGAATTATTTAGGAACTTACATAACTTAATAAAAACCCATACAGTAAGAATAAAAGTTTATTTTACACTACTAACATACTACCTTAGTTAAAAAATACTTTAAAAATTTGGGATTAAAAAAAAATATATATATATGCATATAAGTATATACACTCATAAACATTTACAAATCTACTACACATGACCATTATCATATGATCATAGCTATTATGCTGCCCTGATTTCAAAAGAGTAAAATTAATTAAATCAAGGAATTTAAGTGATACAGTCACACCTTATGACAAATCATTGTTTGATCCAAGAATCAAGTGAAAAGGAGTACTAAATACCTGAAATTTACTCTTCATTTCACTTTCTCAGAATTATTTTGTCTCATCACAGTGGACAAGTTACTAAGCGTGAATCACAAATATTTAAAATTTTATGTATTAAAAATTCAATCATAAAGCTCCACCAAGTGGAAATTCTTATAACTACACTAAGCTGAGTCACCAACAAAAAATCATGTTATAAGTAATACTCACAATTCTAATTATATACAGAGAACGGCAAACGTGTCTATCTATACCTATAGCCCATTATTTTTACCAGTGTACATTAATCATTTTATTGATGGGGGGGGGAGACAAATTAAAATAGTAATTTAAAAATCATTAATATACTTCATTTTCCCTCAGTTCAGATCTGCTCAGATCATTTTTTTTATTATTATTATTTTTTATTTTTTTAACACCCAGCACGGACTAAAATTATCTCTAGGCATTAATTTGCTACTTCAGAAAAATCACTCTCCTGACTTACTGACATAGCTATGGGCAACCTTAAGTTCCCTTTCTTGACATGCAGCTTTGGTTATTTACAGAAATTAACAGGCATTGCCTTTTTTTGTAGAGAGAGGTACTGAACAAATGTAGTTTGTTAAATGGTTCGCTCTTTCTCACTATTGAAATATTCATTATCTGGGTAATTTTAACAACCTGATAAAAACTGTTAAAAGCATAGCTGTGCTGCCCAGCAGGTAGTGCCATTTTTAATGAAACCATAACTATCATAAATAAATAATCAACTCATGAAGTATTCATAGTGTACCTCAACTTCCATAAGAAGATTTGTTTTGGTGTGAGTGCTGCAAAACATGCCACAGCTATTCTCGCGTAGGAACAGAATTAGCACTAAGATAAAAGCCAAATTTTGTTTTCAGAAAAATTGAGCTTGACTTTACTGCACAGAATTATTTAAATTTGGTACATTTGATAATGCAATGCCTTTTGCCCATTATCCTGCCCATTATTCTGAGATGAAAGCTGCCCTTCTGTATGGATTAACAATCCCAACAAACCTGTGCAGACCCTAGGCAAATGCTAGGAAACTCTTGGTCTAGTGTAATGTGGGTCACTGCCTGCTTTCAGATAACGCTACAGAAAGTTATCAGCATGGAAACTTGATCCAATTTTGCATAGAAGAGAATCCAAGACAGGCGGCCTTGCTTGTAAAACCCAAACAGCACCAACCTGGAGTCTATCTACATTTACATTTTGTTCAGATCACGCATCAGCTTTCAAAGTGAATTTCCGCCTAGTCTTACCTACCGTGCTTGTGTTTGCACCATTGAGCAGCCTTGGAGCAAATCGATGGCATTTCTTGGAGATGAAACTGAACCAGAAGCTACACAACAAATACTAACAGGCATTTCGTCTGCAATACCAAACTGGAACTTGTTCAAAGTACCCCAAAACACGTATAGTATAGACATCAAGTCCTCAGCACTGATTTCTCTAATCTATAGAGATGTTTAAACCAAGCTAACATAAACATAGCCTTAGTCATGTTATCTCAAACCCGGAGCTCCTGTTTTTGCATTTACGTCCCCCCCCACTCTTAGGTTCTCACAATCACACACTCAGACTCTCTGCCTTCATTTTATAAAACTACTGAAAAACAATTGCAGATTCTTTTTAAAATACTCTTGAGAAATAAGAGATCTGCTTTCCAAAATGAGTATGTATCAAACTACCTGAGCTTTTGCTATTAGGTATCAAAAAATAAAAATAATAATAAAAAATAGACACAATATAGGTCAGATACTTGACAAAACAAAAATATTTTAAGCCATGACATCAAAAGGATACAAGATTATAGTGAGTTTCGGCTTCGCATCATAAAGAGGCAGAATGAAGTATTACTGTTTCACTGGGAAAAGGAAATGCCTCCTACACTGCCACTCACTAGGTACTGCCTGAAACACTGAACGCTGGAAGGAAAGATTTTTAAATATGCAGGACCAGGTAGGCAGCTCTTTGAATGATTTTTTTTTTTTTTCCCAGAACTAAGTGTTTCTTCTTAGAATAAATTGTAGAGCTGGAAAAATCCTACTGTTTTATCATTATGTGGAGTTTAGTAGCCGATGACCCAATTAACTATAGGCAGTCAAATTAACATCAATTTCAAGATAATTTATGACATGTCAGTGTATGCAAACAGGACTAGAGGATAGCAGCATCATTAACAACAATCAATAGAGTTATATGGAAAGTAGAGCTTGACAACCTTTCAAAAAATACATGTTTTACAAAACCAACTGATAAGGTAACTGGTTAACTCTAACCACAGTCTACGACACATGCAACCTTTTAAACATGATGTGTCACAATATAAAAAATAATGAGCTTCGCCACATAAAGACTGAAAACCAGAGAAGAGATAGCAAAAAAAATACATAAATGCGGAATCTTTTCAGAGGCATGTTTTCAGTGGTCTCGGAGCCCTGGCTGTCAGCCAATGCCACTACCTTTATCAGTGAGCTGGGCTGCTTCAGTTGCACAAGTCGGACAATCTCAGCTGAATTCTAATATAACCAATTACAAGGTAACGCTCAGGAAAAGATGCAACTTTCAAGACGGCAATCTCCCCCAAATCTTAAAAAGCTGGAGTAATTATATAATTTAGAGGCAATGATTATTAACAATAATTAAAAATTGCTAGAGCAAAACCTGGTTTTATACAAATAGCAAGAATACTGAGGAGATACAGGGATGAGAGTGAATCAGTGCTAAGCACTGCAACTATACCTGGTACAGTGCTGCCCCAGCTTAAGTGCAGCTTACAGTAAAATTAAAAAATAAACAGCCCAGAAGCAGCTCACAATGAGCTAGCCACTTTGGGAAAATGACGTCTGCCCATAAAAGACTAAAGAGGCTCTGATCAGTGTGCTTCTTCATCAGACACTGAGGAAGAGAAGTCATCAGACACTACCAGATACTTGTTTAAGGAAGAGGCTTCTGATAAACAGAAAAAAAGACTTCGTCAGATGCAGTTCCTGGAAGCCAAAGCAGCCTAAAAGAGAAGAATACTTCAACAGTGATGGTGATTTATTGGAACAATACACCCAGCCTTCTCCATCACTTGAAGTTTTTCTTTCAGAAAGACTTTTTCCCAAACAGAAATAGAATAGGTCTTTTCCCAAATAGCTCAAGCAGGAATTACAAGCTCCATGATGATTTATTAGCCAGAAATGCTTGCTCCAAATAACACAGGTCAAACCATTAGAACAGAAGGGTCCCACTGGTATTTAAAAATCCAGACATCTATGACGGCACCCTAGTTAAGAATTGAGTTTCTCACTATTTAAACATACCTTTGCGCTGTACACGTTAGCAATATGGCACCTCTGATACATTTCACTAGGCTGATAATTGAAATGCCAGGAAAAATGTGGGTTATTTATGCTCATTGATGCACTCAAAGCGAAGAGCAAAAGCATCAGGCTGAGCGATCAGAATAATGGCCGTGTATCCGTGGTGTTCAAGCAGGTTTCTGTTATTCCTTTCACTTATTTGGAGCCATCAAAATCATTTCTGCTTACCTGCAAGGAGTATTTGTTTCAGGCATTATACCCTGTTTTCTGGGAATGCCCTCTACTTTGTTTCATGGGAAGCGAATGCTATGATCATGAATCAGCACTGTGGTCAAACAATGGATTTTGAGGAAACTGCAGCTGTTACATTCAACATAAAAATACTTAGTGGGGTGCAAAATTTTAAAACAAGTCTTTTGTTATATGCTTACACATCGTTTCAGCCTAATAAAAGCAATTTCTGACCATTAATGGTTCATGCAGCTTACTTTTGCCAGTAGATGAAATACTGCCTACTGCAAGGAGTCTTACTAGTCAGCCACATTTCAGCTAAGGTCCTTGAGGTGCTATCAACTGCACTGAAGTGAAACTGTAGTGAAGGCCAAGTTGTTATCACCAAGTATACTGTTACAGTAATATTCGTTTGGAAGGCAATATCAATTCTGTGGAATTCCTGAACTGCATCAATGTGCATAAGTCTCGTGTAATAAATTACTGCTTTTTTTCCAGCACCTAAAACACAGAACTGAAAAATTCCCAATTTATTGAATCCTCAGTTGTGTTTTCGCCTTGAACTGAGCAGCTATCAAGGTGACCTGGACTTGCTGGCCACAGGGTATTACATTGTCATTATTTTCTCTTTAACTCACTAAATGAAGCAAAACACAAGTTAAATACTCTTTTTTTCCCATGTAATCAGTTTCAGTAGCTGCAACAAAAAGTTATGCGATTGTCTCATCATATGCAAAATATCCTCTTTAACCTCTCAAGCTGTCACCAACACTGTGTTTACCCAGCTGTTTTAGGAGCATCAGAAGCATTCCAGGTAGGCGAGGTCGTAGGTTGGACTCAAATTCCACGGCAGCTGGTTTGTTGTTTCATGTAAATTCACAGGTGATTTTTCCAACCAGACAGAATGAAGGGCAATGCCCGGTTTATTATTACTGTGCTCAGACACTGCAAAAGGCATTGTCAATAGCTTTGCCAACCCCCTGTGGTTTTTTCATTGGCAGAGCTAGCAAATGGCTAAGCATGATCAAACCTTGAGCACAGAAACATGCTGAGCTCTTATTAGACATCTTGAAACAAAAGTAAAACAAAGTAAGAACCATGAACAACCTAGCACTGTGGCAATTTTATGCAAAAGAAGATCCCGAAAGATCAGTCCATAGCAAGAAAGGTAGCATCTCACCAATACCTCACCTTCTTTCAGTCAATTCAACTTTTGCAGAATGCAACTTAGCCAGAAAACCATGTTTTTTCCTGTCCTACTACACAGTATTTGGGTATTTAAAATCTATTCAAATTGAAGAAATGTAAAAATTCTAGAAATCATGCTTCAAATCTAACCCGTGTTTCCCAAGGTTGCCTATTTTGCAGAGCTATTGAGAAGAACGAAGCCATTGAAGCAGTGAAAGAACAGAAATGACTTTTAGTGTACTTCAGTTGCACCTACTGAACTGTGTTGAAACTTAGTCATAGCCTGCAGGACTCCTGGTTCTGTGCTGCCCTCCTCCCAGACAGCTAATCCCATCCCCTCTGACCCATCCCATTGCTCCATTATTCGGTGGTGCCTGTGCGGAACGACCCCCCCTGCCCTGGCGATCGTCTCTTGAGTGTTTACAAGAAGGAAAACCCCTTCGCTCTCTTCCACAGGCCTTGAGGAGACAGGGAGAGGCAATGGTTTCTTAATGCATTTCATTACATTCTTCATTAGACAAGGAAGCAATTCCACGGTTTTAAAAATCAAATAATGTATTTCTATATATCTTTCACTTCCTCTCCCACTGTCTCTCACATAGCCTCTCTCCTTAATAATAAATCTGTCACTGAGCGAAAAACATAGTAGATGAAGGAGAGATTCCTAAACTCACCCAACATAATAAAGGCAAACATTCAAGAAAAAATGAAGAGAAGTTTGCTTTTGTGAAGCAGGCAAGCAATTCTCCTTGTATTCCGCCCAGTTAATTTTATAGATGTTACAGTTCAAAAACATCCAAGAAAGCTCTTGCTGTTTCTACATGCACCGAGGTGTTTAAGGAGCTGTGTACTGTGTAGATATGAGCTGTGAATGCTGTATCGCATACAGCTAGCCAGCATGCCAGTCATCTACAACTATTGCTGCAGACATTTGGCTAAATGTGAAACCAATTTTTCAGGTTTCTTTACCTGCAAAGTCAAAAACAGTTCATATAACAAGGATTTTCTCCAGTAGCAAAAGCTGCAGCGCTGGAGCACTCTTGGTTCAAATGAGAACAAGCTAACGGTTAAGTGTTCTTCAGGGGCAATCTTGCCTTTTAAATGTCACCTCTGCAAGAACACAATGAATCTGTGTTCCTTCTGGACAAGTCTCAACACAATCTTACACTTGTGTGCTTTACACAGACATGTTTAAGTTCAGTAGAAGATTAAGAGCATGTGGTTTCCTAGCAATTTTGAGGCATATGACCTGAAGAAGTCATCAGAAGTTCATTTGATTTTTCAGACGTATCATCAAAAAACAAACTCGTATTTTAAGTCTTTCCATCTCCCCTCAAACACCACTGATTAGTTTGCAGTTTGGAAATCTGATGGACATGCACAAGTGTTACAGAAACATACATCTACAGCACGTCACTATCAGTGCAAAGAATTCAAATCACAAAAATACTGGGCTTGTTTGTTTGTTTTCAAAGCATTTCACATTCAAAATTCAATATTAAAAATACAAATGTTACTGAAAACATTCAATACAGATTGAACATAATTCCTTTAGTAACATCTGCTATAGTCTGAGTACACATGTGTACGCCTGTCTTGAAAAACTCAGTCTTTGCTTTAAATGCAAGTTGAACTGGGATCTTGAGTGTTTCTTTAATACTACTAGGACAACCAAAATAGCTAGCTGGAATGGCTACTTCAGCTTCACTTACCTCTATATACTTGTACCAGCTTACACCAGTACAGAGTTTCACTTCACTCTTCGTTTTCTCTTAAATGCCAGTCAATGGCATTCAGATTCCAAACTGACCTTTATCTTTACACTAATAGCTTTTCTTATCAGCGGCAAAATCACTACATCTTCCACACAGTTGATCTGTCACTGTGTTTGGAATAATCCTTTACCCTAACATTTGGTGCTGACTATTAATAAATTAAGAACTAACAGCAAAATAATTACCCTTTCACCTAGGAAAACACTGGTGGCCACCACAGAACGCTCCCTCAGTGACACAGTGTTTTGCCCCGTATAATTGATGCAAATGTGTAACAGGATACTGTTATGTTCTTTTCACTAGCTGTCACTTTCACACACATACTATTTGTCTCCATACCGTGGCAGATGCTATAGTCTACCACAAGGTTTTTTGTTTATTGGAAACATCCCTACTTTTAATGTTAAACTATTTATTTACTCTGTCAAGAAAGATCAATTTTTTCTTTCTTTTTTTTTTTTTTTTTAAAAAAAAAAAAAAGACTACAGATACTGGTGATGTATAAAATTGTCTTACGTTTCAATTTCAGATCAATTTGAATGTTCCAACAAAAGCCAAAACATATTTATTTCCAACTTGTACATGTAGTGCGTACCACTGGAAAGTGGCAAATCTTTCTCATCTATTAGCAATAAATGCATAATAAATTACAGTGCATAGAAAAATTCAACATTTCACCTTACACAAGCATATAATTCATAGAACCCTGCAGATGAACGAGCAGAGATCTCTCTTCTCTGCTATCAATAAATTAACCTCCAACTTTGTTTTATACATCTGCCAGCACAGTGGTGAACTGAGGTGTTGCAGGCGCCATTGTGATGGACTAAGGAAATGCTAAGGTCTGTTGCTTTACCTCATCAATCTGGAACCCGAATGGAGCTTTCCCTAAAGGTTGCCTCCAAACACATTCCTGAGGAGCACTGACTGGTGACCAGAGCGGCTGGCTGGAAAAAAACAAGTTGTGCAGCATAGTAACAGTGTTAACAGCTCTTCAGCAAGACACGCTACCTCTTTGAGGAAGTCTTTTCACTAGTAATGAGTAAGGGGCTAAGCTCTCCCTGCAGTGCGTAAGACATTCTGAAAGTATGGCTGGAGATTTTATTTTTTAGATCAATACACCATAGTGTTTTTCCCTCCTCATTGTTCCTGTACTAATCAAAGGTAAGAATAAGACTATACGCTGGGTAGTACAGCCGCTTGGGTTACTTGCTGGCTTTTCTAGCATATGCAGTATTAATAGCAGAAAATGCCATGAAAGGATACTCCTTTCCCAGCATTTAAGGCACTGGATGGAGCAGGCTAGCAGACACCACATTTATTCTGAGCCTGTTCAGTGGCCCTCAGGAGTACCTTCCTGCTTCACTTTCTTTTTGTGCAGCCTGGAAATGGCAACGCTCTTTTTTTATACAGCTCTAAGATCTCTGTAAAGAAAAGTAAGATGTTGAAGAGAGCAGTATAAATGTCGCTATGAGGAATTTTTCACCGACAAAAAGATTTAGCTGAGTTCTATCTACAACAGAGGCTAATACCAACAAACATTATTTACAAAGGATAAATTAAACCATATAACCTGTCACTGAATTATCTAATTGGCATTTTCTCTCTCCCAAATGCACACCAGATTAAGTATGTATTCACAACTGCTCTTAAGTCTTCAAACTATTTATAACTCTCCTAAACATTGGAATAATGTATTTATATCAGGATTAATCATCACTATAATTTAATTAGCATTTGACAAGAATTGATTTGGCAGAACTTTTTCCCTTAAAATAGGAAATGGCCATAAACCAGGGGGAAGGCCATAAACTAAACACACTGGTTTTTCTCTCCATCTGCTTCTGGTAAGATGCATTCTTCAACTGCTAATTCAGTCAAGATCTTCTCAGCTTCATTTATCCAGTTAATTAGAGTCAGATGCTGACAACATCCAGATTATAAATCAAATCTGGGTATGCAGGCTAAAAGAAAGCTGCTTCTAACACCAATGTACATGTTTTGATTTCTTACAGACCTACATATGAAAGAAGAGTATAAACTAGTAGCGCAGTGGGAGCAGAATTACAATTCCATCCTATAAAAACGGGCGGAAAAGCTACGTACTAAAGCACTGACCTTGAGAACACTCGGACCCAAAAGCAGGGGCTAGAACCTCACGCTCCTGCCTACTTAGCTGTATCCATACATTTATACACTTTCGGAAGGCGACAAGGATACACATCTGATTGCATCTAATGTTCTTTTTATGCATTTTTTTCTATTCACTCCAAGTGATCATGTCTGTGTCACCAAAGAGAGCCTATCATAGTTAATGCTGATTTGAAAATGACTGTAGTATAGTACAATATTATTTTACAGTAGCTCTTTCTACTTGCTATAATTATGCTTAAATGGACCTAGAAGTCTGAACAGATTGAGAATATGACAAAATACTGAGAAAGCTCAAAATATGAAGAAAACAACGTTGCAGTATATAATTTTCTTCCTATAAAACAATGAACAAACAAGCCAACCCTAAATTCTAAGGCACGGAACAAGTTGTTTCAGAGGCTAAAGATTAAAAGGACCCTTGGGGTTTCTACTGAAAGCATCTAACGATGCTGAGCATCAGTTCTGAAGTGATCTATACACACAAAGCACGCACATTGTTTAAGGAGCGTACAGACTCATAGATCACCTAGTCCAGTCTCAAGCCACCAAAACACCAAAGCGTTTTCCCATGCCCTTAGTAAAATTCCAGAAATAAGACTATTTCTTTTCACTTTAATTTAGAAATAGTTGTTTATACGCTAATTAACTGAGTGGCTATAATCCATAGGCGATTGATAGTGATTTTTCAATGTTTTTTCCAGGTAGTAAGGAGCTGGTTTCAATTACCCCTGAACTTCACAAAACTCCAAACATCTCTGTTCAGGAAAACCCACGCTAAACAATGGGCTGCCACATCTACCATTCCCACTGTATCCTTTCTCAAGGTCTTAAAACTTTGTCACATTTCAGTTCACACAGTGTGGCTTTGAAATTATTTTTTAAACTTTTTTTAACTTCCCGCAGTGTCAGTGACTTTCATTTTGCAGACTAACAGTCCTTCGGCAGAAGCACTGGAACTGAACAACAGTTCTGGGACTCAGCAGCCACATTTTTTGTCCTTTGAAAACCCAGAAGTTGCTCATCTAACTACAGAGCAATGTCAAATACTCTAGCTTACTGGATTAGGAGGATCAGTTACACGATCAGTTTAACTACATGTGGGTAACTGAAAGAGGTTGTGTGGAATATCTGGAGAAATAGTTTATCCAAAGCTACCTGCCTTCAAACAGCCAAAGAAGCAGATTTATACAGAAAATTACATTTTCTCTGTTAAGTGCTCCAGTTCCATACTCATACCATGTGGCACTCCTATCCCACCTTTCTCTGATTTCATGTTTACAGCAATTCATTGTCTTTCCTTACAGAAAAGATCTCAGACAGAAGCATCTTGGCAGTAGTGATGGAAAAACTCACCATTCAATCTGGCAGGTACCATAGCCTTCTGATGTTCAGCTGCAGGCCTTGAACAGCCCAGAACAACAGCCCAGATGAGGAATATAGTCAAGAGCAGGCCAGGTAGCCATAATTTCTCCAGGAGGTACCTACACTTGATCCATCACAGTACGACAACTAAGGTCCAATACTCCCAAAGCTAAAAAACAGAAACACTGAAATGCACTGCAAAACCTTGCCTTACAGGTAAGTCGTGCCTCCACGGAAAATACTAAGCTTTGGAAGGAGAGGACATACTCAGATCTATGTGAACCAGGCTTCCTCCCCAAGAGATCTTGTCCCAGATGGTTGTAGGGGGTATGTGGCTTCCCACAGTGTGTTAGTGGGGATGCCTTGAATTTTCTGAGGAGATACAGCTTACAGACAGGTGGTACATAAGTAAGGGCAGTTGTAAGCTGGAGCCTTTAATCACGAGTCTCCAAGGCAACCGGCCACAAAACAATAATACAAACCATGATATAAACAGAAAGCCCCGACCAGCGCTCAGCACGGTGCTTAATTTAACTCCATTGGTTGCACATGAAGTATAACAAGCCTTACGTTTAGACCATGAGGCCCGAACCTCATTGAGGCTAGGTTCTGGTAGGAAACAAATGCCTCCAACTAGCTCTTGCTTTCTGTTACAAAAGCAAAGATCACAACTGATTTATACTCTGCATATCCTTAGCACTAAACTACAGCAAATGCTTCTGCCAATAACATCACGTTTTCGGTTTTTGTTTTTGCTACAGCATGTGTGATCTACAAGTATCATCTGTGAGGATTCAGTCTGCTCGGTATTCTAGGAGACACACTGATTTTCTCAGAGCTGGATTCTCACTCAGTGAAATGCAGCAAAGCTGTCCCACAATTCAAGAAAATAAACAGCAAGCAAAGAGTTAGCGTTGTTTTGACCTGGCCATGCATGCAGCACCAACAAAGAAGAGGGAAAGGCGCAACCTTATGAAGAAACTTTTTTTTTTTGTCCAGCCATTCCATTTATCTCAGGTATCTTTAGTAAAGTGAATGATCAGATGTATGCCATCTGGGTTTCTGTTCTTACTTCTGAAAAAGATTTTTTTTACACCTTGACCCATCAGTTATGCTCCAAACAGGAAAATGCTTCCATATAAAGACTGCTCAAATAAATACACTATCAATCTGGACATGACTTTTGAACCTCTTAAGTAGGTATATATATTTTATTTCTTGTAAGAACACCTGAAAGTTCTTCACAAGCGTCCCCCCTCAAACTAAAAATCCATAGTATCTGGCAGTTCATTCAGACTTCAAGATTTAGCTGTCCTTTATATAACCTACGACTCAGTTTTTTGTTGCTGTTGTTTTTAAACCAGAGTACCAACCTAAGCTATTAAACAATATTCGTTCCAAGCCAGCAAATGATCTCATTTCATACGCACATGCTCTATCTGGGTCGAAGTCCCCACACGGCGAGTAAACAATACAATTTCCTGCAAAAGAAAACCTCTGAAATTAGTCAGGCTGACAAGAAACTCAGATTAGACTTGGCAAAAGGTTCACAGCAACCTAGCCAAATTGGCTGTTTCTGATTTCTAATGACACCCAAAATCACATTGAGCCCCTCCAGTTTTACACATCATAATCCCAAGAAAGCAAACTATTTATTTTCCAGACTGATTCCCTCCCACAGTACCAATAACCATCAAGGCAAGGGGCCGATCTGCACTAAATGAATCCTTACTGGGATGTTGTATTACAAATAACATGGCACTGATACATAGATATTCAGCAATGTCAGAATATAAACCAAACAAAACAAAGCAAAAAGCCACTGTAATGGTAATTCTTACCCCCCAAAAAATCACAAGTGAAGAGCTTCATACTCAGCAGGAACAATACTGTTTTAAAAAAATGATACTCCATACAAACCAAAATATTATCCACATGAAACAAGAAATAAACTTAAGACCTGACTTACACATATTGCAGTTCTCTTCAGGAACAAAGTAAAGCCTATGGAAGGAGGCGCACAGCAGACAAATCAATTTAAAGTGAGTATTATAAAATGAATGGGAAAACAACAGGAACCACCAAACCATACATTAGTGTATTCCAATACATCTGTGAATAAACTAAACTGGAATTGAATATATTTTGACAAACATGAAAACAAGCTGATGATTTTAGCCTAATGGAGGCACGTTACAAATACCTGGAGCCCCACTAAAAACAAGCCAAGCTCATAATTAATTGCAACTTGGTTTTGTACTCATATTCGTTACCTCGCAACACAATGTGGATTTAATTAACAGAATGCTTTCCTATCATCAACCAATTTCACTGGCCAAGCACGAAGCATAATAAATCACTTTCTAAAAAAAACCTGACACAATGTTATCAGTAAGGTTTAATCTGTAACACTTCTACTGCTGTCACATCGTCATACATATTGTGTAATACCCTTCTGAGGAGGGAAATTGTCCCAGTTATGATTTTGCAAATATTTACTCTTTTCACATATTATTGCACTCCATTCTTTTTTGTTTTTACACTCTGCCTTCTTTTCCTTTGAAATTAAATTAAAATGACTTCTGTAGCTTGAGACCTGTTGTACGGATCAGACTGAAGATGTGTGATAGCAGCTCCTACCAACTTCATTTCCAAAGGCTTGCTTTTTCTTCCCCTAGTTGCTTTTCTAAGTGAACACAAGAGGGCACAGCTCTTGTGCAATCTCCGCCTGCATTTGTACTCAGCATGTGCCAAACTAAAATCAGTTTGTCCCTCTCATAAAACCTGCAGGAAGTCTGCATGACAAAATAAGGCAAAGCGATAGATCAGAAGTCTGAAACGCATGTAACTTCACCTACTATGTGAGAACTCAAGTACTGTAAATGAAGTAACACAAGATTACCATGTGATAAAGGTAATTCTGAGCCTTGAAAAGAAACATGTAGTGTACAGACATTAAATTATCTGTTTCAGGAAATCAGATACTGACTTAACTAACATCTGGACCTCCTGAATATAAAGCATCCTGGAAAAGGAAGTATGGAGCGACTCAGGAAAAGGATCATCCTGATAAGAGGGGGGAACAAAACAAGAATATAGGAGTCTTCACTGCATCAAATCTTCGAGGCCAAGCTTATCAGACTATTTTTAACACTAAAAATGGCAGAGTTAGGAAGAATTCCTGGTTTCTGTTCTCTACAACAGTAAATCAGGTATTCCACTTAAATCTATTACTATATGTTCTAAGATAATCCGAAACATGATTTTTTCAAATAGTTATAAAAAATAGGTAATTCCCAATAACAAAACTAGCCTTTGCTAAGTTAAATAAATAAACCAAATGAAAAGCAGAAAAACCTGTGTAGTTGCAGGCAAGCAAGCCACATATTCAGAAGGTACACATAAGCCCCAAAAAGGGGGCATGGCTGCCTGGGACCACTCTGCACACAAGGCATGGAAGCTCTTTCAGCCAAGCACCTCCTGGCCCAGACCGATGGAGCCCTGCTGGTGTGGCACCACCACAGCCTGCCTCTAAGTCAGCAGAATGCCTGGTGACAGCTGAGCAGCAGTACTAGGCAGGCAGGCCTTCTCCTGAGCTAGGCAGTGCACCTCTCGCTGAATCTGTTGCCTTACAGCATCACGCCTGCCTTCAGAGGAGCCAAGTCCAGGAATTCACCTGCCCGAAGAAGAGCGGTGCTTCCACGACACGTGGTAACGTTACCAGCAAGCAAAGTCTGCTTTTTGAGCATATTGGCAATTCATGGGAGCAAATTGCTCCGTCTTCTTGGTTTAAAAGAGCCTGTCTTCATGAGAAAGGTACAGCCTACAGAAATCGACTCTGGTGCCTGGATGAGGAAGATGTAACCTGAAAAGCAGCTCACGAGATACATGCAAATGCAAATAGGGACTGACACCAAGTCTGCAGCACAAATCTGCTCTAAAGAGGACTAGAGTACATGGCCGTGGTTACAGCATGGATTTAGTTACTGGGGTACATCAAATCCTAAAAAGAGCTTTGGCTACAAGATTTTAATTTTATTTTATTAATCCTTGATTTGGACTGGACTTAAACACAGCAGTGCTCGGCATCAAGACACTTGGCTGTAGGGGCTCTGATGTGCCTGAAATTCCGCTTTTGTCATCACACCCCAAAACCCTGTCCTGCCCTTCAGACGCCCACATCACCTGGTTGGATGTAGATGACCAGCTCACTTTTCTTTGAAAGCAAGCCCAGTAAAAAAAGTAAGCACTCTTTTCCTAAGTGACCCAAGAGGCTAAAATTCAAGAAATTTGTGAGTACAACCTCCTCCGTGGAAGAAGCTGAAGCCACCTTTCACCTTCCAGGGGGGTGCCCTACCACTGGGCTGCACGGCAGCGAAGGCAGCTGCTGCCTCAGCCGGGATGCCCCGCTGCCCAGCACACACCGGGGCCGCTCACCAGAACACCAGAAGCAGGTTCCTGGCTTCTGTGCACCTTCTACCTGGCCTTCTTTTAGAGCAGGATAAAAGAAGAGTAATTACCATGAACTCAAGGGTGAAAACAAGTCCTTTTATACGCAGCACGAATGAAAGAAAGCATCCATGCAGTGCATGACATGAATGTCCGGGGTCATTATCTACAGCCAAGGCTGTGTCTGCGTTGACAAAGTGCTTGTCTTTTTCTAAGTCCATAGCTCCACAAAAACTTAAAAAAAAAAAAAAAGAAAAAGAAGAAAGCCAAGCCTTCAGCTAGGAAAATAAACAGCAAATTACTACTGATGTGTGTTTTACTGAGGCCTTTAAAAAAAGTTGTGTATCAAACTGTTGTACTGGGAAGACAAAATTTAACTGGCATTTTGGCTCCTGGGATCTGACTAACGCACGTTTTGCTCTAGCTGAGGTAACTCACACTAGGCAAGCTATTGTTAACAGCAAAAAAAAAAAAAAAAAAAAGAGTATTTCCCTCCTTTTTTTGGCTTATTTACTTTCAGCAAGTGTGCTCTGTCTGTTTGTCCTCAGTATAGAGATTTAAGTGAAAAATAAAATGTTTCTCTGACTTGGGTGAAAATAACAAAAACCAGTTCTATTATGTCCAGAGTTGAGTGCCAGAAGAAAACAAGTTCATAGAAAGAAAGCAGGAGGAGGAAATAAGCACATCACCACAATGAAAAACTATTTTCCTTCTTCTAAGACAAGAGCAGTAGCACAGCAGTGTAGAATTTTAAGCAAAATGATCTCAAAAGATCAAAACCGATTTCCCAGGATTACAGCCCAAAAGTGTATCAGGGACCTCCAGCTATTCGCTTTTGCCGACTTTAGTGAGACGATATAAATTTGTCATAAAAGCAAAATTACTTTTTTCTTCTTTTCAGAAGTAACCATCTCAGAAGTAGTAACAGGCCACAAAAGAATGCAAAGATCACATCCGTCTACGTTAGTTTCTGGCTCCGTTCTCTGAAACGCTATATGCTATTGCACACGTTTGTTTTTATCTGTCAGAGTGGTTTATTGTTAGGGAAGTGTAGTATCAGCTGTCTCTTCCCTGCCATCAAAGCTACTTCGTCAAAGTTAATAGTGTTTGACTTCCAGAGGATCTTTTACCAAGGTAACACAAAAAACTTCTGCTCATCATTATTTTTCCAGCAGTAAAGACACCAAATGGATGCGATATCCTCTTTATCTTAAAAAATAATAATAAAAAAAGTCCATTGCATTAATCCATCGAAAGCATTTCAGAATTCTACTTGTCATTTGCTAAATTACTTTAGCTCTGAGCAACCGTGCCCCAAAAGTTAACAGCACACCGTCAGATGGCAGACCACACTGTGTTAATGAAAACCTGCTTTGGTTTGTGGAAGGCTACTGTACAAAGGTGCCGATACACCTGTGCTCCTCTGGGCTGCTGTCTGTCTGACATTACTGCTTCGTGGCTACAACTATTTGCATTAACTGACATAAAGCATTTAGCAACGCCGTGCCTGCAGCCTGCACGAACACACCGTCTTAAATAAAGAAATCCAGAGAATATAATGCTGATTTAGTTAACAATTTCTGTTTGGTTCTAACTAATCGTTAGTTGAGAAATGTTCGATAAGCCCTATCATTTTGAAAACTTTTTCTACACTTCCAAAAACATACTCCTTCCCTTGATAGCACCACTGGCTCCATTCCCTTTGCATTTGCATCTCTCCTCATCTCTGTTATCTGCAGAGTGCTATCAGTGCTATCTGATTTCATGAATTAATGTAATTAACATGCTTCCCCAAAACTGGACTTATTTCTGTCAGGAAAAGAAAACCTGGCGATACATTTTATTACTTTTAATCACAAAGTACAAATTCTGTGAACACCATTACATTAATAAAAAATATGCATTGACAAAAGAATTAGAGGAACATTGAAAAAAAGGAACAAAATTTATGCTGGAAAATGTGTCTATTAAAGCTGCTTACATGGACAAAATGCTGTGCCCTACATAAAAACATGCCAGTTTTCATAAAACTACTTAGGGACTGAGTGCATAGGTGTAGTGTAAGACACGTCTCCCATTAATGGCAACAAATGCAGACTTGACATGATCATTGAGAACTTGTTCCTATATAATGCAAATTAAATATAACAAACCCATTAATCTTTAAAAAGATCAACACAGTTCCAGACACATTGGAATCGTTTGACACGTTCACAAACGGAAAATGTTAATCCAAACATATGTTTGTGAAATCAAATACAGGAGGATCGAGTCTGAATCAATTTTACTCTGCGAGTTACATGTCATAAAAAAATTATGCAGCTCAACAACCTGTAGTAAAAGAAAACCGAACTGCTAAGCATCCCCTCCGTGTGCAGTTCCTGAAGGCAACAAGGTTGAAAACAAACCAGTTAAGTATATTGCTTGAATCAACTACTAGGACTTCTTCAGAAGCACAAAAGGACACCTCCAGGCCAAGCCCCGAACAGGAAGGTGTGTGAACGAAGCGCCCAGCAGCCAGCACAAGGGGGAGCAGTTGGGTAACGTTAACAAGGCTTGCGACCCCTGCCTCTGAAGGTTTAACGTTCAAGTTCACAGAACCTGCTCGCCGGCTGCCTGAGCCAACTGCAGACAGCTGCTTTTCAGGAACTGACATCCCCACAAGCAAGCATCTACTGCGAAGTGAAAGCTGGCTTCCTCAAAACCACCTTCTGTGCATGCACACTTCAGAAAACAGCCGTGCTGCCCCATGAAATGTTTGCAACTGTTTTTCTAGAAAGCAAGAGCACTTGCATCCACCATCCGGTCACTATTTTCACCACAGTCGCAAAATTCAAGTGTTTGTGGGCAGAGGGAACTTCTATATAACTTTTTTTTTTTTAAATTTTATTTTGGTAACAGCAGCACTGCAAATTAAATGAATTACAAGGCAGAAAGTATCACTGAAGTCCCTCTGTGCTCCTGAGTATCAACTCATTTCAAGTGTTGTACAAAACAATACTAAATATCAACTTTTCCTCCATCTTGAGGGAACTAGTAAGTTGCAGTACACATTGACATACACTGAAATGCATTTGTAAATCAGTGACCCTTACGAGCTTTGCTGTTTCACTGACAAAAATCGATCTTTACGAAGAAATCTGGAGAGAGATCCTCGACCAAAATTCACGGTCACGGCTTGCTGTGATGCTCTTCCAGATTAATACAGCTGTAGCACTTCCTGTGTGACTGCAGCCGTCCTGCTGTCTGGAAACCACCTTCGCCAATACCCAAGACGATATGCTCCTTAGGGCAGGGAATTCTTTTGGTTTCATGTTTAATAAAGACAGTTAAAAACAAACACCTTCTGCCTGTGACTAGGAATCATTGTTGCTGTTACAGTTAAACACTTTTTCAAACAAAAACTTAAGAAATAATTATCATGATAAAAAAGCCTTTCATACTTGAGCGCCAAATGCAGCTTGATTAAAAAATAACAGTCATGAAGCCAGACATGAAGCAGTGTAGGTCAGAGTTCTTTGGTAAACCAGATCTTCAATCAATAATTGCTTTTTACATAACAGATATTTCACAAAATAATTTACACTACTATTGTATCTAAGCCTTGTTTTTAACTACTCCTAGAAGGCAAAAATGCCAGAGAAAAAAATCCTCCATCCAGCGCTTATTCTTACAAGCACAATCCTCCGTTTTTAAGACAACTTCCTAAAAGAAATTCACATGCTCAAAACCCCACCCAAATTCCTCAGAAGCCAGTGTGAATCCTTCCACAGGATCCGGTGAAAGCTTGATGGAGCTCGTTTTCACCACACAGCAGAGCACCATCTGCCCGTTAGTGTTCTGAAAATCACCAAAACAGTAGAATTTCGCACTCAAGGGAGATACAACAACAACAACAAAAAACACTTTTTAATCTTTTTTTTTTTCTCCATAAACTGAAGGGATCACCAGAGTCAAACCGTAAACCACTCCACAACACCTACAAGCAACTTTTAGCCCCACAGAATTGCTGTGGTTACTCTGGCCAGCTGAGAATACCATGATCATCATTAAAAGAAACGCAGGAAAATCCCTTCAGCACAACAAAATCTGAACTACGGGTCCAATAAATCAGCCGGTTAGCTTAATTAAAAAAGAACGTATTTTTAGTGGCGCCACTCCAAAAGCATTACAGATAGGTCAATTAGTTACATTCTTCACTCAGAATAAGAAGTGAACGCTGACTGTATTTTTTTTTACTTCCGTCGGTTACTTGAAGATTTTCATCTGGGAAAAAGAAATCTCATTTAAACGCGCACCGTCCCCCTTCCCTTTAACTTACTGCACAGTGCTGTTAAGAGAAGGAAAGATTTAAGGGTTTTTAACCAAAGTATCTGCTGGAAGTTCCAAGTAAAGCCTTGACAGGGGCCAGCTTGCCAAGAACTCCGCTTTCCACCAGTAAGCTAGGAACTCTATCCAATTTTTTTTTTTTTTTTTTTTTTAAAAAAAGGGAAAAAAAACCTACATTTCCGTTGAAATTTCATTTTCTTGTCTGAGGATTCCTCGTGCTCGCTGCCCAACACGAACACGGGCTCGGCTCTCCCCGTGAGGCGCCTGGAAGCCGCCTGCCCTCAGCCGCCCGCGCACGCGGCCCGGCAGCCGCAAGGCGACGGCCACCACCCGGCCCCGGCTCCCGAGCTGCCCGCCCCGGCCCGCCGGTACCCGCTCCTACCGCTGTGGGGCGGTCCGCCATCGGTGTGACAAATGTCCCGTCAGCGGTCCCGTCAGCGGTCCGGTCAGCGATCCCGCCAACGGTCCCGCCAACGGTCGCGCCAACGGTCGCGCCAACGGTCGCGCCAACGGTCGCGAGCCGCTGCCATTGCGCCCTGAGGTGTTAGTCCCCTCACGAGGCAGCCCCGGGCAGGGCCTCGGCTGAGAGGCCGCGCCTGGGCGTTTCTGTGAGGAAAAGCCGAAGTTTCGAGGTGTCGCTCCGAAGAAACGCCGCCTGCCGCCGGGACCGAGCTGGTCCTGAGGCGGCACCGCGCCCAGAGGAGCAGAGAGATGGTTAGTGTCGAGAAAAAGCCTCACCTTTCCAGTGTGCGCTCCGAGTGAGAGGCCTTGTGTTTGACCTCTTTACATCAGGAAAATGCTATAATCTGAAGGAGCGCCCTTTTATTTTAAAGGGGAATTTCTTCTAAATAGACAATGGGCTGATAGATAAATAAAATGAGCGTGTTCCAAACCAGCAGTGTTTCAAGATACACTTCAGCACATATTACATTGAACTACAACAAAGATAGCTTGATAAAGCCAGTTTGTAAAATGGCGCTGACATCCCAGATGAACCTACAAAGAAAAATGACACTTGTTTTATCTACTGTAGATGGCAAGGAGGTACATAGTCTCCATGCTGTCACCTGGTCCAAGGCCAGTTTAGCTGACAGCATGAAGCAAATCTGTAGTACATGATTATATGAGTATTTCTTCTCTATAAACTGTGTTGTATCATGGTGAAAGATTTGTACAAGCTGAGGAGAAAGCAGGGAGTGTATCAGCGCAAACCTGGCTTTCATGGAAGTATTAGCACTGGGCAGGTTATTAAAAGGGCCTCTGGAGTGTAGTCATAAAAAGAAGGAAGAATTTCAAAGGTAACTCAGCACAACAAACAGCCGAGCAGGAACAACTACATGTAACTGCCAAGAAGAATATGGCTAATGCTCAAAAATTAAAAAAGAAGAAAAAAAAAAAAAAAAAAAAGCGCAGAAACATGATAAGAATAGAAAGGATGTTCATTTTCAAGCAGAAGATAAGATATGGATTAAAGTTCATTCTCAGAATAGTGCAGAGAAAGATTTTATGGCTACACTAGCCCCAAAACAGATGATTCCTTACTGAGTTATTTAAGTAATAGGGTAAGCTAAGCCTCAGCACTCACTGTATGCAAAGTGTGCTGCTGTGGGATGTAAATCCTGGTACGCTTACACTTCTGGCGATTCTGACAGACTTTATTCTTCTGGAGTTCTGGTAGATTCAACTTTTATATTTTTAAGTTTCCATCTCTGATTTTATCTATGTGGATGTTAAATTAAGTCATTCTTTTGTGTTCTTTACCTCATTCAGTTGTTAGCTCTCCCTCAAGAAAAGCAAATAACCACAAAAAGGGTGGTAACTGTGTAAATAGTCCCTTACTTACAACTGATTTTAACTTTTTTTTTTTTTTTTCATTACATATTTATAATTTCTATCCCTATGCATCTTGGCCAAAGGATGAGCATTAGCTGACAAGTTGGAGAAAAAGAACTTGCAAATAGAGAGAGGCTGGATAACAGGGCTCACTCAGCTGAAGGAAAGTGTTCCTCAGTTTCTGATCATCATCAAATAACCTGCAAAATTAACCAGAGAAGAGGGAAATAAATAATTTGAGAAAGCTTTGATTACTGGCAGAGAAAGGCAGGGAAAAAAGACAAGGACCAACATTAGCTGGGAAGGGACAAGCAAAGCTGTACATGAGCTAGGGAAAGAAAGCTGCTGAAGTAAATTCTTGTGGAGGAATTGGTGAAACTATATTAAGTTTCTTACAGACCTGGCAATGGAACAGTCTGCATGTATACATTTAGCCTTCACAAGTGATCTAGAACTCTCACAATGTATATAGCAAGAGTATACTGAGTCCATTGTTCAAAACAGGAATGAATATGAATAATCTTTTGCTGGTCCTGCAATTATAATTTGACAGAAACATGGAATGTTCACATATTAAGTCTCAGTTTCACCATGGTTTTGGCTTTTTTCACATCCTTGGGCAAATTACTTGGTCTCAGCAGGTCTTTTTCTTGTTCTGTAATACAAAGCTGTTGATATTTCCTTTTGCCCCTTTTTTGTCCAGTCAGACAATAAACTGTTCAGAACAACAACAGCCTCTTGCATAAAAGTGCAACAGAAGTAAAAGTAATGACTTCTGAGTTTTTCAAACTGTAAATTCATGGTTTACTAAGGAAAAATATCCAGGTTTGAAAGACTCGGTGGCATTTTCTGAAATGTGCATAATTACTATCTACGGGGATAAACCGGGATTCACCAGAAGTTCATTAGCCACCTTTTCAGGCTATGCACATGTTTTTGGTTAGTTATATGTGGAAAGGAACAGCAGGAGTTTCCACTGTCCCTCTTGTCCTACTGTCCCTTTCATATTTTTCTCCCACTCTCAACTTCACTTCTTTTTCCATGTTGTCTCTTCTATTTGAATAACTTCCCATCTGCCACATGCCAAATCTCCTTCAGATCCCTCCTTAAAACCGACTTCCTTCACATAACCTACTTATGCTGATATTTTCACCACGACATCTCCATTCATTCCCCATCTGAACTATTGTACCATAAATCATATTTGTCTTGCTGAGATTGTCAGCGCTAAACATAAAGCATGTCCCGGACATTCTAGCAGTCATTCCTAGTCTGCTGCCACATGAATGATAGCGAGGTCTTGTATCAATTTCTGTACATTTCCCAGCAGGACAGAGGAGAAAAAAAATAATTCAAAGAGCTTCACAACAGCCCTCAAGGCTTGTCTGTATTACACAGCTGGGAACAAACATTTCTTCCTCCTCTGAGCTACAACTCATGATATTATTAGTTAACCAAAGGTTAAATATAACTAACACATGTTTGTTCCTATTACACGTGACAGTTTCTTATATATATATATACAAACATCTTAGCAGCTACTAAAATATGCCTTTCTTCTTGGTTCTGGAAGTAAATGTTTCAAATGACATGGTATCTGAACCTTAATGGAAAACATAATTGTTAGTCCTTAGCAGTCAATAATGAGAAATTAATTACTTAAAATTTGATGAGAAAAATCTGTGAACAATTTTGAAAATGAATTCTGTCAGGTCATAGTTAGTCAACAGCTCTCTTTTTCAATTGGGAGGATTAATGTTTTTTTCCATTAAACTAATGCCAAAACTTTGACTCACTGGAAATAAAACATTAGCTTAAAGAGCTACTCATTATCATTTGTTTTACAGTAAAAAATAAATTTCACGAATTAAGATATAAACCATTTAGTCACATAGCAGTATGTTGGAGAAGATGTGGAAGGTGACCTGTGTACAAATGGTTCATCCATCCTTGCCAGGTTCCCAACTACTGTAACACGTACATGGTTCACGTGGAAAGACAGAAGTTTCACTTGCTCAGACTATCGGTTCCGTAAAGCAGAAAAGATAATGCTTACCTTGCAGGAGTACGGTGAGGACTAACTGTCGTTTTCATTATCTGTAGCATGCTGAGCCCTCCCGTGTGTACACCCTCGGACCTAACATCGGCACAGGCACGGATGCACGCTGTGAGGGCTTCGGGGACATGACACCTTTGTGCATGTGAGTAAAGATTTGTCATAAGCAAAGAAGTTTTGGGGATGAGTCATGGTATGGAGTATCTAAAAAGTGAAGAGCATCTCTTAGAAGTACCTCTTCAGCACGTATTGCTGCTCATACAAAAGACAGTAACAGCAGATCCTGAGGTCACCTTCTTGTGTGCAAAGACTATTCCCACACGAAAGCAGCAAAACTTGAGAGGGTCCAAGCACTTATGGGAAATGATGAATGGAAATGGATCATGTCCAGCATCCTGCAGTATAAATTCATGTTTGTTTGAAATCAAAATCAAAATTGAAATCTTCTTTTAACATTTAAAAACTCTGCATTAAGTATCTAGGGGAGAGAGGTAAAGGAAAAGATGGGATTTTTTATTTTTTATTCTATTTTTTAAAATACTAACCAGAGCATCAAAAATAATTTCAGAACTTCTTGCAAATCCTTAACATCAAATTCTCCTTTATTTCACAGAAAATAACCTGGTCATCAGTTGTTACCCTATCATGTGGTCAGCAGGATAGATCACGTTATACTGCATTTAAGGTTTTTTTTTCCTTTTTGGTTTGTGACAGTGTTTTGGTCAATCTTGCTCCCAGACCATGATGTTTTTACAGATGGTTTTTCTCTACAAAAGATATTAGACTCATTGTTAACCTACTGAGATCTGGAACTGGTATTCTTGGCTTTGGGGACACTCTAAAATGACAAAGCTGGGAAAGCGTTGGCAGAGAATGTCTTTGCAAGTGGGGCAGATGTCTTACAAACACTGAGAAGCTAAGGAATCTGCAAAATTCATAAACACCAGTGGGATTAATGCGTCTGCTGTCTCTAAAATACCAATACTTTGATGTGTGTCCCATTTCCTGGATTGACAAGCACTGTGAATTTTTAGGATCCTTGCTGACCATAAAGTTCCTAGTTTACATCCAAAAATTTAGAAGTTCATATTTTTCTGAAGAAACTACTAGTTAAAATGTTGTTAAAGTAAAGGTATTTCAGAGCACATGTGAATAATCTAAAATGTATTTCCTCTGTAAAACTTGGTTTCTCCAAAATTCCTAATCCTGGTAATGAATTTGGAAACATTGATTTTGGTTCTCAATATGAAATACTTTGAAATGTTGTCATTTCTTCATAGGAGAGACAAGTACTTTCAGAAAACATTACATATGCCTTTCAGAAAACAATACATCTTCAAGTTGCCCCTGCTTGGCTACTTAAAAATGGAAGTACTCAAAGTTTCTAGTTACCGTGGATAATTTGGGCATACAAAAAAACACTGTGGACTCATAGGCTGACTGCCTCTTGTTCTGTGTCAGAAAGCTCTTGTCTTTCTCTACCGCCAGCTTTTCAAGCTTATTTGGGTCTTAATATTTACAGGATAAACTTTTCATACTTCTAACATGATAGCAGACAATAATTGCTCTGGTACATCTGTGAGAGCTCACCACCTTCATTTCAGTCTCTCAGGTTCTAATTGAGGAATGCACTTCAGCAAATCCATCATTTCTGAGCAGTGTGTAGACTACACAGATATTCAAATGTTTTCTGAATGGGAATGTTTTCTTATAGATCATACACCTGGAACCTATTAAATACTTATTATCATGCAGCACGAGAAGGAATTGTATTCAATCTTCTCAGGGTTGACTGTTCTAGGAATTAAAAAAAAAGGGAAATGCATTGTTTGTAAGTAAATGTGCCAAATGTGCCACATACAAGTAAAGGAACTAAAGGAACAGGTTCCTTGAAGTATTTTTCCATGGCCATTTTTGAAAGTGAGACTGCACTTGAACAGTTGAATACAAAAGAGTAGCTACCTGAATGCAGACATTACAAAGCAGGAAACTGGGAGCTGAGAGTATATTTTAGAGAGACCTATTTCTGTCTCAATGTTAAATTACACTGATGTTCTAACAGCCTGCACCCTAGTGAGTCACACTGTTGATAGGATCCTGGCACTGCTGGATACAGTGCACAGTTAAACCCCCTCTGTGCTGTGTATGAGGGCGAGATCTAGTTCCTGGCCCATGGAGACGACTGTTTACATTTCATAAGCCTGCATATTTTTACAAAAATAACCATCACCACCATCATCTGATGTCAGTTCCACAGCATGTGACTGCACTGATTTACCCACTGGTTACAGCAAAGGGTTTTAAAATCCAGTCTTGCCGTTAAAGAATGCCAATACTCGGATTTCAGAGAAGTCAAAGTGCTGTGTGTCCAAGGCATATTGTACTGACCACAATTTAAATTTCTTATTTAAGTCAATAAAATCTATCTTTGCTGAGGCTGCTCAACATTGCCACAAGATTTCCAGTCTGCTAGTGAACTTGAGAGTTACTATCCCAGCAGTCTGTTCTGGCTTTCTACATGACATAAAAAAAAAAAAAAAGTATTTCTCATAACTGATTAGCAATAGGCTGTTTTTATAACAGTGTGTTTCTGTACACATGTCCTCCTTCAATATCCCTTCCCTATTCCCAGGACAGAGACACCAACTCAGTAGTCACAGACTGCTATATTACATCAGAGAGCCCTCTTTAAATCACTGTAGACACAATTATCTTTTGTATCCATCAAACCATGAAAGGTTACCTGAGTTACTAAAAAATTCCAGGCGTCTTCTTAATAAACAACAGTATAGTGATTAATTGCTAAAAGAATCTGGTGCTTTAGGAGTAGCTTTTATTAGGAAAGTTTAACATGCTCATTCACCAGACAACTGAACTCTCCACTTCTCACTTTCTCAGGTCACCTGCAAGTACTAAAGATTTATGTGAGCAAGAAATATTGTTACTTTTTAACATGGTGCTGTTTTTTTAAGCAACATATCTTAGATAGAGATTTAGCCCCATGATGCATACAAAGAAAGAGACTTTGAGAGGATTTGGTATGAACTGGGTCACAAAGGCAATTAAAAGTCGTAAACCAGATGTATTATGTCTGTTCAATCCTTTTCATTTGTGTCAACGGGTGAAATCGTAGCATGGTACGCCCTGGTTCATTTTGTCATTCTAAAACTAGAAATGATGTAAACAACAAAAAAAAAAAGCAGCTCTTTTTGTGAAAGATACTCATTTTATTCCACTTAATGATAAATCTGAAGCTGCAAATACAAGTGTATTTTTAAAGATTATGGAAAGGGCATTCAGTAGTCTGGATTCACATTAATTGTGATTAATTTGTTTTCTTCTTTATCCCACAGTATCTATACATAGGGTGAAATATATGTACATAAATCACACCATGAATGCTGTCTTTTAATTCACCTGTGGAATGCTTCATATGAATTACTGGTTCGTGTAAAATACATGCTTTAAGTTCCATTTGAGCTGAACTGAATACGCTTTCTGCTTCCATGGAAGATCACTGTAAACACAGTGAAATTAGTAAATCATGTATGTGGTTGTTCAGTAAGGAGTCACTCGAGTTAATTGTATTTCTGTTGTTTTTGGCAAATAACTACTGCTACAATATTTGCTCGCACTTAATAAGCTGAAGCAAGCTCTGAGCCTCTTTGAAATCACACTCTAAGTGTACAAAACCCATAAACACTGCAGAATGAGGGTTCAGCTTGAAAACAGATTCATTACTTACTTGCCAAACTTCCTGCAAGTGGGGGAGGATTTGCTACTCTCAGTAAAGTACCTTTGTAGGTAACTGCTGGGAAAACAGACATGATACCTTGGTGGTACTGAGCAGCTGGCAATGTGGCATCATTCCTAAACAAATTCCCTCTTTGAGAGCTCATTCACTGGAGGAGAGGTAATGACTCCCTTTGTCCTCTTTGCTACCAAACAGGATAACGATCAGTACCTGTGAGAGTTCATAAAACTCGTCTACACTTCCCCTTCTCTGCTCCAGTCCCAGAGAGCAACTGTGGCTGCCCCCGAGATCTCCAGACATGTAGGACACCGTGCCTTAGCAGCATCACCCACATTCCTTCAGGCTTTCTGAATTCCCAGTGGCACCAGTTCCTGAGGCAGAACTAATCCAAATGGGTGAAAATTTGCACCTCAGGAGTTCACCTTCTTTAGCCATGCCGTTCTTTATTCATTTGCATTGTTTGGGTCATATTTGTGCTCTCACCTTCACCTGTGTGACTTTCTTACTCGTTCCTGATACAGTTATCTGCACTTTGGTGGGAGAAGAGTGCCTTATGTAGTCCCTAAACAGCTTACTGCCATAGCCAGACAGAAACTTGTCTATAATTTACTTTATACTGCCAATACTTTTTGTGAGAGGAAATTGTTGGGGCACTGGAAGTTATTTATTTTCTACTATATTTTATTAGGTTATTTCCTGTTTTTCTTCCTGTTCCTTTGCTCTGTCTAATTTGGCAGATTGATTTTCTTTTTCCACTTTCCTTCCTCTTTGTTTGTTCTCCCTGTCCTACTCACCACTACTTTTCCAAATCTTCTGGACATCAGTTGAATCTAAGAAAGTAGAGCTGGCCAAGGATTTCGACATTTAAAACACAGATAAAGCCTTTCAGTTAATTTAAACCTTCAGGCTTGCCAGAATACTTACATCCAGATCTAGAAAACAGTCATCTGGCATTTCTTTTTTTTTTTTTTACTTTCTTTTTTTTTCCTTTAATATTTTATTTTCCCCAAACTTAGGCTAGCCCCTGCTTTATCTTGTTCCTTTTCCCACTAAAGTCACTGAGAGTCATACTGGCCCAATTCTACTTTCTGTTCTGGGTATTATCATTCTCCCAAAGACTCAGGCATCTCCGTGGTTCTCAGTTTTTCAGCATTTAGACTGGGATTGGCAGACAGCAAAAGCACCAGGAAATAAAGCAACATTCCTGGTATCATCTCCTGAGAAATGGGCAAAATGAGACATTTCTTTGGGGTTACATAAGCTTACCTGGCCTAAGACCTTCACTGCTGAACACATTTACCTTTCTTTCTCTGTTAATCTCAGTTAAGTATAATTATGTTGAAAAGATGTACTTACTATGACTATAATATTCTGCTTTGGCCTCCAGCTCCATCTCTGTTTCGCACTGCATATTTTATTGTATTAGGTAGTGAAAATTGCTCATTGCTTGACAAAACTTAACCTGGTTTCTCGGTAGGTGAATTTTCCAATCTGCTATCTCACAAATTTCCAGTGAAATGCACTATGTTTCAGGAAACGAGACCCTCTGAAGTTATGTGCCCCTCTAGACTGAGATAAATGGAACAGCATTAAATGCATCTATACCTTGGGAAAAAAAGATCATTAAGTTCAACTCATAGAGAAATAGCCCCAAGGGATCTTAGGCTTGCTCAGGCTAGCCAAAGGCCACAGCCAGCACAGCAAATTCCCAAATTTGACATTTTTAAGCTATTAATTTGAATTGCCAAATAGTCTTTAGACATATTGTCACAGCTCCTTGATGTGGAATTGCTCAGAGGTTAGTTTTACTCATCAGCCGCATCAACACATGGGCAAGGAAGACAGGGGTGATGTGTTATTCCTGCAGCACTTTTTAATTTCTCTGTTAAGAAAAAAGTTACTGGATTTGTATTTATTTTTAACAGAGCTAGTACTGTCTCATAACTCTTTATAATAAACAAAACTTGCAGAAAACTATCAATTCGGTTCAATAGCACATAAAACAATTAGATTTACCAGAATGTCATCGTTACAAAATCCAAATGAGGAGGGCTCATCTATTTTAACCACATATTTAGTAGCAACTGGGCACCAGCCATCAACACTGGAGAGGGGAACTCCTAACGTTGCTTTTCTAATCAGTTTCTAACATGTTATCTAAGTTTCAGCATTTGTTAACTAAGCACAAATTTGATAGCATTGAGGGGAAGCAATACGCTCAAAGCAGATTACAGTCAAGAATATGCTGATACTAAAAGCACTGAAAAAATATTTTTTACGCCAAAAAAGAAAGAAAAAAAACCTTGGGGTATGACCTGGAAATTTGAATACTTGAAGAACAAGGGTTCAGCATTTTTTATTTTTCATTTTTGGCACACTCCATTCACTCCAATTTACTGCTCATGCATTTGGACACAGATTCAACTGTCTCCTGTATCCAAGGATAATGACCTACCACTCCAGTGATTTAGTAAACCTCAACTCTGTTCAGCCACTCAGTCAGTGATGGGCTAATCCCTTAATGGCCATTTGTGTCTTTCCAATGCATCCTAAAGAGTTCTGCAACACTCCGATTCTGCTGCACAGAATTATGTGCACTCCTTCCCCCCTTGTTATCTTATCAGGTAGCTAATTCCCACAAATGATCGTGCAGTTTCAAGTTTAAGATGAAATTGCAATTGAATCATAAATTTGTCACTCTCTAGACAGCTGCAAAGTCAGTAAAATCTTGATCAAGTGGGGCTTAGTCACTGGATTGAACAATTAAGACCTGTGAGTGCATCTGGCCCTCAGTCAGAGACATGTTTATTGATAAAAAAAAAGAAAAAAAAAAAGTTTATGTAGAGGTTTAAAATGTTATTAATTCTTAAGTGGGGCATAATCCTTTACCTAGTATATTGTGACACGTAGCTAGCTATCCCACTAAGGCCTTGTCCTGCTCAATCAACTATTTAAACAGAATTAATCTTTTGCAATAATGACTGTGAGCCTTTATAAATACCAGAGCAGAGTGCAGAGATGTCATTTACAGAAATTGTTTGCTTCATGGTTTTTTGAGTCTGTAAACTAAACCATCCTTTCACTTCAGCTAGTTCTGACATATACGCCCATCTATCTGAGCCCTATTTTGAAAAAGTTAAGGCACAATGGGGTATTGGAATGCTATTTTGCACTGCCTGCTACATAAAGGAGACACTAAAGGAGATAAGCAGTTCCCTCAAGTTAGTGACCCCTATCCCCAGGTTTCTTTAGTAGAGATTTCTCCCATTGTATCATGTCTCCATGTTTTACCGTGATCCATTTTGGTAGTTTATTGTAGCAAACAGTAGATCTCTGAAATGTGACTCCATGGCTGTAAATTTTACACCTTTCATATTTTGACCACTGCCGTGGTTTCTTACATACAAATACAGATGGATTTAAATTCTGGCAACTTCTATAGTTCTTCAGTTACAGGGTTTCCATTGTGTTGACAAGCAGCTGTAAAGAACTCAACAGAGGCTAGAGGCCTCATTTCAGAAATACTAACAGCAGCAATTTTTGCTCATCTTTGTTCTGACTGAGACTTCCAGTAGTAAATTAAAAGGCAATGATTTAAGCTCTAATTCACTGATACCATGAGTGTGTGCAGTCCTGTTTCCTGACAGATTCAGTGCTTGTGCACTTAGCAAACAAATTTTGTCTACCAGGTCTGTAGTAGGTAATAACTGACCAAGCTCTTCCAGTGCCACGAGTATCATTTTTTTCTGATTTACCTAGTGCAACGAAAAAAACAGAAGCATAGCTACATCTGTAGATTAAGATGGGATTTGATTCCCTGATGGAAATCTTCACGTTCTACTTGCTTGTTATGAAAATGATTCACTGGAATTACTCCAGACAAAAGAGAAAATTGAATTTGCATCTTCTGCAGCCTGAATGCTTTCATCCCATAGTTCTTAGTACAATATGTCTTCTTTAAGCAGATCTGCACCTTTCAATCCCGTTGCTTCTCACAAGATACTGAAACAAAACATTCAGCGTGAGGTTTCAAAGAAACATTTTGTTCAACTCAGCACAGCAGTTTTCAGCATCTGATTGCCAGAAAGAAAGAAAGAAACAAACAAACAAACAAAGAAAGAAAGAAAGAAAGAAAATTTGTCCCAGTTAAATTAATACTTGGGACATACATGTAAGTTTGGCTGCTCATCTGAAAAATCAATTCACATCCTTAATTAACTTAGCAATGTGATTGATAGAGCAATGTTTCAGAGTTCAAACCCACGTTAATGTAATAACAAAGCATTAACTCCACACAAGAAACTAAGATTAATTAATGTTATGGAGGAAATGAGTATCTTCTTGTAGTAAGATAGCAGTAATATTTATCCTCGTACAGTTACACTGAGCAGCACCAAACGCAGTATCACATGCAATAAACAATCATCATAATGTTAAGCTATATTAAATGTTCACAGAGCTCAGCTGGAAGTAAAGGTATGTATAATTTTGGCAGTGCCTAATTACATTCTGTATCTTTAAAACACTCTTCAGCCAGCACTTGTTACAGATTCTGTGACTGGTACAGATTCTAAGTAAAGGAAAGTAGAGAAATGAAACCAAGTGTGGCTGGAAAAGTTCTCAAGGGATAGGTAAGTTGGGCAAGTACTTCTAACTGCCTGGAGTTAGCACTGGGACATGATGGAAAACTTCAAGGCTAAATTAACCATCTTGTGGTTGTTGTTGTTGTTGTTGTTTTTTCTTTTATTTGAGCAGAAAGGCTGGAGACCCAGTCTTTCACAGACAACATTTCTGCAGCCCTTCCCGCACGAAGAGGCTTCAAACTCTGATTTCAATTGCTCTCTCACGTAAGCCAAAACCATGCTCTCAAAGACACCTTTTTCAGAATCCCCAAAGTGCTCCATTCCCACCAATAACAGGCGACTTTTAGTCGCTGCTTGGTCGAAGGTAACAGGTGCCCAACAGTGCGCAGAGGTAGCCGAGTCCCTCAGGACTGCGCTCGCTGGGGCTTTACTCAGTGCAGCATTGCCACTGGTCGGCAGTTATGCGGGTGCTGGGAGCTGAGCCACGTACACCTGCTCAGGTTGGAATGTTTTAATTTTAATTCACTGTGGCAATTTCTCCCTTACTATATCACACCCTATGTTCTTTGTCAAATCACAGCTGAAGGGCCTCTCACTCAAGGAACGCAGCCTGAATTCTTCTGACAACCAGGTTGGATTAGGGTGATTCACTTCGAGAATCAGGCAGAACTTAACCGACATTAGCCATTGCTTTTCCATGCTACTCAGATGCATAATTTTGTAAATAACCCTAAAATGCTACCCTTGTGGGTCATAGTCTTTTCATTTTGCCCTTGCCTGTGGCTGATTAACGCAAATTAAATTTCATGCCAGTCAGCTCAAGCAATCTGCACAGCGCACAGAAATGCAGCATTTCCACTAGAAGGCAAAGTTATTCTCAACAGTTACTGATGCTTTCACAAAAAGGTCGGAATTTTAAATGCACTGGTATCCAAGAGAGAAATGTAAAAACTGAATCACAGGAATCTTAGAATTGAAAAGACAATCGAAAAATCTGGCTGGGTTACTTCTGATTTTTTTCCAAGTGTAGTATAAGTCTGAATAAAAACATTTAAAATGTACAACAACAACCTTGCCTTTTAAAGATTGATCTCTGTAAAAAGAGCCAGGAATGTACTTAGCTATTTCCAGAAAATGGCCAAGTTAAACAACACACAATGACCAAATTTCCCCTGACTAAAAAAAATGTAATACATTTCATGACTATTCACTACATTGCTCCTAAAATGAGTTCACATTTTGAGCCAGTATTTCAGTTAAGTCTCATGATCAGCTCAGCCCTGTCTTCTTACATTAAATACTAATTCCAGGCAGAGAGGGGAAGTTCAAAAAACAAACAAACAAACAAAACCCAAACAAACAAACAAACAAAGCAGCCTCACATGAGACACACTGGAACGCAGCTGAACTGTACGCTATGCAGAACACAGTCCCAGTACGTAGGCCTTGCTGAAGGCTTGGTATCAATGTGCCAGAGCATCCCCTGCATATTCCTTTGGAATAACTGAAATACTACATTTGGAATAACCAGTGTTTTCTGGACCTAATCCAGCAATTTGTGCTCAGGTAGACGTTCTTTTCCGATGAACTTCAGGAACACGGGAGTTTTTCCTGTTTTCTAAGTAAGAATTTAAGACTGCAAATTCAGCAGAGGCTGATTCTAGAGTATTGCACTATACTGCGTTTATTAACAAGGGAGATTAATGTTTTAACTGGCTGGTCTCAAAATTCATAGTTAATTGGGAAATTCAATCTTTAGTGTTTTTTGTTTCCCTATAGATCCCAGTTCCAATAAATACTCTGTTACCATTAGAAATTACATTGCATAAGTCTCTATTAAACAAAACGTTTCAAGATGCAAACACTTAAAAAGAACAGTATAATTTTACTGAGGCTGTCTCCCCAAAATTGGGTTTGTTCGGTCCAATTTTTTAATATGATTTTGGATATCTAGCCTGCACAATGCTTTTTGTAATGTAATTACGTGAATCAAAATAACACTAACACATCAAAGGAAATAGGTGAACTATAGAGAGTCTTCAGTAAGAAAAAAATCATTCTCTTTTTTAGTTGACATTCTTTCATGAGGAATTTTAGCTCTCTCTGAAATGCTGAAGAAAATATTTGTTCTCTAAGCAAATATACCCTATCTGTATATGTGGTTTTAAAAGTTGCCGCTTTAAATCAAATATCACTAAATAGCTAAATAACATTATCAAGGTAGCTTGTCAGTGTAGCTATGAAATATTCTCCTGCTAGCCGACCACCTTTAACTGAACCTAGGCTCATAATAAAATGTTTGGTTGGACGATCAGAGATTTACACGACGGGAGCCTGGGGGCTTCAGTCCAGCGTCTCCACATGCACAGCCACTAAGCATGAAAGCCAA
Organism: Nettapus auritus; assembly: GCA_011076525.1. Lineage (NCBI taxonomy): Eukaryota > Metazoa > Chordata > Aves > Anseriformes > Anatidae > Nettapus > Nettapus auritus. Next base: position 56,407,332 of record CM021769.1, on the reverse strand, counting down.
CGAGCGGGAGGGCAGGATGAGCAGCTTGTTAGCTCCCACGGGGTGCAAGTCCAGGACTCTGCAATATGGACCTGAAGCAGAGCGGTAAGGGCCTCAAGTGAAAAAATGCGCAGCTACTGCCTAGTCTCTGCGCTGGGCTCTACCATGTGGGGCCAGGAATATTTCCTCTTCAGGGCACGGGTTAATTTTTTGCCTCTGATATGCATAGTGCTTTGTAAAATATACAATGGGAATGTCTTTGGCGTTTGATTCAGCTTCTGAAAAAAGTGAGCTTCTGAAAGGCTGAACTGCTAGGCCTGTGTGAGCTGGGTGAGGACTCAAGGGTTAACAAAACCAATCGTGAGCAGTCATCGAGAGGCAGAGTAGCAAACATACTGGACACAAACAGGTGATAAAAGCCGATAAGAGAGATGACAAAATTAAGAAAATAAAGAACACTGTTATAAAGATTTATAGATCAGCTAAAGCAGAGCAAAATAAATGATAACAAATACTGATAAAAAAGAAATGGGGCATCGGCCATATAAACACACAGGAAACTTCAATGCTTCTGTATAGTACTATGACACTGCTTTGTTTACACCAGCATTGACCTTTTGCTCCCAAAGAAGTTTATTAACCATCTTGGTCTTTCTTTGTGTTGCTTTACTCATCAAGAGAAAGTTGTACAGGGTTGATTCTGATGAATGGCTTTTTCAGAAAGTCAAGTTATCCTTGACTAGATGCAGATGGCCTAGTAAAAAATGAATGCTGCCAGCAGACATTGTCTTTATCAGTAGTAAAAGTTCAGCAGGGACTAGACTTCCTCATCTCTGGCCAGAGAAACCCAGCCTTCTGTTTCAGCACCATATCACATATTGTCCTAATGAATTCTTGTAACACACTGCAGCCCAGATAAATATGCTTATATTAATGTTTTTTGGCAGTCTGGGGCATGGTACAGAATTGACACAAGTGTTTGGATTCTGCCTGAAGCAGACACCAGGAATTTACACAGTTAAGAAATATTGGACTGTCGTTAGGTTGTTTGTCCCGCGTGATGACCTTCAGTATTGCAAACTGCAGTTCATCCTCCCTAGACTGCCTTGGTAAAGGGGAAGCCTGCAGCGAGGCATGCTGAAGCCCTGCAGCTCCGAGCAGGCGGAGGAAGCAGCTCAGTCGCTAGAAGGTTTCATTCATTCCACAGCAGTGCAAGCACTAATTAGAGATCCGTATTTCAAGCAGCCCAGTGGGCTTTCACCAGGGCAATATCTGTGGCAGGCAACTCAAATCCTGCTGCCATGTGGTCTTTCCTTTCTTTGATTCTCTGTTACTTCTTCCTTCTAATAACAGAAAGAAACACATCTCCACACTTCCGAGATAATGAGCAGTGAGTGATTTACAGTGAACACCTCTTCAGAGCATGAAGCACCATCCTAGGAAACCTCAAGGATGGTAGGATCTTGGCCTTCGAAGAAGACCCCAGGCAATACCAGAGACAAACAGCAACCAGATTTAAAAAACTCAGTGATTCTCGATAGCTACCCAGGTCCACTTGGATACATGCTGTAACAATAACATATTTAGGCTGCTGCAACACGTTTTGAGTTGCATGACATGATATTCTGCAGCTCTGAGTGCTGCTTTGCAAGCATGGTAACTTCCTGCTGCAAGTTAGGAAATTCCTTCAGCTGCAGCGGGTGACTTGGCCATACCGTGTTCCCCGAAATGAAGCCGTAGTACAAGCAAGCAAACCTTCTAGGACAAGCCACCTAGTGTCTGTAAGTGAAAAAGCTTTCTAGTCTATAGTTTGTTGAACTGACTTTCTTAGCACACAGTAGATAAAAACCTCTTTATTTGCCTTTACAATGTACCTTTGCTGTGTCGCTAGGCCCATAACTTAACATAAAAACCTCAGTGATATGGTTAAAAATGTCAGAGACCTTCCCAAGAGGGAACATTAAGCAGATGTGATTACTGTACTAGTGGAGCGCATGCACAAGGACACACAACTCTCAGGCAGGATTTTTTCCGGGCAATGAAGTTACATTTTTTTCAGTTATGTTTTTCAACATTTCATTCAAATAAATGGGAGTTCTGGGGCATGACTCAGATGTGAATGAGCCATGAAAAGAAACAGCCTGAAAACAAATACATTCGTATTTCTCTCCTGCACCACCATACTAAAGGTGTGCCCTGTGTGTTTTTTTAAATCCTCCTGCACCAAAAGGGCTTTTTTGATGCTGGGGACAGGCACCTAGTTTTATATTGGGTTTATCTAGCCATCCAAGGCAGGATGATCTGACAGGTCTTTCCATTACTGCTCAGCTTATTTTTGCAGCTTAAGATCTTGGCTCTGCAAGAGTTCCTCAGAACGTAACTACTGTGTTTCACATAAAAAAGTGATGCTATTAAATTATATTTACACCTGTGGGATATGCATTTAGTCATCAGGAGTAAAAAAAGCCCTTCCTGGGGCTGTACTTTCTCATTCAAGATTTCCAGTGCCTTTAAACACTTGAGTTTTAATACCTTACCTATGGCTTGCAGCCTCTCTGGGACAGCGTCCTCCTGTGCTCCTACAGTTGCCGGCCCAAGACCTGCCCATGTTACATGTGGCTTCTAGAAGAATGCCACCTTTCAGATCATCCTCAATGGTCAGAGCTCTTTGAGGTCTAAAAGCTGGCGTGTCTGGATGGATTTCAAGCAACGTGGAAAACCACACTTCATTTGCTGGATGCTCTGACTTATTTCCAGTGGCCATGATGATCTTGGTCACCTCACCACCGTTATTTAAGAACCTCATTGTGCTGGTAGAAACAAATGTGCTCATCAGTGCAGAGATGGTTTGAGCTGGAAGGGACTTTAAAGATCACCCAGTTGATGGCCAAACTGAGCACCTAAAACCAGGTTTCGTCATGCTGCTATCTGAAGCCACGGAGGTTCTGCCAGTATTTTTTACGGGAATCAACGCAGGCTGTGCTGACAACATCAAAGTATGCAAAGCTTAGTACAAGCAGGGAAGAACATCATCTCTGTGTATTTTGTGTTTGCCTCATTTAAATCATATTCTAGCCAACCCTATTTTTCCTATATTACAAATAGTCTCTCATGAAAAACGGGAAAAAAAAGTTTTTGATGCCTGTGTGCTCTGTGCTGGTAACTTGCTAGAAGACAAGCTGTTTGGGTAGAAGTTCTTCAAAAAGCTGCTTTTTAGCAAGTCTGTCAGGGCAACTCACCACTGAAACCAAGGGCAGCAGCTAGAACCAGTGCACCTGAGAGCTCACCCATTTCTACCTGCCAGGCTCATCTTCCTTTCAGACTGTTCTGAGTCTCCCTTTGTCCCGCACAGGACGCTGCCGACAGCCCTGGAAAGTCTCCCCAGAATGCCAACAGCCACTCGGCTCCTCTGCTTAGCACGGGGGGCTCAGAGCTCTCTGAGGCTATTGGCCCACCGTGCCTGTCCTCTGAGTTTATCTCAGCTCTACCCCCGGTTTTGTCACTGTATCCTTCAATCCCCTCTCTCCCCATAAAAGTGTCTAGCTGTCTCTTAAACTCACTTTACCATTTGCTTCTTTGACCTCACTTGGCAACTTATCCTTGTGTTTATTATTTGAGGTGGAATAGTTCTGGCTACATTCCTGGTTTTACTCTTAATTGTCTAATTTTTAGAATGGTGTCAGTGGGGTTGGGATTTGGGTTTGGTTTTTGTTGTTTTTGTTTTTAAACTCATCGCTCTTGTGACCAGGTCTTCATTTTCACTAGGCTCCTCCGTGTCATCAGGACTTCCAATAGCTAAAAGGATCCTCATGAATCTTTTATTGGATCTTCCCAAATATTGCAGCTGGCCTTTCTCATCCACTGCTGCCAATCTGTACTGCATACGCTGCCTTTAATTACCTTTTTGTTAATTGGGGGAGGGGGGCACTTTCCTGAAGCGAGGAGGAATTCTCCAGCTCAAAAGCCGAGTGATTCTCCCTGCCCATACGTTCCCCAGGGGGAAGGCACAAACAGGGCTCGAGCAGGACCGAGCAGCACACCCTTTGCACATCCTCTGGCAGCACACCTCTGCCGCATGGTTCCCTTCATGTACCCTCCTCATGCCAGACACTGGCAGCTCCGAGGTGCGGAGCTGCGGACATCTCCGGGCCCCTCGGTCCAGCCCAAAGCCTTGTCGTGCTTTTGGACAAGGTGCAGGAGCAGCGTGCTTACCGTACTGGATGTGCTGTCAGGTCACACTGATGACTGGAAAACACTGCGCGTGATAGGGTTTTCTTTGTGCCTGTTTGGAGAAGGGGAAGGAGGAGGAAACACTCGTTTAAAGCACCCACCTTCGTCTTCAGGACCTGTTCTCAGCTGGTGCAAGGTTGGTTGCTGGAGCAGTGAAATGAATCCTACTGACATCCTGAAACAGATAGGCCTGGTTGGAGTGGCATCTAAAACGAACGAGTTGCCTAACCCCCCATGGAAAGAGAAACAAAGAGCTACTTCTCTGCTAGTCCCCCACTTCCCTTACAGGTGTCCGGAGGATAGGCCCGCCCTCGCGATGGTTGCCTAATTGCAGCCAGATAACACCTCTGTACCCCCTGCTTGGCCAACACAGTCTGTGCCCTGAAGAACCCGACGTGCACCAGAAGTATGGCCATGTGGCTACAGTTTAGGCACGTTAGGTCTCGGGTGTTTACCAAGCGGAAGGGACACTTGGCTGGATTCACCTACCTTGAAAAAAATCAGTGCAAGGGAATCCCTGAATCTCAGCTGACAACATGAGAGAGAAAAGAGATAACGTTTCCTTTCCTACCCAACGCACACTGTACATCATGAAGTGACAAGAAGAAGTACATGGGGTACCTATGCTGCTACCATCCTGTATTCTGGGGGTGAGGGGAGCTACAGAACAGGAAAAGTCTATCAGTCACAGTACGACATTAACCGTCAGCCAAAATAGCATCAGTCACTATTTGCAGTTTAAGAACACAGGCCAGAGGCATAAAAGATTTTTTCAATTAATTGTGGAATTGAAAATTTTCCAGAGAGTTAAGGATACTTGTAAGATGTAATGAAGTGCAGCCCCCTCGTCTTTCAGACGGAGGTCAAGCTCACAGAAACTCGGCCTGCTTGCTGCAAAATGAGGAATTGCATGCTGCGAGAACCAGCATCTGGGGGCTGCTTCTGAGAAATTCATGCAGTACAGCACTTCAATAAAGGTGGCTTACCTTGCTGATAGAATCTTGGAAACAGGGAAATGAGAGGGAGAGACATAAAATGCCTCTCATAACAAAGACTGTAAAATGACTTGGAATAACAACAAAAAAAAACACGTAAACATTTACCTTTGTCTTCACTGTACTTGGAGTGTTGGAGGACATAATGAGCACCAAACAATAGAGTAGCAGTAAGTACTTTCATTGAAAAAGGGGCGACAGCAAAAACCAGAGGACATACTCCGTCACTCATCACCCCGTACTTCATTTCTGGAGCCATCTACCGTTATTATTTGGCGTGCTATTCACCAAGCAGCAAAACTATGGATGTTCTTATTTACAGGTCACTGCAAGTCTGGCCTGTGCTGCAGTGGAGTTTTGGTTATATTTCACAAAAGATAGTTTTATTTATGTTTGACTAATGCAGGCACAACTGGAGGTTGATTTTTCTTTTTTTGGCTTTTAGCATAAACATTTCTGACAGCTCTCTATTTTGGGTGCAGGCTGAAAAACATTGTTTTGTATTTGCAGAACATTGCTGGGTAAATCAGAAGACATTGTTTTTACGACTGAACTTTTCTCTCAAGAAAGCAGGAGGAGTTGTTTTATTTTTTAATTCTGAGCAGTTTTATGTACACCATTCACTCCAAATATTTGATGTTTGCCACACTTGTTATGAGTTTCTCCAGAGAGATGCTGTCTTTTGGCAGCAAAAGATAAAGTTGACTGATACAAATGAGTCACAGTACCCCAACAGTAATTAACAGTGATGCAATACCCAAGCGAAAAAGAGGACTTGAAGAATTAACTGTTGAGTTTTCTTGACGATGCAGCTGCACTTTAAGAGAGAAAGCTCAACCCATCACAGAACTCCATTGTGTACATTAGGGAAAAAGCTTGGCAAGATACATTAAAGATTTTTGCTAAAGAGATACAAATATTTTGCAAGGTCAAAGGGCGCTCAGGCAGGCTGTACTTACTTCCAAAGAAAAGCAGGCAGGATGACAAAGAAACAATAATTTTTTTTTATCTTCATTTTCACACTTCATCATCTACGAAAGACTGTCTTTTTCAACCTGCTGAACTGATTTAAGCCACCTCAGCTCTAAGTTAACTTTTACTTAAAAGTCACCGTATGACATCGTAATCTAAGAAGTTATCTGTGCTTATGGTTTCAGCACAGTTCTACAGAAGGCCAATACCTCTATTTATAATCTGGATTGTACTATTCTAGAAAGTCCTTATACAAATCTTACAGATCTAAAGAAAAGGAATATTCTTGTAAGAAGACGAACGATTGAAGCGACTGTGTTATAGCACAATATGAAACTTGACACTGTTTTCTGCTGCCAGTATGATTCCCAAGTGAGATGGATAAATTGTGGTCAAGACCTGGACAGGTTAACTAGTGGTCATCAGTGCTGGTGGTACCTTTATATACAAAAAAAAAATGGACACTATTGGACAGGGCATTTGAAATTTAATACCAGACATGAAACAAGACATCTGTTGGACTCTCATTTGTTTCTCTTTGAATGGGCTTTAATTGAAAGCTCGGTGAAAAATGCAGGTTACATTCTTAGTGTTATCAATAGTTTGTAACAGCAACAACATCAGAACAGTGATGCATCTAATATTTATACACTTTCTAATTTTAGATGTCTAAGAGCAATACATTATCAGATATATATATACACACAATTTCAAGCAATTAAAAGTAAATAATAAACCCCTCCTCCCAAAACCCTGAAACAATATATTTCCTTACACTAATAATGTCTTTTTCACATATACTTGACAAAGAGTCTTTTTAAGTTACTTATCTTAAGAGTAATCTGTTAATGGAGATCCTGGACCAGCCCCATTAAAAGTTCAGTTTTAAGTTTATACAGCTTGCTAGCCACATAACCAGTGTGGCTTTACATTGTAAACAAATCCCAAATGTCTACAATGATTGGAATCACTTTTGTGTAAAGGAGATCTATGCATCGCACGATGGAACAAATTTAAACCAATACATTAAAAGGGGGCGGGGGGCGTGGAGGGAAAGAGAGTTATTTGACAAACAAAACAGTTTGGAGGGATCAATTATGTGATTATTTAAAAAACAAGTTAACTTAATGGTAAGATTCTTATTTTCTGTACAGAGGTTCTGGTTCGTCTAACTGTAGCTGCTCTAGAAATCATTTCTTTAAAAAAAGGTTTGATTTGTGAAATTCAGAAGCATTGCTTCCAACTTTAAAAGCTTGCCCTTTGGCAGAACGAGTACAAAGCTTACCGAAAGTATCTCAGGTGATTGTCCTGTCTCATCTGGTGAGGATAACTGTACTAGCGTTTGGAAACTTCAGGCTACGCACAAAAGTAGTAAGCGTAAAGCTTACCTTCAACAGGGACTAATCACCCTACCTGCTGCTGGACTTAAAAAGGTAGAATAAAATGTACCTAGAAAAGTTCAAGCGAAAATAAAAACAGAAAACTGGAAACACCCATGGAAGGTAAGCATAGGTTAGCGTAATCTTGAAACTGTGGCAATCTTGCTCACTTTTTAACAAAATTACAAATAAAAATCTTCGGAACTTTTTGAATAAGAAATTTTGTAAGTCCAAATGGAAGACAAAGCTGAGCAGAATCCTACGGTTTAGTTAACTTGTGTCAAATGGGATGCGAAGACAGCTGCAGCTTTCTGACAGAGGTGATCGAAGATGGCTGATAAAGTTTGCAGTAGCTCATAGTGTCCCATCTGGTTTATTCACTTGTTTGAACTGTCTAAAGGGCCAACTGCAGTTTAGTCATGTTCCTCTGGTGCATGTTGTGATGACGAACTAATTCATCAGACCTGGCAAATTTTTTTTGACAGCTGGGCCACCGGCAACTGAAAGGCTTTTCACCTGTTAACGAAACACCCTGTTATTAACTGGGTATACAGCTTGCCTGGGACACTGCTATTTCTTTCCTTTCTGCGGGGCTCTGAGGAGCTAGGCAGGTCTCCTGGCAGGAGGAGAGGCATCCTGGGCCATCCTGAGAGGGTGTGGGAGTGCCGTCAATTACTGCTCACATCAGCACTCAGTGCTCTCTTACATCTCCCCCAGCTGATGTTTACCAACAGCCTTTCCACGTGATGTAGAGCATTTTGCAGTGATCGTTCCTGAGGACAGGACCTTACTGAACATCCCATCGCCGTGTTTGTGCTACTCTCTGTTCTTGGATGAACTGGTTTAAAAGTAACTCTGGCATTCATTCACACAAGCTTCAGTTGCACCCCTGACAGTAGTGCAGACGTACACTGCGAGAATTGTCAGCGACTACTCAGAGCTCGACCTCAAGTCAAGGAGAGTTTTTCCTACAAGTTCAATGAGTTTTGCCCTGAGTTCTTTGAAACTGGTAAGTGTAAATGAATATGGCAGAATCAACAGCGGTCAACATGAAGTTTGCTGAGCCAGACTGAAAGTTTCCCACTACTGCCTAAATAAAGTAGGTTCACATCTATGGGAGATTTTAAAGGCCCCAGTATTCAGTATTTTTCTAACATTCTCACAGGTATAATAATAATTCACTAAAAATGACCCCAAACAAAGCAGATACAATTTTAACGAGAAATGTCATCACCTCTTTACAGTTTAATCTGGTCTCTCTCTTTTCTACAATATTTAAGAGGAATTTCAGGCTGTGTGTCTGATGCCGCAGGAATGCTGATGGAATGCTTTCATTAGCTCAGGGCAGTGCCCACTGACTCGTGTTTCTTTTAGACTTGCATTTTCTTCCCCTCCACCGCCCCAGATAGATGCAGTATTTTACAGTAGGTTCAGCTCTGGGACTGGACTCTTCCATGCTGTCTATACACCTCATACTCCAACTCCAGACACACTGGGGTGGTACGAGGTCACCCAACCATCTTCTTTTCTTCTTTGCCTCACACTTTGTGCATGTCACAAACATCCAAATTCAGGCAAAAGCGAATCTGGCATTGGCATAAATGCTGTGTATTTCTGTTTGCAAAATCCCATGCAATAAACAGATTATATAAAGCAGGGAAATCGACTTAAAATCGACTTTATCCACTTAACATACATGCTGGCAAAAGCATCAACCATCTCACGTGAGTGCATAAAGCAGTATGGGACGAAGCTGACCTGGTCAGAGCTACTGATAAAAATCACGGATTGTATAAAGTGGTCTTCTTTCATCTCAGCAGCATTAGCAAAACCATCCTGTGAACTGATGCGAGCTATGTATTACCGGCCAATTTTTCACTGAACTACCACAATAAAAGCAGCAAAGAGTTCTGCTGTTTCAGAAGCAATTCCAATTGTCCGCTCATGACCGGGGGCAACAATCTATTAATTCTGTGCTGGGCACAGATTATCTTACATAGCTTCACTGTACAGACATCAGAAATAACATTTCAATTGCTAAAAAACAGACAAGAGGCCCTGAATTTGTAGCTTACCAAATAGTTTAACAGTTGACTTACAAATAAGCCACAAGAGGTGAAAGTTATCTGCAGTTCGCTTCATCAAGATTTAACATGGAACAAGTTAAACTGAGCTAAGTGTTTTCTTCCATAATTTAGGGGACAAAATAGAAAGAGGAATGAAGCTGCAGGGCAGGATGGACATGAAAAATCCCCAACTATCACTCGTGCTCATTCCTCTCAGTGTCTGTATATTTAGCAGTCAAAGGAGCATGACAAATCCAGCACTGCCGACAGGAGCATCGTCATAGCAGCAGGCAGCTGAGCTGCAGAGCCCCCACAGCACTGAGCCAGTGGCAGGCAGCGAGCCCAGGCCACGGTCTGTGCTATGAGGTAATCAGTGCTCAAGTGAAGCTGCTTTCAGCAACGAGGGCAGGGTGGGCTTGGATCACGTGGAGCAAGGAAGAACTAGAACAGGGAGATTAGTTTCACTAGGAAAAAGAGAGTAATTCTTTACTGATTTAGCTGATCTGGGGTAAAAAATCACTGAAGTCAGGAGATGATGGAGTCTTTCCATAATTAGCAGATCAGTTAGCAGTGAAATGTGAAGGAGAACATCGTTTTTCCTCATTTGCTAACATGTGGCAACCACTTGCCATTTTGTCTCTACCAGAATGTTACCTCTTGATGATTATGAAAATATCTTGCTTCATACACATGCACCAGAACCAGATCCGGCAGCTCAGCATGAAATGACAGGGAGAACCCAGTAACACAGCCATGCCCTTGGCCATTTATAGATTGCAAGTGGAGATGTCGTCACTGCTTGAAGCACTGCTGGTGCCACAGAAAATGTCATTATTCTTAGGTGAATCATTCTCTTTATTAAAATTTCTTTTTTTATATTTGAAAGTCTTTATTAGATATTTTATGGTCCAGAAAAGAGGAAAGAATCCTTAGCAGAAGGAAAAAGGATTTTCAGGCTCTTTGTCCACCAGTAGAGAGACTGAATTTAAAAAGGTTAGCCCCAGTGTAGAAAACACTGTGGCATCTAGTAACATGTCGAAGCGCTTGGTAAACCATCACTTCATAAAAATATGGCATATGTAGTGGAAGGGAACATAAAATGTCACTTCGTAAGAATAATTCTAAAACTTTAAAATATAGATGTTGCTGAAGTTGCTTCTTAATGGTGTTTACATTTATGTGAGGACAAAGTAGGCTAAAATGCCTGCTATTTTTTTCCCTGTGTGAAATATGTGAAATATCATAGTTTCTACAAAAAGGTCCTTGAATATTTGAGTAAGCTTTTACTTCAGCATCTGTCAGTGTGAGTTTGCAAAAGGCACTCCTTTTATCTTCGGGAGAGATTACAGTACAAGCAGCAACAGCAAGAGCTTTGCCGTGCTATCCTGCATTACGCTCAACTGACACTTAGGAGAAGCATGAGTAGGCATGAATACTTTAGATTACAGACCTTCAACTGAAGCTAGAATTAAAGTTTCTGTCTTGGAGGTTTTTTCAGTGAAGGCAATAGATCAAGTTGACATTTGTGGGCTGAGACCATAATGTTATTTCACTATAGCTGACAAAATATATTTTACCAAGCTGAAATTTCCTTAAACGTGACCAAAAAAAAGGAGTTTCAAAAATCACCTAAAGCCCATTGTGAAAAGTGACTATGATATTTAGCCAATGTAGTCACACTGGTTAATCAGCATACTCTGAAATGACTTCTGATGTTCTGAATATTTAATCCCTGGTTAAGAGACTTTCCAATCATCTAATTTAAAACAACATTGTTTTAAAGTTAATAAATAATGAAATATAAATGTGAATAAAAGTTTACGCACTTGTTTTACCTGTATGAGTCCTGGTATGAGTCTTCAGATGGTCAGATCTGGAGAACTTTCTCTGACAGGTTTTACACTGGAAGGGTTTCACACCTGAATAAAGAAAAAAAAAAATCTCTTCTTATATCCCAACACCTTTTGGAAGGGTGAATGGCATCAGCTATTTCTGTATTTTCAAAAATCTGGATTTTTTTGTACTAGTTACTCTAACTGCCCCTCCCAGCTTCATGCCTACGCATTACAGAAAGTCGTTAATCAGGCTGCCACACACAGTCCCTTTGTAACCTCCTCTTCCGTGTCTGGGTCTGAAGCATCCAAACAGCAACAATATAAATAAACACCCACTTACACTGTTGCAATAAGGAGGATCTGCAAACTTCCATTAATTCTGATCCTATGACTGGATGCTCCTGCCGTCATGTACGAGCAGATATGGCATGAGAAAAACAGCAGCACAGAGGTATATTTTTATATACTCCCAGCAGGCTTAACTTTACACTTCTGCTACTTTACACACTACACGTAAGTCTCTGGGACTGCTTAAAACAAAGGTTCTCGTATGCAGCTGCTAAAAGCGTATCATCCCAACAAAGTATTTTTACCACCAGCTTTCAGAGATGCTTCCTCCCTCTCTAAATATCATTTCTGTGTGATAGAACTTCTTTAGTAAATGTAGTAGGCAGAAATTCTCCGCATAACTTGAGTAAACCGATTGTGAGACCACTCCCTGAGATACAGGATACCCAAACACAGTAACTTGCTGCAGCTCAATCAGAGGAGTATTCTAAAACCCCTCCTCATGTTCCACGCAGGGTACCCTCATGGTTCAACTTCCAAACAGCAGGCCAGAGTCATTGTCATCTTTTCTGTGATTTTGAGAACAGCTGTCTCCCCTGTTAATCTAGGCCTCCAAGAACTCCAGAAATGTTGAAGCGGGTTGTCTTGATATCTCCAGAAAATGGTGTAGGAGCAGGAATCAAACTGCTGAATTTCAAATGAACTCAAAAATAGTTTGGGCTATCTTAGAATATTCTACCCAGTGAATGATTGACAAAGAAGGCTCACAAAGTCTAGCTAGGACCCAGACCCGTTCATGACTGCTATTGCCTTCTCCACAGTATGGGAACAGCTGCTATACACTTTCCAGGTTATTTTTGGCCAGCTGCACTCCAGCACAATCCAGCCAGCCAGATCTTCAACATTTCTCTCCTTGATACTCCTAGAATTCTTCCTTAGTTGGCAGAATTCAAGAAAGGCTCAAATCCAAGCTTAAGTGTCTTGCTGAATAAGGTACTTCTAGCTGATGCGGCTTTTCCCTCTCCCTTCTGCTTTCCACATGCAAGTGCACAGTAATTCCACCAGCCTTTCAGGTTACGCACATGCAGGATTCACATATTAGCATTGCCAAACAAATACCAGAATACTGACAGTACCATTTATCAGACTATTCACTGGCAATTCTTTCTTGCAGAACTGTTTTTAAAATAGTGTATTTCCTATACTGGGGATACTGTATAGAGCAAGGAGTTTCATTTAGAAAGCTGCTTCAAAAAGATGGTGGCAGGACAAAAAGCTTGCATATACAACCATGCCAACAACAAAAACAGTCACACCCCCCTCCTAAAGCTAGCTTTAAGAATCTGTCGCTGCTGGCATTATGTGTGAGCAGATACATCATCAGGAAAACAGAAATTTCAAGTATACTTTTTGGATCACAATTCACTTATAAAGGTGAACTCTAAAGAATAGAGGTGCTTTGGCAACAAACCTGTGTGTCGTCTTTGGTGCCTTTTGAGTTGGTCTGAACGAGAAAATCTTCGTTCACAGTCCTTAAAATCACACTGATAGGGTTTTTCACCTGCAAAGTACAAATGGTTTATCAGAAAATATGGCTAAACTGGGGAGCACGTCAGCTAGACCGAAGATTCAATGCGTTACAATAAGAAATGCAGGCTTCATTCATTTCTAAAGCAATCTAGTGAAAGGCCACAGTCTCATTTGCTACAAAACCAGACAGCTGTGTTGGAATCAGTAGGGTAGGGCTGGCACAGTTTTACCACTTTGTCACCGATCTTAAATCTGGTCATTCTAAAAAACGATCAACTAGGCAAAAGCTACAGAAAAACTTTAAGGCTACATGACTTTTTAAATCGCTTTCTTCTGGAAAAGAACATAAATGTTTTTTATATTTCTGTGAAAACCGCATTAAGCTCTTTCCAGCTGTTTCAGTTATATATCATTTGTACAAGGGAACAACTTGCAGTTTGCTCTAAATTGGCTTTGAAGTAGAAACTAAACAAATGAGGTGCAAGTTTTAACTACACTAAATGAATTAAAAGAAAATGAAGAGCACAATTCCACCACAGAAATATACACATTCTTCTGTAAAACACAAATTATGTTTCTTTTGTAAAGCACCATTAAATAGAACGTAGCTGCACACCTCCTGCAGGCAAGCCCATGGATTATGGCAAAGCCTCGTGTGAATATAAACTCTTCCTCCACACTGTACAATTCAGCGGAGTTCTTCAGGATGTGTTTGTTCTCCCTAGGATCAAAAGCAAGCTTCTGACTTTAAATAAATAAATAAATGAAGTTTTGGAAATCCCTGTAAGCTAGCGTCTCAGATGAACATGGTTTTCAATGCAAAGGGCTTCACTAAACACGTAAAGACTCAAAAAGAAATGCAGAAATCAAGGACCTCGAGGAAAGAGGGAAACACTGCTGGATTGTAGCATACTGCAGAGTCGAAGATTTGGCCAGCATAAAAAGACAATCCATATGCTGTTACAGAAGGAGCTGTATGACATCTTAGATCTGATTCTCATTAATCTTAGGCCTTTTGCACAACACTGCAATCCTGCAAAAGACTGAGATATAATTACAATGATACCTACACAAAGTCTGTTTCCAGTGCCGCAGCCCTGCAGAGAAGCCTCAGCATAAGAGCTAAGGAAGCACCTCTCACGGCAAAGCTGGAAGATCCTGGGCTTTATCTGGAAGGCACACACTAGACCAGCTGGGACCTGCTTTATCTACTGTAGAAAGCTGACATATAAAACAAAGATCGAGCATGAAGGACCTACAGAACAAAAAACAGCTGAAGATAGAGGGTGAAGTGGGTTTAATTTCTCCGGGTGTATTTTTAAATACATATCACTCATAAATCTTCACTCTGTGTCTGCATTTCCAATTGTATTATGATGAGGAAAAGGTTTTTCTGAGCACCAGTTGCAATCTTGAATGGAAACTGTAAATTTAAGGTACTACGAAGGAATATGCCTGTGATGCCATGTTCGTCTTGTTCATCATTTGTGAAAGTTAACTGCTGTGTCTTACAGAAATACTTGTTTGAAATCATTAGGATAACCGGGCATCACATTGGATTAAGGGGCTACAGACATTTCTGCTTTCAGAAAGCTTTTTTTTGGCCTGTCATTAGACGCCAGGTAAGGACTATTATGGAATCGTTTGAAAGACTTCTTGACAGAGCTATCCTGCATTTGTACAGGACTGTGGTCTTAGATACCAGTACACACTATTTCGTTTAAAGGAGAAGCCTTCTCATCTAGGTAACAGCATAAGCAGCATATTAAGAGCAGCATTCCAAATTCATACCGGTGTAGCTGGGATCAAAACTGCACAAAAGCAACTAAATCTGCAAGAACAAGTTAACTTCCTGTGACAGTCACCCAACGGAGTTTACTGGTTCTCAGGCCTAGGTGTGGATAACTTCCACGTCTGCTGTGCTTAATTTATTAGCATAAGGGATTAAAGTTGCCACAGGTGTTTGAAATAGTTCCGTACACTTTGACCACAAGGACTCCCAGGGGGGTGCCTGCTTTTCAGAAACCACTTACTTCCAAGGAATTCAGCCCTTTGGCAGATTTAAGAGGGGGAATGTCAGCGGAGCAGAATGCAGTGACAGGATGATTGTCTGCTAATTGCAATATAAACGCAGAAGATAGTTAAGGAGGTATTTGAATAAAACAGTATAGGAGGTCTGATGGCATTTAAATTAAAGTATTTCTTTATACTTTGAAATATAATCTTGATTAAATAAATTGAGGACAAATTTAACCAATGCGTATAGGAATCGATCCAATGTGCTTACACAGAGATAGCCTGACACTGCAGAAGACAAAAGGTAAACAAACAAGGGGCAGCATAATATTTGGACAGAAATCCTAATTTCTCTTTCCTTCTACATCTTCAATGTCAGCTAGCGTCAAGCAGAATGCCTGCCAAAGCCAACTGACACATACCTGTTAATTTCCATAAATTTCTGTAGAACAAGATGACAGAAATGTCCCAGATTACAAAAAGTCTGCTGGTGCCTCATTAAATGGCTACACGGAAAGGGACTCTTGGACTGTTAGAGCCCCTGCATTAAACAGCTGAAGTCTCTCAATGTACAAAAAATATCCTATAATACTGTCACCTTCCTATGTGGCCCTATACAATTTCAAAACAAACCAAGAGAAGAAGATGAAGCTTCACCAGTCCTTTCACCTGTGACTCAGAGGTTCCCACAATTATTTACATTTAATTGCTAAAAGACAGCATGCAACAGAAAGGCTACACTTGGTGCATAATGAAATAGTCAAAATGAGAGAGGACAGGTGGAATAGCAGTTCTCCTAGAACAGTATTTAGAAAAACATTTAGAAAATGAAAAGCTCAACCGTCACGGAATTCTGAATCAGCCTTTGCATTTATCACAGCAAATAATTTTAATAAAATCAACCTATTTGCTCAAAGCAGGTTAATTTAAACTAGAGGAAGAGTGCACATCTCCTCTTGTGAAAAGTAATTTGCACAGATGCATAAGAAAACAGAAATTACCACTGCTTACCACTGCTGCAGCAGTTGCACAAACATTCATAATCATGCCATTTAATTCAGGCATACAGCAAGAGCAAAAGCCTGCTGCTAACAAGAAAACATGAGAGGAGGCTGATTTGGAAACTAAAGACAGCAAGTCTGAATGAGAATCTGAAGGCTTGTCTATACTCACTTCACCACCGGAAACCCCTTTGCTTCTATATCCAACTAATCAAACGAGCACAATGCCATAGTCACAGCTTTACCACCTAGTGTAACGTGTTTCTATTCAACAGAATTTGCTTTAGCAGACTTAGAGAAAACTTATGTCTCTGGTTAATAGGGAGCCTTCATACTTAACTTTTTTTGTCATCTTCATGACACAGTTCAGGTGTGAGAAGACACCATTACTGCTGTGAAACTAATCTCGTATTTTAAATACCTAAATGATCTTATTTTATCCAACAGAAATGAAAGCCTAGAAGTGGTGCATAATGGGTAAGGCCAAAGGTCCGTCCAGCCCAGCAGTCTCCCATGGCCCACTGAAGGTACAGGTATTCCAAAGCAAAACTGGCAAAAAAGCGCTAACCTACATGTTACCACACTAGACTATTGCAAGAGTACCTGTGCAATTCCTAGCTCAAGCACAACGACACCCATTTCTCATTGCTTATACGGAGGATATGGCTCTGTCTTTCAAAGGTGTTGCAATGATGAACTGCGCTAATGACTCTAAGGCACTGAGCAGCATGGTAACACACACCATAGTGAAAAGATACTGGCTTAGCCAAAGCAAGGAAGTAATTCTTAGATGAGTAGTGTAAAAATGGTTATTAGACTACTACTTACACCACCTAGAGCCTCAGAAATTCATCACCACGAGCCGAGTCCCCTACCACATAAAGAATGACCTTCCTGATTTACAGATTCCATTATTTTACTGTAGAAACTCATGCCTGCAGTTGAGCACTGTAAGGCTGAAGAATATGCCTAACGAGAAGTCAGAGGGTATTTTACCTGCAAAAGTGCTCTGTTTTTATCACGGTAAATCCACAGTTTTTCCAATGTGTGGCGCTACACCCAAAGGGGCTGAAGCAAGAATGGTGATGTTTCCTCCATACATTAAATTAATGAAGGTCTAGACATCAACTTGTTTCCACTAAGAAATCTCTGAAGTCTGGTACAGGACTACAACTCACGTTAATTGCTGAACGGTTGAAAAGTTGTATGTATTTTTGCATTTCCTTTCGGGGCCTATCTACTGCAGCAAAATACACCAAGATAAGAAAAAAGCTTTTTTGGCTGTACATGTTTCAATAAAGGCATTGTTAACAATGGATAAGCAGTCTTGGAGGGTACAAAATGTCAACATATTTTCAACTAAGGCTATGTTGAAACATTGGTAAGAACAGATTACAGAACCCAATTTTGTACTTCAGGGCCCTATTTGATTTTGCAATACTGCAACTGGTGAATGAAAGACCTGATGAGCCAAGTTCTCTGTAAATATCTATGACAGAAAGGAAAAGGATAAGCAAGAGTCAACATTATTCTGTAAGGATACAATCTGCTGTTTTAATAGGAGATATATGTTACAGTTTATTTTCAAATTGTGTCCATAATTAAAAAATTGATCTAACGTTACACTAGGGAAGGTGGAAGAGCTTCAAACCCATGTGTGAATAGAGAACCATCATACAGGAGGATGCGTAAAATTATATGTTGGCTGTAGAGAGGTATACCAAACAAATTATACTCCACTTGATCTAGTATCTGACAGTTCTCCCAACCTCAAAATGGCTTGTCAGGATTCCTCCCCATCAGAATGCTGGAGTGGAAGAAGAAAAGATGCAGCACTTCATTTAGTAAGATATTAGGTGTTATGTTTACCAACTGCCTTCCATCTAAGTGAGCTTGCTAACTCCATCAAACCCAATTTCTGCATTTAGTAGTGAGTGGCGTTATGTAGTTCATTGAATTACAGACAGAAAGGTGATGAGAGAGACTAAGAGACAGCTACATGATTATCAACAAGCACCAGTAGCCTCAACCTTAGTCATACTGGTCCGCTAAGATATCCCCTCACCTAACAACGAAGAGGTGGATAAAAGACGAAGACAAGTGTCAACTGTAGCAATCGTAGCTATTACCAACAAAGCACACAAATTCTTCATAGCAATGATTGATCTGCCTTTGGAGACAACTGGTTTGCAAATTTTGCTTTTGATTTAGAATAGTTCGGTTGGAAGGGCCCTACAAAGATCACCAAGTCCAACTGCCTGACCACTAACCAAAAGCTAAAGCCTGTTTTTGAGGCCACTGTCAAAGTGCCTCTTGAACACTGGCAGGCATCAACCGCCTCACTAGGAAGCCTGTCCCAGTGTTTCACCACCCTTGTATTAAAGACATTTTTCCTCATGTCTAGGCTGAACCTCCCCTGGCGCAGCTTTGTGCCGTTCCCACACACCTTTCTGATGACCAGCTTCTCCACAAGAAGGAGGCACAGTTCAGGGTCAGATAGCCAGAAAAGACATGAAGTTACCCAGGAGCCTGGAAATGGCTTTACACCACAACAGTCGGTTCAACTGCCCAGAGTATTGAAGAGCACGGGGCTGAGGAGGACCACGTGGGCACCAAGTCCAGACCCTCCACTGCGCCAAGCAGCCAAGAAAATATGTTAACTCAGAAGTGTTCACAAACCATCCGCTCCAGATGCTCCCATACAGTATAGTTCTCCAAGCCCTCCCCAAAGCTAGGACCAACAGGCTACAGGAGGAGACAAGAAATGAAGGGCATCATGTCCTAAGTGTCTACAGCAGCTGGGAATGTACTAAGTACAATTTCCAGATGATAACCACAGGAAATAGCTAGTACCTATACAACAGGCTGAGGAACAAAAGCTAACTGTCCCTGCCAGTCTGACTAAGGGGAGAACTCCCTTCTGATCCTACATCTGAATGCCTCAGGCCAGGCAAGTTAACCAGTTACCCAAGGCATTCTCATACTGGCAGTGCAGTATCCCCTAGCTTCCTCTCTTGAGCTGCAGCCAACCTTGAAAACTTGTGTCGTCTTATCAATTGCAACATTTTTATCAGCAAACGCAAACTTCGGGAGTCAAGCTGGCTGAGAAAGCATCTTGCAAACGTTTGAGAGAAAAAAATAATAAAAAGTCTTACGGACAACATATCGAAATATAATGGTAGAAAGATCTGGGTCCACCTTAACAGAGGAGGGGTTTGAGGAGAAAAAAACTTTCTTCCTATACCCTGTTTCACTATAGTATAAACCAAAGGAAGGGGTGCTTATGACCTCAAAGATATGGGAAGAAGCCTCTCTAGGGATGCTAGACTTCCATAGTCCTGTCCCCTATGTCTTCTGGGGATTTTCTGACTCTACATGCCTAGATTATAAGTAGTATAATGCTAGACATCTTCTCCATTGAAAGGGAAAAAGAAAAAAAGAAAAAAAAGAAAAAAAAGAAAAAAAGAAAAAAAGAAAAAAAGAAAAAAAAGAAAAAGAAAAAAAAAAGAAAAAAAAATATGTAAGATGTGTCCTTGTGGTACATCCAAAAATAATATTGTGAAAGCCAAGCACCAAATGGAATAAAATACAGGACCAAAACAAACAAATTATGATCGCTAAGGTACAGAGTAAATCAATTTAGAAATGAAAGAAATAGTGATTATGAGGAAAATGCTGAACTGCTTAGGCATACTCAAGAAAAATACTGCTGTTAATGTGCCCCAAAAGATCTACAAATTTTCATTTGTTCCAATTTATTTACAAAAAAAAAAAAAGCATTTCTGTAGACCTTTGGCTTGAAAGACTGAATTACTGTTACAATCCAAATTATCTCACATCTGTAATCTAAGCAAAACTGAAGATGTCATCTGAATACTTTGCAATTTGCATGTTCAGAAATTAAAAATGCTTTGTAATGTTCATTTCTTACCTATCATGGCTTTATGCAAGTAAATATTGTCACCACACAGTATCCAAAAGGAAAAGTTTGCAACTATTTTTTAATGGAACATTAGACAATCTGCAATCGGCTACCTTCCTGTTATCTGTTTTATCCCTTTGACCTTCTGTTATATTCACAGTTAACTGAACATCCATTTTTATAGATTCTATTCACAGATTTCTAAATTAGCACAGAAAGAGCTGTCTAAATAAAAACATGATAGGTGATAAAAAAATGTGTAAGATGCATATTGTACGTAATAATTACACACTTCCAACAGTATAAATCTTCAAACAGGAGAAACAGTCCTTGTTAATAGCCTGCAAGATACAGCAGGACATGTTATTTCCACATTTTGAGACGTAAACTGGATTGCCTAAAATCAGATAGAACCAAGTTCAATTCTTCATAAAAAGATCCCAGAGTAAGCAAGCTCCTTTGCCAGTCCCTGCCTCCAACCCCAAGCAGACATGGCTTATAGATGATGAGAACTTCTCAGTGGTTAACAACAGTTAAATTTTGGAGCAAGCTTTGATGCTCCTAAATTAAAGAGAAAGAAAGAAGAATAAAATTCACGACCCTGAATGATGTCCTGTAACCGTCTGAGAGG
Organism: Nettapus auritus; assembly: GCA_011076525.1. Lineage (NCBI taxonomy): Eukaryota > Metazoa > Chordata > Aves > Anseriformes > Anatidae > Nettapus > Nettapus auritus. The sequence continues at coordinate 56,386,488 of CM021769.1, read as the reverse complement.
GAGAGAGGTGACCTACTTGCTGTCAGGGCTGCTCTGTGTTTTATTTCGCTAGATTTACGGTCTTCTCATCCAAGAGGGGGATTGCCCCAGTGACAGCACGCATCTACCCCAACTGGCACATTCTCACTGCCCCTGACCTGGCAGTTCATCTCTTGCACCTTACACTGTTTCAAATCGCCCTAGCCATTCTGCTGTCCAGTGCTATAACTTGATTTATAGCCATCAGTGCTGACACTTACCAGTGTGCTTTCTGCTGTGCATCTGTAAATGGGACAACTTAAAGTATCTCTTGTTACAGCCAGGGTACGCGCACATGAAGGGACGTTTTTCATTTGTCTCGCTTGCTGATCGGACAATAGTTGGTGCTACTCCGGGCACCCGTCGGACATCCTACAATGACAGACGTGTATGTTCACAAGCTTTTGCTTAGCATATTGAAAGGCAAACAGGCAGGGGCACTTCTCCATGACAATGAGATACTTAAATATACCGCACTGCAAACAGGCAACTGAATTTTATTCTACATTAATGAAGTACAACCCTAGTATATCTTAATCTGTTACTTCCAGATTATTCAAATTATTTGAAGGTGGAACACAGTGAACTCTACTCACTAAATTCTCTCACCAATATTTATATGCAAGATTAAACGGGCCATGTTCTAACCTCAGGGATAACCACACAATGATGAAAGTAACACTCATTCACATATGAAATAGTTTTGGGTATATTCCAGTGTAATATAGATAAGAGCATTAGCCAGAGGAACGGTCCCTTCTTTTAAATATTTAAATATTTTAAATATTTTCAATATTCATACAAAGTTAAGGTATGGGAAAAAAATACGTATTGGGTTAATACAAATTGGTAAAACATAAAACAAGAAAAACTGTCCAGGTGGAGTTGGTGAATAGTTCAGCTTTCTTGAGTTTTGGCCTCTGTCACAATGTTCCATCAAAGGTGATGTTCTGCTTCTGGGATAATTAACTTCCATAAACAATGTCCATGCTTACTTTTATTCACTCAACAAGAAGCTGCCTTGTCAGCCTGTTTCTGAGAACTTGCTACTGAATAATGACTTACTAAACCGTAGAGAAAAGAATAGGAGAAAAAATGCCATCTAAAAACATTCATGCGGGTGGGCAACACAGAAAGAGAAACACAGAAGAGACAAGTACTATGTGATGACTTTGCCACCAGTTTTAAGAAGGTATATTTTTTACAGTGATATTTATCAATGATATAACTGTTCAGAAAGGGAGGAAATTAACTCCCATGAATTATAAGTTCCTTCCAAATATTTCTTTAGTCATTTGGAAACAATCACTTATTATATTTTGTTTTAAGGAAATGTGTTTGAATTAGTAAAGCTTCAGAAATCCTTAAAAGCAAAATGTCATCTAGTACTTTTTATGCAGTCATCGGACTTGGTCCATTGTAACCACAGAAGTTTCACGTGGCCAAAGTGGCTGGAGCTAGAAGTTGGAAGCTGAATCTTGGACCACCTGGAAAAGCTGGTAAGGTATACTCCTTCACAGATATATTTTAGATGGAGAAATAAACAATTTTAAACATCTGTTTCAGAAAGAAATCTTGTATTATACTTCAATGGTTTCAGGGAAGTCATGACGCTTATGTCAAGCATTACTTGATACCACAGGGAAACTCAAATCAAGGATGGATTTATAAAAAACAGTGAAGTAAGTAGAAAGTGACCATTACAAGCAGGCAGCAGTTTTACTTCCCTATGAAGAATGACCTTCTATACTCACTTGTATGCCTCTAAAAACTCCATGGGTGTGTATTCTGTATTGGGCCCCACAGCTGTATAACATGGGAGCGCTGTGGTTCTCATTTTCATATCCTGCTGTATGGCTGTAAATAAAGAGAATAATGGAGAAATGAAATATTTTTCACTACTCAGCTCCATTTGAAAGGTTTCATTTCTTAAGTTGGTGACAACATATGTAGAGTTTGCTTTCGTAGCCAGGTTATCTGAGCTCAAATGGAATTCACCAAAGGAAACCTGCTCCACCTTCACATGAACCCGCTCCCTTCCAGCACAAGGCACTGACTCCACACATACATCTATTAGTATCCATTAAGACAGTCCGGGAAAAAAAAAAATAAAAAAGCCATGATCTGAACTCTGATGCATTTCCACAAAGATTTTAGGTAAGGGGAAAAAATCCACATAGCAGCATAGCTGTGTCATGTGCACATGTACACGTTATTTATCAGTTAAATGTGGGGCTGGCTATTGCTAATATCTTTTGGAATGAGCAAAATGCCTCAAGTTTCACATTAAGTGCAGTGGATTTTTGTCAGCACCTCATGACTCAGATATTACCAGATACTACCAAGAAAGTGATGACATTTATAAGAATAGCAGTCATGTACTCATAAACAGAGATTACAAATCAGTGTCCAAACTATTTATCCCACATATCAGCTTGCAGGATACACTACAAATTAACCCTTTATAAAAATAAATAAATAAACAAAAAGGTGTAAATTACCAACATTCCTTACACAGCATTGTGACAATTTTAAAATTTTGTAGCTTTCGTTGTGGTTTTGGGGTGTCACAATCATATGCTTATTTACTTATATTGATTCTTCAAAATCCAGAACATCAGGGATATTGCTGTTTTTCCTGTCCGCAACCTTCTTAATGTAAAAAGAATGTAAATGAACTTTAAACAAGTATGTTACATTAGTGTGGACGTTGCCACATGTATGAACATATATTGGCAACAGCATGTGCTCATATTTTACACTGCAGTAGAAATAAGAAAGCCCAGAACAAAGCCCAAGGGCACACAGCTAGGGACAAAGATGGATACATAGGATGTTATCCCAGTCTTTGCCAAATGCTTGCAATAGCAATTTTAAGGGGTCCCTGAGGCCCAGGCTCTCGTTTCACTGGTCCTTCCTTTCTCTTCACTCAAAGTTCATGTGCAGAGTAGAATTACAAGGAAGTTTTAAACCTCTTAAGTGATTTGCAGAACAGCCAGTGGAACTGGAATGCGGGAGACGTCTCAACCATTTGTGAACTTCGCTGAGCAGGAGGGGAGCAGTATTTGTGAACAGCTATTACTGCAGCACGCAGGTCACATTCCTCGTTACTCGTCCACACAGCAGCTTGCAGGCTGCCACCTGGCAGATGCGTTCCTTTAGATCAAGTCCTTTGCTGCTAAAACACCAGATTCAAATCCAAGCTCCACCTGGCCATTCAAATGAAAGGCTGTGCCTTTGGGCAAGCATGCGCCGATTGTTTCAATTTTAACTGGCAACCAAATGATTATAACGAAGTAATTTTTAGGGTGGTGGCAATAAAGTATCTCTGATCTGTAACATTCTGTAATTACAAGAAAAATACCATCGTCTGATTTAAATGGATTAAACACTTCTCTAGACACATACCATGTCTAACTGAACAGGGTCTCCTCTCTGTTTAGGGTCCAATGCGGCTCTTAGTGCCCTAATACAAGTAACAAATTATCATTTGCACAACTCGCGTTCCCCACTAGCACTGAAGTTTCCTCTTTATTTAAAGTCAGGAAACTCCACAGGTGTGGGAAAGGAAAGGAAAAGGAAAAGGAAAAGGAAAAGGAAAAGGAAAAGGAAAAGGAAAAGGAAAAGGAAAAGGAAAAGGAAAAGG
>CM021769.1:56367858-56382814 GCA_011076525.1 Nettapus auritus | reverse complement strand
AAAGGGAAAAGGGAAAAGGGAAAAGGGAAAAGGGAAAAGGGAAAAGGAGAAAGAAAGAAAGCATTAGTTACCCCACATAACTGTGCAACCTCTCATCCATGCCTGCGTTAGCAACCTTACACTTCTCAACAAACAAGAGACACTGAGTCAGATAAGAATTTGCAGGCCAGAAACTTTGGAAGGAGAAACAACAATATGCAGTAAAACGTTAGGCCACAAAACCCAACCTGACTTTCCCTCCAAATTCCCATGGTTTTCATCCTTCAGTGATGAACTTTTTTGTAAAGACCAGTCAGTTCTGAAATAATTCCTCCCAAGAATAAGAAACAGAACAAAGAGCCTGTCTGTGCCCTCAGTGGTGACACTGGACGGCAGTTATCCTTTGGATGATCTCCACCTCAATTTTTATTGCTTGTCTGGGAAGGCTTTCTCAGCATTAAGCCCTTTTCAAATTTCTTCCCATTATTTCTAATTATACTAAACCATAACTGTACACACAACTGCAAAGCCTAGAACATTAAAACTTTTCAGAGCTTCTTGACCCATGGTATATGAACAAGGAATAGCCACAGCTCCCTGTGAGAGACCTTTTAACAAGCGGTAATCATAGCTCCCATTTTGCATGGGCAACATTCTCATCAATCCCCATGGTACTCAGCATGGTCATATGGATGATGACAGTAAAGTCAATCAGGAGATTCCTTGATTAAAATCATATTTATTCACTACAAAGCCCTACAGAATAATCTGGCCTCCAGGGAGATAGAAATCAGCAGGTGACTGTTCCTTCAGCTTAAGGAAGAAGCTGGGGGAGTTTTCACAGCCAGTCCCTATTGCTGCTCTCTTCCCTCCAACCTTCGCTCTGCGTCAGTAGTAACCTGGCTGTGAAATACATTTTTTTAAATTCCAGCCTCTTTACTCAGTGCACCCATGGTGTATGCCACAAAAGGTATAATACCATGCTTACACAGCTGTCTGGCTTTGTGTTGCTGCAAATAAAACTGATACAAAAGTATATAGATATATACATATATACACACACACATCTCCTAAATACATTACTGAAACCCAAACACCTGCTGCACTGCATACAGAAGATAACAATGGAATGCAGTCCTACCTATATGGGCAATACAAATAACCAATGAATTTATAGCTCCAGTACTTTAAGTAACTGGAAATCCTAAGAGGGTAGGAAATTCCTAATTCCCATCTTTTCTAGTCAGGCATTCTACGTTTAACTAGGCAAACAGACAATGCCTCATCCACAGAGGCCACCAAAAGCATAAAAATCATAAGAGGAATTATCCTGATCCACTCCCCAGACGAGGTAATACCCCGGGTCTCCACCAAAGCACTGTAATGGCTGCATCGTACAGCCCACACCCACTGACAACTGTACTGTCAGTCAAAAAGTTGACGCCTCCGAGATGATGCATACTGTGGCTAGGAGAGACACTACACGATCAATTCACAAGTCCTAGAAGGACTCAAAAACTACGCAAGGCAAGATGCAGCCAAACCGGCCCGTGAGTTTCTAACAGGAATTTTTGTTTGAGTAAGGACCGAAGGACTTGGCTGCCCAGTCTATTTCTGCCTTGACTTGTAAATATACAATTCCCTTTCATTTCAATTGGAGCAGGACAGGGACAGAACTGGACTTTAAATATTTGTAGTTCATCAAGTTAGTTGGTGAAAAAACAACTCGGTATGTTTTTTTCTCTGGTTCTAGGCAGCCAGAAACAGACCTGGAAACAAATCCATAAAATGTAACTCTAGATAACTGGGAAACAAAGTCTGATACTCGTGCAACATAAAATGCTAAGCAAGCACTATGTGTTGTAGAATATTTAGAAGCACTTGCATTTACCGTTAGTCCAGCAAATCCGTAGCACTCGGAGAGTAGCTCTTTTAAAATGATTAATCTCAAAGTTGTACAGATTGTACAAAGATTAATAAAAATGAAGGTTTTACAGATGAGAACGTGTGATGAAAAACAGAGCAGCTTTAAAGAGTTGTATCAATCTAAGTGGTTATAAAAAAACTCATAAAAGATGACATTCTAATCTGAATATTTTAAAAAAATAATCAAGCTGCAATTTCTCTCTCACACCATTTTTACTTTGTTAAACTGAAATTGTCTGTCTAATGTATAAACCAGTTACAACTTAATCTGAAAGTTAAGCTTTTTATTATTATTTCATAAACCAAAAAAGGGAAGCTTTAGGGCATACTGAGGAGAGTTAGAAAATTTCAGATGAAATGCGCATACAAATTGATTCATGAGATTCAGACTTGGAAGAATAAAAAAAGCCAGAAAGCAAGATTACATAAAACAGGCACCACATTAAGCCTCAATTTAATTGTGTTTCAATGCAGGAACAGGAATTTTAGGGTTTAGAAACGGAGCCAAAAATGAGGCAAAGTGAGGGTGTGGGCTAGTCCCGTTGATAACAGAACATAAAGGAAGAGAAGTAGAGTTAATTCCCTCTGCTAAAATATTTACCATCCTAGCACCCTGGGAAAAATAAGTATGGAGACAGCGAAGAGATTCTGATTAGTTATATAGAAGATCATGTTTCTGCCTGCTTTTTGTCTAATACTATACAGAGGGTGGAGCTTAAAGCTGCATTTTTATCTGCACTTTGCAAGGCAAAGGAACATTAAAAAATGGGATTTCACAGATTACAGCCCTTCTGCCATCCTCAATGAGAAAACCAGCCGGTTGGTGAGAGGAAGGCACCGGATTCAGGGGACTCTGCTCTCACCGACTTCAGCAGTTTTGGGGATTTTTGACCTCAGTGGAATCAGGATTTCACCCAACACTTCCCTCAAAAAGAGATCCTCAGCTATCAGTGTGAAAGGGACGACTGAGTGTCAGAGACCATGGGTCATTGCCCATTGCCAATTCATGTTGATTATAGAAATGATCCCAACTAGGAAGTTTTACACCTCCAAATTTACTAGTAATGCTGCTACAGGTAAACAGAAAAATGTTTACAATTCACTTGTAAACAAAATCTGTTTTAAATGCAGTTTTAGTAGTGTTCTACAAAGATGATACATGATCTTCCTTCCAGTGAACCTCAGCAAACAGCAAATGTCCATGAAATATGATGATCATTTAAAATGCACGCAAAACCAAACAGTAAAAAACAAACAAAAATTGCATGGTTATATATATATGATTTCAGGTGACTGTCAGAAATAAAACGTTTGCTCGAGCAGCTGAAGAGAAAACTATGCAATATTTCTGTTAAGTCTTGCTGTTGGATATGTGCCTATACTTCTTGCCTACCATGCCATATCATTTCCTGCTTGGTATAAATTATTTCCACGTCCCTTTTATAGAGAACTCATCAAACTATCAAGGAGGATTTTATAGTCCTGAAGTCTACCTCCACAATAATACTATGAAGGGAAGCCATCATTTTCCACATTGTACAAATAAGAAAGCAACACAAAGATATTAAGGAGAGAAGCTGAGGGAAAAGGTGTCTGCAGATTTTGGACATCCATTTTGAGATGTCTGGGACATGAGTTTTCAGCATAATAACCAAAGGACTCCTTGCTTTCCTTCAACAGTATAAATCAGGTCTTGGCTTCTCCAAACAAAGTACCACAGAACACCATCAGCACACAGTGCCATTCACTGCCTTAACCATGAAGTTTTCCTTCCAGATTTCAGAAGTTGCCCATTTATGTGACAGCTCCCGCAGGCAACAAGACAGCCCTCCCTCTTGTCCACCCAAAGCTCAGAACGGGACTGAGAAGTCTCCAGACAATCAGGCAACACATAACCAAAACACTACCTCACAAGGCAACAAACGTGGGCTGTTCTTCCCTCGTCCGGGGCCCTGACTTCACATACGTTGTAAGCACAACCTGAACTCAGACTCTGGCATTCCAAATCTAAGTGAAACTCTACCACACAGACTCAAAGCACTCAGACTACATGGTAGCAGCAGTGGGTTGTCATCTTCTCTAGTGACAACACCTTGCAGAGAGAAGCTTATTTTGGACTATGAGACTTCCTTTTTGTTTGCCAGCAAGTAGAAACATCTAGAATTCACCTTTTAGGAACCTGCTCCATGTTCTGGACTAGGTCAGCTGCAGCCTTTTCTATCTGCTTCCCCACATACACCTCTCTCCCCTTCACCTGCCAGTCTCTCACACTGCCACTCTGTCAGAAGACAGCACCTTTGCTCACCTTAAGTTCCTCTCTCCACCAGACAGCGATGCCCAGCCGGGCACTCTGTTCCTTACATTTTAATGCCCACCTTGTCTGGACGCCCAGGCTGTGCCTTCCGTTCCCTAGTGCTTACGCCTCCTGAAGGCACTCAAAGACTCGAACCCACAGAAACAAAGAAACTTCTTGCCCTTCTCACAACTCAATAGGAATGACTGTTACTGTCAGCTTTCACCACCTGAAGTATTCATTGCCAAATTTCAAACTTTTAATCGGAATTCTACAGCTAACCAAACAGATATTGGCAAAAATATAAACAGCTAAAACCAGAATGCTTTCAGAGAAACTGCTAGAACGCTCTAGCACAGAAGCTGCTAACTAACCCTACCCACAATGGATGGCAATAGCTTCCCTTCAGTATATCAAACTTAGGCTGAACGTGAACCCCAAGAACAAGCTACTGAACAGGTGGTTCACTGTCAAGTACAAAGTGTACGACCCCTAAGTTTTAGACAATCACGGAGTTCTCTAACTACTTGCAGAACTTAGCAGTAATGTTTTCTTCCTTACTACAATGCACGCTAAGCCAGGAAGAGGTGCTGGGGAGAACCCGAGGCAAGGAGCTAAACAAGGACTGTCAGCGTTGGACAGAATCTGGAAGCTCCACATTTCAACAGAAAGATTGATTCCAAAATTCTTAAATTACAAGATCGAGAAAAGCATCTGAAACACTAAACGCCTGGGAATCGCTTATGAACAGTTCATATATTTTAAAGATGTAAATCTTGGGAAGAATACCTTATGTTCATGGCAACTGAGATTGGAGGTACTGTGTATTGTAACTCTCAGCCAGAAAAGACAGATAACTATTTTGGCTCATATTACCAGAGATGAGGCTATGTCTAGCACTGATTTTCCACAGATTCTACAATCTTGGCCTATACCAAAACTTTCAGCTTTGTTTTACCATAGATCATTCATCTTGATTTCTCTTTTTTTTTTTTTTTCCCTTTCAAGCATCCTAGGTCACATACTTTACACTGCTAACAGTCTGACTCCTGGACAAGTAAAAAGCCATTTATTTTGTTCAGTACTCCTTTAATATTTCTATTGTGTCTTTTTTTTTTTTCACTGAGTTCCCCAAAGAATAACCTCTTCCTTGCTTTAATAACTTGGACCTCAGTCAAGGTTGATGTGTTTCTCCATTTTGCAGGATATTTTCTTCAGAAGAGACAAAACAGTGTCTAATATTGCAATGACTGATCTTTAAAGGGTACAGATTAAAGAGGAAATCACAAACACTTATGGAAAAAAAAAGTAGGAAATAACCTTTAAAAAGAAAGAATCAGCAGCAAAGACACAGAACTGTCCATAACTGTAGGATTTGGGGATCTTCTAAACCGCAAGGGACCTCCTTGACAGATCTCCTCGGACTCAATACAGGAGGGCTATTCCAAGATAGTTTACTATGCTACTATCTGGCCTTCAAATTCCATTTGTGAATGAGCTAGAAGGAGATCCATTTTTTCTTCCTTCACACTACAGCATTGAACAATATGGACAACGTCCATACTGAACGAGGTTTCCACTGGTATGGACGGCTATGTGAAAGTGTAGAACTGTGTGTGCTTTTCTAGATTTCTCCTCTTGTTCACTCGAGAGGTTAACACATGCTTAGGCACCGAGAACATCTCCAAGCGATGACACCTACCTTCAGTAGGGGTGTTTTCACAACCAACCATCTGCTCAGAGCAGAGCAGGCCATCTGGGCTTTCCCTTGACTCGGCTCCAAAGGCGGCTCTTCTGCTCACGGCACCAGTCGGAGATGGGGCGAGGGGAACTCACGGCACCACCCGGCAGGGCCCACCCTGGCTGCTGCTCGCCGGAGGGCACCGGGAGGAGCGCGGCTGCCGCCCGTCACCTTGCCGGCCCCGGGGGCTCCTTGCGCTTCGCCGCCCGCCCGGTGGCCGCCACCCCGGCGGGGCCCCGCGGCGCCTCGAGGCCTTCCTGCCCGGCCGGCGGCAGGAAGCCCCGCGGGGGAGGCGGGCCGGAGCCTCTTCCCGGCAGGTGGGAGGGCGACAATGGCCGGGAGGAAGGAAGCCGGGAGGCGGCCGGGCCGGGACACAGGACGCAGGGCCCGGCGACGGGCGGGAAAGGGAAGCGGGGCGGCAGCGAGGGGCGACGGCTCCAGCAGGGGCGAGCGCCGGGCATCGGCATCGGGCCCCGCGCGGGGCCGGGGCCGGGGCCGGCCGGAGCGGGGGGCTCGGCCCGGCCAAAGCTCAGCGCTCCCGGCTTCGCGGCACGAGCCTGTAGGTACTCGAAGTACCGAGCACAGCTCGGTGGTTCGTCGTGCTATGGGCCGGCTTCACGGCGCGAAACGCACCGCGGGGTTCGCCGGGCAACGCCGCCGGGAAACGGGTGAGGGAATAAGCAAGCGCCTTACCCCTTCAGCGTGGATCCCAAGTTCATTTGGTTCCATGTCATGCATTCGAGCTGTGAGGTCATTTGGTATAAATTGTCACTGTTACGAAAATAGCGAGAATCAGAACTACGTCGTTGCGGTCAACTGAAAACCGACACGTCACAATAGCAACATCTTGTTTTCACATTTTAAGACAGCACAAAGTTCATTTGTCTTACTGAATTCATTTTATCGATGTAGGAAGAGAAGAGAAGAGAAGAGAAGAGAAGAGAAGAGAAGAGAAGAGAAGAGAAGAGAAGAGAAGAGAAGAGAAGAGAAGAGAAGAGAAGAGAAGAGAAGAGAAGAGAAGAAGGAAAGGAAAAGTACCCGTGAAAAGTCTCTTTTAATCTGCAAGACTGCAAACGTGTGAAGACCGGTAAAGTTTTCCTTACAGAAAAGTCACATCCGATATTGACACATTGAAATCAATGAAACGAATACAGGCAGACCTGCGGGCTAACAAAGCAGATTATTTGTTTAAAAAAGGCAAATCTGTTAACTGCTTTAAGCGGGAGTGGGAAGGATCACGTGGCTAATGGACCGGAGCAGCTATCGCGGCTCCTGATGGATGGGACTACATCGAGGGGCTTGACAAGCCCAAGAAAAATGGAGTGGCCGAGCGATAAACTAACCCCGCGCCGGGAGCGCGCCGGGCTTTCTCCCCGCTCGGGGCCGCGGGCTGGGAACGCGCGGGGCCGCGGCACACGCGGCTGCTGCAGGGAGCGCGGCCCCGGGGCGGCGAGGGGCGGGCGGCGAGGGGCGGCCCCGGGGGGCTCGCCAGCGGGCCCTGATGGATGCCCGACAAACGCACGTCTGCTGTGATGGATCGCACCTAAATCCGCGGGGCTGGGAAGTGAATTGATATCGTTCTTGCTGCCGAGTTGTTCTTTTTTTTTTTTCCTTTTTTTTTTTTTTTTTTTTTCCCGCATGGCAGGTAGAAGCGACCTCCAAAAGTCAGATTCCAGTGGGAAGCTTTTGCATATAAAAACAAATTAAGTGACTTCAATCTCGAAGTATGCGTAATATCATTTGTCAGTATCGCTGGACACTATTATTCATTAGTGTGTCTGCACCGCTATTATGCTACTACAATGTCCCGCATATCAGCTCAGGAATTGTTAAACTCTCCTGCAGCTTCCCCATTTGCAATAGCAGCTCGTGCTGGTCTGTGCCAACTACGTTTTGCAATTCCACGAATTCTTCCTGTAATGCTGCTGTAATTAATTCCTCCAGGACCCTGATTTTTATTAGAAGTGCCCGCCCGATGCATTTACAGCAGGAGCTTTCCCTTTAACTTTCTTTCTCTTGACAGTTCATTTATAAGAGCCTCCCCCACGATATCCACTTTTTCCCCTCCTTTGCTTTTTCATAAAGCAATACACTTACTCATCTTGTCACTCGCCAGCAGCCACCGTACCGCATGCGGCGGGCGGGTGACAGCGCCCGAAGGAGCCGCTCGGACACCGGCGCGGCTGCCGAGCGCGGCGAAGCCCCGGCCCGCTGCCCTCCGAGCCCCCTCCTGCCCTCGCCCCCCTCCGGCCCAGCTTCGCCCCTCGCCGGGGCGGCCCCGGGACGCGGCCCCTGCCCCTCCGCGGCCGTCCCGGAGCGATCGCAGCCCCAGAAGCCCGGGGACCGCCGGGCAGCGAGGAAGGAAGGATCGGGTGTCTGGCGCCTGACGCGTGATGGAGAGCAGGACGCGGGCAGCTCCACCCGCGCCGTTTGGTGCTGACGGCCCGCCGGGATGGTCTCACGGACCTAAGAGCCCCGCTCAGCATCTCTGCTTTGAATGAGGCTGGAGTCATGAGAAGGAAAGCGGGGTCTCTGGGGATGCGCCTGCGTCGGTTCCAATCTGAACCGCCGGCCCTCCAAACGGCCGCGAAGACGCTAAAAATAACTTATTTTCATTACGGAGATGCTTTTAAAGAGAAACGAGAGGAAGGGGGGGGAACGTTTCTACAACGGGGATTAATGTAAGTTGGAGTGGAATAAAAGGAAGTCAAAGCTGAGCAAAAAGGGAACTTAAAAGGAAACCAGTAGTAGATCATATAGAGTTTGTTTTGGCCTGCACCGCGGTATTACCGAGTTCTTGACCTCTGCGCAGAAAGAGCTATAATCTGAACCGAGACTCCTCCGCTTTTAAAGTCTTTGTAAGTGTGACTCACAGTAAATTTTCAGCATCGGGCATGTTTACTACATTAAACAGCGCGAGGTAGAAAAGTTCACATCCTCGCCGTGACGGAGCGGCCAGCGCCGGCCACCCGAGGCCCGCCGGCCAGCGGGGCACGGCTGCAGCCGGCCCTGGCCCCTGCTCCTACTCCTGCCCCTGCTCCTGCCCCCGGCCGCAGCGCTCCCTGGCAAGGGGCAGGCTGCGCAGCAAGCGGCGAGCAAGAGCCGCCGGGGCGAGATTGCTGAGCTGCTTTCGCTTCCAGCCCGAGAGTTACGATCTCTCAGCTAGCGCTTCAAGCTCTCGCCTCCCTGGATGTTTCGCCTCGGTGCGGGAGACAAGGGAAAGGTCTCCAGGCGGAGCGGCCGGCCCGGCCTCGCGGCTGTAGAGCTGCGAAAGCAAAACGGAGCTCCGCGAGGGAACCCGCCATAAACATGGCCTTAAGAACGAGTACGGAGATCCCGCTAAAGCGGCTTGCGACACGAAGAGCTGCTTTCCAGGCCGCTGGGAACGTGGCTGGTGCCTCGCAGGGTATCCGGCCGTCCCTTGTCCTTGACAACACTTCCGAGGAAGAACTCCCGTGCGGTGGGAAAATCGCTTTTCCCCAGGCTTCCCCCCCGGAACACGTGGAGCTGGGGACGAGGGTCCCCGAGCTCCCCCACCTGTTCAGGCTGAGCTGTACTGCAGGGGCTCTCCCTCCACCTGGAGCAAGTTCTGTCCTGATTTACGCAGCCCACGCACATCGGTACTGGCTCCAGGGAGGTTTACGGGCTTAATCCGTATTTTACCGAGGCCAGCAGCAAACCTGCCGGGGAGCAGAGTCGGATGGAGGCCGAGATGAGATGGGTCCCGACGCCTTCCTGCACGGAGGCAAGGCTGGAAGCACGGATCCCAGGGATCCGCACCTCCCGGCATCGGGCTCGCTCCGGGGGATGACGAGGAAAGCACCCTCCGGGCCGGGCTTTCCACAGCCCTTCCCCAGAACCGGAGCTGCCCGCTGGGGGAACGGGAGAGGCCGGGCGAGGCTTGGCGCTGGCTCCCCGTGAGGGTCCCCTCCGGGAAGGAGCCGCGGCCTCCCCTCACTCCTCGCCTCCCGGGAGCCGGCGCCAAGGCGCGGAGCGGGGGCAGAGCCCCGGGGCCCGCTCCCGGAGCTGCCCTCCCGCCGCCTCCCCACAAATCGTATTTATAGATTTCCCTGCGAGGCGAGCCATCTCTGCCACTTGGGCGCAGGAGTTCTCCCCGCCAATTATTCCGCGGGCTAATCTCTCTGGATAGGCTTCTTTCCTTCCTTCATTACCTCATTCCCTCCTTCCCTTGACGTCAACTCACGTTCATTAGAGAAGCGGCTTCTGGAAGTGACAGAATTCTGTTGTCCCGCGTCCAGTGTTATTAATCGGAGATGATAGGACCGGCCTCTGAGAGGAGCCGCTCGCGGCTTCCTTCGCAGAGGCATATTGTTTTGTGTGCTGGAGTTACTTAGCAACTCGAAGATACGGGACCGGCTCCAAGTTCACAAAAAGTTGAAGAATAAATTTTGGGGAACTTCTCTGCTCGCTAAACACGTTGTAAAACTGCGAGAGGCGCGCCCAGCCCCCACGCCAGAGGGAAGAAAACGGGAAACCGCTCTTGCAACGGGCCCTTCTGCTTGGACGGCCAGCCGGCGCTTAGAGCAAAGCTCCAGATACACCTTTCTCCCGGCAAGGAAACCCCACGGTTGTACTGCCCCGTTCTCAGAAAGCAACCTCTCTGCAGCCCGGTCCCCTGCACCCCCGGGAGCCATCGGGAGGGCTCCTGCTGTGCGTGCCGAAGCCTCCGGCCGCTCCTCCCGTGCAGTCTGCCCGCTCCCGGCAATAGAGAGGAGGGGAGGGGGGCTCCCGGTGCCGGGCAGGCCGGGAGCTCCCCAGCCGTGGCCGGGCCGCGCCGAGCGCAGGCTGCAGCCCGGGGAGCGGAGCAGAGGCCGCGGGTACCGCACGGGCAGCGCGGGGATGCTCTGCGGCAGGCGCCGGGCAGGGCTCCGCCGGGCTGCCCCGTGCCTCTCCGCTCGGCCCGGGCGGTACAAGAGCGCACCGGAACAAATCCCAAATGCAGCGGGCCCTGCGCCAGGCGTGTGCCCGCTGCGCTCGGGCGGCTGGCACCTGCCGAGGGAGAGCGGCTCCCCGGAGGGGGGACCCGACCCCGGAAAGCTCAGCGGGGCCGGGCTGGAGGGACAGCCTCTTCTTTCCTTTTATTTTTTTTTTTAACGTGTGCACCTTGATTTGTTTTTTGTTTGCTTGTTTTTGTTTTGTTTTCTTTCCAGAGAAAGGGAAAACTGAACTTGTTTCCTCGCAGCAGAGAAAGCTGCCGGAACGACACGCCGGGGACAGACCCCGGCCGAGCACCCCGCGCGAACCGAGGGGAGGGCAGGCAGGCAAAGCTCCCCGCCGCCGCCGGTACCTGTTGTAGGGAGTCCGGAGGAGCAGGGCCTGACTGCCCGTGCAGCTGTCCGTGGGGGTGTGACAGCCGTACACCGGGGGCGGCACCGAGTACTGCTGGTCCCCTGCAGAGGAAGCGGGACAGAGTTAGCCCCCGCCGCGCCCGGCCCCGGGGCAGCCCAGGCTTCGGGCAGCGGCGCCTGGAATTACCTAGCGAGGTCTGCTGGCCGATGGGGTCCTCGTGTTTGAAAGAGTGGTTTGTAAACTGGGCGGCGTGGTGGGACGGCGTGTGGCCGTAGCTCGGAGTCCCGTCGAAAGCCACGGTGCTGTAACCTGCCGGAGAGAGCGCAGCGGGGTTAGGGGGGTCAGGGGCCGCCAGGCTGCCCCAGCTCCTGCCCCGGGGGAAGAGCCGTGGCGAGGGTTTTGCCCTTCCTTCGAGCTGCCCAGCACCCGCCGGGACGGCGCTTGGGGGGCTGCGGGGGGAGCCGGGGGGCGCGGGGCAGCCGGTCGGAAGTCTCGTTCGTGTTTAAAGAGAACGGATCGGCTTCGGTAATAAAAAGGATGTTTTCGTTAATTGTTGCTCATATTAAAGAGGAAGATTCCCATCTGCTCTGTGTACTCCTCTGCCGTTTCCAATTTAGAAGTTACCCTTTAATCTCTCTCTTTTTTAAGAGCGGCTTTCTGAAGAGTCTGCAATAAAGAGGCGGAATGTTACATGCAAAAATAAAACTCCTCCTTTCAGCGAAAATTGCTCTCCAAAATAATAAACAGCCTATTTTGTTTCCTACGCGGAGCAGATTCAGATGGAAAGAGACCACCTCTGCTGACCCCGGGCCGACACGAAATCGTAAATCAGGTGCTTGGACACCAACTTTCATTAATGACTTGGAGCTGGCTAAACAACTTCAGCTCAAAAAGTAATTACAAAGTAATATTATCTCAGAGGCTTCTCGGCTCGTCAGCATTTACCCCGAGCACCGAGCTCCTCCGAGAGCCGCTCTTCCCAAAACCAAACCAAAACAAAAAGCGCAGCGCGGGCAGGGAAAACCTCCTACAGCAGCCACGGGCGCTGGCTCACACGCTCCTCGCTCGCAGCCGACTTGTTGCAGCGCGGGCATCGCGATTATTTGTCACGGGCATCGCGATTATTTGTCTCGGGCATCCTCATTATTTGTCACGGGCATCCTCATTATTTGTCACGGGCATCCCCTGCAGCCCCGCCTGGCAGCGGCGGGTGGCCGGGGGATGGCTGTGTCGGCTGCTAGGGGCTTTGCCGAGACACCGAAACGGGGAGGCAGCGAAGGGAGCCGACTGGGGCTTCTCCGTTTTCGTGTCTCTGCAGACAGATCCTGCGACATTACAGGGCTTAACTGACCCGCGGAACGGCGCAGGAGGAAAGAAGGGAGCGGTGGGGAGGGCAAATCAAACCAAACCAAAACTAAACTAAAACAAACAACAACGACAAAGAGACTGAAGGCTTTGTAACCTTCACCTCTGCGATGATTTTAAGCTGGCCCTAGCACTCCGGGGCCGGGGTAGAAGCGGGCTCACCCTCTCCCCCGGAGCGGAGCACAGCAGGGCGCCTTTCGCGGCGATGCGAGCAGCGTTGACAGGCCGGTACCTCACGGACTCCCATCCCACAGCTGTTTCTCGCTCCTTATCTCCTCCCTTAGCCCTCAGGGTAGAGGCTCAACCTTCAACTCCCTTTTCCCCTTTTCCTTCTGCCTTTTTTTTTAAAAAAAAAAAAAAACTTTCAGAAAACACTGACACTTTCTACGCTACTTTTGGCCCGGCGCAGGCTTTTGGTGACCTTCAAAGCTCAGCCCGGAGCAGTACGATGTTTTGGCCGCATTTTCCGGTGTTGCCTGACCCAAAGCTTCAGGAATGTGATAAGAAAGTCGAGTTCTGAACCGAGCTGCCGATAGCGAGGTCTCTTTAATTAGGGCGTTATCAGAGCCAGGCCCGATTAAAATGTGCTGAAAATAATTGAAAGTTGTACATCTGTTGGAGAACGGGGCCCGCTGCAAGAATCTAGTTGTTGGAGGAGCCCAGCTGGATGAAAGAAGCGAACGAGAAGAGGAAAACTGGGCAGAGGTTTCAAAGCCTCGGCTCCCTACCCCCACACCCCACCCCAGACTTGGCAGAAGTGTCATCGCAGAGCCAAGGTAACGTCTTTCCCACGGTCGGAAGAACCGGCTGGAAAACCAAGAGTTCAACCTTGAGGAGAGCGAAAGCGAGAACATTTCATCCACCCCGAAAAGAAAAAAAAAAATAAATAAAAACGACCGAGGGAAAAAAAAAAAAAAAGAAAAGAAAAAAGAAAAAAAGAAAGAAAAAGCACACACTCTCTGCCGAATTTCCTCCTGCCGCAGGAGCCGGCCGCATGTCGCTGCCGTGGCGGTGGCCGAGGGAGGGAGGCAGCCAGCCCGCAGCGCCCGCTGGCCGGGACGCCTTGCCCCGGGCTCTCGCAGGGCTCCGGAGCAGCGGAGCCGGGCCGGGAGGTGCGAGCAGCTCCGTCTGCAGTCAGGCGGTGCCGCCGGCACGGCTCCGCAGGCACACGCACCTGCGCGGCCGCCGGGGAGACTGCGGGCTGGGGGCTGCGGGGGTGCCCGCACTCAGCCCTGCGCGGGGCAAGGCCGCCGCCAACGCGGGCGCCGTGGTCTTGTGAGTTAAAGGCTCTGCTTCCCTTCGGGGCGGTTAGAAACGGGCCGGCTTTATTTCCCTCGCCCTCCCGGTCACTACTTCTGCGCGGCGGTTCAAAACCCTCTCGGATACCTGAAATCCTTTCGGATCTCCACACCAAAATCGAACGGATGCTCCAAGCGGCTTCCAGGCCTGCTGGCACCGCCACACGGCACTCCCGGGACCCGCGGCCCGCCCGGCACGGAGCCTCTCTCGGGTGCCGGGGATGCTGCGCATCTCTGCCGGCCGGGCTGCGGCCCTGCCGCCCCGCTCCGTCTTTTCCGACGCTGCAGCCCCGCAGCTGGGCGACGGCAGGGCCGGGGCAGCGGGACCGAGCTTCCCCTTCGATGCAAACGTCCCCTCGGGCCGCCCCCGCCGGGCTGCTCGGGGCTCCCGCTTGGCCTCGGCCTCTTCCCTCGCCCCCCGCCCGCCGGGGCCATCTCCCTCGGCCCGGCCCTGCGGCGTGGGCTGTCGGCGTACCTGCAGGCCCGAGGCCGTCCCCGGGCCGCGTTACCAAGCGCCGCCAGCAGCGCGGGGCCGGCCCGAGCTGCGGGGCTGGGCTCCGGCCCCCTCCGGAGAGGTCCCCGGCGACCCCACGCCGGAGGCTCCGAGCCTGCGGCCACCTTTGCGGCCGGGCCTCGCAGCCCCGCCGCTCCCTCCCGCCCGTCCCCAAGCCAAGGGACAGCGGCGGCCCCACGGCCCCGGGCCGGGCGGTGTGGGGCCGGAGCTCCACGCCACGCAGCTCCGGGGACGGCGGGAGCAGCGGGAACCACGGCCCGAAGGGGCCCAGGCAAGCGCTCGGCGGGCTCTGCCTCCCTCGGCGCGGTAGCAGCAGCAGCACGGAGAAGGAAGGGCCGGGGGCCGATAAGCCCCGTTCCTCCTGCGGGCTGCCCCGAGCCGGCCCCGCAGCCCACGCGAGTTTGGCGGCGCGGGGTGAGCGGCGCCGCACGGCCGAGATGCTGCAAAGAAACCCAAAGCCGCCCCTGCGTGCGCAGCCCGGCCCGGGGAGGGTTCGGCGCTCCCGAGGTCAGTCCGGCGAGAGGCGGACG
>CM021769.1:56245069-56367458 GCA_011076525.1 Nettapus auritus | reverse complement strand
GGCCGGCGAGCCCGACCCCGGCCGGCCGCCGCGGGCCCGCCGTGCGTGCGGCGAGGCGACGCGGGTGCCCCCGGGGACGGCCCCCGAGGCCGGGGCGCCCGGCGGCGCTGCCCTTACCCTGGTTGCGGATGGCTTGCTGGCTCTCCAAGCAGTTGGGCAGGTAGGGCCCGTTGGGGAACATCCTAGCCTGGCTGGAGGGCGGCTGGCTGGGCGGCGGGGCGCCGAAGGGCCCGTAGCGGCAAGCCCCGGCCGTGCCCGTGAACTGGCCGGAGAAGTGGACGGTGAAAGCGCTCAGGTACTGCTCCTCGTGCGGGTCCGACCCGTTCCAGCTCGGCTCCTGCTTGATGAAGGAGTGCGGCCCCAGCGAGCCGTAGGAGGCCCCCGGGGGGAAGTCCAGGACGGGAGCCCACTGCGCCGCGCCGCTCACCGGCATGGTGCAGTTGCCGTTGCTCGGCAGGGAGGGCACGGAGGGCAGCAGCGCGTTGAGGTCTCGGACGTCGGACCCCATCTGCTCGCAGACTTTCTGCCTGCCGCCGGGCAGCCAGTCTCCCGCCGGGCCGCACTTGTTCCAGGACACCTGGCCCCTGCCCGCCAAGCCGGAGGCCGGCTCCGGCTGCAGGCACCAGGCCGGCGAGCTCAGCCCCTTGGGGGAGGTTTGCTCCGCGACGCAGCTCCCCGGGTCCAGCCCTGCGGGAGCCGGCAGCAGCGACAGGGCGAGGTTGTTCTCCAGGATCGCCTCCGGGGTCGGGCCCGCTCGCAGCGCAGGGCGGTCGGCGTGCGTGGCCGCGTGTGCGTGGCCGTGTGTCCGCGTGTCCGTCCGTGCGTGTGCGTGCTGGGGGGGCACGGCCGCCTCGCACGCCTCACCTCGGATGCCTGCTCGCCCTCAACTTTGCAAAGCTCAAATAGAGGCGCTTGCCGGGGAGGAGGAGTCAGCCACGCCGATCCTCCATTCACACAACCTCCGCCGAGGGGCTGCCCACAGCCCGCTCCGCCGCACCGAGCCAGGCCAGGCGCGGGGGGAGGGGGCCGAGCGAGCCGGGGACGGAGGGGGAGAGGTTGCCGGGGGAGAATATATCTCCCCACGCATCACTCCCACCCTTCCTCCGGTGCAAGCGCCACTAAATCTCACCCTAACATCCCTTCGCTTTAGGAGGCTTGGCGAGACTGTTAGAGGGATCCAGGTGGCCAGTAAGTACGTGCTGGACGACTTCCCCTGCCAGCTCTGGTCGTGGCCCGGGGGACTCCCGAGGGCGGCGGGGTCGCGGGCCCCGGGGGCCGCGTGGAGAAGCCGCCGCCCTTGCAGGATCGAGGGGAAGTGGCCCAGCCCGGGGAAAGTGTCTTTCCAGGTGCCTCTCCCCCTGGGGGAGGACTCCGCGCCTCCCCGAGCCACTGCGGGCTGCCCGCCCGGCCCCGCTCCGCAACGCGCCCCGCAGCTCCCGCTCGCCGAGCGGCCCCGGGTGGGGGGGCCCCGGGCTGGCCCCTCCAAGCTGCCCTGCAGGGGAGGGAAGGGAGCGGCTGGCCAGGTGGGGCTGTGTGTGGGGGGGTCGCGGTGCCATAAGTAACGTGCTTTCGGGGGATTCACCTGGCACTGCTCCCCGGAAGAGCCGGGCTCTCCCTTCGCTCCCCAGCCTCCCGGACAGCGGCTCCCCAGCACGCATCCCGGCCGCGGGGCTGGGAGAGCCCCCGACGGCCCCTTACCCTTACCCGTACCCATCACTTCCCAGGCGGGTTTTGGGACGGCCCCGGCAGCCGGGGGGCCCACGATCGTTCCCCCGCGGGACGCCGCTGTGCGTCCCGGTAGCTGGGGCAGACGCGAGCCCGCCGCAGCCCCCGCGGGAGCCGCTCTCACCAAACGCGGGACGAGGGATCCTGCCCTGCTCCTTCCTTCGAAAGCACCAGTGAATAACCGGCCGCGCTGGGGGAACGATTAGCTCCTACGAGCACGCGTGGGGCAGCTCCTCGGGCTGCATTTCGATGCAGCATGCGGAGGAGGAGCGGCAGCAGCGCGCCCCGGACCGTGCCGCCCCCGTGGCTGCGGGGCCCGAGGCAGCGGCACGCAGCCGCCACCCCCGGCCCCCAAACGTCCCTGCCGCGGCTGCAGGGGGAGGCTGAAGCTTAACCCCGAGGTGCGGAGCCTTTACCTGCCGCTGCACGGATCGAGCCCGCTGTCTTCCCGGCGGCAATTCACGGCGCGACGTTCCTGCCCTTTCCCCCGCGGCACTGAAGGTTGTCACAGAGCATCGTCGACCTTGAAACGGTGTCTTAAAATTCAGGCGGTAAAGGCTACAACAGAAGAAATTAAAACGGCCCGTTATTAGAGGAAGCGAGTGTAATTTCATTTTCTCTTTAAACTGCTTAACCCAAACCGTCGGGGTTTGTTAGGGGTGAAACAGCTTTAATTATCACAAGCCGTCTTCGGACAAATCGCTTTTAAATCACCTGTTTTGATGTCTCAATAAACCTTGTTGTTACCGAAATTCGCGTGTAATATAACAGCGCGACATTTGTAGATGATCCGTGCCAATATTAAAGACTAAGTTTACAGGCTCCGCGGCTTTTTACGAGTACACACACAACTGAAACAACCTCGGAAGGGCTCGGTGGCTGCACCCCCCATGCTCCCCTGCGCTCGCCCTGCCGCCCCCCGGGGCTGTTCTGCCCTCACCGCGGCCCCGGGCCCCTGGCCCCGCAGCCGCGGGCTCCCCCGGGGGACCGGGGAAAGGTGCAGAACCGGCGTCCCGTTAACGGCCGGCCCTAAAACCGACGAAGTACATACGCACACACACACGTACATACAAGTCTTTGGTCAATCTAAGCAGAGCATTTTATTTCACGTGAAAACTAGACTTAGCACAAACAGAAAGCCCTTCCTGCAGCAGACCATTTTTCTAGCCGGCGTGCTTTTTTCTTGAAATAACCTAGCTTGCTAAACCTCTCGGGAAGGAACAACGTTTTCTTGATCGCTCAGCACTGCGTTCTTCCACCTAGGAAGAAGAGCAGCCCAAGTCCTTCCGCATCGTCGCCTCTCTCTCATCTCTCAGCGGACACAACCAAGCGCAGAAAACAAAAGCGCCCCTGGCCATCAGCGCATCCTCCCTCCCCGGGGCTCCCGGCAGAGCCCGCAGCGAGAGCGGGGAAAGCAGGGCACGGCCGGAGGGCTCGGAGGTCGCCAGCTCGGCCGGGCACAGCGCCGGGCACCGGCACCCTCCTCCTGCAGGGCGAGCCCGCCCCGGGGATGTGCCGGGCCAGCCTCGGCGGAGCGGGGCACCCCGAGAAGGGGAGCACGGCCCGTCCTGCCCCGGGCCGGGAGGGAGGCTTTAGGCAAACGGCCGGAGCCGCTTCCCGCAGGCAGTTCCTCGCATCCCGCACCCGGGAGGGATAACACCTCCCGCCCCGTTGCGGAGCAGGGGCGCTTTTCCAGCCGGAGGCCCGTGCCAGGAGCGCTGGCGGCAGCAGGTCCCGGGGGCAGCTGGTCCCCTCCGAGGCGCCCCGGCAGGCCGGGGGACGTCTCCCGTGTCCTCCCGGAGGCTCCGACCCCGATCCCGTTCTCCCTGTGGCGTGAATCCCCCCGCGACCGGACACCCGGCCGTCCCCAGCCCCAGCCGTGCCAAAGCCAAAGCTCGGAGCGGGGAGAGGGCAGCGCCGGGCAGCGGCCGCTGCTCTGCCGGCTCCCGACCCAGGCGGGCAGGGACTTTGCGCCCTCTCCCCTTCAAACTCGACCCGATCCAAATCGCTGTCGGGCAGCAATCGGGGTGAGTTGTTTGGCACGCTGCTCCATAGCTATGGGAATGCCGGACAAACGGTCCATCTTCGACCGTGCTCGAAGGCCAACGCTACGAAAGCAAACAACAGGTATTTCTCGGGCGAGGATTGTTCTGCGGAGAGCCCCACTCGATGCTGGGAAACCCGGGCTGGGAACCTGCTGGGGGCCGAGCCCCGCTGAAGCTAACCGCTGAGTGGGCCGGGAATTCTCACTGCGCTTTGCTGACCTCCACCAACGATCCCCTCGCGGTAGGAAGGTGGGGGAGACCGGCTTCAACAGAGATAAATCCCCAGCGCTTCCAATCCTGTTCCAGCCGCTCTCGGCACACAGGGGGATCTGTCTCCTTTCACTCAGGGAGCCGATCGCTGTTTGATTATTTAAGTGCCAAGAGCAGCAGAAACAAAGCTGCGGACCGTCTCCAGGAGCGCCGAGGGGCTGGGGGAGAGGGGCATGAACCCGGCACCGCGGGCCCGATCCTGCGCCCCTCAGCAGCTCCGGGGGCTGCGGGCACCACGGGAGCCGGGAGCTCCGGGGGCGGAGGGGCAGCAGCACGCCGCCCGGCCCCACTCGCCTCTCCCCCGGGGCAGCAAGCGGAGGGAAAGCCGGAGAGCGGGGCCGAGCCGCGCCGGGCCGGACAGGGAAGGGGCCGTCCCCGCGCCGCCCGGAGCCGTCTCGCAGCGCCCCCCGCGGGCGGGTGTCCCGCTACGGGCCCCGCTGCCGGCCCGGAGGCCTCGGTGCCGCCGTGTGGTCGGGGCTCGGGCCATTATTTTCCCGTAAATCTTTGCAGCGCTGGAACTAATTACGGAGGGGATGTGTCTCAATTTGTTCCGCATTAGCGCCGAGCCGGGCCGCGGGCCCCGAGCACGTGCAACTGATGAGCCGAGCCGGGCCGAGCCGAGCCGAGCCGGGCCGGGCCTGACCCCGCACCTGCGGAGCGCCCCGAGGCTCCCGTGTAGCAGCTGGTAAATAGCGGTTAAGCTGTTACGTGGAAGTCTTACAACTATTTGGTACTTAAAACAGAAATTGGAAAAAAAGTCCTTAGATAATACACTCGGGTCTTTGCATCATCTCTAGTAGTTCTGAAGGCATTAAAATGATTGATTTTGGAGGGAATTAACAAAAAACACCCCCAAACATAGCACATTATACAGATGAAGGTGACTGAGATCGAAGGAATTAATTTCTCCCTGGCTGTAGAATGCCGATCCCACTATAGAGGCTTACTTAACCCTAAATGTAGTAATACAGAAGAAAAATCAGAAACAATACCTGCTGTGTGCACAGATCCTAACAACTCTCATCCTCCTGGAATACCGGCTTTAAATACAGGTGCACACCTGAAATGTAAAACAGACATTTAAAGATGCAAAAATGGTGGGAAAGAGCCAAGCGAAGTGAACCTGCTGTGCCCCCACACACCGCAGCCCTTCTGCAGCTCGTGGCTGAACGAAGGCCGTTTGTAGCCGACATGCGAGCAGCCACAGGTCCCCCACCTGCAGGGCATTACAGAGCGGGTGCAGAATGCCATGGCTCCTTACCAGTTTCTCCAGTAGACTTCACTTGAACATGTTTTGCTAACCACTAACCATGCATGCTTTTATGTTTCAACGTCACTGTTGAACAACTACACCATAATGAAGTCCAAATCTCAGCTTCCTCTTGCAAAGCCCCCCCACTTTTTTTGCAGCACCCCTGCACAGAGACACCCTCTCAAGCAGCCCTCTTCAGTGGGAAACAAGTGGTGCTCCCGTGAGGCTATTCTGATTTACTTCAGCTGAGGATCTCAATCCTCTTCACAGGATTTTGTTCTAATCCTACAAACTTCAGAGGAATTCATGCACATAAGCACCTGGCTGAGTGTGCTTTAGGGCAAGAGTGGTTCCGCTGAAATCAGGGCTTAAGGACTTCAGTCCATCAGGGTGTAACACCTGGCACCATGCGGCGGGGAAAGCCGAGCATACCCTCTTTGGATGTCATCCTGTGTCATCCTATGGATGTCCAGTGACTGCAAAAAAAAAGCAGTGAAGATAATGTGCCTGATGCCTAAAGCAGTTGAGGAACAAAAGCTCCTGGGTTCTAGTCAATGCTTTCTGCATCCTCTGGGGAAATAGAAGAGGTGATGGTGATTTCGCCATGGGCCTCTAGCAGTGTTTGTGGAGTGCCTTGAGACCTTTAGTAAGCAAAGAAACTCATACGCTTGCTGCACTACACAGCACAGCTCTGTGCAATCTGCCAGCGATGCGATGTGTGAGGGGGGTGGCAGTACGTGCTGGAGCTGGAGAGCAGCTGCAACACGCTGAGCCCCTGCTCCCAGCCCCGTCAGGGCGGCTCCTTCACAGCTGCTTGCCATGGAGCCAAGGCACGGCCCTTTAGCTTCGTTCCTAACTGACCATACCCAGTCCTGCACTTAACCACAGATACATGACGGTACACCTCTCTTTTCTCTCTCTGGACTGTCTGTACTGATATGTCTGGATTGCAGCAATATACAAAAAGGCAAATAAGCTCATTTTGTTCTTATCTGGAAAAAATCTCAGCTGGAAGCAACAGGCAGGAGAAGTGTAGCTCCAACCAAAACAGGAACGTTCCCAGTCCTTTATTTTGAGGCTTCTCATTCAATGTATTTTTTTGGAAAGACCAAAGCTTTGCGGCCATTCCCTCCCTTGTGTGTTACACTGCTGCATGTGGTGTCTGGTCTGACCGCAGGGGTGAGCGGTCAGCTCCATGACTCCAGTGCCTCAGCCCAAGAGAGATCTGCTGCGAGCAGTGACAGAAGACCTGGTGCTCCCAACGGGACTGAGTACAACCCAACTGGGCTGTGCAGATGCCTGTCTGGTCCTCATCTCGTGCCACTGCAGGACTCGGGTCCATGCGTGTGACCTTCATTACTCAGCAGCAGCCTCTGCTGACCTCGCTGGGACCCAGACTGGTCTCGCAAAACTCATGCTGAGACTGATGCAGGGACAGGTAGAGACGAACCTTGCAGGGAGAGGTGCAGGAAGAAAGGAGAGGAGGGAGGGAGCTCATGCGCTGAACTTGCTTTAGAAGTCAGTTTTCTTTTTTTATGAGACATGGGAGATTCCTTTCCCTTCAGATTTATGGATTTTTGATTCCCCTAAATTCACCTGAGTACCGTTATGACACAGGAACTAAAATCACCAAGAGTGCCATAGCCATCGAGTCACAGACTCTTAAATTGCGCATATCTACGACTTCCTTGGTTTTCCTTCCTGTTACACCATAACAGCGTCCCATGAATTACACATCGGAACTAAGACCTGCTTTTGTGATGTCTTAACAAACCTCTTGAAATAATTAACATGTTAGTTGAAAAGAAAGAAACAAAATAAGGCACAAAGAAACCCTGTCAACTTGTTATTTATGATTTTTAAATGAATCAGTGAAAGGAACAGCCAAATGAGTGTGATTCCTTTCTATAGATTGCACTGTCTTAGATTAATAGCTGTACGGACAGATTTGCAAGTAGCACCATCAAGCTAATCAAGATACTTAAAAAGTTTATGAGCAGTTGCTTAGAAAAAAACAAGATAAAGCCTACGGAAATCTGATACTAGTCAATGGTGCATTTATTCAAAACATAATACTGACTGCAAGTCTCCATAAATCCTTTGCAAATGAAACTTCCATTGTGATCACTGTTCCAGATCTAAATGATTTATTTATTTTTTCTTTGGTGGACATTAGATATATCTCAGAATGCACAAGTTATGTACCTATTGATACAGAGTTAATCATGCCCCCATGAGATAATACATATTACATTCAAATAAGAAGATAATTCAAAGGAGTATACCTATAATAAGATTTTTGTTTGATTTATTAGTGGATTAGCTTACATGAAAACCTAACATTTTTGTATGATTTGTTTCAAAACTCAGGGCTTCCACATTTCCAACCACTTAGCTCTTGGGAGCAGAGCAGATGTTACACTGTGTAAAGTTTCAAAACCGAGTTCTTAGCAATATTTTTCTCGTTGCTTCACCCTGAGCAGCAGCATCCTTTGCAATCTCTACGTACATTTACTTGAGGAGATGTGTTCTACTGCTTTGAGCGGCTGTTAGAATACCAGGAGGACAGTGAAAGGCCAACCAGAAGAGAACTACCAGGAAAACGGCCTGTCAGCCCGTTTTTTTAACTCAATGAACTGAGCTTCCCAACTCGTGGAAACCATGTGGTCTTCACTACCTCTGGGTTCCTTTTTTTTTCACATGCTTGCCTCTGAACAGTTGAAATCAAAATGGATGCTCAGTTATCAAGTTACTCCAAAAACCTCTGGGCAGAAGTCAAAATAAGTTCAGCAAATTGGTTGGATATCAGCAAAAACACGCTTAATTTTTCATCAAATAAACTCCTCTCAGAGGAACTGCTGGAGCCAGCCTTATCCGAGACACCAGATCTGTACTGAAATAATTCTGTGTATGGGTGACATGAACACCCTTTTAATAGCTACATATTCTTCATCAGGGAGTGGAAGCTCTTGAGTAAGTTGTGTAAGTTCTTGAATAATTTTACTTGTAATATTAGTCCCTGATTAAACACAAACAACTCTCCAGTCAAATAAGGGTTTCAGAATATTTCATACTTCCAATATGCTCCACTCCAACACCATCTATCAATAATATCCACCCAGGTATTGTGAAGGTCTGGGCCCAGATTTGTGAGTACAAACACAAGGGCATATGCAATTGCCACCTAATGCATCTCCAGAGATCGTGTCCCTTCAGACAGCTGAATCTAGCCTTGTCATCTCCTGCACTTTGCATCAAAGGAATAGGATCACTCCCACAGCCTCAGTACGCACATCTGCATGCACAAGTTCACAGGAGGTAGGCTTTCTTCATGAACTCGAATATTAATTAGTAATCTTAACCAAAAGAGAAGCCATTGGCCAGCCAGTACACAAGGGATGAGAACTGCCCAGCAAATGCAAGGAATCCAAGGAACCTCAAAGACAGTTAGAAGATGGGAAGCACTATGCTATCCTGGATGCCAAGTTATTAGGTGACTACAGAGCTATGCTTTGTGAAGCACTGCGAGGCTTTGAATAGTCTTGTATAACTTTTCCCAAATCACAGAAGTCCCCTGGGAAACTTCAGTAATCAAACAAGATCTCGTGGTCAGGAAGCTTTTCTTCATTCAGCCAATTTTATTTCCCCTTCATCATTCCATCTATTACTCATTACATCCTCCTGCCAAACGCGACATAATTCTTCTCTCTCTCTCTCATGCTTACATATTTCAGTCCCATATAGACCATTATGTCCTTTCATCCTAGCTTTTCCTATTGCTTATTCAGGCTGTATGTATTTAGCCCTTTTCATTTTTCCTGCTGTCCTCCTCCGAGCTCTATCCAACAGCACCTCTCCAGAATAGAGGCACTCCATGTTGAACTAAACATTCCGCAAATAACTATATTTGGCAATCTCTAAATGTAAGGCTGCAAAAAAACCCCAACCAATGACTAAAACACCTTGAATAACTGAGTGAGAAAGCAAAGCCATAAAATTGTCAAATCAGGATAGGGAACTTTGGGTGACATTGCAAGATCAACTTCACAAGCAGCCGTCAACTAATGGAGTCTTCAAAACATTCCCTGCTCTGCTTTATGGTCCCTGTCTCAAGGAACGTGTCATTAAGCACATATTTGTAGCGATCCTTTATGTACAAAATATTTTATAAGCTTTCTCTCACTGTGCCAGCAGTAAGATACTGCATATTATCCTTACAATATTATAACAGATTCTAGAAACAGAAGTTCCAAGATAGTGAAGTTTGTGTAAAGACAACTTTTTGCCCAATTAAATCACTTATTTTTGAGCAACTCCTGCATAAAGCATCAGAACACACGGATCACTGTTAGGTAATTACAGAATTTTGCTTCTATTATCACATCACTTTGAACAAAGGCTTCCGCAGCCTTTCACTGCCAGAAAGGTGCGGTTCTTATCCATGAATAAGGCAAGGTCATTCTAGAAACCAGACCATGCTACAAATTATATTTTACCTACATAATCTACTATTTAATAAGCTCAGAGGTTGAAAGACTTCATGTTTAGTCATCTGAAGATGGTGAACATAGTGATTTATCTCATCAAAACCTGGGAGCACTATATATTTGAAACCGGGTTTAAGTCCAGTCGGGAAGGCCAGTTATCTAGATACCTTTTATATGTTCTCCCATTTCTGCTAAGCTTTATCAGCTTTATGACAAGACACTGATAGCGGGGTATGTTTGTGAAAGGTACTCAAACTGACAGAGCTACATTATCACTCCCCAAACTCAGGGTTTGTTTTTCCTTTTACAGCAGAAGAGACAGGTAAATTGACGGAAGACACATCAGCCCTGATGAAAGAGATAAGAGACAGGTTCCTGGTTCTGCTACATGCACTACAACATGTTAAACGACTTGTATGCAACACGCACAGATAAACCATAACTTCTTTTTTAACCTGTGTCAGGTTTCAGGTTTAGAGGGAGCCCTCAAGCCTTCTGGGGCCTTGCCCAAAGCGTGTGCTAGCAGTGCTCTAACAGCATGGTCCATCTGGGGTCAGCGAGACTTCCACCATGCCTGGGAGAAGCAAGATGGCCACAGAGTCAAGACAACTGCTGTGTGACCTGAGGGAACTCCTGAGCAAGAAGTACCTGGGCATCTTTCAAAATGGAAAGGGCATCTCAGGCAACCAGCAGATTTAAGGGATTGTGAACCCTCAGTTCAGGAGGAAAATGTCTAAGTGAAGCACCTGCAGCTACCTGCTAACCTGCACCTCCGTGCAGCAAAGTGGCACATAACATGCATGCCCCAAGCAAAGCCCCAATATTTGTATTAGAAACATGTTCCTACAGGATGGTTCCTGACTCTCCTTAGTGCTATTCTTTCCCTCTTCGTCCAATTTCTGTATTTGTTCTCCCCTCAGTTTGTTCCTGTTATAAAAGAGAAGGATGCATTCCTTTTCAGTTTTTCCTAGGTAACTGGAAAACGCTACACAACAGCACATTTGCAGATAATTTTCATGCCAAGGACACAAAGTGCTTTGATTACCTGGCATGCATTTACCAGAGGAACAGCAGTGAAGGGAGTCTTAGCCCTTCTCCCCTTTCCCCTACCTTGAACAGCGGCCGGGGTGGCTTCTGGCTCTGCCTCACCTAATGTGGTCCTGGACTCTCAGCTGTTCTAGGGCTGCTCCCACCGTGAATCAGGCTCACCTTCTTTCCTCATTATGTCCAGAAAAAAAATAGGTGGCAGTAGGTATGCAAGGTACCAGCCCTGGGACAACTGACAAATCTTTAAGTACCTTGTGGGTTATATTGGAAGCACATTCCTAGAGATACTGTTCCTGTTTATAAAGTCTTTTGGGGTGAACGTTGCTCAATGGAAAAGCAGCACAGAACTTTAACAAAAGCCATGCTGCAAAAAGTAAAAACAAAAAAAGTAATTCTCCCACAGGAACTGAAAGGCATTTCATACATGTCCAATGAGACATTAAAAATAATTATGTGGAAGAGTAATAGCTCCCTTGGTTGTTTTAATATATTTTTGTCTACAAACAAGAAACATTCTCTAAACTGCTGCCTTGGCTTGGCTTGAAAGGTCTCTCAAACAAAAGCCCTTCAAGTGACCCTTAGATTATTAAAGCTCAGTAACAATGAATGTGGATCTTAGTTCAAACAAAGACCGTAAAAATAAAAAGACAGCAGTTTTGGTCTTGGAAATGAATATACCTCAATCAATTGGAAACAAATAGAACGCATTTTTTATCAATACCTCTCCCTTTTATCATACCCTCTCTGAACAAAACCAAAAACTTGTTTGACATTATATTTCTCTCAAATGATAACTGCAAACGGTCTCACTTCTGGTACAAACAGAAAGACTGGATGCTCTGTCTTGATTTAAACTTCTCAGAGTTCATTCAGAGAGCATTTCAGATCACCAAGGCTATTTTGGATTCTATCCTTGATTCTTCCTCCACAACTTGCTAAATATGAGTATCGTTGAAGACGCCTGTGATGAACAAAAAATGCCAGCAACGCCAAATTACAAAGCTTAAACACTCTGATCTGTGTTCCCCGTGAGGAAGCTACGAAGGTTGAGATGTGCAATGACAGACATTAACGTCACATGCCAAAGCAGGAAAAGCAAACATAGGAGTGGGGAGAGATATATAGGCCCTGTTGAATACTTTGTTTTGAAAGCCGTATGTCATTTAAATGGCCTTTATAACTGAAAAAGTTCATTAAGAATGTATTTTGTGCAGTTTGCAGACAGAACGTACACTGCTGCCAGGTGACAGAGTCGGTTTTGCACTTGTGAACCGGGTGCACAGCTTTTTGCTACCTGCTTAACTGCTGTGAGCACCAACGGCTGTGTACAGCTCCCTCTAGGCACAGGCCCAAAAAGATGTGGCCAAGGCAAGTGGCCTAATCAAAACATCAAAATTATCCCAGTTCCTCCACTTCCTTTGTGCCTACCAGAGTTGCTCTTGCAGCCAGTGGAGGAACTGGAGATGCAGGGACTGTCACTATAGCTGGGAGAAGAAGACAACCTCCCTAAAGGACAGTGGTCCTCTGTCCTTCCCAGTGAGCTCACCAGCCAGCTCACCTCGGCAGTTGCTCTGGCTTTCCATATGTGTCCTGGTGTTTCTTTTCCCTTCCTTTAGAAGCAGCAGCCCAGCTCGCCCAGTGCTGTGGCACACCCATCGGATTTGTATCACCAGCTCCATTCATGATGAGCAGCACAGTGGCACCAAGCAGACGAGTGTTTAGCCTTTCCTCAGCTGGACAAGAGTGCCACACCGAAACCCTCTCTGGTGCTTTCATTCTGGAATTTCACCACCACTGGCAGAGCTGAGCAGGTAGATAAAAATGCCACGCGTTTTCCCCAAACAGACACCCTCTGTGCATTCACAAAGGCGGACAGAGGATGCACAGAAATGATTCGTTTCATTTCCATTGCAAACAACATTGTCACTTCTTTGCCAAATCTCTGAACAGAAAGCTCAAATGAGCTTGATATCCGTAATCAAGAAAGTGCACACATAGCTGTGCTTGTGCTTTAACAGCCAGAACAGCACTTCTCTATATGGGATGCTTAATGACTGGCACTGGGTTAGCATCCTTGCTGACCAAAGCTTTCTGTCAATCTATTTCTATTCAGAGCAGTAAATTAGCTACCTTTGTGTTATGCCTGATTCCTGTCCAGGGGGCACAGGAGATGTTTGTTCTGCATAGCCATGGCAACGAATTTGGCCAATAGCATCAAGTTTGGCTATTCCTGTGACCAAGAACTACCCTGTGAACAAATTTCACCAGACATTAAGCAGCCAGCAGTGTGATAACAACACTTGTAATACCACCAAGGCTGGATTTGAAGTTATTAATCTACCTCTTTCTCGCTCTCTCCCATCTTCTGAGGCATTTATATTTTCCCTGAGGTTTAGTGAACATTTCTTCCCTATCTTAATCATCTCTCCAACTCCCATGTTGCAAAGAATAACGCACTAAAGCTCACCTGAAACATGGAGTGATCACAGAGTTCAATGCAAGTAAAGCTCTTAGATTATTTCACGCAATGCATGAAAAGAATTACAGAAGGACAAAAAATAACAGTTATACACAGGCGGAAAATGTTCCTGAATGAGATGTGGAAATGAAGACATGAAAGGAAGACATGTAATTTACTGAACAGATTAATAGTTCATAATGTCGTTACTGATGTTCTTCAAAGCACTAATTTCACTTTATGGGAATTCATAATCCTTAAAAGCAGGAATCTCATCTCTGTTCTGTGTTTATACAGTGCTTAGGACAGTATGGTACTGTCTGTCACCAGGGCTCCTAGGTGCTTCAGCAGTACAAATAAAGAATGGCAGCAGAAGAAAACTGATCATTAAAAAATATCAGTTCTCTACAACCTAACAGCTGGTACTAAGAAACAGTGGCCTGAATTTCCACTCATTCATTCTCAGAGTTCCTGATCACTTCTGACAGTTGCATCGCTTCTATAGATCGTACAACTCTTCTTACTCTAAAGCTAGACAGATTAGGATAGTGTTGTTGGCCTCCTGTAGTTACCTTTTTATTACTGTGCTTTCAGAAAACAGTATAGTAATAGTAATAAGCCTTGGTCAGAAAAGAAACCCTAATCGCATCATGTCTCCGCACACCAAGATTACATCATCTTTTACAATGCACTACAAAATGCTAGTTACAATTTTAGGAAGAGTTAGGAAACGGAAGATGAATTTCAGAGAAACTGGATCTAGTGAACATTTATGTGTTTAAGAGTTGTGCCTTCTTCTGATGAGGATGGACAACCTATTAATGTTGGTGGCTGCCGTGCTCACAAAGAAGAAAACAAAATGCCTTTATTATTAACTACGACAGGGCAATACATGCCAGAAGACTCCACCCGGCTGTTCATGTCTATCTGTCAAGAACAAAGCTCAAACTGAATCATGATCTTTGTTTCAGGAAATGGCACGCTATCACTTACCATTTCAAGAGGTTGTGGTTTATTAATGCTCTATGTGTACTTTGCCATTTCTCTTATGATTTTTGATGTTTTGTATTAATATTAAAGCTCCCTTACAGCTGTACACCTGAAATCATGCTAAGGTGAGGGAACATTAGGGAACATGACTGTTGTGATCGCATTGCCAGTCCGTCTGTCTGAGATAAATTCTCAGCCTCAGATCTGTCTCGGACAAACTGTAGAGACGTGACATCACCAGCAATGCTAAGTGCACACAGGCTTCAGGAAAACTGGCAGCCCAACAGAAACAAAGGGACTTAAACTAGTGCCTCCACCCGAAGAAGCAGTGCAGTGTGAGCACGGCAGCTGTTTGTATTGTTTGGCCCCACCCTGGCCAGTCACAACTCAGGACTGACTGCAAGGTGTGCTGCCATCGCCCAGCCCTTACCTGGGGAGCAGGAGGGGAAGGGAAGGGAGTGGGAGGGGAGGGAATCAGAGCAGAGCAGGGAGCAGGGGTTAGAGGAGTGGGCAAAGAGCTCAGCAGCAAGGATTCACATCCAGGAAGCCAGGATTAATTCGTTACACTGTCCCAGTGCAGTTTGTTTCTCAGCTTTTCAGTTCAGCCAAGAAAACTAGAAAAAGGAGTTATTCACACATATTGGGCTTGCAAAACCTTTATTTGCTGGCCTTTCAGGTCCTGCTTCCAGTCACTTGTGGAGGCTTGTGCAGGGAGATGTGACCTCAGCCAGCTGAACTCAGCTGAGGTGTGCGGGGGGCAGGAAAAGATGCATGATGACATCAGTCTAGAAGTGCAGCAACATCAAGTTTTTCTAAATGCTCCAGAGAAGAGCTTATATCCTTCCAACGGAGGATACTTTCTGCTTCTTTTCATCTGCACCGTCGTCCCCTATAAACCATCCTTTTATTCTGCTTGGGAATAGTAGAACGTGTGACTAAGGACAGAGTTTACTAAACGCTGAATTAGTTGGGATCGATTTAACTATCTGGGCTTTTACTTGTGCTTAGGGAAACGTGATGATCTTTGAAGAAGTTGTTTGAGGTCATTTTTTCTAAGCAGGATGTAAACCGATTCTCTTTCATTTCCTATAAAGGACCCCATAAAAAGTTGTCCTGTGACATACTCAAAAGAAGGCCAGGAAAAAAAAAAAGCCCAACTGACAGAAACCACTCCAGACAGACGTATTTCTGAGCTATATATCAATTCCTTGCTCTGTCAAAAACCCATGATATGAAAGTGCACAGGTCACTCTAGAATACATCGCCTTGCAAAGAAATACTCGCTTTTATTCTGTTTTCAGCTTTTCCCATGTGCCAAGTCCTGTGACACCAGCTCTGTTGTTATGGCACCACCCACTCCTGAACGAATTCTAGCGTCTATCAGACCAGAAGCTGTCACTGACAACGAAGGACGATTATTGCTGTGCTTCCTGGGAAGGAGCACTGCCATGGCTCTCTGCACAGCAACAGTAACCAGCCAGAGGTTCTTGAGACATAACCGGCTTCTGACACAAATCCTTCCAAGAGTGTCACCTTTGTTTTCTTACTGGTTCAAATCAGGATGTGAGCGACAGTGTTTAGGCTAGTGTAATCCACGGCAAAGACCACCTCTGCATCATCTGTGGCAGCATCAGGTAACTTCTCCAGAAGTAAAGCTTTAACTGAACTTCAGTGACTAATATGTACAAACCAGAAACTTTCCTGTGGGTTTTAAAAATTTAATTATATTCCACCCCCAAATTTTCCTTGTGCTACTCATTGAAAATACACAGCTGCACTGGTGAATCTGTCAGTGAAAGGAAGCTAGAGGTTTTGGCAGCTGTGCAGAGGGGAAGAGGCCCTGGGCTCACGAGAAGGCGTTGGAGACACTTTAGGTTTGGAGATCTCTGGATGTCTGCTGACGTTTTTGGCAGTCTGAAGACAACTCTCTTCATCCCCACCCTCCTGTGAACAAGGCAGAGGTGACTAGGTTACAAGGCAGTAGGTCCTAGTCCCGGCTCTTCCAGTGACTTACTGTATGACCATAGTCACACAGAGCTCAGTTCCCACCTCCACATGTGAACAGGAGGATGTGTGCTTTGTAAGATGAACATCAAAATCTAGGATACTGTGGGAGGAGAGTTCTTAGTTCTGTCAAGTGGACGTGTTTGAGCCCAAAAGTGCTCAAGGCACATGCTGACGCTCCCAGCACAGATTTTAGCTCAGGAGCATTGCACAAACCTTTCTGAGCTAGAGGATCTTCTCAGGAAAGAACGCGTTCTTTGTGCAAGCTCACTCTGCTACTGAGTTCTTGCTCAGGAGCTGCTTTGAGGGAAACAACAGCCCTCCTGGTATCTGCTTTCCTCTGCATGCCACAGAAATATTTTCTCTCTTTTTGAAGCAAGGACCACCTTTTTCGACATTTATACAGCACCTGTTGCTGGGGATGGAGCCAGTGCTGTTGCTCCAAGGCACTGCCACAGAACAAAACAATAACAAAACAAATAACGAGAGGACCCTGTGCTGGGAAATTTATTTTCAAGTTGTATTGTAGTCACTTAAAATGTAGCAGAGAAAGTGACCCCCTCCAAGACATACCAGTGTCCTCTATATAAGTCTCTGGGATTGTGAAGTACCACAGAAAAAAGATCACCACCTTCAAAACAAGACTGCCCTAATAAAATGGGACTTTGCCATGAAAGAGATGTCATTTCTCTACGGTGGATGAAAAGTGCTACATAAGAATTGAGTAATTATTCTTTTATTCTAAGTATTATAACTATTAATTCTTACTGCTGTTTGAGCTGCCTACACAGCACATCAGAAACATATCTCCTTCTCAGCCATGCAATACAGCAAGAAACTTCTGACATAGAAAAGCCAGCTTTCAAAGCACTCTTTACAGCAAGAGGTTCAACAACAAAGTCACTTAGCAGCGCATTGTCACTGCCATTGCTATCGG
Organism: Nettapus auritus; assembly: GCA_011076525.1. NCBI lineage: Eukaryota > Metazoa > Chordata > Aves > Anseriformes > Anatidae > Nettapus > Nettapus auritus. Next base: position 56,350,243 of record CM021769.1, on the reverse strand, counting down.
CCTTGCAGAGCACGGCAGGTAGTACGATTATTTTATTCCTGAACTGTGTTCACTTTCTAAAGATCTGAACAGTGCATTCAGTTTCCCATAATCAAAGCTTCTCTCCCAGCCCTGCCTAGGGGGAAGTCCTGCAGTTCACATTGCAATATGCAGCAATACAAATGTTACAAAACATTCTATAATCCAAATAAAATAGAGAGACAAAATAAAGGGACATTACGGAGAGGGAAGGATCCAGGGCACCTCCAAGAGATACCAAATGCTAAAACCAAGAACATCTCTTCCAAAGGAGTGTTTTATGGAAGCAGAGAGGAGCTGTCTGCACAGACCCTCCAGGGGGAGAGCAGGTCCACGTTTCACAGACCAGCGCTACCAAGCGCTCAGCGGTACAGGGCTGACAATGTACAACCACGCGTCAACCTAGGAAACCGTATTTTCTCTAAGGGTTCACCACACCCTCTTCTTCAGCAGAGAAAACCTTACTAATGCCTGTACCGAAACACTCTGCCTTACACACACTGTGCAGGTGTAAATGAACGCTGATGTCTGAGGTGCTGAGAACTGGGACCCGCTGCTCCACAGACAGCGAAGAAGCACGGTGCACGTGCTCTCACCCACACCACAAAATCCCCCCTTTCCTGCTCCGGAGAGCTGGCCCTTCAAGCTCTCCTTGATGTGGTAATATAATAGCAGACTGAAAAGAAACGTGCAGCTTTCAGCAGCATACATCAATGAGGGAACCGAAATAGGTTTATCAAAGAAAAATGTGACTTTGACCCATCCTTGGAACCAAATCAAAGAGTATCTAATGGCAGCCATAGGTCTCCAAGAAGAAAACAAAGCCAAACTAGTTTAAAATAGTTCCAATCAAGAATATGTGTCTTTTTTTGTTGTTGTTGTGGTCATTGCCAGCCAGATTATGATTGGTTACAAATGTTAAAGGCCCTTGAGTTGCCTGAGTCCTTAATCCATCAAACTGGTCATCCCTGTGTGCCAAGCAATGACCTCAGTCAAAAGCCGTAAATTACTGCTCAGTCAGGCATGAAGCCTGCAAGCTCCAAAAGCACCGCTCTGCTCAGCGCTTGTGAGCAGGGGAGGCAGGCTGTCCAGGATGTTGCATTAGCTGGGTTAGACCGACAAGAGAGATCTCAACTCTGAGTACCGAATTTTGTGTTAACAGAACCTAGCATGGAGCATATGAATGAAAACGCCACGGTGTGTGCTCTGCCTGTAGGTAAGAGCTGAAAAATCTGTTTCCTTACAGTGTGCTCCCAGTAAAAGATTTAAAGCAGCACGTAAGAACTTAAAGATAACTCTTGTTGCTAATCCTCTTCAGAGCATCGCAAACTGCCTTGCAGTTACTACACTTTGCAAAGAATGCCTGAGGCCTGTGCTGTTTAACAGCTGTTTTTGCAAGTTCCCAGAAAACTCATTCTCCATTTAGAAGTAGAGGAATCACTAGCTATATTCTGTTCAGCATGTCTCAAAGATAATGGAGTCTTTTTTAAGTATGAAAGTTATTTCATCTGTAATTATGTCAATAAAGCAGGCGTTTGCCTCCAAAGCATTTTTCATTCAGTAGACACTGAACAATGAAAGTGACCTTAACAACTGTTGTTGTAAGGATTTTGAGGAGCTAAAAGAATGCAGAAAAGAAGAAGAAAAAAAGCAGTGAAGAACAAGAGTGCTCACACTTTTCTCCCCTTGGCACTGTACAGCAGGCTGTGTTGCCTGTGTTAGGACATCTTCCATGAAACCTTTCACCATCTCTATTCCAGTGACTGTTGGTCTTGTTTTTCAAACATTTCTGTGTGCAGATAGGTATTCAAATGACACTAAGCAACAAATTTAATTTGAAATACATTCCAAAGCATAAGTTCATTCTTCATTCATACACCTCCTAACCTGCCAGTCTTGCACCTCCTTATCAAAAGCTCAACTGGAGAGTCTGCTTCCGGCATGCCTCTGTGAAAAATCCCGGGAGCTGAGAGCTCACTGCAGCCAAGGCCACTGCTGCGTTCGCATGCACAAACCGGCTGGCAGAGGCAAAGTTCAGGTGTTTGAATCAAGAAGTTACATCTATAGTAGTGAGCCTTAAAGCAACTCCTCAATGACACGCTTTAAACGTATGGTTCTGGGGGATCCCAATGGTCTCTGAAATTATTGCTGTATGGGGAAGGGGCTAACTAACTTTGGGAACACTAACTTTGACTCTGTTATATTTTTTGAATGGGAATAATATAGTTTTCTTTTTAAGCAGAATAAAACCACTGGGGTGCCGTACAGTTAAATACAGTTATTTCCAAGGTGGTTTGGGGCTGAAGACCATGTCTGCATCAATAATAACCTGCAGAAAGTCATAACCTGGCAAGCTCTTTTGCACATCCCAAATTAGGCCTGTAGCAATTACAGAAGGGGCTAGTCATATTATTCAATCATTCAAAGCTAAATACAAGAGTGAGCCCTTACAGAAACAAGAGTGTATTTTGGCAACAAAATCTTACCTCTTGTAGTCCAAAGTATTATCTTATGTGATCATTCATGAGAATGTAAAGTATTGGTAAAGTATGTCTTTTGGAATTTTGCAGTTTGCTTAAAATTTTAATTTTAAATGCTTCTGGCGGTGAACTTGTTTGTTTAAAAAGATCTGCTATATTTATGGCAAAACCATTTGTCTTTCATGGGCTGTGTTTTATAATCATTCAAAGAAAAGCAAAAAGGCACAAAGTGGGACACAAGAAGAATCAGTATAAACACGTAAAATTACCAGAATGGGGAAAGTAAAGATTGCTGCATGCCACTTCGCGTCCCATTTCTTAATCCCAGTACATACACCTTTCTGAAGTACTGACATATCGAGATATGCTGTTTCACTTTGATACCATGATTGATAATGACAACTGTATATGCTAAAACTACTTTCAAGGAGGTTTAATGTTGTTCGGGAATTACTAGCATAATCCTCCGCAGCAGTTCTGCAGGCTGACCCACAAAGCCTCCTGTAGGGACATTCAGCACTATGGTCCCTTCCCCGTTGGATAGCAGGAATACTGGTTTTACTTCCCATTCACTCCACCTCACCTCCAGCTCCGTGACCTTCTCCAGCTGGCAAACTGCATCCCATAACTGTACGTGGGCCAGTGATGGTGGCTGGCCATACTTGGGTCATGAGACAGGTGTTGGGAAAGAGGGAAAGGGATTTTGTTTTACTTCTGAGTTTCATTTCCCTATGGCTTTGCTTTTTCTCCTAAAAGTCAAACTCCTTTAAATTAAGAGTAAGTGGCCAAAGGGACTTAAAGTGAGGAGGGCAGACTCATTCCCTCCTGTTTGTGTCTCAAGAACTCCTGAGGAATAAAAGCCTACACAGTGGTGATGAAGTGACTAGGCTTTCACGGCAGGATGCTCCTTCTCACAACCATGGCAAGACAGAACTGCTCTGCACCCAGCCCAGTTCCTCAGACCATGAGATCCTGGTTCCAGTGAGGTCTGGAAATCTTGCCATCAACCCAAATCTAGTCACATGTGCATCCTGCTGCTGCAAAAGGTGTCGTGAGTGGAGATACAATCCTTTTTACCACGGATTCACATGCTGTTTTCTTTACACCTGCCCTACCAACTCTTTTTCAAACTAGTGTGCCTCCTATGTTTAGGGAACTCTGAGCATTGCAGGGAATCATTGCATGAAGTAATCCAGTCTCCCAAGATGTACAGGGCATCTTTATGGTCTGCAACATGCTGGACATCCACTGGCTGTAGAAAGCCTGGGGCTTGGTCTGAGAAGCTCAACATAAAAGGCAATTTTAAATATACAACTGCCAATACAACATGGTGTCTTTTCTGGCAGAGAAGATAAAAATAGCAAAGAAACAACAGCTCTGTTCTTTTTATGAAAGCCTGGCAGTTTTCCAGTAGAGACTTAAGTACTTTTTGTACTTTGGGGGGAAAAAGTGATGGGATGTGGTCCAAGACTGGTCATACGAACCTGAGAAATATGGAATGAGAGGCTGGGCTGAAGCAGCCAAAGTGGTACCACCAGCTGCAGCCCCATTAATTAATGCTCTGCGGTATGTAGCTGTAAGAATGACCCTGATACTTGCTGAATACTAGCAGATAACTTTTACAGAGCAGCTCTGCTTTTCTTACTGAGGTATATTTATCCAAAAAGTACCTTGCACACTTCCCCCCATCTCACAGGGCAGTAAATTAGTTCTAATTGCAGAGGTATGTAGTAAAAGCTGTGCTCAGCCTTCTGCAGCATTTGAAGATTTATTTTACAGTTTTAGGTAGGTTTTTTTCTGAATGTCTAAAATTGTAGGGAGAGGAACATGAGAGAAAATGCAGGTTTTATAGATCTATAAAATTACCTTACTGTAGATAAATATGTGTTTCTCTGCGACTTAAACAATGTAAGTGAAAAATACAATTCTGTGGCTGACAGCGCGGTGCACTAGAATATGGATTTCTTTTTCTGTCTGCAGTTCTTTTAGTTTGAAAAGAATGAGATTTTTTATCTGCTTAACGGGAAAAATCTGACAGGTACAATAAAATACTTTAACATAGCCTAACTCTAGTTTTACAAATCATTTCAAGAAGAGTACTGGTAGAAGACACAGAGCTAAATTCTACGGCTCCGTCGACAACACTGACGTATGCATACAGTAGCAACTGCCTGAACACGAGCCAGGAGTCACTGGGTGCAATCCTACAGCTGAAAGACCCCGCGATTTTGGTCCTTATTCCCAGAATCACAGAATTTCTAGGTTGGAAGAGACCTCAAGATCATCGAGTCCAACCTCTGACCTAACACTAACAAGTCCCCACTAAACCACATCCCTAAGCTCTACATCTAAACGTCTTTTCAAAGACCTCCAGGGATGGGGACTCCACCACTTCCCTGGGCAGCGCGTTCCAATGTCTAACAACCCTTTCGGTAAAGAAGTTCTTCCTAAGATCCAACCTAAAACTCCCCTGGCGCAACTTAAGCCCATTCCCCCTCGTCCTGTCACCAGGCACGTGGGAGAACAGACCAACCCCCACCTCGCTACAGCCTCCTTTGAGGTACCTGTAGAGAGCGATAAGGTCACCCCTGAGCCTCCTCTTCTCCAGGCTGAACAATCCCAGCTCCCTCAGCCGCTCCTCGTAGGACTTGTTCTCCAGGCCCCTCACCAGCTTCATCGCCCTTCTCTGGACTCGATGTCATCAACTGTAGTCATTGTGTTGCATCCAGTCGTGCTCTAAATCCTCTTTTACAAATATTAAGTTTCTTCGTCCCTTCGGTCCGCCGTGCCGACCCTCTGCCCCTGCCTCTGCACTAACGTCAAGCAGTGCACGGCAGCTGCCCGCTGTCCCACTGCTGTCCCCGTGAGATGGTTCCGGTAGCTGTAAGCTCCACAGTCTGTCTGAGGATTTGATACTGAAGCACAGCTATTGTGATGGTCCAGGAAAACAACATTTATCTCAGACTCGGCAGAACACAAGCTCCAACTTGAACATACTGTGCAGGTGATGGACGCTGCATTTCACTTAGCGTGGAGCTACCTGTGTGTGTTGAGGCATCTCACATACGGAGGAAATACTGTCTTCTTGTCTGCCAGTGCCAGGAAGGCACCAAACAGCACATACACGCATGACTGCAGAGAGGTGTTTCATGATAAACACAAAGTGGTCTTGCAAGCAACATCAGCAAACAAGCAAACAAACAAAAAGTAGTCACCTAACCCAAGGCTAAACAAAGAAGAAAAGACAGTAGAAGGTTTTTGGACTGGCTGGCTCTTCCGGGAATGCAGCTGTGCATTCCAGCAGGCAGCAAGAATGTGGGTTTTTCCATTTACATTCATCACAAGCTTTGCTACAATCTGTGCAGAACTGTTTGCCCCTCATGAAATACTACTACATACTACCACTTGGCATGAAAGAATGGAAATTAAACAAAGATTCTTTAAAAGTCTTCTAGCATCACAGGGAAGAAAACTTAAACAGGCACTTTTTTCTTTTCTTTTTTTTCTGGCTGTACAAGCCGGAAAACACTGGGCATAGCTGACATGCAGCTTGATCCATCTCGACTTCTCTTCAGTTCCTACCACAGTCTGGTGTAACAGACAGGCAATTTCCTTTTGTCAGGCAATGGAGATTACCATATATATGTTCTTGTAGTTACCATCCAATCATTTCAGTTGGAAAAGACCCATAAAACCAGCAAGTCCAAACATCAGCTAACACTACCAAGTCCAGCACTAAAGTATGTCCCTAACTGCCACATCCCCACATCCATACATCCCTCAAATGCCTCCAGGAATAGCAACTCCACCACTTCCCTGGGCAGCCTGTTCCTATGGCTAACCTCCCTTTCTGTGATGAAATTCTTCCTGGCACTTAATGTAAACCTCTCCTGGCACAACTTAAGGCTCTTGCCTTGCAGGCTATTGTTTGTCACCTGAGAAAAGAGACCAGCACCCACTTCACTGCAACCTCCTTTCCTTAGTTGGACTAAACAACCACAAGTCCTTCAGCCACCCCTTATATAACTTGTTTTCTAGTCCCTTCAAGATAAAATTATATAACAATCATCATTATAAAGAAACAAAATCACTATATATAGTCATAAAATTGTATAATAATAATAATAAAAGATCTTTATAAGATTTACTAAGGTCAATAACGATCAGACAAAAAGCCTTCTTGAGTCTTTATGCTGCGACATGTTTTTCCATCTCTTCAAAGCATCACAACGAGTTGTGTTTTCTAATGCTCTCACCTGCGGCCAAAATGTGCTTCTAGAGATGCCAATGTGAGGAAAGGGATGCCAAGGAACTTCTGAGGAAAACTCGCCCTCAGCTGCTACCCAGCTGTAATTGTTAGAGACACAACTAATCCTACAGCTAACAACCAGACTGGTGCAGGAGACTCTTCAAACTCATTCTTGCTGCCAAGCAGCACAAAGCTCAGGTAGCTTCCTTAAGTAGGATGCATTAAAAGCAGATCCTGCTGCTACCTACTGCATTGTGGGGGGGGGGAGGAAAAGCCAAACAACAACAAAGAACTTTTCTAGTAGGCAGCTTGTAATGACATGACAAAAATGACCAGTGAGATAAGAAGGGTCACAGAAAGATGTGCCGTCATTCCCTGCTCTACCCAACCTTCAAAAACCCTGCGGTTTGCTGGCTTAAGTAAGTTGATCATTATGAAAATGCCCAGTCCACAACTTGTCTCTAGAGGCACTCAGCACAAATTTGTTCAGCTTCACATCTTAGCCATATTTTCTAACAATTTTCAAATGTGGAAACAGACAGAAATTGTGACAAATGGGACAGGACCACCACATAGTGATATTTGCTTAAAGCTGTCTCTACTCAGGCTGAGTACCTACCCTCTGCACCAGCAGATGGCTCCTAACTCCCTTCAGCAACACACGTTTTAAAGTTAGAGCTCTGTCACTGCTTGAAGGAAAGATTGTTTCATCTTTTTTAATGTCTACAAAAGTCTCTTGGGACTTAGTCTGGCTCTCATTAATTTCAAGGGGAGCTGGAAAAAGCACTAGAAGAGCTTCAAAAAAAATAACAAGCAATGAGTAAGAATAGGGTATAAAAATAAAATTTACTGCCTCTAAATCTGCCCCATTCTCTTTTTTACCTTTCAATAACGGTTACATGTGTCTTCTGCACATTTAGGCATCAGAAAAACATATAAACCATTTTTATTGCATGCAGCAAAAATTTATCTATGTATTTCAGCTTAGATCTGCAAGAACGCACTTAAATTTTAGAACTGGGGTGAGAAAACAAAGACAGTCAGTTTTATTCCATGCACAGCAATTACTCTAGCTGTCAGCACAAGTCACTTCTGGTGCTAAAGCAAAAGTGTGAAGCACCAAGTGGATCCCACAAAAACAATACAAGCTATGTGAAAAGCCCACACCTTCTGTTCTGAAGTCTCCGGGCACTGTTAGGCACAAGTAATAGCAAGTTACCAAACAGAATTAAAAGGCACAAAAATATTATTCGTTCAAGGGAGAAATACAAGTATTTTCTTTGCACGAAGGAGAACCAAACTTAGTACCAGCTTTCAAAAACATGTACAGATCTTCTGCCGACCTCCCGTGCTTCTCTGTGCAGAGTGAAATCCTGCAGCTTGTGGAGTCAACAGTTTTGCTATCAACGTCAGTGGAAGCCAGAAGCGTACCTTCATTTTATTATCTAAATTCAGCCTTCTATGATTTGTTTTCAACAACAAACAAAGGTGTTCAGCACCTGCTCTAAGGTGTTTTGGTGTTTGTTTTTTCCAACTACTGTTACTGCTAGGTGCCATTCTAATGGTGATTTCCCTTCTGCCAGGAAGGTATGAGTATTTCTGGACTTCAGGTAATTCACCAGTATAAAAACGGTGACATTAACTTAATCCTGACAACTCTACAAGTCTCATTTTCTTTAAAATAAAACACAAAGATAAAATCTAAAATCAAAGTCTGATGTGGATGGTAAAAGGTTTTACTAAAAACTCTCTTCTGGATTCTGCTGTAGGTCACACTGAAGTAAACCTTGTATATTTGTGCTGCTTTCCCTCGGCTCTCAGCATTTACACAGAAAAGGGAATAAATCCCAGAACTACAGTAAAAAAATTTCTGAACAGTTTAATTAACACTTCTTGCTGCAAAAATATAGGCCAGGCGTGTTGTGTATAAAAATAGATTATAGGAAGAAAAAATAGCAAACCTCTAATTAAATTATATGTCCTCCAAAGCCAGGATGAATACTTCTAGCTCATCTGCCATAGAAGCCATTGTGCATGAAATGGGGTAATGTATAAACAAAGTGCTTTATCTGGGGTATGACTGGAAGCTCCGAGATTGTAACGTTCTTTAAGATAACATTCCAAACCTATCCTTTTAAGTTTTCAGCCAAGAATTTGTTTTTATAATTTCTTTGCTCTTGGCAAAGGGAAACTATACTCCAGGCTAAGCTGCCTCTCTCTCGTTCACTGCTGCTACCACTCCCACATTTTTTGCCAAACATGTTACAAGTGTTTAGAAAACCAAAACTACAAGGGAACTGGCTATAACCGCTCTTTGTCGCTGTTTCTTTCTCTGTCATATTTGCCATGAGGTATCAGAAGACAACTCACTAAAAACATGAACAATAGTAGTGTTTATCACCGTATCCCACTTTGCAGTTCTCTCTCGGCTATCCCAGGCAACGCTAGCTGTTCTGACAACGCTTTGCAGAAGGGCCTAGTTCCTCCCCTAAGCTGCAGACGCAGCTGAGAACCCCCTGTGCAGAGGAAGGCTCGAGACTCCCTGTTGGTGTAACTGCTGCAACACTAGAAAACACAGCACGGACCTACCCACACGAATACCACACTTAACTGACGTTTCTACCCTGGGACTGTCGGCTGCTCTGTTACCCAGAGCAGTGCTTGGTGCAGTTTTAAGAATCCCAGGGGCTCCAATCACTGTCTCCCTAAACTTTCAATAGGCCGCTAGGAACACCTCAACTTCCCACTTAATACCTTCACTTCCAATATGCACTATGGGATGAGGTCATTTATTAAGCATGTCCATTAATAAACCAACAGAAGGGAGATTTTAGGGAGTGTCCGCTCCCCTCTCTACCAGCTGCAGCGATTTGCTAATCACTTTTCGCTGCCACAGCACAATAGCGAGATTCGGCTGTATTTCCCAGGGGAAGAAAAAGCCGCTCTGGGGTAGATACAAGGCTAACGCTGAGCAGCTTTGAAAAATCTCAGTTTAAAATAATTACCAATAACATGGCTCTTAATTGCAGACTGTAAAAGATGTTGCAATAATCCCCCTCCTTTTCTTTTCCTTTTTCCCTTTTTTCCCCCTCCTGATAGCCACACCTTCATCTGACACTGAAGTAAGTACTGTGTATCTCTAAGGAGGCAAAGCCCTCATTTCTCTTTGTTGAGCAATACCAGTGAGGCTACGTAAGTGTAAAAAAGACCTTTCCTTGTCTGAATTTGCATGACTTTAAACACTCACAATTCACCAAACGGAGGCTCTTATACAGAAGTACAGAGATGTTCTCTAAAAAAATCAACCTGATAGTTTAAGGATACAAAAGCAAATTTTTGGATTATTTGGGTGGGGAAATGAGGGGGAGGTAAGCACAGAGCATGTGTGCAAGTGCATGCGGCTGTTTGTGTAAGCCTCATGCCATTGCTCCTAGTCTCCTGATTGATGAAGCCTAGTTCGCGCTCTGCTGAGAGTCAGCACTTGTTTTTTTCGGAAAGAATTGCTGTATTTTGTTTCCTGTCTCTGGGATACTCAGGGGGGAAACCTTTCAGTGCAGTAGGAACAATTCTTTGTTCATCCTCGTCCCTGAAAGCCATCCAGAATTTTAGGACAGGGACAAAGACCTTCCTTAAATAAATAAATAAATAAAATTAAAAATCCCCCTCAAGCAAGGAAAGGGAAAAAACCACCACCACCAAACTATTATCTACTGGAGAATGAGAGTTAACAGAATTTTACCTTTATTTCCCAAGCAATGAAAACTCAGACATGGGGAGCACTTGCTACAGAGTGCTCTAAGTGAGCTCTAAATGTGTAGGGCAGCACGGAGAAACGAAGACAGGTTCATGTCCAGCTGGATTCCTCCCCTCCTGCTCTACTTAATTCAGAGAAGTGTTCAATTTCACAGCCTTTACCGAGTCTTCCCCCACCAGATTTACAGCTCATGCAGATGCTGCTAAAGAGGCTGTGCTTATTGCACTGTTCATGCTGGCATGCCAGTCTAGGTTTGTTTTAAATGTCGTTCCCTTTCCCTGCCAAAAGGCTAAATTCTGAGCTCGTACTCATTCCCTGCATTCAAACGCCTTGCTCTGGGCTTAACTAATTTTACCTGGTATCAGCAGTGATATCAAGAACTCAGGAATTTAAGCACTTACAATTCACAACCTCAAATCTCTTTAAAAGCTGTTAGCTAAATTACGACGTGCATGTTAAATTTGACCCTCCAAAATCAGAATAGATCCCTGCCTTAGAAGAGCCAGCAGTCGTCTAAGTTACAATTTCCATGATAAAAATCATGCAGGCTTTTTCATGAGAATGTGGAAAGTTGGTGCCTACAAGACAATGATTATTGATGATACCTGCACATTGTGCATCGTTTTAGACAATTTGGATTTAAAAATACAACTCAAGATAGAATTTATTTTGTCACCCAAACCTTATAGGTTATGTGAAATGTTGAAAAACTGCTCTTTCTGTACAAAAAGGAACAATATTATGTCAATGTTCTAAGGAAAAAGCTACACCATATGTACATACAAATGAACTAATGTGTGCAAGTAACAACAATATCCAAGGTGGAGGACTAGAATCAAAGAATGAAACGTTTTTCTTCTGGAACCAGTAATTAGCACACCCAAGGTCAGACAATATTTTTTTCCCTGAAAATAAATATACAGGATTTTTTCCTCTGTCTTCCCCCTTTGTTTTTTTGGACTAGCATTTGCTAAAAACCCATAGTGTTTAGCACAAAAGTGTTTGGTCTACAGAGCAGCGCTAGAGAGGCAAAGACACAGCATTCTGTGAGATTCACAGAACACTCTGGGCCGATGCCTCTTTTATGCTTTACAGACATTGAGAGATGGATTTTGAAAAGCAAACAAACATTTCTTTATTTTGGAAGACTGAACGAATGGCCTTGCTTTGGGTCAACTATAAAACGATAGTAAAGATTTACTGGGCAGGTGAATACAACAACAGTATAAAAATCACCAAATTAATGTGAGGAAATGCCTACTGAGTGGCTGGTTTTATATACAGAACACTTCATCTCACAACCCAGTAAGAGTTTAGTTTTCCTAAATTCAGGCTAACGTACTTTTAAAGCAATTACAGCACCCCAGGAGAGCTTTCTGTGTTTCTTCATTATCAATCTCAGCCTTCCCAGAAATGTGGGGATTACAGGAAGATGGTCTTTGTGCTCATTTCTTTGTACCTGCTGAGACACAGCTTTCTGGAGGTACCGAGCAGACAGACATATCAGCAGAGCTTTCATGTCTCCCAGTGAACTCTGTCAGATTTGTTTCCTGGATAGTATCAGAATTTGTTTGCCATGAAATACTATTTCACATCAGTAACATGCAGGGAGTGAAAAGAAAAAATGAATGCAGGTAGGTCTGAAGGGTTTTCTAACTTGGCTATGTTTTAAAAAATGTAGTTTTAAACATTTTATTTATATTTTATATATATTATACATTATAATGCAGACAGGAACTGAAGATGAAACAAAGAATAAAGACGGAAATTTTTCAGTTGCTATGTGGATAGCATCAAGATTCTTGAAGGTGCTAGCTTTCTTTTCTCCCTCCAGTTTCTAGTTTCAGTAAATTCCAATACTCAAAATCACTTTATCTGTTCTCTTCTAGTGCTGCTTCTCACCTTTATCTCTCATCTTTCACATTGTTATTACTCCACATTTTAAGAAAGTGTCAAGACAAATTCCAACACCGATTCTCTCATCAAAGGTAAGAAGGTATTCATTTTACATGGCATTCACACCACAGCTGGTTGAATTGCAAAATTTACTTCTTTTGAAAGAAAAAAAATTGCCTTCTTTTTGACATTACTGGCTATCACAGACTAATCATAAATACTGCCCAATACTCAACACATTTAAAACACCAAACATACTGAAAAATACGGTAGTATTAACAAAAGTGCTAAGTAAAATAATTACAGTATACCTATTAATACACATACAAATGGATACAAAGCATGATTCTTTTCTCATTTTCCTGCATCCCTCTACTTTTATTCTGATGGTATGTGATAGGTCTCCAAGGTGCTTAAGGAATTCTACTAATGACATAATAAATAACACCCTTGCCACTGACTCTGGATTGAGACCCCAGTTCATCAGACGTGGTGCACTGCTAGCTGTGCCATCTTTGAGTTGCTACATTAAGCTGAGCTACTACGATTCCCCAGATTATACATGCGTCTTTATAGGCAAAAGGAGTAGCTCCAGATTCTAAGTAATGATATTCTGCCCGTTAGATTAGGTAAAAAACAAACAACGACAACACACGACGTATTTGTTGAATGTACTGTGCTTCATTGCCATACTCTGCATGACTAACTGCAACTTCTTACTTTCTAAGTGGCTGTTTCTCAGCAGAGGCTGAAGGAAATACTCTAGGTCTCATTTTTACCAGCAATGCATTCGGTCTGTAATAAATATGTACTGAAAAGAATGTCATAAACAGTGGGACATGCATAAAAAGTTACGTTTTGCTTCTAGATCTTTATCTCAAATGACCTAAATAGATTTGCAAATGACAAACATGTTTATTACATTGGAAGCTAACACTGGAGGGACAAGTGTATACGTATTGCAGGGGATGTATCCTCATTGACTAAGGGTTTAAAATATTATTTTTTTTTTAAATAAAACAAAAGATCTTAAAAAATCACTATGTTTATGCAAACTGTTTCTTATTGGCTGTAATTCTATCTCCTAACATCTGCTATTCAACAAACATGTATTAGAGCAACTCTTTACTCAAGGATTTCTATAGCAGAATATAAAACTTGTTAAGCCAAGGTGTACGGGGTCAACTTAATCTCGAAAATAATCTTTGCAGTATATAAGAGATTCTTCAGCATCTTTATCTCCTGAGCTTAAAGGAGTTATCAAAGTTAAAAGGCAGGATTACAGTTATCAGATGAGTATTTCAGTTTTAAGAGATGGACTACTGATCAATGCAGAGGGAAAGCTGACCTGGGCAAACACCACATGAAAGATTCCCAGTCCAACCAATAATAAGCCAAAGTGTTCTTTCAGTAAAGAAGTTGTTTTGAACATTTAATCACACTATTAAACTGAAATCATAGAAAAGAAATGTATACCATTTTCTCTTCACATCACAGGAAGTGATCGGAACTTATTTTAGCTATTGTGATAAAGCATTACAAAACTAGCCATCTGAGATATGCCGTTCAAAGTTAAACAAAATTAAACAGAAAGATTCAGTCAGGAATACGCTAACAAAGGCTTTACAGTATTTTCATTTGGATCCAAGTCAAACTGGTTTGTAAAACCTAAGTAATTTGTGTGTGTATAATTCTTTTATATGGAAGTTAGTACTTCTGGCATTACACTTGTTTGCTGTTTTACTTGTTTTATACCTATTTTGTTTATTTTGATTGTTAAATGGTTTTACCCTTCAAGCTTATCATAACTGTTTGTATGCAAACGGAAGTAAAACCAGGTGAATCCCAATCCTGTTGTCTGTGTTAACCAGTTCACACATAAACAGCAGGGATGCTAATCATTTTTAGGTTTTCAAAATGAAGGAATGAGGCATGAGACCCTGACCTGTCACAGGCGTGCAGCCAACACAAAACCTAGCTCAGTGATAAATCAAGCCCGGTAATTATTCAGAAATCAGACACATACAGGTCACCAACAACACTGTCCACTTATCCTTAGGAGAATCACCTCCCATGTATTCTCTCACTACTGTCCTTGGAAGGACGTGTGAAGAGGGGGAAAGGTTGCACAGATTTGCACAGGTTTGCAAGGAAACATGGGCACAGAGAAGCAACCTAAACTGGAGCAACACACCTGGAGCACAGAAGTGTTATGTATCGTCAACAAGCAAGCTTAGTGGCACTGCGCTACTGCCCGGTCTGAAGGAAACCGATCAGTTACAAGTTTCACTTGCCAGGAAGAGGTATGGCTGACCTGGGCAGCTGGTTATCCTTCTCACCTTGGTAGGAGAATATGGGGTCTGCAGGATGCAGAGAAGATCACGATACTTTATACTGGAACTATGTGTGTTCCCACTTCGTTAGTGTCTTTGAAACTAAAAGGTGTTTTGGCAGAAATTATCTGCAACTAAAAGCAGCTGGAAGAAGAGCCAATTCTCAGAAACTATAACATGAAACTTAACTAAAAAATGTATTTTAAAATCAATATGTTTAATCATTTTCTCAACTCACTTAAGAACATAGAAAGGATTTTATATCATCGCAGCAAGGGCTAGCTGCATTTTTGCCAATTTTGAAAATCTCTCCACTGATAAACAGCTCCACTTGTTTTTAAAGGGTTGTGTTTACTTAGGACTCTGTGGAACTGACCCAACATTCCTCAAGTATATTTTCAATTATTTTTGTTATTTTCTTTTCACAGGAATTTTTCTTTTCCAGGGCACATCTTTTGTTGCCACAGAAATAGTACTAATTACTTGTGTAGTCCTAGTGTTTTCTAGGGAGACTAAAAGGAGCTG
Source organism: Nettapus auritus (assembly GCA_011076525.1). Lineage (NCBI taxonomy): Eukaryota > Metazoa > Chordata > Aves > Anseriformes > Anatidae > Nettapus > Nettapus auritus. The sequence continues at coordinate 56,334,988 of CM021769.1, read as the reverse complement.
TTATCTGCCATGCCGTGTTTCTTTGCCTCTGCTGGAGGTACTGGACATGGTGTGCTACAGGCCAAATAGCTTTCTAAATTAAGCCCACAATCTCTCTGTTTTAGCTAGTATTGTTTAGTAAATATTAATGTGAGTAACTCATCTGCAGTGGTCATGTATGGCTACTTCTGCTGTACTCTCTGTTATTTGTAAACAAATTCTCAAAGGCCGTCTAAACAGTTTGTAGTCAGGAGCTGTGCAAGTGTTGAGGAAAACACTTCAAAATGTGCTGTAAGGGAATCTACACTCTTTATTCTTAGCCCAAATACACTGGGGGGGTACAACACATGGCATTCCCAAACATCTAATTTGAGTCTCAGTCATACAATCTTTTGAATAATATATACAAATGCTGACCCTTTGAAGCAAACCCGTATAAGTCCTGAATGGATAACAATTATCTACGAATAATTTAGATTTGTAATGATGCTGGAGTCATCTGTATAATTGGCTTCCTGGTTTTCAATCAAAAGACCGCTTCTCAAGATGTTTGAGGAATGTTCGAAAGGAAGAGGCCAAAGGTCCATTTACATGCAGTGTAGTAACTGCTACTGTGATTAATTCAGACACGACAGCCATCATCTTGTGAACTCAAGAGTGGTCCCACGAGGAAAAAATATGGCATACAAGAAATAATTTTATGCAATATCTAACTGCAACCTGCACACACTAAGTATTGGTTTATGTCATTGTCACCAGCTCTGTATATGAAGGTATGGGTTAAAGTTGCAATTTTCTAATTTATGTAATTCTTACTTCTGTGAGTAGCCCTATATTAAGTCAAATCACTAGAAAAATGCTCCTTTATGATAAAAGCATGACTGTGTCTTGCGCTACCATTCTAGCTTCATGACCCACTACAAGCTACTTTTACCAAAACAACATTTGTGGTTTGTAGATCAACTACTACAGATTAAAATAATCTTTCTGATAATCATCCATCTAAACTCAAATTCATGTAAACTGTATCTTTCCTTTATACAGAAAGCATGCTCATTTTTAATCTAACCAAATTCATAGGAAAGGATTGATTTTTTTTTATTTTTTTACATCTTTTTTTTTTTTTTTTTTTTAATCTGCAGTAAACTAAACACAGATGTCTCCAAAAGCATGGGGCTGCTGATGAGAAATCACAGCTTTCATAGTTGGAGAAATCTAAATATAAGTAGAGGCATCCTTTTTCCAAAGTGCTCACAGATTTACAGCTTTGAAATCATGTACTTTGACTTGGGTTTCCCTCTCTCCCACCCTGCACCCTGACAAATCATCCTTGCCTTCTGAGACTGATAATCCCAGTTGGCTGCAATGACACCTACTGGATGTCAGACCTGATGAACTGCAGACCCTGCTGCCGCTGAGTTCAGCTAGCACCACTGCCAATGCAACCTTCAATACCACGGTCCTCTCTCGGGCAGAACTCCCGCCTGCTGCAGCTCTTCCTGCCTGCTTGGATCTCAGTTACTCCTGTGAAGCAATTTCCTGCCTCTTTCGGGCTCATTTCTCAGCTCCCAGGTAACAAATTTTCAACCTGATTACAACCGGGCTAGTTCAGTCCAGACTCTTTTAAAGCCGTTGCATAATCTGAGCTGCTCTGCTGCAGCTGTTATTGTACAGAAGTTATTTATAAACTGCAGACAACATTCTCAGATATTTACAAAAGCTACTATGCAAAACAGCAAGATATACTGCATGACACCATGAGTACTGTTTTCAGTAGGACCTTTCTGTTTGTTCAGTCCTCACTGTGAGAATCCCACAGCTGCACGTCAGACTTTACTGGGAAAGAATTTTAAACTTTGAAGATTTGATCACAAATTTAAAATCACTAAGTAAATGTCATAATTAATTTAATTCGTAAACAGTGCATCTTCTTCAAATGGAAACTTGACTGCATGATTAGCAACACTGGTATTTTGTTTAAATATCCTTGGGGGAATGGCTTGCCTTATATTTGTGTACAATCACCTTTGCTTTGGTATCATACCTAATCTTTGCTTAGGTTACATTTGTTTTTACAGATACTGCCCCCAGGGAAAAAGGTGGGGCCCCATGTGATATCATGGAGGACCAGTGGAGGCCTAATGGGATTCCAGACTCTAGACTGGAATGTTTAGGAATTACCTGAATTCACTAGGTTTCGGAAGCAACACTTGGTGGTCAGGGCCTCCTTGGCTGAGGAAACCTTAGAAGAAAACACTGACACAAACCTGAGCCTCTCTCGTGAATTCTCCATTTCAATGATAGCATAAATGAGCATGGATACAAATTAGAAATACATTACCTAAGTTTATTAGGAACTTAAATGTCCAGTAAAAGACACAGAATGTTGGATGAACTTCCCTGCAACTCCAATTCTAGCATGCAGCAGAGGAAATAAAAATGTAACAGTCTAATGAAACACTAAGTTAGAATCATCTACCCACCAGCTGAGTAAAATATGCCTTTTTACGGTTCTAAAAAATAAAAAATAAAAATGTATCCTGGTTGGAGAAGATAGTGCTGACCATGAATATAAACTCTTAAGTCTGCCAACACCGGCAGTGAGATTCTTAGCTTCTAAAAGTGGAATTCCGTAGTTGGAATAAAATATATATAAATAACAAATATTTATTATATGACATCTGAGCATCATGTTCCATGACAGTAAATGAAAAGAGAAAAATTTTGTCTCAACCAGGAAAATAAGGTGAAGCTACAACCATTTATAATCTGCAAAAGAAAATCATAAAGAATACTGATAGTTATCAGTATTTTAGAAGGGGATAAGACATAAATAAATATATAAATACACTACAGACATCCTCACCAATAGCATGTAACAGAGGTATTTCAGCTATCTCCACATCACAAGAAGCATGATAAAACAATGACAGTGAGAAACCTGTCTGTCATGTGCTATCTACGCTGCCTGGAGAGAACAAACTCAGACTCAACACTATCTATGATCTTTAATGTTAAACTTTTTTTCAAAACCTTCTACTGTTCAGAATACTTGAAAACATTTGTAGAGTTCCTCTCACATTGTTTATCAAAGAGCTTTTTGACAGCTCAACTCCAGAAAGCCCCGGACAACGGCCTGACCTGAAGACTCAAAAGAACGGTGCGAAGTAAACAAACCCTGACCAGACAGAGAGAAGGTATGCATGAGAGGAAATCTTCTAGCTAAATTCCTTGGTATTTTAATCAAATGCTACGTATGATAAATTAGTAATGTCAAGCTGACACCTCTGTAAATAAGCTCTTCAAAAAGCATTAGGGACACAAGAAGAAGTAATGATGAATCAACTCCTTTTTTGGTTGGTATGAAGTCGACACAGGACAATTAACAAACTCAAGCGCATGAAGCAATTGAATGAGAAGTTCCAGTCTGCACCAGGCCCCTCCTTCCTCTGCATTTCTGAAATTTTTATCTGCAAAGCTGTGATTTGGACTGGTCACCCACAAAAAGCCATCCACACACGGACGATACCTGTACAGAGCTGGCAGTATGGCAGCATGCAGCACGCCCCACTTGGTGGGTTACCTGCGTGTGCATGCCCAGAGGCTGTCCTTCACAGCGCTGAACAATGTTTAGTCTTATCTTTAGCCTCTCAAACACTAAAGGACAAATTTGGTTCTCCTTTCTTAACTACCCCATCAGGAACTACCCATTCGTTTATGGCATTTGTACTCACTATGGCCTTTGAACAATCCAGTCTGAGACTTCTCTTCAGCTTGACAAACAGCCTGAACCCAAACCTAGTTTAAGGGACCGAAGGTGAACAGAGCTCCCTATTTGCCTCCTTTCCTGATGTACGGCTTTCAACCCCTGGCTCATACCTCGATCTCTAGCTGTAAACCTCCTACTGGTCAAATGAGAGGAAGGAAGCTCTTTCAGCTGCCAGCACCGGCCGCAAGAGACAGAACCCTTCTGAAGTGTGAGGAACGGCTTCGTTTCTCACTGCATACAAAACTCCTTGTCTCTTTCAAGAAAACCATCTCTGAATCTTGTTTGGCCCCCAGAGCTGGCCATTCCTTAATGCACTGGTTAATATACACGTGTTATACCACGAGACCTGCAGGCACTGGGCACTAAAAGCGGCACACCAGCAGTTGAAATGGTCTCCTGTGAATACATTTAAAGCCAAGCAAGGGGATACATTGCAAGTAGTATTTATTATAAATTCAGCAGAGCTGACACAATAGGCAAGGGAAAACAGAAAAGGAGATATGGTGGGAACAGTTTTGTCTATACCAGCCCATCAATTCAGCGAAGTTTCAAGAGGCTTCTCAACCAAATGCTGTCTGAGGTGTTACAGCCAATCAAACTACAATAACAGAGTGATTTTGATTTGGATATTACAAAGTGGCAGTGGCTTAATTGAGGGCCACCAATCACCATACCAGTTAAGGTTCTCTGTTTTTCAGGTAAAAAACTTACTGGAGTATAGATTTGAAGTCCTGAAGTAGCCATTCTCATTACCAACTCCAAACTCCCCAGACCATTAAATTACACCAAGCTGTTCCTGCACCAGTCTCAAATATTCTGGACATCAAGCACAAGAAAGGGGTAAAGTATTTTCAGTGTCATTGTCTACAATAGATTCCCGTTTTTGGTGAACAATAGTGGACTCAATAGAGTAGTTTATAGCCCAAGAAAGGTGACGAATACTTGAAAAAGCTTGATCATATCTTGACCATCTTACAGATACGGAAACTGAAAGTTAGACATAGAGAAGTTCATCTGTAACTAATAGCAAGCACAATTTGTATGCACTAATGAAAGTCTACAAATAGGGTTAAAGCGTGATTGCTGCCTGGGCCTGCATTTTACCCAAGTCACTATAGAGCCAACATAAAATAGAGAATTTCTGAGTACCAGCCCCTTACTTTTTTATACAGGGAACCTGTGGCTTATTTTTACTTAGATTAATTTGATCTGTGTTCTTGCAGATGAAAAGCACAGTAGTGGGAAAGCAAACAGTATGGTTTTTCATGGAAGAAACTGGCAAAGCTACAGAAAGCAAACGTTCTGTCCCATAGAAGGTTCCATATGCCTGCCTAGCCCAGCCGTATTTCCAGGGTTAAATGATGCAAAGATAAAAAGCTGACTTTGTGAAACAAAGGTAAATAGCAACCCAGATGCTCTCATTCATATTCTAAAGTTATTGCCATCAGCTCTGTGACCAACACATTTCACAGCTTGTGAATTTGCAACAATCATAAATTAAGGTAGTAAGAGAGGACCAAGTGGAGTCCTATAAACCTTTGAAAGGCTATGCTTTATTTATACTCCAGTTGAGGACCTCACCAGTGCTCTAAAGTTTATAAAAGTATTGGAACCCGGTAGAATCCAGTCCTCAAATCATTAATTTTATATTTCTGATGCATACAGTGTAAAGAACTATGATTTATTCTTTGCTCTCCTTCCCAGTAGAAGCAGGGCCACCAGGTGCAAAGAACCGTGCAAACTTAACAAAAAACAAGATCATGTCTTCAAGGAAGTGGAACAATCTGTCTTTTTTGGAGGCTTTGTTTTAGCTTTCTCGGCTATCCCTTGAGAGCAAAGTAATAAAAAATGAATCTGGTAAAAGAGTTCCTAAGGTCAATGATTTTTTTCTGGAGGCATAACCAACTACACCTAATATCTAAGGGCTACATTCATAGACAGATTCCCTTCTAAATGAGCTTGTCCTTCTGGATGTGATGTCCTGATGAGACATGGGTGGGGGAACCTTGCCATGCTGTTCCACAAACCTAATTCCCTAACTTCTATCTTTTGTTCTAAGGAATGCACAATGCCCTTGACTTTCCAGAATCCAGCATTTGCACTTCTCCTACATTCACTTCATCGAAGCCTTTTTCTAGGAAAGGTTGTATTTAATGATGTGAAACTGCATTGAAAATATTTGTGACATCTGTCAAATTCATTTAAAAAAATTCATTAGGGTCAACGTAACTGCAATAAATACAAAATTAATAGCAAGGGGGTTCTTTTAAGGTTCCATTAAAATAACATTTGGGATCTGTCTGAATCTGACAAAATCCAGGGAACCGGCCACAGCCACGATTTGTCCTTAATTTCTTTGTGCCCAGATGAGAAAGGTGCTAAACAATCCATATTTTTTATTCATAGAGCTCCACGTGCTGGAGCAGAGGAACTGGTCTCAGAATTAATTTGGGATTCTCAGGCAGTTTGGCTTTGTTTGGCTTACAGCTCTCCTTGGGCAAGTTGCTATCCATTTTTATCCTTTACTGTAAATTTGTGAAAACTACATTTAATTCTTCCCTCGGCTGTCATGGGACAGAACTGTCATCCGTTAATGATGCTTGTAAAATGCTCTGATCCTTCTGCACTGAACGTGATACACCGTGGCAAAATGCTACTGCTAGCAGTGCCTGTTGGGGCATGTTTTAAATTTAAACCCCAATTTCCTGAGTTCGCTGCTTCTTTCTCTTTCTGTATTCCCTCTTTTTCCCTGATAGGTCTTAGAAATACACTTGCTCTAGGTTCAGAGAAAAGGACATGACAAAATGTGGATTGCTGTGCTGCAATGATTAGGATTACTGGAAAACGACATTTTCTCTTCAGTACATTTCTATATGTTCCATTCAAAATCTAAAAGGCTTCAGAGCCAACTTTAATGGGATTTAATCCGGGATAGCTTTGAAATTTGTCACATCAATTACTTAATCTAAAAATGTTCTAACGTGCTTTTAATTTGGAATGCGTGTGCCAAGTACTGCTCATAGCTTAATATTTTGAAAACAAAATACCAGTGACTTCAAGGACATAGGACTGCATCCTATATCTCTGAGCTAAATTGAAAGCAGACAGACAGGTAATTTTTTTTTTCAAAATTTGCATCTGAATCTTTTCCCAATTAGACAAAAGAAACCATAATGACAAGGCTTTTAAGTACATCTTAAAATGACATTTTTGTTACTTAGATCCCAGGGACAAGGAAGATGAATTATGTCTCACAATTTATTCAGCATTGCTAATTAAACTCATTCCTCAAGGCCTCAGAAGCACTAAACCGCTGGAGTATAGCAGTGAAAATTAGTGATTTGAACAGAAGAATCATGAACTTTGGAAAAGAAAACATTACCCATTGGCGGAGCTCACAAAATATCCCCTTCCAGAAACTAAATAAGATTAATGAATGTGAAGTCAAGAGAAACAACAGTTTTCAAAAGTCCTCGTCTTATTTTCTGAAGAGCACAACCTAAAATACTTAGCGCCACTAAGAACCTTTAGCATGTATACATATATATATTTAACACACACACACAAACAAAATAAAACAAAACAAAAAGACAACAGGGAAGAGAATTTTATAGACTTCACCTTGCTATGTAGTGCAGAAAAAAAAAATCTTCACCAAAAAAATCATTTTTTAAAAGTGAAATCAATCCTGAAGTACTTCTTAGTCCTTGGGTCCAAATTCTGTCCCTCCAAATTTTGTCATACTTTGCTTAAAACTGTTTTCCTAGAGGTTTCATTGTTACCAGTAATGTTCTTTGTCCAGTGAACCAACTGTGTCCTTCCCAAGTTCCTGCTGAAGAGTCTGGAGAGGAGCCCATTCAGACCATGGGCCTTAAGGGCTCTGCCCCTGCACCCTTCAATGAACGTAGCCCAGATACAACACTAAAAGTAGCACCACCTCTCAGGATAACGTGGAGGCACACGTGGCTATTGCATCTGGAAATCCTTACTAAAGATAGCAAAGAGAAAGCCTTCAAAATCAGAAGTCAGTGCTGAAATGATGAATTTAATTCAAGGGTTATTCTGGTAGGAATATCAAGGGGGGAACAAGATGCTGCCTGTTTAAAAGGCAAGATGCTGCCGGTCATTAACCTTTGCCAACAGCAGGACTAATCTGCTTTTGGCCAGTGGTTCTAGCTGGTTTGAAGTGGCACCTTCTTGGACAAGCCCAGCTTGCTATGTGATGGAGCCATGCTTTGCTATACTTTATGATTCTCACAGGAGCTTTTCTGATCAGGAGTCCCCAGTAACAGCAGAACCTCCCTCCAGTTGTCAGTGTTGGATTCCAGCTGTTCTGCATAGACGAACATAGATTTTTTTTCACTACAGCATGTACAAATCCATACACTCAGAAACCTTTAACTTAGAAACAACTCATCCCTAAGAACAAAAGAAAAGCCTCTTTTTCTAAAAAAGGAAGGCATGTAGCTTACCAACAGGGCTTGGCTTTTAGACAAAACCACACTGATACGTGAAACCACAATACGAAGCCCATCACCTTCATGACAAGAACATCACTGCAATAAAAGTGTGTCAGCTCTTGAAATCCTGCACTGTTTGGTGATCTGCTCCAGTGGGGTTCTGCAGAGATCCCTTACCTCTAGAGGCTACAGTCTGGACTGAGCAGCGAAACAGAGAAATGTGATCTCTGTCAGCCTTCACTTGACACTTAGAAAACTAACACACACTGCAACATAACTGACCACTTTTGTTCAAAGCCATCAGATGGCTGAACATGCACAGCCGTATAATTATTCCTTAAGCAGACAGTTCTCTTGGTGATTTGGAAAAGTGGAAGAACTGAATGTAAAACTCTGTCAATACACACTAGGCAACTGACACAAATTCCAAATGCTAACAGGAGTTAAAAACAAACAAACATTTTCCATTAAATGCATCTTTGAGAGCAGAATTCTTACTTTGTAAGAACATCCTGTCCTATGGTGTTTACACTCAAAAGCTGCTCTCCAGTGTAAATTACCTCTGGCCAGTGGTTTCCCAGTGAGAAATGCTCACTTACCAGAACACTAGGTTAATATCATAAATACGAGATTCAAAAGAGAAACTGCACTTGGAACTGAACTTCTGAACCTGTCCAGTAGCACTCCTCAATGTCTGGTGCTGTTGCACTGTCAAGCTCTGTAGCAGCAACCAGTAAGGAATGCTTTCCTTAAACATGAATGGCCAAAGCTACACGTAACTATTCTACTGTTGCTTACTTCTCAGTAGAGTGAGAAATACTTTTGTTCACTTTGCATTTATTGTACTTGGGACAACTGATCAAAGAGGCTCAAATGTGTATAAAAACAAACAAAAAACCCACAAAAATGACGTGGGCACAGCTCACATTTGGACTTGTAAAGTTACTATTTATGAATGTTCATTTATGCTCTATACTAATATACATCTATACTATTTATGCACACTGAAGATACCAAACCTTTAATAAAGGCCATTTTGTGGTTTTTAAATATGGACTTTTAACACTCAAATGTGAGCTCTGAATCTCCTATTAAGCAACACACTTATATAAAACCTGCCACACAGCAAAAGTGCCAACGATTCTTCTTCCCATATTTTTGCACTGCTTACTGTCCCTCTGTAATTTTTCAGCTGAGAAGTGTTTTCATAATATGTTAATTTTCAACATGTTATTCAATAATCAGAAAACAAATCTGCTGAAATCACAGGAACATAAAATTCATGAATAGTGTGAGACAGGATTTTAGGAGAGCATGTGGCAGTGTCCGTATTGTATTATTCAGCACTAATAACTAACCTGCATGTTTTTGTTGAATGCATCACCCTTCACTCACTGTTAGTCAACCTGCCCTTCACTTAGCAAAAGGTAAGGTAGACAATTAACATAAGTCAAATGAGTTGACCCTAGCAGTATCCTTTTCTCTTCATCAACTGTGTTTCCATGACTAGTTCACATGGAGACATCTACACGAAACAGAGGAGATGAATCTCATCCTCTGTTTGAACGCGAGGAATGTCTTTCTCTGGGGTCCAAGTTCACAATTCTACTCCTTGAGGTTCATTGTGTAGCCTTATTAAAGCTTGACTAGAAGGCCTCAAGGTCCCTAATTATGTAAATTTTTGGATGTTCTTTTTAGAAGTGTTTTAGAGAAGCAGAGCCTATGTTTATTTTGAGGTTGCTGGTAACGTTGCTATTCGGAATTCTTTGCATGTGATTCAAAAATGAAATGTTTTAAAATTCAGCAGAGATGTGAAACATTACAAGGTTCTAGGTTCTGATCAGTTTCCACTCTTCCTCTTGCAGGAAGAAGTTCTGAGAAGGGACTATGGAGAAGTTAAAGAATTAACAGTTTACAAAATATTCTTTGATTAGAGTATCTACTCTTTGATTAGAGGTACCAAATTCAAATATTTGGTTGAAAGAATAAGCATAAACTGTTGCTCTTTCAATAATTTTCGATCTTGCTGTGTGTGAACATAACATGGCAGTTAACAGAAGCTTGCCGTCAGCTGTGAATGCGAAGGCACAAACTTTTTGACAGTATTAAGTTCACACGGTTTTGTGAAGATATTTCTCAGACAAGAAGAACAACAGGATATTGCACACTTTAAAATGGCAAAGATACCGGGAAGGGGAGTATCTACACAATTTGAAGTTATGGAAGCAAGATATTGCTCTTAAAGAATTGAGATTTATCACAAAAACGGGCTCTACAGAAAAGAAAGAAAACCTCGTAATTATACATTACTTGCAATGTGTTGCTCATATAATTATATACCATAACTTTAAAACCAGAAGTTAAAACGCAAAAACTAGCAGTACATTTAAATGGTTAAGAAGTTTCTGAATGGTTCTCTTTCCTAAGGAAAGATGTTCTCAAGTTGCAGCTACTCTGAAAAGCACGGTTTTCCATCACTTGAGTACTTTTAAAGAAAGTATTTCTAATCCAGCAGCATATTAGTATGTCCTTGAGGACAGAGCAAGACAAATACGTATCATGTATCACTGTATTCTTAGAATTAAACAGCAAGGGAGAATAATAATGGCAGTGTAATTCCTAGTGAGAGGGATTCTTCAGAAATGGAAAGCTGCACTGTTTTAGAGATAACTCTGCCCTCCTCTGAGACTTACACAATAGTAGCACGCTGCACTTCTGGTACCTCAGAGAGGGATATATCCTTCAAAACCTTTTCTTTGAGACAACTTATGGGGCTTTTTCTCACAGAGAGGGTCAGAGCCACAGATAAATGATTAGAAGTATGAAAAGATTTCTTGATGAGGAGAGACAGTCGTGATGAGGACCATGCAGCTTAGAGAATTGCTGTGTAAGAGGGCATTCAGCAAATGCACATTAAATAATGAAAGATACAGAGAAACCAGGCACTCTGCATTTCGTCTGTATTATAACTGACTTCTAATGAAAGTAAAGCGTCACAGCACATAATTCACCGGTGGAACCCTTGCCTTTACTAGGGTTAGAAGAGGATCTTAAAACACGTAAAGAAATGCTTCCCATTCATTTCGGAACGGATATTTGTCAATACTTTTCACAGAATATCTTTCATTCTTTAATAAATTTTTAATTGAAAAAACTCTAAAGATGATGTGGTTCCATGGATGAGCTAAGGATTTCTTGGCATGCTGATGTGATAATCAATGACAGATTACAAAAATATCCAATGTCCTATTAAAGAAGGCAATTATGTTTACATTTCATGGCATGTCAAACAGTGGCCGAGAAGGGACAAGAAAGAACCTTTCCACTCCTTTTCCCCTGTTCTCCACGGACAACTTGTTCTGACAGCCTGTTCTGGAGTTCCATCCATCACTCTCCAAATCATCTCCCAACAGGCAGGATCAGCTGCAGCACGCCAAACTGCATGACACAATATGACATATCCTTGTGTGTCTGCAAAAATGGACTTGCAAAACTGCATGCAATTACAGAACACATTAATAAAGTTTTCTTTAGAGACTTCCTCTTCAAATTTAAGATTACACTCACTATTTACACTGTAGATGGTCACCAGAATGGAATTTAACTATCTTACCCACTTCAAAAATATTGCCAGATCTGGAACATTTAACAAGGTTTCCATAGATTTTATAAGGGTCAAAGGGAGGGAAAAGCTTCTAAGATACTTTTAAAATAATGCTTCCCTTCCACTTAGAATGGAAACTGCCTTTTTTGACACCTAGAGCTGCTGAGTTCTCGATCTGCTTTGCTTCAGGTAGAGAATCCATTAGGTGATGAAAAACTTCTCAAGCAGGGCTATGAGCTCTTTCCACTTTATGCACATGGCCTGAGATTCTTTCAGCTATTTTGAATGCTTTTGATGTATTAATCAGCAATGGATCCTTCGTAGCAAGAACTGCAGAGTATGGTACTCAGAGAAGCACACTGAACTCTTGTGGCGCTGTTTGTGGATTTGGGGGTGTTATTGTGACATCTGGGTAAGTCGTTACAGAGTTCTGTGATTTTTTTCAGGGTGCTTTGAATAGCACATGGAACAAAAGCCCACAAATTGGAGATGAGTACCATTCTTTTGAGATATATTTTAAAATATAGTAATCCAGAACTTCTTAATAATTCTAGAACCTCCCCTTAAAGCAATGTTTTCTCTAAGGTCATCACCAGATGAATAGAAAGTTTTGTTTATTTTTCAGTCCCCTCAGACACAATAAATTTTGTTTTGGGAAGATGTTTGGTTTGTAATGTAAAGTGCCCATTGAAAGATGTTTACTTTTTCTCTGTATGTAAGGTTTTCCAGAGTCTTTGGTGGTGTCATAAGATATATTTCATAGCATGCTCATACAAGAGTAGGCTGTTTAAATTATTATGCTAGACCCTGTAAGTACAATAAAAGGCAGAAAGTAATGCCAACCAGCAAGACTCGCATTCTGATCATGCTACCTCCACATTAAACACTTACTGTGTGCATCTTGGCAAAAGGTTTTTCCCCCAATTTATAACTAAACTCCATTCTTTTCATGTTTTTTTCCCCAAGAGAGAAAAGAGAAGGTTGATAGGAATAAATACATATTTAGATAGTATATATTATTTGACTAAAAGTCTAACTTTTCAGTTAAAAGGAAAAAAAGAACATTTAACTTTGTATTTTCATCACTGAATCAAAGACAATTAAAAAAAGATAATTCCTAAATAAGCTGAAAAAAAGTGAGTTTCCTAACAAGTAATGCAAGCTTCATAAAAATCTCTCTTTTATCCCAATATACAGGCTGATACAGCAATTATTTTTACAGCCAGACTCCATAGCAAAAGGCTCCTCTTAAAAACCCAAGTATCGAGCTCCTTCTTAGAAGTTCAAACTAATTTCCACATGCATTACTCTTCTTCTGAGATTGATACTTAATAAAGGGTGTGGATTTGTTTGTGTCCTTTTTCATCAGCCACCTAGAAAATCCAAGCTCATTTGATTTGCAAAGGCACAAAGAGAGACCGCACCCTTTACCAGAACAGAAATCGCTTTTGCTTATTACAGTGCAGCACGCTGGTTGTTGTGTTAGATGCCATTTCTAGGTGAGTAATAGAGTCATTTCTTAAATTACCCTTGCCCCCAAACACTGCCTTCTAGTTCTACAATACCTGAAGCATGAGTACCCAATGCTGTTTTTAAGTATCAAAATTGTTCAGTTGGTCAAAGAACTTGGTGATTCCTGGCAGAAGTGTGGCAACGGAATGAAAAAGCAGAAAGCAAAGAGAAAATCTGTACGGAAGGTGAAGTTTTGTAGAGTAAATGCAGGGCAGAAATCTCACAGAGAACATTCTGTAGAAATCTTTGAAAAGATTTAAATGTAAACTTACATATTATATATCTGCTTTTATGTACATAATATATTAAAACCAGAAATTCTCTATAAAACATACAGAAATGATAACTATCACTGGCTAAAAACCACTACAGATTAATAAAATAATCTGAACAGATCCTGATCTGCCGACGAGAGGGTACACAGTCCTGACAGATCCCTTAGTACAGATGGTGGGAGTAAAACATATCCACATGATAATCACATCCTTACCAAAATTGAAAACGTATGTGAAAGTCATGGTGGTCTTGCAAAAATATAAACTCATAAACGATTTCTTGATTTGGTGTCATCATTCATTTCTTTCATTTGAAAAATCAGTTTTAGTAGGACATACAAAGATCGATGGCTTTTTCATAAAAGGATATTTTATGAAATAGTGAAATGTAGCATATTTCTACCTGATAAATGCAGAGACCTGTAAACTTTGAACCCCTGTTGGCCTTTGTTGCTCATGACCCTGTTTAAGTGATTTATTTACTTTTAACAACTAAAGTCTGCAGGAGGTAGAATATACCGTGTAGGTCTTTAATTCCGTTGAAAATTTAACAGTTTAAACACAGAATGGCTGGCATTAGAAGACCTATTGCTGAAAAGTCATTATCTTTATTTCAGTGTCTCTTTTAGGAATAATATTTATGGTTGCAGAAAAATACGTAATTAATATAAACAGCCTGGTAGGCTGCTGCACAGCAAGGAGGAGTTGGCATCCTTGGACCTACATCATGGTGTCTGGTGGACTGCAATAAAACTATAAAACCTGGAATCCTGGCATGTGTAAAGGTATGAAATCAGGGAGCTTGCTTGTTGTCTAGAACAGCTTGAGGAAACTGAACACTCCCCACACCTTTGTTAAATATGGATTTCAGAGAGTTAGCAAATCCCAAGGAAATAATGCTTCACAAGGAATTTTCTGTTGGACTTTCAGTATAGTTGTAGCTTCATGTTTGACTTAAATCAACTCGGTTCCTTTTTTTTCTTCCCTCCACTGCTTCTTACTTACATTTTGTGAGTGTGCAACAAAGTTGAAATAGCACAACAGGCATACTTCCTACTCTTTAGTGTGTATTTCATCCCAGAAATTAAGCGGATCAATCCTCTTCAATATGAAGGAAGAAATCACCTCAACTCCAAATCATTTTCCATACAGAGAGTCCAACATTGTTCCAGAACAGTGGGGATTTATTCCAGGATGTTTCCTCAGTAGCGAACTACATTTCTGCTCTAATACTCTTTCATTACATTAGCGTACACTATCTTAACAGGCTTTAATATGTATCTCAGCATTATCATACAGTGTCCAATGCTCCATCTTATAAAACAAAAGACATGAATAATGTTTTTATTATTATTATTCTGTTTTGAAGTTGCTCATTCATTGAATAAGCTTCTGAGGTTAAGCAAATTCTATCTTCCTGAAATATCTCAAGGATATATGGCGCTGTAATACAAATAATATATGTTTAAAGCCCCCCTACTTTTCTTTACTCTTCATTATTAGAAATAAATCTTATGAAGCAGATAAAAGTATTACAATCGGCCCCTCCTGAATGGAGACAGTACACACTATTCTTTTCAGTACAAGAGAAACTGGCTTTGACTGGAGTGGCAATCACTGGCAAACTGATTTTATAGTTTTGATTTATTGAATATTAGGAAATAAACTTTTTTAATAACAACTCCATTTAAGTATTCATTAAAATGGAATTAGTACAAGCAGGGCCAGATTCTCATATCCATATTCTTGTCAGACAGCATTTTATTACACAAAAGTCCCACTGACAGCAGTGGGATTACTTGTAAAAGACCGTTCAGCATGAGAGAGAACACAGAGTTAGATCCTACCAGGGTAGAGGGGACTACAGAAGCAGTCTCCCCACCCCTGATAAATGCCCCCACTTCACCCCTCAGCACTGGCTGGAGCAGTACATATCTGTGTGCCTATGGCAACTCATCTACACCGGTGCGCATCGACACCTGGATCTCACCAACACGAACACCTGACTCACCTTGTCCCTGCCCCAGGCATGGGGCACTTCAAATATGAATCGTCATTCTCAGAACAGAAATCATTCCCAAAATGAATTTACTTTAGACTTTATGCTGAAGATGTTTATCATCATAGTTCTTCCAGTCTGAGCAGCAGTCAGAACTGGAGATTGCATAGCACACGTTGCCTTACAAGAGCACTAAAAAGGTGAATTTTGATTTATAAGAAAAGTCATGCGGAAGGAAAAGAAGAGGGGGCTATAGTAATGATTCTTATTAAAGGATCAAGGCTGCATACTGAAATTGTTCCAATTACACAGTAGAAGACCACATTGTGGTGGTTTTTTTTTGTTGTTTGTTTTTAAATATTTTTTGTACACTGCTGATTTCAATATATACTAAAAAAATCTAGTAAACTTTTATGATGGCAAGGGGGAAAATTGGTTTAGCTATTAATACTGTTGATGATTAGGAAATGCATATTGATTCTTCCCATATACAAACCAAAGAGACTCTCAAAATGAGCTCAAGCACTCTTGAGCTGTCTTTATTCAGTAATCTCTAACTACAATGAACGGGGTAAGAAGCTGAGAAATTTGACCTTTATAAATGAAGCAATGATGTACGAGCAATTGGTGATTATCCTAATTATCTTTCACTTAAAATTACTGGCCATTGATTTCGGAAAATAATCTTTAGTTTGTATATTGGGCTTTTGTATTTTCATTACATACGCAGGTCATATGTGAAGCGTATTGCTACTCCTTGATTGGGTGAGCACAGGCAGAATCGAGTCCTGTCAGCAAATCCTCAGTGTATTCAGTCAGCGTACATGCAGCCCTTCTTCCTCTAAAGGACTGATGTTTCTGTACAATGCCTTAGCAGAAAACTAATTTGCCAGTAGAAAAACAGATATGGTCAAAGCCAATTTGTTTAATACTTTCTAAAATTCTAGAAAAGAAAAAGAAAAAAGCCCATATTTGTTTGCAGGTATAATTAGTATACAGACTACTTATTGTAGTTTAACTTCCATTTAAAAACTAGCCAACGCTATGGTTTTCTATTGTATAGTTCTGTAGCTCGTGAAGGTCAGAGTCAAAAGCTTAAACTTAAGGTTCTTCTGAGATAAAGGCACTGTGCTTTGCAAAGTTATGCTATTATCCCTGGTTATAATCTTCACTGACTTCAGAAATAATTGCTTTGCTTAAACAAAAAGGAAGTCTGATTCTAATTTGCTATCTAGATCTACATTCTTATATTCTTTTTATAGATTTTTGAACAAGTTATCACTGGAATCTTCCTTCACTCAAACATAAGTGAAAGTTTTATCTTACTTCGGATATCACAAAAATAATTTATGACTAAGGAAACAAAACCTTTTGTCTCACAATATATTTCTTTGCGACAGCTGTGGTATTTCACTGAAAGCACAAAAGCTGTGATGGTCTGGACTGCAATCAACCATTTTTAATAGGAAAATTTTACAGACTTTTAATAAGATCTCCTAGCATAATTTATGGGGAGAGGTTTTGAAGTGAAGAGGCATTGTTTGGCAAAGTGTTCTTCCTCTAATCTCAGGAAATTTAAATAATCGAGTGCTCATTTCCTCTAAACTTAGGATTTCTGCTAAAAAAAAAAAAGGTTAAGAAAAACACCTGCTACACCAGCAGCAAAATAAGTGCATCTAGGGTCCAAACACAATATATTTCTAACAGCTTTTCAAATGCAAAACGCTCCATGTCAGAACACAATATTATTAATAGCAACACAATATTGAACTTTGTCTGTTAAATTCAGGATATTTAACAAATATTTTCAACGACGATAACATGCCGGTCAGGATAACTGCAGGGTGTTTTTTTGTTTGTTTTGTCTTTAACTCATATAGTTAGGCAGATTTTAAATAAGTGGACAAGCATGCACAATTTACAAACATTATAAGAAAACCAGAGAAGCACCCAAAGGTTACTACACTTACTGAGTCTATCCAGAATTCCTCCGACTACAGAAGCTGGCTGGGAGGAATAAGGACAACAGGCTTTCACTGAGATCTCTGATACAACTTGCAGGAAGATACTCAAAGGGTATTTCAGCACTTTCTCTTAAGTCCCAGAGAGAACTAGGGAAAACAAACAAACAAGCAAACAAATGAAAACCAAAACACATACATAAGTAGGAAGCACATTTCTATGTATCAATAAAGTTAATCAATAAAGTTAATCAAAGCTCCTGAATATAAAACAGCTTCGGTCTGGCTAACTGGGATTTTGGATGAAGTTCTGATTTTTTATTTTTACCTTTTTGACTTTTCTGGGTAACCAGGCGTCCGTATTTCTGACTTTGAGTAACAGCTATCCTAACTGCGTTCCCCCACTCTAGACTGGTTAGAACATCTCTCTCAAAGGAGAAGGAATATAAAAAAAAAAATAAGTACAGAGAGGAAAACCCTTTAAGGGAAGGAAGGACTTAAGAACAGCCCAGGTACAGCTGCGGTACCCAGGGCTCACCCAGGTCACTGCGTGCTGAAGACCTCAAGAGGGCACTCAGCACAAAACATATT
Source organism: Nettapus auritus (assembly GCA_011076525.1). Taxonomy (NCBI): domain Eukaryota; kingdom Metazoa; phylum Chordata; class Aves; order Anseriformes; family Anatidae; genus Nettapus; species Nettapus auritus. The sequence goes on along the minus strand of CM021769.1, from coordinate 56,316,838 downwards.
GCATTTCAGGAATGAAAGGTGTCTACAGTTGTGTCACTGGCCACTTTCCACAAAAGGCAGTTATCCTTACCCAGTTTTCCAAACGATCAACTCAGCTTTCATCTCCTCATCAGTTCGGTTTAGATACAAAACTGTTAAAAAAAGAGAAGAAAAAAATCTGTAGAGGGAAAATAAGCCATTATAGGATCTGTGCTTCTTTTCTTTATTGAAGAAGATCCCATTCATTAATGCTTGTAAGAAATGAGGATTCCTCAGTTTCTAGAGTCAGCCCTAAAACCCTCCTTTTTCAAAACCTATCTGTTGCTTTCAAAGAGTTATTGCCTCCAGAAAGACTGCTTTTATGTTCGAGGACAGACTACTGCTTCTTTACACTCCATCTCTCTGGCCTGCCTACAGGACCTAAACCCAGTTTGCAGCGAGTGCCGGTCAAAACTCATCTCCTGCCTCCCGCAGCCGAGAGCTAGCGGGATGTTTCCCCCCTGCCCGTGTACACACCGGGCACGCCTGCGCCCACCCCCCGGCAGCAGCCAGGTCTGTGCCCGCCGAGGGCAGCTGCCGAGCCCTGCTGCAACCCGGGCGGCCTCTGCAGGGCTCTCCGGCTCCCCAGGCACAGCCTTAACCCCGTCCCTGCCCGGTTTCTGCACTGCCTTCACTGCCAATGGCATTATAAACAATCGCCTCGTTCCCACAGAGATGTCATTATCCCAATAAAACTGAAACCCATTCTTCTGCCACATCCTCTGTACATCGGTAGTTTCACAGAACGCATACTGCCCCTTTCATATTCAAAGTGGACTTCCTGATGCACAAGTTCAAACTCCAGCTATCATCTATCATCTTAATTCTTCTGGGACAAATAAAGTATCGTGCAACATACCATATGTGGATATTCCAGCAGAGCTCTTTAGAGGCATATCCTGTCTACTCCGTGTGATCGATGGTTATTTTATGTTTGTATATTTAGAATAATACGCGACAAACCTCCATCTGGGTGCACTACCTTAAAAAAATAAAAGACACCAAGGTTGGGAGTCAGTTCCTGATGTGACTCGAGCCATTTATATACCCTAGAGCACCTGAGACTTCTACAGAGGAATCTCAGCGTGTGTAGCCACGCATGATATCCTAAAACACAGAGAGGCACTAGACACATACTTCAGCACCTGAATCTCCTGAAGGTCTGGGGCAAATCAAATCATCCCCATTCCCCGGTGCACTAGATGCCAAGTTACCTTTGTTCTCACAGGGCTGTGTTAAGGACCACTTGATGTGAGTCACCTGCGCTTTAAAAACACTTAAACACTCATCCTCTGAAAATCAAATCCCACTGCAGATTAGGCACACGAGGGAGAGACATGGATGAATAACATTCAGATACATGTTGTAGATAACCAGCGGTATTACTGCTGATCTACATATTACAAAAGAATTGTATCACTACCGATCGGCATTAAAAACAGCTTTAGTATAAAGACACCTCATCAGTTACAGTAGGGTTATTACATCAGAAATACTTCCCCAACAAGAGTAAATTTGTTCGCCAGGATTGGCATGATAGAAAATTTAAGAAAAATTAAGCTTGTATTATTCAAAAGTAATACAAGCTTGTAGATGATCCAAACCAATTTGATTCCTGAACGCTAACGAAGGCAGTGTGGGCCTTTAACAGGTGCTCGGTGCTGTGGAAACTTAGGAGCAGGTGCTAGAGCCGCCCTGCTTTTCAGGCTGGGTAACTGGCTCCAGGTGTTACTTGGTGATGTTTGTAGCTGGGAAAAGAGGGGGGTGAGGGAGGGACAGGTTGTGTTCAGCAGCCTTATTAACATAGGGAATTTAGGGAAGTTTTTGAGATGTCTTTATTTCTGCAAGATATAGTGGATGTAGCAGTAATAAGGTGATGTGACTAATAATTAACTAATAGCCTTTAATAAAAGGTTGAAACTGCTAGCATTTTCAACAACTTCTACATGCTTTATATAAAAGCTGTATTAGAAGTATTTCCTGAAATGTTTGGTGAGGCAGAACAAAAAAGGGTTTTGAATAGGATCACCTTATGCGTGTTAGCTGTGATCCAAACGTGTAGAACTCCAAGTATAGAGCCAAAAGCTGTAAAGGCTGTCCCAAAATCCCACAACGTTCCCTCAAACTTTGGATTGCAACTTTGCTGCAAATTGCCCAGTAATTCCATGACAGATTTTTTTGTTGTTGTTCAGCTTTTCGTAGGGGGGATGGAACTCCCACTTCCCAGCCAGTGAAGCTGAATTCATAACAATTTGTTTTATTGAAGAGTAGGAAATTTTCATAAGGAATTTCCGTAACAACAAATATAGCACATGCTATTTTTAAGCATTTTCTAAAGGGTTTTCCTTTAGTCTATAAATCCTTTGTGTTCATCGTCAATTTTTGGCTGTTCCTAGTCACCTTTCAATATATTGGCACAAAGGTTATGAAACTCTGTACAAACTCCAAGGTTGCCATCGATACTCGAAGAGTCTCCCAAGTTTGTGCAAATGATTTCTGAATACAGACCACTGAGAATACCAAATATCAACGCTAAGGTCCCTTTATAATTGTGTTTCCATATTTATTGCTAAAATCTAATTTGTAAAATCGGGGCTAGATGGGTGTTTCACTAACAGCCAAGTCCCTCTCTGCCAAACAGCCGTAACACACAGTGGTACGATCAATAACCACGTAACTTGTTTCACACTGCGGATTATTTATTTAAACTCTTGGAGCATAAAACACTACCTCCAGCCCCTATATCTCATCTAGTTATTTTACATCGGGGACCAGGCTTTACGAAACACTGGCTCAGCAAGGCGATTCACACGTTCTAAAGTAAACAACGCCAAACACAGCGCCCAAGTCCTCGCCTCCTCAGCTTTCTCATTAACAGAGAAATCACCTCAGAGCTCTTTTCCTGGCGCTTCAGAACTCCATTCCTGGTCGTCAGGCTCTCTTTCTCCAAAGAAATATTTATCTTGAGTGACTCAACGATTTCTAGAGCAATGAAAAGCTCTGTAATTACTTTTTAGCGGCACTCTTATGTAGGAATAAGAGGCCATCTGTGAACGCTTCCCTCTCAGAATTGTCCAGCTCGTTAAAATATCTTTCTCTCTTATGTTAAAATATCTTTAGAGATATTTAACCCAGATAGCGTGACTAAGTATTTTCTAAGTTTCTATTCATGAATACCAAGCGCATGCCAGCGAGTACGAAACACACGCAGCACATTGGTAGTACCGAGGCGGCACTTGCTCTCTTCACCTGGAGCAGGGACTAGGCTGGCACTGCGACTGACGAGGTTTTTTGTTTTGTTTTTTTTTTTTTTTTAATCGGGAAAGAGCCCCAGGCGAGCAGGCAGCAGCTCTGTGAGGGGACGAGGGGCAGAAGCCCCGCCCTTCCCGCACGGTCACCTCAGCGCTAACGGTCGCGGCGGCGCGAGGCGGGGCTGCGGGCGGGAAGGGGCAGGGCGCGAGGCGGCCGTTCCCGCCCAGCCGCGGCCGCGCAGGGAAGCGGAAGGGGTCGGTGCAGGCCCCGGAAGGCGTCCCGCCCTTCCGTCCCGCCCTTCCCTTCCGTCCCGCCGGCGTGCTCGGGCCGGCCGCGGCGGCAGCAGCAGGAGCCCCGGCGCCATGAGCGTGCCGGCCTTCATCGACATCACGGAGGAGGACCAGGTGCGGCAGAGGGGCCGTGGCGGAGCAAAGATCCGCGAGGAAGGGGGTTATCGGGGCCTGGCTGCTCACCGAACGGCTGCTCTGTGTTTGTTTTTTTTAAGGCTGCGGAGCTCCGAGCTTACTTGAAGTCCAAGGGAGCTGAGATCTCCGAGGAGAACTCGGAAGGCGGGCTCCACGTCGACCTGGCGCAGATCATCGAAGCTTGCGATGTGTGCCTGAAGGAGGATGACAAAGGTTTGCCTTGCTAAGCCTTACGAGTTTTACTATCAGCCATCGGTTCTTTCCAGTAGGTGACCGGGCAGGATTTAGGGGTGCATTGCACGTCTCACACGTTAACAAACGCGTCTTTATGAGGTTGGAAGCGCTTAGCTCCAGCATGGCCAGATAAAATCAGCGTGTGCTCCGCTCCTCCCTTCTTCAAACACCCAGTGGCCTTTGAAGAGGTCAGAAATGGGGCTAGGTGGTGCTTGTTAGGAGGGCACAGGGAGTTTTATATAACAGCCTTCTCTCTGAAAAAAGCAAACAATAAAGTAAGATTCACTTCTGGTTAATGGCTGTGGCGCCTAATGGCAAATAGGTAGCAATAACAAAGTCTGTAGACATCTGTAACTAGAAGTATTAAGGCCTAATTGGTTAATATTGCCTGAAAACACTGGGATCTTTCAGTAGTCAGTACTGGTTTTGAGGTAGGGATATAAATCCTTAGAATCCACACCACTGTGGTTTAGTGACACTGATGCTGCAATGGCCTTAAATGATCTTTCTGTGCCTCCAGGGATCTGCACTGATAAAAAGTTCCATTTAGAACTTCTACCTGTAAAAAAAATTGCTGATATTAACAATATGCATTTGAAAGAACTTATGGTTTATCGGAGGAGCGTGTAGGATTATTTTTCACTTTGCTTCTGAACTGTAGGCAGATGAATATGAAATACTGGAGAGCCTTATCACGGTGCAGTTTGATGTTCAGGTATCATTAAGGGAAATACATATTTGCCATGTGCATTGAATTTTTTTCCTTATGCTTCCTATAACTGATACGTGGGCAGGCGGTGAGCAGAATCCCTGTCGGGCCTATTTGTGCAGCATATGATGCTGCACTTGAAACAGGCTGCAGAGGCCTCTGCGTGTACTTTGTTCTTCTGGGCACTTCTCCTGTGGTCAGGGTTTCCCTTGCACTGAGCGCTAGGTTGGGATTCTTGCTTTAGAACAGTTCTCTAGATGCGCAGGAGGAACCCACTGCTTTATTTATTTAAAGGCCAAAACCTGAAGTTCCCCTGCCTTCTCTTCTGTGCTAATAGAGAATTTGAAGCAAGTAAGATACCAAATACCAAATTCTGTCTTTTACCTTACAGTGGTAATTCTTGCTTGAAATTGAGACGTGTTAATTGAGACCACGTGAACCAAATCTCTTGAACATTCTGATGAATATCCACATTGGTTATGTTGGCATCTTACTTCTTACAGTTCTTGTCAATGCAAAATAAGCATTCCTAGCAGACGGAACTCTCCAGCACTAAATAGCTATTGATGATGGTTGCTGCTGGCAATTTTACACAGCTGTGTATTTTGTTTTGTGCAGATGTTGAGAGTGTAATGAACAGTGTAGTCTCATTGCTTCTTATCCTGGAACCCGACAAACAAGAAGCACTGATTGAAAGCCTGTGTGAGAAATTAGTAAAATTCCGGGAAGGAGAGCGCCCATCTCTTAGACTGCAGCTGTAAGTATTCTACGGAGAAGCTAAGATAATGCTGTCTTGCAAAGTAATCCTTCCTCTGAAGAGAATGGGTTGTTTTGCGTGTCTCTGGAAATGAAAGTGTGGGCTGTCTATTGAGATCTGCATGTCTGTTGCAGGAAGCACAGAATTTTTGGCTTCTCTGCTGTGATCTGTTATGAAACTGAATGCTGTTACAATTCTTCGTGGACTTAAGGTGTTACCAGGTGCTTTGTGTGTACTACCACACATCTGGATAGAAACTTCTGTATGTGCTCCAGTGAAGTTTCTCTAAACCTTTTAAACTCAGTTGTTTGTTGTTTGTGGTTTAGACTGAGCAATCTCTTCCATGGCATGGATAAGAACACTCCTGTGAGATACACGGTATACTGCAGCCTTCTTAAAGTGGCCTCCTCGTGTGGTGCCATCCAGTACATTCCAACGGAACTAGATCAGGTAATTAACTACTGTGGTGCTTCAAGTTACAGCCTTTGTATTAGCAGTGTTGCATCTCACTAAGTATTAGAGTTGATACAGACCATTTTTCCTGCTGTAAATTGCTAGACCCTACTGAAATAAGAAATGTAGAACACGACTTCTTACCTTTTAAAGGTCTGTGTCCAGAATCTAAATCAAGCTGCTGTTTATTTTCCATCTCTGACGCTGAGCAGGGTGAGATGTGTCCGATTCTTGTGAATGTAATGAAAGTCAGAAGCTTTGATCAGGAATTGGGGCAGCAAGTTCTTGTCTGTCCCTTCCTCTGGAATCAGAACATACTGGAATCACATGGAGAGCACAGACATCTGGCCTTGTCATGGGAGAACTTCCAGGTTCTGCATGGGGAGCCTGAGAGTCAGAGGACCCAAAAGAGAAATCTCTCTGAAAGATCTCTTGAATCCTTTTCTGTTTGAGAGTAAATTAGAAGTATTTGCAGTTTCTTGTTAGCTTTTTTCCAGTGTTTCCTTTTCACTTGTCATCTCCTTAGGTCCGAAAATGGATTTCTGACTGGAATCTCAGCACAGAGAAAAAGCATACTCTTCTGAGACTGCTGTATGACGTCCTAGTAGACTGCAAAAAGAGGTATAAAAGACAAGTAACAACTGCATCTTAAATCGATCTATTGCAAGTGATTTTTAGTAAAAGTATTTCTCATGGCACTTTAAAATGAATCTGTACTGATAATTCAGTCCAAAGGTACCTCTTTTTTTCTAGGTTTTATAGGCATTTTTGCATTAAACCACTTTTTAAAGTTAGTAGTGAATTAACTATGAACCATGGACTCCCAAAATAAAACTATTCCTTTCTATAAATACTAATCTTCAAGCATTGTAATGTTGTGCCAAGTTTATTATTTAATTGCGCTTTTGACATTTTAGTGCATGGTAGTGCTATCTCTTAGTGATGTTGGGAGGCTTATCAATCACAGTTAACAGAGTCGGTCTTTTGTATAAACATTACCTTTCGGACAAAGCTTTCCACTAGTCATCAAAATTAATGTCCGCAGAATACCTGCTTGACCATTTTAAATCACTATCCTGGATCATAGGAGGTATCTTTGATCTAACAAACTTGGCAGACCAGTGTCTTCTGGCATGTGAAGTAATGCTGTGCGTACTGCACCTGTTAATTAATGCAAGTCTTAACTGAGAGCTGTCATCAGTTTATCTCAAATATGTGATGTAGTATATCGAGAGCATTGGCCAGGGCTGCTGAGATGGGCTGGTGCTTAGAAGCGGTTTCAGCGTGTAGTTCCACAACCGTTTCAGCCTATCTAAATGGACCCCGCTGTAATTTATGGGAGGGAGGAAGCAGCTTTTCTACGTTTGCATAGCTTTGTATTGCTGCAGAACTGATTCTGTCTTGTACTCCACCTGTTCCTGTCCTGTTCCTCCAAATCCTGGAACCAGTGTGTGCGTTGTGTGTGCGTATGTGCAGCTGCACAAGGGATCGGACTAGGGAGGTGACTTGCTGAAATAAAAGGCATGCGTGGAGCTGTTGTAGTAGGAGGAAAGTTTCTTCTGGCAGGAGAGTTAGCTTATTTGGGCCTGGTGAAATTGTAGCCTGGAAATGCTGTGTCAGCATAGCAGGATCACTTTTACCTCACCTCCATTTAGGGATAGTTAATCCTCAGGGAGTAGTTACGCTGTGAGTTATGTTATTGCCATTTCCTGTCACTAACATTAAAATGTTTTTGTACTCATAGTACTTTATGAGAGTAAAAATATTAATCAGATCTTGTACGTGGCATAGCACTTTGTTTTAGAAATATTATGCTGATACTCTGATCTGCTCATACTCAAAACACTTGATTTGTTAAGAGGTTTTAATTAGTTTAATTTCCATACTAAATAGCTAACTATTTTTAGCTAGCCTTGTTATCAAATCTGTGGATTAAACCTGTAACTTTTGTTTTCAGTGCTACTGGTAACGTTGCTACCAAAGTTACTTAGCAGTTAACTGCCAGATTTCATTAAAAAAAAACTGCTCACCAATAATAGGTGACATTTTTTAAATTAGGCATTTAAAAACTTTCACTAACTCTGTAATATATGACTCCTGCACTCGGTGTCCTTACCATCTGTTGCAGTGAGCTTTGCACTGAACTGAGCAGTTTTTCAGAGCGCTTATATTTCTCCCCAGGAAAGAAAACAAGAAGTGACCCTAGCACCTTTGACCTGGTTCACTCTCCTGGATCAGTGGGCAGTATTTGCAATAGTATGGGAAACTCACAGCAGCATTCCAGCTTTTGCACGCAGGAATGTTGCTCTACCTAGCAGTTTTGGGACGATAAGGGGGAAACTGAAAAATAAGCAATAAAAATCATATCTCAGCTACCACGTTGATTTATAATAAAGGAAAAAACCCAGATTGTTGAAAGCGATGGGGTTGTTTTTTTGGTTTGTTTTATGTGGCAGAAAAGATGGCTTTCCACACCTAATAGACTTTCCCTAGTGGATAGTGAACAGATTGTGAAAAATAGATACACAGATGTGAAGTTTGTTGTTCCTTTTCCTGCAGTGATAAGTGAAAGCTTGTTTTATCAAATCTTTTCCAGTCACTTTCTGGTTGAAGTTTCTTCTTACTGATGATCAAAATTGTCTTGATCTCTTTTTGAAGAAGGATTCTTATCTTTCCCATGATCAACTGAAGAAAAATTGGCGGTGGTGGCTGGAGAACAGATGGCTGCTGTGTCTTGTTTCTGAGATCTGTAATTGGTAGCTGAACTTTGCAGGAGATTAGTTACTTTCGCTGCTACTTAGGATCCTTGTCATAAAGGCTCAGCAGTTTTGTGCCTCAGCTTTAACATTCAACATTTTCCTAGCTGTGTTGGTATGAAACTGCAAGGTAGCACAACCTGTTTTCCAGTTGCAGGTGAAGTTTTGCAGTCACGTATGATTTGCATGCAGCCAAAGAGTTGAGTTTACTGTGAGACCTTGAGTGTCATGCCAGGCTCCAGCCTGATGCAGTTTTGTCTCTCACAGTTTTGCCTCTGCCACTGACCTGGCAGGATTCAGGCTGGGATGAGTCTTGCCCAAGCTGGCATTCATACAGGTCTTGGAAGTCTGGTTATTAATACCTGTAGCCAAAAACTCAACATTTACAGCACCTGCAAAATAACTGTTTCATTTAATTTTAAATCCATTTAATTTAATGTAAAGGGAGTTGATGCCAAAGGGAAGAAAAAAAATACAGTATTCAGTCTTCAGAGAATTTTATCTACCATAACTTTTCAGTTCTTAGTGGCCTTTTGTCAAGTTACTCATCCAGACTGGCAAGTGGAGCCAGGAGGGTTTGTGCCAGCTGTCTTGCTAGAAAAATGTTCACACCTGAAATCTTAGGTGAAATACACACTTAGCAATGAGCTTTGGTGAAATGGCGATCTGTGTTACTGCTTTAAACACCCTAATTTATGGTAGTAGTCTGACACTAAATAGAGTAAGATGAAATAATGAAAGGAATAGAAGAATTCTGGCATATTTGTTGAGGCTTACAAGGCTTTAGCGCAGGAAGGTTGGGAGTGATTGTCTTGTAGCATTCTGATATTTCCTAGAAATACAACATGCTGCTTCTCTCCCTTCAAAAAAGGGGGGGAGGTGTTGCAAATTTTATATGAAGTGAGTGGAAAACATGGTTTTAACTTCCCCTCCTAAGGGAGGGAGAAGAGGAGGAAAGTTTCAGAAATCTGCAACGTAGTTCTGAAGTATTTAAGTACAAAAATAGAAAACTTAATATGGGGACTTTGATTATGAGGTTGAATAGAACATCAGCTGAGCCTCTTTGAATACCTATGTAGAGCAGGTCCTATTTTAAAATGGTTGTCTTCAGTAAATATTGAGCATTGATAAGGCTTCACTAGTGCAAAAATTAGTCTGTTGTTGACTGACGCACACGCAGATAGTTCTTGCATGTGTAAAGCTGTCTACGTTTGTTCTATTTCACTGATACAAGGCTACCAGTTCTACACACCAGTATCAGTTGCCACAACGAAGCGTAGGCCGACCTCTTCAATGACAGAATCTTGAAACAAATATTTTGTTCAAGTTTTCTGTTCAAAATCGTTTGGGAATAATGGCTAGCACCTGCAGAGGACTTCTCTGCCTTTGGTACAAACTGTTCTTATTCAGTGGACATCCAGATTCTATATGACACTGTTTGCTTCCTGTGATTTGCACTGCTCATAAATGATACCTGCCAAATTTTCTAGGAGCACAAAACCTCATCCTAGAGAGAAATTGCCAAATAGTAATACTGAGAGTTTTAAAATTAATATCCATGTGAACGTAGTCTTTGGACTATTAAAAACCGTGCAAGTTTGTGCTGCTATATAGGATAAATCCATATCAGCATGGAAAATTTTGTAAGTCTATCAGACTACGCTTGTGTGTACAGGCTTTGGCTGGAATACAGTTAATTTTCTTCACTGTAGCTTGTATAGGAAGGTTGCTTTATCTGGAATTCAGTTACTTTCAGGGAAGAGTTTAGCTTAACGTTATAACTCGCAGAGTAATATCCAGCCTTCCTGTCCACTGAGAAAGTATTTCTGCCTAAAGGGGACCCCAAGTATATGTGCAGAAAAGCAGCAGGACACTTGCCAGTCTGTATATTCACTTCATATACTTTTTTTCTGAAAACTTTGTGAAAAAGCATGAGGGCTTAGTGGTCTCAATAGTGGTGAGAACCACTGCATAAAAATAAATCAAAATCAGTTAAAATTACAGTGTCTGTCTCGGAGCTGGTTTGCAGTAATGTCAAGGAGCTGTTTAAAGAAATCATCAGGGCAGACAAGACTGTGGATTTACTCAATTTTCTTCAAATTAATGCTTTTTCTAAAAGCTGTCTGTCAAACCAGTGTTGGAAGCTGCCTCCTTTGCAGCAGCCTAAGCCAGTCTAATTGCTGGCTGTGTAACTTCATCAGTGAAATGAGCAGCTCTCGCTCTGAATGCTTGGAGAGAATCTGTGAAAGAAGAACAGGGAGCTTTTACGCAGTCACTTTTCTGACCATAAATATTCTTTAAGATATGCCATTTTACATTTGAAATAAACTTTGCAGTGCTACTTATTCTGCAATGATTAAATCCAGATGTGCATAAGAAGAGCATTCTAGTGAACCATATAAAGCTGTTCCTAGCTCAGAAAGCTTTTTCCATAACCAGCAGGTAATTTATCAATTTAAGAGAATGAAATGAAGGGTGAAGATAAACATTTTGTAGAACAAGAATTGAAAGAATACATCTAGTTAATTTGTTCTCTCCACTAGAATTAAAATGGATCATCTACATCTTTTCAAGTGTAACTTAATTTGACCTGTAACATCATGATGGAATTAATCAAATATTTGAGTGTCTTGTTTGAACTTTTTTTTTTCCCCAGCAATCCTGAGTTAACTTTGTTTTTCTTTCACAGTGACACTGCAGCAAAAGTAATGGTGGAGCTATTGGGGAGTTACACAGAGGACAACGCTTCCCAGGCTAGAGTTGATGCTCACAGGTAATATCGACTTCCTAGGTCCCTTAAAAGTGACTTTTTTAATGTTGATTGCCTTACTTTTAAAGAATATTGAATGTCCTGGCAGGCAAAGGCCTTCCCATGGCCCTTTTTCTGTAGCATGGCTGACTTGATAAGGAGTTTATCTGTGCAGCCTGCGGTAGGTTTGCTTGTTTCCAGGCTGTCAGGTTTACTCCACTGCACAAGTGTGCAGGCATACGTGTGCTCACTGCTGAGAAGGAGCAGCCTTGCTAAGAAGGTTGTTTACATCAACTACGTTATCAAAAGTTTAAAAAATCTGAAAGGATGTCAATTCCTCGCTGATCATTTGATTCTCTAACTTCAATACTTTTTTTTCAAATGGCACTTTCTATTGAAAATAAATTCTTGCTCTCTTCACTATGAGCAAGGACTAAGGATATGAACTACGCAGAAATAAAATTGCTTGGTGGACATGCTGGGAATAAAGATCGTTCTTAATTTATTTTCCCCACAGGCCAAAATGTGTAAAAGCTTATTTTCACGTTCTGTCCGTCATTATTATTCTTAGGAATTAGATATCTAATAAATAATGTAGATCTTCTGGGTGTGTAATAGCTTACACTTGAGCAGCAGGAAAATCAAATGAGTCATTTTGAAAATTGAAGCGTCTGTGCATAAGTAAACTTTAATGGCTACCACCGAGGCCTTTTTACCTCTGAAGGAACATGCGTACTCTGGGTTTACTACAGCGCTGCCTCTATGCAGACGGGGTTCTTCTGGATGCATGTTATGTGGTAGGGTCGTGGTCTAGGCCATTGGTGCTAGTGTAGCACTACCAGCCTTCTAACGTGCTGCCGAACAAAAGCTTTCATCTCGAGTTCTAGAAACACTTTAGGACTGTTTATAGTCCGGAGCTGCAACTGATAAATCATAGGTCTTGGCGGTGTTTGGTGTTGAAGATTTCTCTGCTTTGTGTCACATGTTCAAGTATAATTAATCTTCCTAAACGACTTAATTCTATGAAGTTTTAGGAGAACAGTAAAAATACCACTAGGAATGAAGATCTGGCTGGAAATAAATGCATAGATGAAAACAGTAGGTCGATCTGTAGCCCTACCACCTGGCAAATTTATTTGTCATACTGGGCAAAGTACTTAAGTGTTTCTGTTCCTTCTTTGTTTTATGTTGTTCTTTTTGTCTGTTAAACAAATTAAAGTTAGCTAGGAATGTGGCATGCCTTATATTTAAGAATAGTTGAAAACCACAGATTATTTCCTAGAAAACAAAGAAAAACAAATTGAGTTGCATTTAATCATAAAAATGTGTATTGCTGTAAAAAAAAAAAATAATTAAAAAATGTTTTCTAACCAGATGCATTGTACGAGCATTGAAGGATCCAAATACCTTTCTCTTTGATCATCTTCTTGCCTTAAAACCCGTCAAATTTTTGGAAGGAGAACTTATTCATGATGTAAGTAACTTTGATTTTAGCAAGTTGGTTTGATATCTGTCGAGTGCCTCCTTTATTGGTGTCTTTTGAAATTCATTAAAGTAGCTGTCTATGTCAGTAATCTGCAATGTACTTTTTTATTGCTTTTAAAATAAAAAAAGTTGCATGTAAAATGTAGCATGGATAATTGAACATTCCCCTTCAGAAGCATTAAAGTTACAAATCCTGTGTTTACATAAGTTCTTGTGGTGAAACTACCTTTCAGGTCTGAGAAAAGAAAGCACAGTATGGATTGCCCTTGGCTGGTGGCAGCGGCCAGAATTTTAACTTTATTTTTGCATTTATTTTTCAGTTCAATAGTCATAGTGGTGTTTTATGTATCTGTCGGTGCAGCCTTCAAGAAGGGAAACAAAATGTTTAAAGTGTTCTTATGCTTGTTTTCTAGCTTTTGACAATTTTTGTAAGTGCAAAACTAGCATCCTATGTCAAGTTTTACCAGAACAACAAAGACTTCATTGACTCCCTTGGTAAGTTTTCAAATCATTATGTTTCTGACTATTTACATGGTTTAAGATAATGGAACCCACAAACTGTTTCAGTTTCAACAAAAATATTGAAGCCAGAGAATTTTAATAGGATTTTTTTTTTTTTTAACACTGGATTAGAGTTTGGAGACTCTAACCCCTGCTAGTTCAGAAATGGACCATCTGCAAACCATGGCTTGTTATACTAGGAGAAGCATTACAGGGGTTTGGAAGATGATCGCGTTTTCTCCCACTGCTTTTCACTTAAACCTTTTGGGGGCAAATTTGTAACACATTGCTACTCTGGGCTAGGTCAGAGATGAATGTTCCAACAAAAACAGCAGCTGGTATAGATCTTTTATGATCAGTAAGTTTGTAACAGCAAATACTTTTCCTGAATGGTAAGGTAAAACATGCAAACCAGAGCCTGTGCGTGAGCGCGCGTGCGCTGATGCATTAGACCTAGCAAGCCACAGTCTGTCCCAGTTAATTTGTTTCATCACATGAAGCAATGTGATGGAATGTTAATGTCAGCACCCTCTTTATTTACACACTGTGGAAAAAAGGAGTAGTAATTAACACTTTGACACTCCCCCGTTGATGTGTAATTGACTGTTTCAAAGGAGCACTGGTTCATAAGCTATTGCATGCATTAAAATTACGTTTTTTATATTCCAGCTTTTTAGGACAGGGGTCAGTGACAATGCAGAAATTGCTCAATGATGCAGATTTTTTTATTACTGCATTAAGGTTTTGACATATTGGTAATGAATAAATGTTTCCATAAAAATCTGATTTTTTTTTTTTTATAACTTTGATTTTGAAATGACACTTGAACACTAACTGAATGCATTTGAAGAAAGGCATAGTTCTGCTAAAACCAAGTTTGGTGCAGCCTTTTAACACATGCATTATTTTGTTTAATGGAGTGTGGTATAATTCTGAGAATAATTATCTTCAGAGCTTTAAAATGCTGGTACTTCAGGTATTAAAATGATAGAAACATCAATGATTTTTTTGTGGATAAAATTAGCAGCAAGTTTCTGGTAGTTTGTAAATGTTTATATGGGATAAGCATGTCTTTTGTCTTTTTATTTGAACATTAGTTGTGGGAATATCTTACGCTTTTCTTTCTTAGGGGAAATTTTTTTTGTATTATACTTATTTTTGTGGGTTAAAATGGCTTATTTGTTATTTTCTGAAAATGTAGTTATAATTGAAAAAAATGTATGCAATATTAATTACACATGGGGTAGCAACTGTATGTTATGCAACAGTCATGATTTATTTTGCTTTGCCTTCTTGTATCTAGGTTTATTTCTGTGAATTCACAGTCTATATTTTAAATGTATCTGATAATCACGTTATTCTGGTAAAATCCTTTGATATCTATGTAAATGTTCTGAAAGACAGCCTTACTTCTACTTACCTTGATTTCTCACCTCCTTTATGGTGTACACGGGACATCTTGAATGTCTTCAAGGTAGAGATTCTGAGAGGTCTAGAGATTCCAGAGGCCAAGGCAGAGATTCTGAGGCAGTTCAGACCTGAGTGTTAGGAACTTGGTCTACTTCTTCCAGTTATTCCTTTAAAAAACAATAGCAGCTTAATGTAGAAAACAACACAATTAATTGATGAGACATTGAAATATTCTTTAAAACACCTAGATCTATTGCCCCAAAATAAATATTTTAAACCATGCTCCTTTTCTGGATCAGGACCAAATAAATTGTCTATGAAAGCTGTGCAGTGAAGGCTCCTACAGGTGGCATCAGTTGGTTACAATTTGTTGTTTTATTAATGCTGACAACTTAGGCCAGCGGTAGCATTATCTGTGTCAACTGGATCGCCCTAACATGTCCACATTTAATCTGGTATTATCAGCAGTCTTTCTCAGAAAGTTAATCAGCATCTCATTTGCATTTGTTAATTAGGGTTAATGTGTGCTAATTGATTTTTTCGATGCTTGTAGATTTCCATTAAACCCAGTTAGGTATAGTTTCTGATGCTCCTCATTTATATGAATTATGGTGATCACATTTTTGTTGAATTGGTGCCAAACAGAAAGCCTGCATCATAATTACAGCTAATTAACACAACATGATGTCCTCTATTAATGTGCTTTCCTATTAGAGTATGGATGTTATAAATTCCAAACTTAAATATTTACTGAAGCAATGTGAATGCTTATAATGTCATTCCAAAACAAAACGATTGCCGTTCATTTTAAAGAAACTTCTAGCAAATCTTAGTTGGTGCCTCAGAGAACTTAATTAAGAAATGCCTTGGCTCATGCATGTGTCTTAACTCTGTTTACCTAGATTTCTTCAGTAGAAGAGATTCTGATGTAGATGTGCAAGGTTCAGTTTCTTATGCTACTGTTCATACTATCATGTAACAGATGAACAAGTTTAACTATCTGTTCAGATGCTCTTGAAGATCAGGCTTTTGCCACCCTAGATTCAACTCAGTGTTTTTATACTCTGGTATACAAAGTTATTCAGTGTCAAAGCACATGTTTATGGGACAGAAATGTTGTGTTGCTGAACCACTACAGCGTTGTCGAGTGTTTTTTTTAAGCAATTACATGAAAATGAGTGGTGCTGCTGTAGGAGGGCTTTGACATGACCAGTTTTTCATTTGTTGTTGTGCTGCTGTTCTTCCTGATAATGCAACTGAAAAAATCACTTGTACCACTTGTACCCTTTTCCATCTAAATTTGTGTTACGGTGATGTTCTTACTGGTTCTCTATACTTCTCCATAGGCTTGTTGCATGAACAGAATATGGCAAAAATGAGGCTACTTACTTTCATGGGGATGGCTGTAGAGAACAAAGAAATATCATTTGACACAATGCAACAGGAACTTCAGATTGGAGCTGATGATGTAGAAGCATTTGTTATTGATGGTAAGAACTGTAACAAAGCACTTCACACAATGCTAATGAACCATACCTCTTATAGTCTTCAAGGCTGATATTAAATATCCAGAGAAATATTTTTCAATTTCTGTTCTAAGATACATATCTGTAAAATTTTGTGCTTAAAGACATGCACAACTGCTGACACTTTAATGAGTGACTTTTCCTTTTGGTGATAGATATATTTCAGATAATTCTTTATAGAACTAATAAATTGTTTGCAGGTTTAATTTGTCATCTGGTTCTGTTTGCTGTCATTAAAACAGGATGTGTTTGTAGGGGAGAGAAGTTCATAAAAACCATACAGGATATTGCTTTAATAGATTGGCATCAAACAATGAAGATACATGTATGACCTTCATCTTGTTACATCATTTTGCTTTTCTGCCTATTGGACTTTTAAAAGCATCAGTGAAAAATATTAAGTGAACTGTTTTTTTGTAGCTGTATTGATCCGATTATAAAGAGGTTCCATGCAATTTAATGCCTTAACACTATCTTGAAAATACTGCTCAAAATAGCATTGTTTTTTTTTTTTTTGCAGCTGTAAAGACAAAGATGGTATACTGCAAAATAGATCAGACACAGAGAAAAGTAGTTGTCAGGTAAGACAGTTCTTCATAGCGTTTTGTGGAACTTGGTGTGTTCTAATCATTTCACGTACAGTTGTAGAATATTTTAACTAGAAGCAAGGTATTGTTCCTATCGGTTGCTGGTAGTTAAATAGTTGCTATTTATCATAATTTTATTAAAGCTCAGACTGAATGTGATTAGCTTATTTAATGAAAGAGTCCTATTTTCCAGCACATTTCATTTAATGACCTAATGGTGACAAGAATACTAATGACTGTTGTTGCTTTAAATATTTGGGAAGGCTACAGCTTTCTGTAACTGGTAAAGTCCAGCCCTTCATATACAGAAAATAGAATTTCCCTATTCATGTATGAGAGCAAAGTAATGCTATCAAAGAATTATTAGGTGAGCATGATGTCTAGTAATCATCTTCTAATTTTGTTTTACTTCTCTAGTCACAGCACACATCGGACCTTTGGAAAGCAGCAATGGCAGCAATTGTATGACACTCTAAATACCTGGAAACAAAATTTGAATCAAGTGAAAAACAGTCTCCTCAGTCTCTCAGACACTTAAAAGTGACCTAGAAATGTCTTACTATAGATAATTTTTATTAAAAATGTTGACAATTTGTGAACACTTCCAAAATGTATGCAATTGGTTTATAGAAACTAAATATTCTAAATTGAAACAACAACAAAAAAGCAATAAAGCTAACCTGGGAGAGTATCTTCTGTTGATTTTATTATATAATTATCAACATATAACATTAGCAATAGTGGTTGTTTCTTTTGTTATTGTTATCTAAGTTCATAATATGAGGATCTTTCTTTGGCAAGAGGTGGGGGAATGAAGGGAGGGTAACCAGAAAAAAGAGTTTAAATAATGTGAAATGAGAGGAAGCTTCCCTCATACCCTAAAGGAGGAAAAACATGAATGAGTTAAAGTGAAACTATGAAGCAATACCTGCTGCCATGTGTGAATCATACCTGATGCTTCAGTGCTGAAAGAGCTATTATTTAGACAATATTTAAATAATTCTGTAGCAGAGGTAAGCAGATGACTTTATCTGCCACTTAGAACTACTCTAAGTTGTCATAGATGTTTATAGGAGGTATTTTGAAACAGTTGCAGCTGATTGTTTGAGTGAGCAGCCTGACAGAGAAACCAAATTGAATTATTTCAGTCAAAAGTTCCTCAGAACAAGAAAGAGGGGAATCTTAAGCAAAAGTTTAATATTACTTACAGGTTTATTAAAACTTTAAATTGTGAACTTTTAACTTCAGGCAAAACTTGTAACAACTTGCATGCAGTTGACTGCAGAAACAGAACTAATTTTAGTAGGAATTTCACCATTTTTAAACAGAAGAGGTCTATACTTATTAAACATCTATTAAACATGAAAACACAACTAATACATACCATACTCTATAAGAATACCTTTACCACTCTGGTTTATGCAAGTGATTTATCCATGCCTAATGGACACATACATGCTTTTAGCTCCTGCCACTGCTCTTTATTCTTTGTCTTCATGTTTTCTTTTTCTTGATGAGCAAAGTCTCTCCAACTGGAGGAATTTCTCAATTTCTTCTATTTGATTTTGTATGTTAGAATTACGAGTAGAACGGCTGTCTTCATCTCGAAGCATTCCTTCACTTTTTGCTGGAGTTACAGTTACATGAGAAGACTTCTGCTCGTGTAAAGCAGTAAATTGTTCTTTCACCTGACAGAATAAAAATGTAGCTGTTCATAATCAAACAGAAGTCAGGTATAAAGGTTCAGATTGTCAAATTTTGCTAACATTAAGCATGCAAGGAAATGTGAACAGAAAAATAAGTGGAAAAAGTTTCATTTGAAATGCGTAGTTCAGCTTTAGTCTAGAAGACTTAATACACTTTTTATAAACCAAAGCTTAATATAAGACTTAGTACAGAAAAGTCTTATTTAAAAAAGACAATCCTGCACTAGAATGCAGATTAACAAAATAAATAGTTCAATTAAACAGTTTAATGTTGCAATTGACATTTCTATTGCTATGCAATCACTTGATTAACAAAACCCAAAATCATGAGGTTTATAGTGTTAACTCCCTTTCTGCTTAGCTTTACAGATTAGAAAGCAAACACCATTAACTGAAGCAAGGTCTGTAAGCAGTTGGCTTTGCACAATGAAGATATTTTTGTTCTCCAAAGAGTTTTAATTACTATTTCATCAATATTTCATATATCCCTGATCAAGCACAAGATCACAAAGTATGGAAGCAGTGCTGAGTTTAACCCCTCATAACCAACCCTGGGTGGTTCCTAGGGAGGCCAGCACGGAGCAGCCACCTGTCTGAGCACAAGTTCACAACAAAGCATATTACACAGGGCCAGCATTGCAGCGGCTACTGGGCATTTGGAAGGGGATGTCTAATATGCATGCAGTGCAGATTACTTGTCTAATTACTTTGCATGTAATTGTGTTACAGAGGTAGTCAGGTGAGGCCTCCTCACTCTGCTCAGTTACTTTTGAATATTAGGCAATGGTGCCCCAATCAATTGTAAGCCATGGTTTTAGCAGACCTGTTTTTAGCTTAGCACAGATTTATTTTTTTAAAACAAAAAGGAAATTTGAAGCAGGAAGATGTGTAGCGGGATAGCATATCATTAGGTAAGCTAATACTTAGTAAGCTTTCCTTCCCTAGCACACAAGCATTGCTTTAAGTTTGAAACACGAACAGTAAAAAATGCAAATTGTTCAGTTAACCTATTGCACCTGCAATGTTACGGCCATGCTTTTGGTTCTGATACTAGGTTCAGCAACGACTAATTGCCGTTTCAAGGAGGAAGTAACTTCCAACCTGTTAATTCCAGTGGCTGTACGCATACATTCCCTTTCCCAAGGCCTCAGACAGAAATAGATGATACTTCACTGCAAATCACTAGTCAAAATCTGTGGCACTACACAGATTGTGGGGCTGCATCTGTGCTGTACTAACTATTCAAGAGAAAAAAACTTTTAAGTCTTCCACATGTCATATTGCCAATGAAATAAACCCATGCCATACTACCTGGATTTTATTGACAACACCAGACATTTAGACCTCTTTGGAGAAGTAATTGCAGTTAGGTAATATATACATACAATTGTCACAGACTAATATTAGGAAAAAATTCATCTGTGAAACAAAATCCTCAGCATTTTCACAATGAAATACAAGTAAAACATAATGCATCTTACTGCCCATGCTGAAGAATATGGTAAGTTCTCTTTAATACCATGGCAGATGCATAAAATCCTACGTTGCTGAATAGTATGGCTACATGGTTAATGACTTGTGTGTAAACTGAGTTCAGCACTCTCATTCATCCTTATATTGGGACTCGGGCATATGCAGACTAATATTTAAAGCAGTTCTTCATATCGTTACTAGAATTTCAAATACATTCGTAGCATTTCTTTTTATTTTCTACTGCTTTAGTGTTGTATTTTGGTTAAATGGAGTTACGCAAATGGAAGAAGGCACAAGTCTGCTCTAGTAATGAATGTACAGTCAGAACAACTCGGCTGAGCAGCAAAAAGGACTGCTGACCCTATGTTTAATCTCCCCAAAGCTTTTCCATATCAGTCAAATATAATGACAAATTTAAGAAAAGGAGGTGTTAGAACAGCGCCAACGGACAAAGGAAGGAGCAGTCTGCAATATCACAGGCTGAGACTTCAAGTCTAATCTAAGGTCAAATCAGCAAGAAGCTGTTCTTGTTTGTCTCAGCTTTTACTTAGCCTGCACAGAAAGAGCTTTAATTTGTAGATGACAAAAAGATAATAACCACAATCAGAAAATGAAATACAACTTCTTACTAGCTGTAAATTAGGCACTTTAGTCTACTTTCCAAAAGTTCTCAGCTGAGAGTGAGGGAGAAACAAGCAAGGAAGAGCAAGAGTGTTAATTCCTGAGCAAGAGCTTTAACTGATCAGTTCCTGGCTCCACCTCAATGAGAAAAAGCAGGAGACATGGTAAGTATCACCATAACATTTGGTATTCTGTGAAAAATCCACCTCATTGTCATTCCCAAATGTGACCTTACTGGGAAAGTTGAGCAACATTAGTCTTCTTAATTTCAGAGAATATGAATGTTAGTAGCACAAAAGAGAACTGATCAAGTCTCCTGAAGTCAGCCAACTTTGTCACCTGAAAACACCGTACGCTCTAACCTCAAACCTCACCCAGAAAAGGCAGCCGTAACTACCTCTAAAAGAGAAACTCTTTTAGAACCTCTTTGGAAAAGGAGGTCAATTGCAGTTCTAAGTTACTGTATCACTCTTGAATTTTATGTTTAGTATCAGGTCAAACCCTAATACAGCAATTAAAACTGTTCAAGCTCCACACAGTAGGAGAGTTTAACATAGATCTAAAAGTGCAGTATGACCAACGGTAGAATCATTCTGAACAAGCTTAGTAGGAAAGAACAGCGTTCTATTTAATTATCCACTTTTACACATCTGTATAATATCATGATAATCAGTAAGATAACAAAATATGGCATTATGTAATTGCTGTCGAGGAATAAACTGAAAGGGTCTCATTTGTAGGTATGCTGAATTTTTAGCTGATTCTTTTAAAGATGTTCCTATCAAGTAATAAAGGAGATAATGTTTTTATGCTTCTACATGATACTTCTCTCCCCCCCCTCCCCCTTTTATTTAAACTACTTTTACTGCTTTAGGTGATGATTTTTATTAAGGTACACAATGAACTACCCACTTCTTCCCCTCCCAAACAGGCTGGTTAGCATCTGTTTGATTCATATGCTGTGACTTTTTCCTGCTGCTTTCTATCAACCTTAATTGTGAAAAATGGTGCCTTGTTGCCCTTTTGATATTATTTTGGAGATTGACTCAGTCTTAAAGTATCCAGATGCGTACAGTTGTACAAATATCTGTGGAATTAGCTCACTGAGGTCTGGTCCGCAATATTTTTAATTGACTTACGTGTTCTGTGGGAAAAGAAGAATCATAAAAAGTCTTTGCTGTAGCATTCCATTCCTCACTAGGCTCTCCCTGGGGGTCTCGGTGGATACTAGAGGTATTCAAAGTGTCGGCAGCTCTGTTGCAACTGATAGAACCTGATTGACAAAAAGGAAATGGTAACAACTGCAATTTAGTCTCTAGGCACTAATTGTAAAGCAACTAAATTTCTGGTTTACCTCTGATCTTAAAAAACAAAAACACCACCACCACTCACATATTTTTGTTTTAATTCACCAAACCTCTTTTGCAGGCTTTTACTTTTTTTTTTCCCCCCACATACTTCAGCATCTACTTTGTCTCCAAAGATGAGGTGTGGTTCTATTTTGATTAAAGTAGTTCCGTGTCATTTTCACGTATCAAGTTAATGACATGAAAATTGCAATTTATAGAAAATGTATGCTTAATATACTAACTGAAGATACATTTTCTCAAACAGCGCATCTCTAAAGACCCACCTTCTGATAATGATAATAAGATACATAATTACTGCCATCCTGACATCGTATTACAGGATGACTTGAAATAAAGACATTCTAAATACAAAGGTGTTTAGACAGACAAAAAACATCTTTTAAATAAGGAGTCTTCTAGTAAATAGATACACCTTCCATGAAATCAGTTATCTAGTTATCTACTAAAGGTAAAAAGGACATAAGGAGATGAAATGTAGCTGAGTATAAGGCTCCAGTCCTACAGGGGCTTTATGTACTACTAGGAGTCTCTGTTGAAACCGTTCTCAAACTACCTGCAAGATGAAAACATACACGTACTTCCAAAATCACTCATAATACAAAGAGTAGCTGTCTCGTCACTACACAGATGCTTTTCAATTACTGGTATAATAGTAAAATCATTACTTTGCTACAAAAATATTTTACCTCAAGTTTGTGCAATATACTTAATTAAGAACAGAAATTTTCTTTCTTTTTGTGGCGGGAGGATTAACAGGAGCAGATGCAGGTGGGAAGAGAGGAAAAGGGTTTGGGGTTTGTGTTTGATTTCTTTTTCAGCGTCTCCCAGGAAGATTCTGACCATTCCCTATTCATTCCTCTACTCAGCATGTCATAGCTGCTCCCTAGAACCAGAACGGTTGTATAAATAGCAGATTTTACATTTTGGTTAGGCTGTAGAAGGAATTCCCCAACAGGCTTACAAAATTCCAATGCTCTTCCCACCTGGGAAAATATTTTGAAAAAAATACACAATACATCTTGGAAATTGCAGTGCCAAGTATAGCACAATGATTAATTCTTGGGTGCCCTGTCAGTAAGGTTTTCTACTCCAAGAGGTGCAGGATTCAGAGAGGCCAGCAAGCAGAAGCAGGGACCTATATAAATTAGCCAGTATGATGAGAGGGAGAGGCAGAACTGGAACACAGCCCAGGATCCTCAGCTGGGAAGTTTTGCCAGAATTAAAGAGGTCTAGTGACTGTACTGGTCACTAGGCAACTCATTTGTGGTATTAGAGTCATATTCAAATCCCTGCTGGCTCCTTTGGATGAACTTGTCAGACTCACTTCTTGGAATTACTCTACTTTGCATACAAAAAGGTGTCCAAGGAGAAAAGGAAGAACAATGCATGAAAGAACTTCAGATAGTGCTATCCCTTCTTGCAGAAAAGATCCAGAAAGAACATCACCTAACAGTGCATTTATTTTCTTGAAACTACCACTGAAATTCGCATTAATAATAATGTGCCATCTGAGATCAGGATTCTACCTTGCTACTTTTATTTTAGTGCCAGAGGCTCGTCTGAAACTGAGCTTCAAATAATTGTGTGTATAGAAATAAACACATGCAAGAGACCAACTACAGCAACAAAATAAGCTATAAAGTTAAAATCAATATTTGAACAATATTAGGAAAGCAGACCGATGGCTTTCCATCCCACTGCCACTGGCTGCAGAACTACAGGGTTGGGTTCCATTCTGTTCATGCACCGAAGGGGCAAGGTACAAAACACTACATCAGCAAAACCTGAAATAGATACAAAGACCCTACACTGCAGGCCTAGCTCTTTTGGAAAACATCTCAGCAACTAAAACTCATTTTTTTCAACAAAAGTAGGGCTTTAATTTGTTCCAGAGGCTAACAGATTATCTCTTTTTTCAAGTTTACAGCATAAATGCGGTAAGAATAGAATCCACGTACAAGCTTTATTTTGAGAAAGGAAGGCAGTACTTAAAATACCTTTTACTCTGTCCAGTTACTGCAGTAGAGGAATATCTACAAACATTTTGAAGTAATTTTACTGTGGATATAGAAATGTTTTTATTACTTTGGTAAGAGATTGAATTTTAAAACGGCACTTTTAGTAAATAAATACAGGAGTAATCTAGCAACTCATCTTATTGCAAAACAAATCTAAAATATAGTTCTTCCTGCATCTCAGCAAGGATATATAAATGTGGAATGAAATGTTTATTTTTATGAAGGCAAAATATTGCTCAGCAAGTAATCACCAAGTGTCAACAACAAAAGATGAAAAACCTCATCGAGAACTTCATAAAGCCTAGTGTGATTTACAAAGCTTCAGAGAATCATCTTTCCCACATTCAGATGGTTCTGAGTGTCCATCTGAACTGAAGATGCACAATAAAGTATATAAACACACACCACATTAGGGTTAGAAATGCCTATAAATTTTTGTTTGTCATTGCACTGCTTTTCTTCCACTAAGGGAAATGGGAGAAAAAGTTGATTTAATCAATCTATTTAAACTGATTTAAATTGATTAAATAGAAAAAGCTACTTAGTTGCATTTATACTATGAGATTTCTCAGTTTCTTTCATCTATCAGGTTGTTGGTTGTTTTTTTTCCACAATAACGATAACAGGTTTTCTAATGCTACACTACTTAAATGCAGAAAATAAATATATATATTTTGGTCATTTTTTAAAAACCTAGTCAATATATACTTCAAAACATACTTTTTTTCTTACCTAGTCCTTTCTCTCTCTTGGCAGCACTTTCACTGGGACTTTGACATGGTGGTTTTGAAATAACCTTTCTGTTTTCCACTAGGAATGGTAGTTTCTCTTTCAAAACAGGAGGTTCTTTGGAAGCCGAAGTCCATGTAACTTGACTTCTCTTTTGATTTACTCTTGAACAAGAACCAAGGTCTAAAAAATTGAAGTATACTGGAGTTTTCTCAGCTTTTTTATCTGAAGTTGAAAGATCAAAGGATGACCTTCCACTTACATTTACTAAATTTCCAGATGTTCTCATGGGTAAAGAGCATGATTCTTTCAGGTGACCCTCAGCAAACTTCCTTCCTGGAACTGTACTGTGCAGTGATCCTTTTTTCTCTTTTAACAATGTATTATTTATTGAGTTATCATTAATCTCCAGGGAATGTCCATTTTTGATGGACTGTATCTGAATATCATCATTAAGTTTTTCACACAGAAAGAGTTTATCTGTACTAATTCCATCTGTTGGGACTTTATGAACAGTTATTTCAAGATCATCAGCCTTTACTGGAGATACAGCTTCAGCATTCAGAGTGCATGTGTTTGTATCACCTCCTGAATGCTCAGTACTGTCTTGTTCAGTTTGTTTGCTGTGCATGTCATCCACATTTATTCCTCTATCTAGTTTTTCAGGGCACAAATTTGAAGTAGGCATATTACTACTACATAAATTTGAAACAGGCGTATTACTACTGTGTTCTTTTGCAGCAGCACCAGCACTTGCATTATCACAACAACCAGAGGGTATATTTTGAGCTTCAGTGGCTGGAAAACCAGCACTCCTTAGTGCACTGTCACTGTTCATGTTTCTGTCTTTGTCATTGTAATTTCTGTCTTCAGCATCTACATGTGTCTGTTTAAAAGGAAATGTATCTCTGTGTAAACCACTCACCTTTAACAAGTTTTTTTCTGTTCTATGTAATCTGTTACCTACATCATTATCACTGTCCAGCAAGCTACATTTCTGGTATTCTGTCTGAGAGTTCTCCTTAGCATAAGGAAGGATGCCAAAATTGATTTCTTTTGCTTGATGATTACCGGTCGTTCTCTCACACACAACATTCTTCTCAAAGCAGGTAACTGCTTCAGACTCTTTTTCAGATGCTTCAGGCATAAGGACACTGTTGTGCTCTATAGTATTTGATTTTTTGTCTGCCTCAGTACAAATTGATTCCTGTGTAGTATTATACAATTCTCGCTTAGTAGAATTGGTGTCTTGACTTGCATTGTTCTCATAGAAAACAGTGTCAGTGCTGTCTAAAAATAGCTTTCTTGTTTCTGTGTGGCATGCTGCCACTGGATCAGTGCTGTCCTGTAGCTTTTGTTCTGAATTTGCATTGCTTTCCTCCAGTAACGTTCTATGTGTAGTTCCTAGATTTTCTGCTTCTTTGCACTCAGCAACACGTATTTCGGAGGTCCGCCCTTGGGTAGTTAAATCAGTATCTGTGCAGAGGGTATTCCTGGGAGAAACCTCCCTTTGCTTTTCTTCATAATGGCTAGCAACATTAATTTCATCCTTAAAACTGTTTTCAAGACTTTGTAAATCTGTTAAAGTGTATTCTCTAGTTAGCAATAGATGACAAAAAGGTTAAATAAAGCATTGTTGTCATAGGTTAAAGCTTCCAAAATACAGATTCAAGGTTAGTATCAATACAGATTTTTCTTAAATTAGAGCAGTATTTCAATGCACATACAAAATAAAGCAAAAAATTACTGAAGATAAATATTATTGTAATTTGCAAAATATTTATAGCTTGTTCAAATAGAAGATATATTAACGTTCCGTACAGTTTAGTCATGGATTATATTGAATATATATTGAAATATTTCCCAACTGGTATTTGCCAGCCTTATTGAAAGGGGTCTTCATTATGAAAATATAACACACTTAATCAACCCATGTGTGTCTTACAAAGTTTGTTCAGTGGTCTACTACTCTATTTGTCTTTTTTTTTTTTTTTTTTTGAAGTGGCATTTTTAGCTAATAAAAACCAAAACAGAAGCCAAATCCAATTAAGCAACTATGTTCATACCAAAAGCAATCTGCTACAACCTGATGGCAGTGAGCCAGTGAGGAATAACTAGAGCATTTCAATATCAGAAAGGTGTTTTCTGAAAAATACGTTTGGATGCTATGAGCACTGATCCTTTAAAGCAATATTTTTACAGTCAATAATCCTTTAAATTTCCATTTATCTTTGTTACAATTTTAGAAACTAAGCATTAAAGACTCAAGTACATTTTCTTTAGGCTTCAAAAAATTACTTACTGGAGTTATAAAGTACTTTGTATAGGAAAGTATTGTGTGTGTATTAAAGTATTATTCCCCATGAACAGACCTTCACTGTCATATGCAGTGCAAGCACTCTTGTGCCCATTTTCACTGTTTTATGGGAAAGGGGAAGTCTTTCCTTGTTTTTGCTTCCATACACTTATAAATACATAGTTCTTCTGAACCCTTACTCCTTAACTGGCATACAGGAGAAGGTATTGCAACAGCTTGAGGAGTGACAATACACAGATCTTACTTTCTGTCCCAGGGCAGCCACCACAAGTACTGTACTTTCATTCAGAGCCTTGTGAATTTATCACAGATTAGCGTTACTGACACCAAGAATTTTACTGTTGTTAGTAGAAAAAATATTTGATTCAGGACTCAAGCATTCTCTTATCATAGACTGTAATGTAAATAGTTATCCTTTTATCGACAATGTTACTTATCTCTACCATCCAAGTAATCTTATTACTTTGTTCTATCTGTAATTCCTCAGTGCTTAAGGAGTTTTTAACTTCAGTTTCATCTTCATGTCCAAGAAGACTCTCTTTTCTTAGCACAGATTGCATACACTCATTTTCGTTCTGAATAGTCTGCATTTCACTGTATTTTGATGGTTCTTGGCCACTCTAGCATAAGGAGGAAAAAGATTATACACAGTTTAATAAACTACTAGAGTCTGATTAAATTTAAATTCAAGACCTGAATTAGTCTTTACAATTCTGATGAAAACCAAAAACCATTCTCCTGAAGTACACAAATTTAATGTAAATGGGAAGGAGAAAAAACAAACCAAAACAAAACAGGTCAGCACCTTAGAAGAGCAGAAAAGAAATTCAGCCCTACTACATTATGGTCCACAGGAAAAAAAAATTACACTGATTGACAGAGTTTTTCAGAGGAAGGAAGATGTTTTCAGCATCTACTGACTGGATTACTCCCTCTGTCTGCAGGCTAGATCAGTGACCTGCTCAGTAATTACATGTGGAAAAAACCTGCATAATTGCTAATTACACTCAAACACATGCATACACACATTAACACTTTTTTTTCTGCTAACAAACCACTGGGGATTTTTAACTGTTTCATAGGCAAATATGGCTTATGAATTTTCACTTTATTAAACTGCTCATTCCTCATTCCCTCCCAGCTGGATTTTGCACCTGAAAATCGAACTCTACAGGAGTAGAAGCCTGAAAGATGTTCATAAGAATTCCATCAAGTTCTGTGACAACTGGAAGCTGAATTGAAGAAACACCCTAAACAAAAAACCAATCCATCCACTCGCCTAGCCCTCCTTCCTCCCACCCTCCACAGACACACACACACACACACAAAAAAAAAAAAAAAAAGAAAAAGGGAAAAGACAAGGCATCATTTATCTGTTCTGTTCTTGACAGCTGAAGGCAGGAGCACATGCTGGCTCAGATAAAAGTAGGTAGCTGTGGGAGGGAGCAGGGGCATTACTTAGTCCATAAAAGACAAGAGAAGAAGCTGAAGATACTTGGGTGGCTGGAGGTGTTGCAGAAGGAAGGCTGGGATGTGGGAGGGAGTTACATGTGCTTTGCATCGGATCTCTGGGGAGGACAAAGTGTATTGTAAAATGTGGGGAGGTGCATAGGCAGTGGTGAAAAATAGGATTACTGCAGTGCTGTGGTAGTAGATGATGTACAACACAAATCTGCAGGAAACAATTTTCTACAGGTCACAGAAACATCCTGATGCTCCCAGCTTTGCTGATGTGGGGAAGGGGAGAGAGGAACGGAAATCAGTTTTCTTTGCCAAATATCCCACCTTGATTTTTTTTTGAAATTTTTCCTCATTTTGAGTGGGGTAGGGTAAATCATCACCCCTGTAAAGACTCTGATTTGAAATAATAAATACTGAATATTTATTTTTTAATCTTTTAATTAGTTGGTTCTACTTCTTGGTTACATGCAGCCTTGGCATCACATTTTAAATCTTCTCTTTTCAAATACAAATATTAAAAAATTACTTTTTCTTTCCTAAAAGCTATAGTCCTTTCATACCCTCCTGCTTCTAAGAGCTGTTTCTTTAGACAGAAACAAAAACCAACCCCACATAACTTCATTTTGTACAGGTATAGAACTACTGCATAGAACCTTCCCCATTTGTTGGTATGGGCTGAACTGTTGAATGGATCTGAAACAAACCTGGTAAAATGTTCTTAGAAAGGGAGAAAGACTGCATGATTCCTCTACAGATTTTCTGAAGGGCTGACTACACCTAGTTTCCGTGAACTTCAGACACCTGTTCATCCTTTCAAAAATAACATGCAAGATGCCTGAACTACAATGCCTAGATATCAAAACTTCCAAATCTGGATTTTATTTCTCTCCCCCTGTAATTTAGCAAAATACATCTACACAACATACATATACCTAAGATGACCTTTCCCTCAACAGCATATTTCATGGTATGAAGCTCAAAGCTTTCTCAAAACCAGATCTCCCAGTATGTATTACAAGCACAATAATGAAAATAGCCTGCTGCTAGGTGTAGCCCTGTTCTGTAGTGGTACACACCTGCATTACAAGTTACATTTAACTTTACCGTGCTTCACCTTTAGTTTAACTAAATTGCAATGCATAAGTCAATAAGGGTGTAAATATTCAGGTATGAATTTGGCTCTGAAATGAGGTCTGACATTGTACTTTTCTTTAAAAAGAAGGTTTTTGCTTAATTCCTGTTCCACAGGTGATTAGTATTAAGTTTACACACACGCTAAATTTCATTTCCCACAAATAATCACAGGGACTTCAGATAGTCCTAGGTGTAAAAATAAATATATTTTAATTTTCTTGCAATTCTTCCTTTATCTAACCCATAGCCAACACTATCTAAACATAGCCAACAACGCTGCGCTTTTATGTTATACAAGAAACTACCTCATAACTAATACAAGATGAAATACTACAAATTAGCATGATCAATATGATTTGCTGCACATTCTCTCATTTCTTGGCAGTGTTCCACTACGGATTTCACTCAGCCTAACCTGTCAAGCTTTTGAAATCTTAGGATCGTACCACACAGTGGTATGGCAATTCACTGTAAGATAGGTAAAGATACATATTTAGATGACACCTCCATTTTTATTTTTCCCCACTTTTCAGCACATGCTTCAAGCTTATCTACCTTCAAACACATGGGATTATCTTAGTAAGCACAGGTACTGTTTCTCATAAATGGCTGATGGCGTGCATTGGTTCTGCATCTAAAACATAATTTGGATTTCATTTTAATTCAAAGAAATAATGATTTTTCAAAGTTACACAACTCCTTCCTATAATTCTACATTACACCTTGTAGAATTCATATAGCTATTGCATGATGAGCACTCATGTCAAGTCTAATTTCCATTGCATTATTAAGCACACACCAGATGTGTGTGCATTCATGTGTATACGTATGGATGTACGCTAGAAACATAGCATACGTGTATCGTGAAGAACGTCATTTGTTCTTCTAAATCCTATTTTTTTAAAGTTTGTCATTTTCACTGCCAATTCACAGCCTAGTTCTGAAAAAACAACATCAGTAAGTTTTTACCCAGTGTCTTCCTAACAGTGAAAGAAAAAATCATAGATATTCAAAATGAGTTTTCCCTTCCGTGAAGGATAAACCATTATCTGAATGCAAAAAATGAATGGAAAAGAGATATAGTTAATGCTCAACCGACCATCAGATTATACTCAACATACAATGATAGCTTCTTACAGCTTATGACTATTTTTTTTTTCAGTCTTATAAAAGACTGGAATATAAATTTGCAATCCAGTTTCAGTAGGAGCTAACACATAGCTATAGTACTAAGTGTTTAGCCCTTTGCTCCAGAAGGCCGTCTTCATGAACCTTATCACTTGCTGACTTCTCATACCTGCCCTGAATACAGAACTGAACGTAGACTTAGCTCATGCAGCAACACAAGCTCAATTTATTTCAAGCTGCACTGTGTAAACCAGCCATCTACCTCCTGCATTCGTAACTTGTACAGTTTACCATGCTTTTGATTCTTAAACAGAAGAAGCAAAATAAAGGCTGTTTAGTTTGTTTAAACTAAACTTAAAGGCCTTAGATTATCTATTTGTTGATAAGATGAAAATTCTGATCTGTCCCACGTTACATAGGCTGAAATCTGTTCCTCTGAGTAGAAGTCGATTTGAACTTCCACAGTTACAGGGAACTTGCACGTAAGGTGACAGTGGATCTGCACATAGCATTTGAGAAGCACGTATGCAAAATACATTTGTGAAATATGATTTAGGAAAGATAGATAGCAATTATCTTAAATAACGTAATGCATATATCTAGTAAAGTAATGAAAATCCCAAGTTTCTATGGTAAAAGTGCCAGCTAGAAGAAAGTGAAACCTTCTCTGGGTACAGTAAATTTTACTGGGGTCTTGGATCATTGGCTACATCAGAGAAGTTTTTAGGCTTAAGTAATGTGAAGGGAAGATCAGTGGACACAAGAGCCAGACTGGAAAAACTGTCACGTCTCATTCTCTAAGGTTAATTAATTAATTTATTTAGGAAGAAATGCAAAGTACTGCAGCTATTAGATACACTTACCTGCAGACTTTCCACTTGCTCAGCATGCTGGTTTCCCTGAGGAGGAGGATAATCTTCAAGATGTCCTTGAATCCCCTTAAGGGAATTCAGCTCATTTTTAATAGTGGCTATCTCTCTCCTCATATTTTCCTCCTATAACAAAGCAGAAAACACACATGCATAGATAGGTCTCTTCTGCATGTTCAAATATGAAAACCAGAATTTCACACCAGTATCAACAACTTAGGAGAAAGTAGAGATGCTGACGAATGCACAAAATAAGACAATTTTGAAACTCGTCAGTCACACCGACATTTTAATCTTCTTCTTCTTATTATTTTTTAATTAATTGGACTTTGTTCATAAGTTCAGGTTGTAACTCTCAAAAAGGTAGGATTCTACTTCTGTAAATAGCCTCAAGTAACCAATGCTTTTTCAGTGAGTATGTAACAATCACATTTTTCTACTTAGAACTAAAAGTACGGTCAAAAAGAAAATCTGTTAAAAAAAAAAAAAAGAGGTCAATTTTACAGAAATACCTTAATTTCCTGAGAAATAAACAGTGCCAATTTCCATGTCTATACAAGAAACTATGGTATAAGCCTCTGCTAGAAACTAGTAAGATGGAATCTGTTCTTGTCAGAGCAGTGAGCATCAGAACAGTGCAGGTATTTTGTAGTCTCAAGGTTGCAGTCATGTCAATAGTGGCTGCGCTCAAGGAGTTAGGACAACAGGCCTAAGATTTCCCCACAGCTTCCCTGATACAATCAGTCCACCAATTTCAAATCCCTTCTGGCAGTAGATGCCAAATACGTAGAATTAAAAGACAAAAGAGGCTATTAAACACATGCTGCTAGAATGTAATTTCCACACACAGAACAGACCATGTGTTATTGAACTTGTGCGCATACATTTATTATTGCGCCATTTTTACAGCTAAAATACTTTATTCTTAAATACTTAGCGATTACTGAAGTATTCTTTAAAAATAATGAAAGAATAGAAAAGATGCCAAATGTTGAAGACAATTTATTGTTTAGGTGTATGCAGAGGTGAATTCACTGAGAAGATATACAAGGTTTTACCTTTTTAAATCTCCTTTCACTCCACGGTCCATGTTAAATAATTCCTGTCAAATGAGGACCCCCTGCTTCAATGCAAGCCTTCAGCATCTCTACCCGCTACTGCCTGAGATTGCTCTTTGCCCACCCCCCAAGTCTCTGGGCATATGGCCCTTCAGAATTACCTTCGGTATGTGCCACTTTAATCAATCTACATTGTTGTGTTTTTTGTTGTTGTTGTTGTTTTCCCTCCTTTCCTCACCAGAGGGTATAACAGTTTACTACCAATAGTTTTTTCGGGGTACAAGAGTGCAGCCTAGAAGTGCTGGTGTTCTCTGAATAAATTGTGTATAAGATTATTCTGAAAAGTATATAAAATACAATCAATGTAAGTTAAAAAGCTATATCAGCTTCTATGTCTAGGTGATGGCAATTGTGTAATTCTGGAATATTTTTAAGTGTTAAATTCTGGACAACACCTAATACGCTGGGACTCTTGCTTTATAGAACTGCCCTGACCTTTCATAGCACAGAATTCAACATTTCTCCTAAATCTACCTTTTAAAAATATTCATTTCTAGATGAGTCTGCATTATTAGAAAAGGAATTGGTTGTTTTTATTGTAGTATTTCTGCAATATTTTCTTGGCTTTTAGGAATTACCTGCAATGCTTGATGGCTATTTCAAAAATCTTTTAATACTATAACATTTAATTTAATAAACCTACATCTTTTTTCCAAGTTCTCAGTGCTTTCTCATGCTCATTCTGAAGATTAAGGAACTTTTCTTCATTTTCCTTTGCCTTCTCCCTTTGCAGCTCATTATCTCTTTCAAGGGTCTGCAATAAAATTAATTATCCAAAAAATAATCAATACCACATTAATGAATTTTGATGTGTTTTATGTTGCTTGGACCTTTGCTTCTAACATGCTGAAAGTACCATACAGATCAGTGATAATGTGCTATCTCAACAATAATTTTCATAAATTAACAGAAAGGTGCTTATAGTTTAGCTAACAGGAAACAGGGGGAGGTTATGAAAAAAGAAATGGCTATAAAAGGGTATAAAAACACTTGCCATTATTCAGTTTCACTGCATAAGTTTTAATGTGCTGAAAAAGTAATATAAAGTCCAGAGATGAGAAATGTGAAATGTAGCACAATCTAGACCTTAAAGAAAGTACTTAAAGAGAAAACTACTCTACAGGCAAAGAAAATGTTTTCTGATCACTTTTTCTTCCTAATTTGTTTATTAACCTAGCCTACAGATTGTGTAAGCTTCAAACTCTAAAACAGCTATATAACAAACACTTCATGTTCCAATAACTGATTATTCTTTAATTCATATTACATCACTGAAACAGAGTAAGTGTGCATTAAAATAACAGTAATATAAAGTTGTTATATTATCTTAATTGTACTTGCAACATTTTTTGGTTAAATGTTTCAGCTTTACTGTGCCAAATTAAAGCACTTGTGTAAATCAACAGTAACTTCTGACACTTCTCAGGTATTGTTGGAATTTTTATCCTATCACACTTTTATAGCAAACAATATGAAAGACAAGAAACTTACTGCATCCATTACCTACTACATAGATGATGTATATATTTGATAATGTAAATATAACTTTACTGTATGTAGCTATATGACCAGCTATATATGTATGACTGCTGAGCTTTTATGAAAGTCTACATGAAAAATGTTAAGATGTGAGGGCATTACTCTAAAGCAATTCCTTTTTACCTAATCTTTCAACTGAAAGTGGGTCTACTTCTCGATTCACTTACCAACAGCTTAAAAATGCTTATTTGAATTAATCTATACTTTTAATATAAATATATTTTACAGGTATAACACTAGGAAAATGCAGACTACCTTGCATTTTTATATACAAGGAAAAAGTTGTTCACAATAATATAAGGAATTTTCTCCCACAGATTATGTAATTAAAAGGGTGAGACAATTCAACAATACGCTGTCTGTATAATTGCACACAGATGTAGCACCTTTTATACAGTTCTACAAACCAGGAGTCTTAAGATCTCCTTTCTTTGATAAACTTCATCTACTTCTCTAAATAAATGATTCTTTAGTCCTTCGAGATAAATGTGGCTCAAATTCAACCTCCTCTGAGGTGGAATGTAACAGTTATTCAAAGCATAGCTCTTACAATGAAACAAGCAGTAAATTAAAGTACCTGACTGAAAAAAAAAGAGTTGCTGCCTCACCTAAACTGTCCTTGAAAATCTCCACTCCCAAAGCAAACCTTAGCTTTGCCCATTTAACATAAGAAATCACTAAGATGCCTACTCAATATTGGGCCCTCTCAGTTAACCCTATCCTACTGAAACATTTTTGAAATAACAAAAGTTTCAAAATAAACTGTCCAAAGTACTTTCTTATAATCATGACAGATGTAATTAGAAGCAGTATGGACATCAGAATAACACCTGAAGGTGTAGGGTTAACATTAACTAACTCTAAACACTTAAAATCCTGAAGATCCTTTGTAGAAATATCAACTTATAAAGTGCGTCTTCCGAAAACACACATAGCATCCTCATCATCTCGATAATACGGTGTTGTTGCAGCACTGAAGCTTGAAATTTATGGAGATAGATGTGTAGTACAAAATAAAGCCAAATCCATTATAAATACATCAATCAATCAATATAATAAGAGTATTCTTGCTTTGGAGATCAAGAAAAGGAAGTTTCCTGATTTGGAGGGATACTGAGTGAAAGTATTCAGTAGTTTGAATACTAAATAACCCTGAAAAAATGAGAGATATCGTAATGACCGGTGGATGGATCCTTAGTGCATGTACATATTGCCCCAGGACTTTTGCAAAGCTGAACTTGCCTATGCTAGAGTCAGCATGATCATCTTAGATAAGTCCTCACTGGGTTTACACGTGGCTTGTGGAATTAGTGGAATTAAAAGTTATGCATGTATTAGTCCTGTGATTCAAGAACATATATCATCAAAAGACCTTCACACCACCCCTTCCTAGACAAGGCTCTGTTTACTTTCTGTTTGGTTGCAAATAAGACTCACAGAAGCAAGCCCATCTCTAGTAGGTTCGTATCCTTTGATAGTATCTTACACAAATAGATACAACACAGTTGTCTCTGTGTTCAGATACAGTTTGCAGTGTAAGCTTTCTTCTTCCATTTGACCAAATATTCTGTTGTCTAGATAGGAAGAAATACCACCTGCCTACTTATTCCAGACTATATAAAGAAGAAATCTTGGGAGTAGCTGATGAATAGAATAATATATGTTAAAGACAACTGTATAGAGGGGAATACCTGAATCCCTTGCATTCTCATATATTCTGTCATTCATTAAGGATTTTTAGTTTGCTTTTCTGAACTCTTAGAAACTCTTGTATCCTAGCACTGTGTATCCTCAGATAAATGAGAAAAGCCAATATGACCTTACTAGAATGTTACTTTGCAAGTATCCAGTCATCTCAAACCCCAAAAAATAAGTAGAATTATTTTTCTGTAAAAGAAAAAAAAAAATCCATGATACTGTACAATGACTCAAAGGTTCATAAATATGACAGGAATGTAGGATAGAGCGTAGGAATAAAATGTGACCTTCGTAACCTACTCATCATATTAACATTCTAGTATCAGTAAAAACAAAGGCAATAGCTCTCAAATCAACAGAAAAGGGGGTAGGGCATTCAAGTTGTATAGTAAGATCCCTATTTACAAGTTCCATTTGTTGCTTTAAAAATGACAAGGCAAAACAAGCAGCTAACATCCTGGTAATTGTCTCAAACTGTCAGCAAAATGAGTAGCTGTAAAAAAACAACAATATTTTATGACGACTGTTTAAATGGAGATAGATATTTTTGACAAATCAAAACAATCCCCAAAGTTCATCTGGAAAGAACCAGAACACGTGAGATTCACTTGAGATTCCTCAAGGGCCTCTATTCCTCTATTATGAAAATCATCATTGGTAAGGTTACAAACCAGTAATCTCAAGCCTCTGCTTTTCTTTGCAAGTTCATTTTAATCAACTTGAAATAAAATGCACATTTTCTTCTCACTAACAAAAAAAGTGTCATATGAATAGCAACTAACCCAGCTATTTCACTGTTTCTGCTGATAAGCCAACATATAAACAACAGTTTACTAGAAAGCACGCTACTTTTAACAGTTCCTTGCCTGTAGAATTGCCTCAATTGATCGTGGTCAAAAGTTTAAAGTGTGCCAAGAAAATTAACCTAACACTAACCTTTCTGTAACCTTAAACTGTGCCTTGTCATGTTTGAATCATTTAGTAAAGCAAATTATATGAACAAGGAATTGGAGAATGCTGAAGATTCATAATGAACTAGTGGGACTATTCTCCAGGCTGAGAAGCATCTCTTCTTGGTTCTAGAGCACTCAGATCAAAGAATTTGAAGTCATGAAAATCCAACACTCTGGACTAAATGCAGGAACCTAGATTCATCTTTAACTTTACTTGTTCAGTCAAAATGCAAAATTCACATATTTATATTGTGGCAGAAGGTAAACTGCTTACATCTATAAAAAGACAAGGTTAAGATTTATGTGAAGTAAATCTAATTTCAATTTAGCATTAGAAGCATTTACTTAGAAACAAAAGTTGCACATAGAAAGCTTAATTTGAAACTGAGATGCTAGTTCAAAACCTTTGCCTTAAAGGCCAAGCAAAGAATAGAATAGTTGTAATTATATCAGTAAATACAATGGATAAATATTAATTATCCCATTAATAGTAGTAGCTGAACACAGCTACAATTCCAATGACTAAGGAATATTCTTGGTTATGCTCTTTGCTCTAACAAAATTGAGGACAAGCTATTGCTCTGAAGTTCTGAAATTTGAAGTACTTTTCAGGAACAAGAAATTTATACCTACATTAAAATGAATTAAAAGAAACAAGTCATAACATCATTTGATTTCAAAATATTTGAAAGCAACCTTAAAAACATTCAGGTTTTACCCTCCAGAAATAGTTGATTGGAGTGGCAACCATGATTTACTTTAGGGGGAGAACTCAAAGAGGGAAACCATAGACTGCATTTCAAGGTTCATGCTGACAGTTAAGGAGCTGAGGGAGCAATGGAAGTGAGGTCAAAAGTTCTGAAAAGCACACAGATGTCTTTAACAGCCCTAGACTTAAAAAATACATAACAGATAGTAACAGCTTGTCTAATCAAGAAAAATCTGACCTGATATTCTTCTTTCAGTGCATTTAATTCACTTTCCATTCTAACATTCGTCTGGGTTATCCGCTGAAGCAGCTCCTGCACACGTTGTAGAGAGCTGAGAATTTCCTTGTTAATACAAACAAATCAGGATATATTGAATTACATTTTGTTTCTGAAGTTTAAACATTAGTTAATTTATGTCTGAGATTCAGCATTTATTTTTTTTCTGTCAGCGGTATACAAAATAATGTATGTTAGAATGTATTTCCTATTACAACCAACATCAACATTTGGGAAGGGCTCGTAGGAAGAATCAGACCTCCTCTAGGCTCTTTTTAGCCTTTTTCCTTTGAGAATATAATAGACTATTCTTTATCAGAGATTTTTTCTTATAATTAAAATGAACAATTCACTGATATTTTTAAAATAATTCAGTGCAAATCAGAACAACGTGCATCAAGTCTTACCCCTCCGTGAGTTCAATTAATCTAGCAGAACAATTTTATGGTACCATATTACAGTTCTGGAAAATAATGGAAAACCCAGAGAAATTATGAAAGACAAGTAATTACTTTCATTAATGGATCACCATTATGTGACATTATTCTGAATCTCAAATTAAATCCTAATAGATTGGAACTAACACACATTAGCTTTGCATCATATAGTGCCATGATGCATGTGCATCAAATGTTGCTGTCACAATCTGATTTTTTGAGGTACCTTCATCAATTATCTTATAAGGGGTAAACTATTTAGAATTAACAACTAATCTTATATATATATTTTTTTTCTTTTGGAAAACTTCAGGGCCAAATTCTCAGCTTCATATTTACTGGCCTCAGTGACTCCAACAAGATTCTTCTGATCATTATAACATAGGGTTCGTTGTCTGTAACCCATTAAGCATTCACTACTATCAGGGAATATTAATCCCAGTTTAAATTCCATGTGAGATGATACTACATGCACTTTGCACTGAGTTGTGCTAATGAACACTACAGTCTTGACATGCAATTAACACTTTTTCTTTCAGTGTTCAGACTACACCAAAGAATCATTACAAGTAATGTGGCTTGGTTCTGTTATTTCTGTTACAAACGTGGACTGTTGCAATTATTCCTTCTGTATTTTAAACCTAGATGTCAAGAGTGAAAGACTAGCATGTTAATTCATTGCAGTAACTTATTTTCAAATGGTCCAAGTTGGTCAGACACAAAGTTGGGGTATTAAAATTTCAGCTGTCCTGCAGGAGATGATCATCTTTTTAGAAGGAGACTGTTCATCACAAAAATCTTCAAGTTAGACAGCGCTGATATGACTAAATGACTATAGACATTATTACTACTTGAAGAACAGCAAATTGTAAGAAAACAGCCATCCAATGAGTTAAGGTGGTGTAGATTTACAATACATTGGTGCTACCATTCACTACGCTGCAGATGAAAATATGGATGGAATGGAGACGGTGAAAGTCATTTTACATTAAACAATTTGAAAGATTTCCAGAGATTCAAAAGACACAGGGAATGATCTAGCTAAGCCACTCCCTACTTTTTAAAGACCAGAACAGCAGTTACTAAAAGATCTGACCTGCACAGCAAAAGACACATTTCAGAAGATAGTCTTAAATGTACCCCATTACTTCAAAATATATTGCTTGCCCAGATCAGTAGCACAGTTGTCTGTGTCTTTTGTGTCAAGTACAGTGTTCACTCAACAAGACAATATTGCTTCTCTGCATGCAATTCAATGTAATTTAGATAAATGTAGATAATATATTCAGTCCAAGTCCAATAGACAATGAAACCAACATTTTCAGTTAATCCAGATAGTGAATTACTAGCTCTCTAATAAAAAAAAAATCCAGATCTTCTAGACCAAATTCATGGAGGAAAGATGAAGTTAATCTCTATATTGGAGCCACCCCCATCAGAGAT
This sequence comes from Nettapus auritus, assembly GCA_011076525.1. Taxonomy (NCBI): domain Eukaryota; kingdom Metazoa; phylum Chordata; class Aves; order Anseriformes; family Anatidae; genus Nettapus; species Nettapus auritus. The sequence continues at coordinate 56,276,976 of CM021769.1, read as the reverse complement.
TTATACAAAAAGAGACGTATTATGAAAAACAACCACCAAAGAACAAAGCAACCTAGCAATTCACACAGAACAAAAAGAGAAATACAGGCAATACCAGTCTTTCTCTTTAACAACACAATATGAGCATATGAATTTGGCTACAAGCATCTCCACAGCAATGTTTTCACTGCATTCAGAGCAGTTGGAGTAATTAAGACTGAGGACATCTCTTGTTATTTTCTATGTTTGTTGGCAAGTGAATTCAAAATGCAAACAAACTTTTAAGATTTGTAAGAGTACTGCTGGATTATCCTTTAATGAGTGCGCAGTGAGTATACAAGCAAGCTACTGCTTTCGTCCTTCCCTCAGAACAAGGTTAACATATCTCCAATGTGTTCATTTAATGAGCTGCAGAATGAGAATTCTGTAACTGTATAAGAAAAAAAGCCCTTTTTATGTTTAATATTTGCAAAGCAGTACATTATGATATTATTATAGTAAATACAATTCTTGTGCCACATTTTTTACTTGACTCCATGTATCTGGCTCGAATAACCAGATTTGCTCAGGATCAGAGCAAATAACTAAGTCTGAGATAGAAGATAATCCTATCATCGGCAATGTATAGGTGTGGCTTAATGTTCTCAATGTGTATGTTCCAGCAAGCACAGTAACAAGAATATTATGCAAACCTCGTTGCTTATTTGGACTAAACAGATATATACATTATTTTAAGGGGTGTACCAAATTGCTCCAATCCAAACTCAAAGATAGAAGTTAAGGCCTGGAACAAGCTTTCAAAGAATATATTTCATTTTGCTAATCCATCTTCTAAAACCGAGGAGTAAAATCCCATTTGTGTTATTAACGAAATACTTCAGAAAAGTAAAAAGTGATTTTTAATAATTTAGTAAGATTATTTAAGAATTTTAAAGATACAGAACCTGTATTCTTAAGTAATTTTGAATAACAATGTTATATTAACTCACCAGCTTTTCTCCTTTAATTTGAGCGTTTTCTTCTTTAACTTTTTTACTAATTGCTGCCTCCTTAACAAAGGAAAAAAGGAACATGAAGTACTATAAAAGGCATTTAAAATTACTGTATATATGTTTTTAGTAATATTGTATTAATGGAATATTGTGAATCATCATGAGGATATTAAAACATTATATTGCAATGTCTGGATTTTTATTTATTTATAAATTCCTACTTCTATTCACAGTGCATTTACTTCCCTAGAAAATGCAGTTCTGGAAATAATTTTGATACACAGTATATGCAGAGAGTAGAAAGGAATCACTAAGATGTATGCGTCACAAAGATCCTTGCCATGATGTTTTATAAATGAAGAACAGAACACATTAACCAAAATTTTAATTTGTTTAAACTCCAAAATACCATTCTGATTTTTTGTTGCAGTTCTTGAAACTGTTTTTCCTTTGCTGCAAGATTGATGTTTTCTTCTCCCACCCTGTACTGAGATGTGACCTTGGACCTTATCAAGTCTGTAGTTACTTTCTTCAGTTCCTTAACACAGGAAACACGTATAAATAGTTCATCCAGTATAGGCATTGCAATTCAAAACAAAGACAAATCTTTTAAACTATCCTAAGTCATGCCCTACTTTTAAATAATGTATGGAAACAGAAGAATAAATTAAATTGAGGAACCGAAATTTCTAAGACTAACTTCCTAAACTTTGAACTTGTCAAATGTGGCTGAAAGTTTATTTTCATATGTAAAATGTTATTGTGCTAATTATATTGCTGTTTGAAGCATTTCTGATACTTCCATATTTTGATACTTTCTCTTCCTAGAAGTATATTAGGAGTGAGCATTGAGCTGATATCGGTAAAGCCTATTACACTGAAATACACAATAGGAATAAAGTGCCTATTATAACTACTATGTTCCTGGGAATCAGGAGGGGAAAAAAAAAAAAAAAAGAACAGTGACTATCTGGTAAAAACAGGAACTGGCCATAAATTTGGAGGATCTTTGCTTTTCCTGAAACATTAATTACTTAATCTCAGGAGAATGCTAAATTAATTTTATATTAGGAACTTCTACAACATGATTTTCCATCTAAAATATGCGTTTGATTTTATAGTCTTTATAATCTTTTAAATATCCTGCTTTTTGGAGGGAGGGGGGTGCTATCTGTTTTCCAACCAGTTTATTCCAAGCTCCTAGTGAAGCAAATAAACAGCAAATGCTTTGATCTCATTAAATTACAACTTATAGTTCCTGGAGTCATAAATATTGTGCCCTATTCTCCCCCACCCCTCCCATTCTGGTACAAGGTAGTCTGTTTAATATCGCTCTCTCCTTGAGCGCTCTGACGTTTACTCAGACAAATAGCAGAGGTTATGAATGCTGTTCACAGATAGTATCAAGAATTCTTCATGATGCCATAGTGGTGAACCAAGCATTCAGAATGGCAATAGTTTTATCTAACAACTAAGTTTGGTCTGTTTAACTTTTCTTCACAAAACTGGAATTCCATCTTATCACAGACCAATGGTTTAACTGTTCTGGACAAAATCATATAACAGTACCAAAAGAAAGGGAAGATTATGTAGCTGAAATTCACAAAGTTACATGGAAAATACAAGCACAGATACTACTTTGAAATAAATCATTTTGTTTGCTAGAGGCTTTATTCCTCATGTATTTTAGCCATAAATAAATCTAAAGTGATCTAGCTAGGACTAAGTGTAATTGCAGTATCAATTATAAAACTCAAAGGCAGCAATGCTTTAGAAATGTGATATGCTGTAATCTAGGAAGAACCATCTTTGCAATGAAAACATCTTTTAGTTGTACTATTTTTACTAGAAGGCTCTAAGAAAATATGCAAGCAGAAATCTTGCATTTAAGAAGCAGAAAGTGGTGCAAGCAGTTTTTAAATCTGTAAATGTGAAAAGGTGCACTGCACTAGTCTTTTACAGAGAATTAGATTATTGGTATATAGGTTGTGTGCTACACAAGCAGGTGCAAAATCCTGCCATGGATCTGATGCATGTTTTGCCCAATTCAGAGTATACTGTGTACAGAAAAGCCTTGCTATTTATTTTGCTGGGGAAAAGAACAAGCCATACTAAGTAAATTATGCCCTTGAAGTAAAAAAGTAAAAGTAAAAAAGTAAAAAAAGAAAAAAGAAAAGAAAACAACAACAAAGTAAACTAGATTTTCTTCTGTGTATATAGCAGGTGGACGTGTATGAATCCATCTGGAATCAAACCCACATCTGCAAATCTACCAACACTGTGGGCAGAAAATAACATACAAAAAGGACCAACACAAACCAGATTACCAAGAGTAATGAGAAAGTTTACCATGATGAGTGAAAGCACAAGCTATAACTATAAAAATAATATAAAGTAATCAGCCACAGACTTTTTGCTTCTAATAGCTTTCTGCCATTGATGAGATCACTAGTAGTATTCGGAACCACAGAAATCCAATCTAGAAAATAATTTTATCAGTTAGGAAAGAACAATAAGGCTTTAAACCTATTCCTTTGATGTGTTGCTAGCAGCCAACACTCAGGGATGTGGTTTCAGAAACAATTCAAGCCGGCAACAGAAGTCAAAACTCACACAAAAGAAACGGCCCTGTTCTTTAAATACACTTTTGCTAATTGATCTAAGCTAAAAGTTACTCCCTTTTTTGTATTGATGAAAATTAAATTTTACTAAAAAATTAATTCTACTCTTTCTCAGGGCCACACAAACACATACGCCAGCATGAAGTGGTAGTACAGGACTGGAAAAAGAGCTGTCACAGGCAGATGTAACTGCTTCCAAGACAGTGCCAATAGCTTATGCAAACTGGACGTTCATCCAACATAACAAGCACATCTTTTTGCTCTCTTCCAAGATCAGTGCAACCCTGGTAATCTCTTAGGCCTTGAGCAGCATAGCTTTTTTTTAAAGGTTTGTTTCATTCTATCGATTTTCTTGCAAGCACTGTCAAAGAACTTGAAAAAAAAAATCCTACCGTGTTGAATATGTAAGTGTTCAAATTGTAAAAACAAAAGTGTTTCCTAAAAAGGAAGTTAAGCCAAGGTATCAGAACTGGACTAGTAATTTTATTAAAATTAGAGATTAGTTTACTTTTTTTCATGAACGTTGAATTCACTAATTTCATATTCCCATTAAGAACAAATGAGGGAGATCATCCTAGTCAAAGTTAAAGTAACAGCAGTGGAAAGAGATAACAGCTCACAAGTTTTTAGATTTATTAGAGTCAGTCAAGTTGCCAAGGCAGATAAAACCAGTTGCATAAGACGTCACAACTTGTGCTGCAGGTATGACAACTTCTTTCAGCTTCGTAGCAAGTGAAGATAGCCTAGTAATCCCTCTTCAAAACTATTCTAAGCATCGAAGTTTTCTCATTGTTTTATAACTCTTGTAGATCCCGTCAGCTCTACAAGATACATTCCCCAGCAAGAGAAAACAGCTTACTGCTTTAAGATCACTACTGCAATGGTAAGGCTATGGGAAAGGGAACTGCAATTAAACGAAACTAGCTCAGGGCAATTCTTAGTGGGTCCAAGCATTTCCTTTCTCGTCATTTAGACTGATCCAGAAGACAGAGCCCACAGCCTTTCACAAACAGAAGTTGTGCTGAACTATACAGTGCCATTACAGATATAAGTCAGGAATACACTATGCCACTACTTCACTTTCTAAAAGTGTTTTATAAACTGAAATTGAACTGAACTGTTGAAACAGGAAGTACTGCAAAATGGACTGTACATTTTTTTTTACAGTATTCTTAATTTTAAATTGCATTTTCACAGATATTCTGCCTTTCAAAGAAAAATACCTATCATTCTATTACATAGAACTTTCATCTATAAAACTGTAATTACAACTAAACAAGCCTTCACTTTTTGTTCAGACAGCAAGTCATTCCCACAAAGTGCCACAGCACTACATGAGTATTGGAAGGCTAAGCAATTAAATTCTAGTTCAGGTTTCCACTCACATTCACAACAGGATGGTCAGATACTAAATGTCCAGTAAGAAATTCAGAAATAGCCAGGATAAAGGCATTTCCTGGTGAACGATGGAAGCCAGATTAGGTTTCAGCTGGCCCCTTCTGCTGCTTATCTAGCAGTACTTTATTTAAAATTTATCACCCATGACCTTAAGAGCCAATAATACAGCTGAAAAAAAATGGATCAAGAAATACATTTGATTACTGGAGTACACAAAATATTATCACTTTATCTCGCACACCTCTGTTACTCACAAAATTTATTATGTAAAAATTTTCTTAAACATTTTTCTTTTCTTACCTCTCAAATTACTTACTCTCAGGAGAATTCTATGCAATCAATGGTTGATTCTTAACCAAAAGCAACAAATCTAATTGACTGCAATGCTTAAGAGTTTTTAAAGACTCCTTGAATTTTGGTATTTGCAATATAATGCAATAAAGTATGCTTCATTTTAGATGAATGACCCTCTTTTTCCCATGAAAGATACAATTTCTTTTTAAAAAACTGTATGATATCAAGGTTCAATTTATGATTTGTGACTAAAATAGCTTCACGTAGTAAATATCAATATTAAGTGCTTGAGAAGGCAGGAATGAAACAAATTAAAATGGAGCTAAGTGGTAGGCCAAGAAGCTCCAAGTAATCATGCATCTGCTCCCTCCCTAAAATCCTCACAGAATCAAAGGGAGAGAAAATAGCAGACTGGAAAGAAAGAGATATGAAAAAGATGAGGTACAGAAAGATAATGAGTTTACAGAACAATTTTGTCTTCAGAGGGTCCCTTCGCCTCTTCTCCTGTCAGCACCTAAGAAACAGCTTAAAGGAGAGAACTTTATCCTTACCCTATTACATAGGTCCAAGAAAGTGCAACTGAAAACCTACCTGGCAAATACTAGTTTCTCAGTCGAAGACAGGCAGAAAAGAGCTTAATGGCCAGGCTAATTTTGTCCATAGCATCGCTGTAATTGACTGTCCCAGTTGCCCCATATCAAAACTCTCTCATTTCTGATGGAGATTCAGAAATGAAGGTAATTTATTCTATGTTCAAGCAATCAGTTTGCTTCTATGGCATAAGTGACCTTCTTTCTACTCGTGTTCTGTGTTTGACGGCACTGAAAACATCGCTGTTACCTTTCCCTACCAGATGGAAAACGCAATGGCAACACAGCACAGGAAAAAGATAGGTTGATGATAACTAAAAAGAAATGAGTCGGATACTATAGAGGTAAACAAAAATTCCCTAGTTACAGAAACTATTCAGAGCTGCTTAACATTTAATTGGCAGTCATCTGAGGCATCTGTGAATAAGATGGGAAACTAAGACAAATTCAGCCATTAGTCATAGAATGAAGAACAGTTGCATGCTACTCATATACTATTTCCATTAGCACTACAGCAGCTTGAACAAGTCCAGAAGAAGCCCACCTACACACTTAGAAATACACAGTACACTTACTTCTTTCAGGTTACTTATTTCAGTCTCCTGTTTTTTATTCACTGATGCTAGTTTCTTATTGAGCTGTATCGCTTCCTGTACTTTAAACAAGAGATGAAACATGTTAATATATACTTCTGCATTTAAAGAGCTATTTGATTTATATCTACAATATGTGTGTTTTTAATGCCTGAAATAGTCAAGATTTTTGGAACAAATGCTGAAAATATGACTCAGCTACTCTTTCCATATATTATGATACTACATAAAAGGATTACAACAATTAGTATCAGTTGTTCTATACCTCAGAAAAAACAAGTTAAGAATTTTGTTTGTTGATTTTGTCATTTCATTTCTAGTGCCATTTAGTGTCACTCATTTGGGTGACTTCTCCATCAACTTTCAACCTTATCAGGAAATTACCTGTAAAACCCTAGTTTTAAAAACAAAGCTAAGTCAATTATTTTCAGAGAAACACAGAATACAATGAACCACTGAACACTCAAATAATTGAGTTAAATGTACAGAGTTAAATTCAAATAGAACACAGAAAACCACAAACAGGATAATGGGGAGGACAAGCCTAAGAATGTCCTCTGTCTCTTTTGAAAGGGAATGGAATCACAAGACATCACAATGAAAAACTGAAGATGTTCACCATTCCTCTACTTTTTCAGGCACTTCTATTCAGCCTAAGTATTTTCATCCCCTCAGCTTTTTCTTCAGCCTTTTCAGTTTCCTAACTCCTCTTTGTATGCAGGAACTCCAGACACTCCATCACACCCAGAAAATTCTTTCCATCAGTTAAAGATGTGCTTAGCAAATGAAAATACTTTAAAAAGAATGTACTAAATGTTCTCTGGTAAAATTTAGAAAAAAAAAATCAGGCAAAAATTGGTAAAGTTTTCAGCGATGCTCATATGTTCACCCTCTATTTTAAAGTGTTAATAATGGGTCACTAGTAAGACAAAGTTTTAGATTTATAATGCATTGTGGCATTTTCCCTATAAGCACTATAGCATCGGTTTTTATTTTCTTGTTTCCCTACGAACTGTTCTAATACAGCAGATAAAGAACAACTGATCACAAATTTAAACAATTTGCATAAAAATGTCTCATACCCTTTCTGCATGACTTTTCCACTGACTGCAGTTTCTTGCTTAGAATTTACAAGTTACCTATTGCAGGTCTTACATACTGCAATGCAAATTGAATTCTCACTGCAGTAAAAGACACACTGGAGTTAAACTGCTGAATAGATTGGCTTCTTGAACAGAAGCAGTTAATAACTTAGATTTAATCTTTGCCAGGGGTTCCTTTGGCAATTATGAATAACTCTAAGTAGAAACATGGCAAAAGGTTTTATATATAGTTAAAAAAAAAATACTGAGTGTTATTTTTCCATGAAATTGTAAAGACTTTTCTGTATGTGACATAGTAGAAAAGCCCTGCCTAACGTAAATACAATGAAAATATGTTTTCTCTTCATTTTGAATATCAAATGTTAACCTACTTTCAAGAAAGGGGTACAAAAAGTAACCTGAGGTAGTAAAATACCATAATTACCCACAAACGGAGAAAACCCCAAAATACTAAAAATATTTTGGGCAAATAATGTCCCAGCATTTTTGGTAATGTGTTACCAATTTATTCAGATGAGATCTGAAGAACTATCTGGCTTCATGCAAAAAAATAAAAAAATAAAAATAAATACTGAAGCTTGTAAGTTATACATCTAGTATTCCTTTTCTTTACAAAAGGAATTATTGTTCTTAATCAAAGGATAAACTGGAGGCACACAAAACAATACTCACAAGTTAGTCCTACACAAATTCTCATGCAGACATTGTAGTGAATTACTTTGTTATGCAAAACTAGGATGTGTCTCTCAAATTAACAGGTACCAAACTTCATTTAATTAGTTTTTTGTTGTTGTTGTTTTTTTTAATTACTTCACATATCAGCTTTATTATTTTACAGATGAAATATACATATAGTTATATTTAAAAAGGGTATGTGGAATGCTATTTTTGTATTCATGGATTCACAAATAATTTTGTTGTTTAATACATCAGAGGGGTTGAGGTACTGATTTTATAAAGCCTGAATATGATTTTATAAAGCCTGAATAGTCACATAGTCAGAATCTTGGTAATAATAACTCTATGAAGTTATTCATCCACTTTACTTACTGAAGTAGTTTTAAGATTGTAAAGTGCTTTACAAAACCACTGTTTATGTGGCTGTCTGCTTAATGGCAATAGGAAGGTGATCCAAATTAAGCATATATATATATATATGTTTATATATATATAATATTATATATATATAATATAATAAATAAATATATATTTGGAAGGCCTGAGTCTGCTACTGGACTGTTTTTGAACACAAATCTTTTCCTCAGTGTAGTTTACCATGTGGTCACACACATACAGCTGTAGTGGTATAACAGCAAAGAGCAGAGCAGGTACAGGGGTTATGCTGCTTAACCTGGCACTGTCACAAAAAGAAACACTGCAGAAGCTACTGAGCAGCTATTGTCAGCTGGTATATTTGATACTTGACACATGGCAGCTACTATTTTTTGAGTTCTGTCACACATCTCAAACTCAGTGTGGTCAAAAATAAAGCAAAAAAACAAATGCTGGAGGCCATTTAAGCCATACATACCACTGTGCTCTAATTGTCCATGAACACCTTTAACAATGCCAAACTGACATACAATAGTGGAATAACACCTCTCAACTTCATTCAGTTTCTTATGATGCTCCTCTCTCGCTGTTAAGTGCAACTGTAATTTCTGATCCTGTTAGAAATAAATGAAGTCACTGCTTAATGGTGCCCACTAGCATGTATAAATCAACTCTCCAAATGCCTAACATAATGGCATAAATGCAAAATCATTTTCAAAATACCTTAGTTGTCTGTTTCATATCTGACAATCAGTTCCCACTTCCAGATAACACCCCATTCCAAAAATCTTCAGCTGTGCGTTAGCTTATCAAACAGGCACTTCTATTTATTTTCACATGCTGTCCCTTAGATTTAGGGGAACTTTCAAGTAAATGCATGTGGAACTCAATTAACTGCTTTCAAATCCTGTTCTCAAGTTTTTCTTTGTTGAAAGTATATATTCCCATGAACCTATATTCTGTGACATATACCACTTTTTTTTTTAATCCTTTCATATACAGTTTTTTTTGTATGTGTTCCTCTTTAATATTTTAGTATTTTTATATAGTATTTTTCTTAATAGCTTTGTAGGTTCTATTTAGACATTTTTTAATTTAATTTTCTCTGTAAAGAAAGTAGATTAAATTATTTCCTCCGAAAATGTACCTATTTAGACATCTAGTCTATTTCTAAGCTACAGTAGAGCAACATAGCAACTAAAATGAATTGGGCCAAATTCATTCTTGGATGTTAATTCAAGTTACACAAAGATGAATCCGGCCCAAGCCGTTTGGCTTCCGTAGGGCTCCCTTCCCATACAGTAACAAATGCAATACATGTCCAAGCATCAGAGGATAATAAAAAGCTGATAGTAATCAAAAGAAATGACCAACATAGGGCTAGCAAAACAGGATATACAATACAAATTTCTCATGTTTTATAAGGTATGAAATTAAACACACTACAGAAAATGGAAAGTCATAATGGAAGCACTGGTAAAGAAACACCACCACTTGCAGCATCACTGCAAGGAATTTAGGCTGTGAATTTTCAGGTACTTTCTCTTTTTCCTAATGAAAAGTAAGCTTTAAAAAAATCCCTGTACTTCACTAACATGAGAATGTGGGCTTTATACAATAAAGGAAAAACTATATTTGTTTTTCCTGATAATAATTCAGGCATATTTATTCTAAGAGGCTGATAAATAAGGGAGCATCTAGCATGAGACTTGAACAGCTTGTGGCAAGATCTGAATTTTTGCCTTTTTTGTTTTTCTTAGTGTTGTCGCAATTTCTTTCTTAATCTTTCTTAAGTCATCAGGACAGCATCACTCCTTTCTCCCCACTAGAAAAGGCAGAAATACACTTTGTTATTTCCCAAGGCTCTTTCCAATGAGAAAAGGAATCAGCTTGCTATATCCTCAAGAGTTCTATTACGGGTTTACCACTTGTCTAAACGTAATCGAAGGCAAGTTGCTCTCCATCCTTAGTGCACAGGAAAATAAAAGCAGCTTGGTTTGCCTTCTGACATCTTTCCCTGGCTATGTGGATCTTCTGCTCACAATGAAGAGGTCTTAAAACATTCTTCCATAGAAGACAATAAAGAAACACCAAGAGACTCCACAGGATAGGGAGGGTCTGACCCTGGAGTTGGAGCAAGACCCACAGAATCTCGGTTCTCCTTCCTAATGTCTGATACTGCATGAACAGGAATTATTGCCCTCCCTTCCACCAGTAATAAAGATAAGCTGGGATGGGGAGTGGAACTGATTGTGGCCATATGCCTTGTTGAGGCACAATCATTTCTTGGTGGAACTAGAGCAGAGAAATAGCTCAGGGTCAGGTAGGTGACTGGAGGAAGACAAAGAGGGAATTGCTCATATCTCAAAAATATTCCGAAAATTGAGTCACTAGTCAGAGTTACTCAGTGAATCAAAAGGTGGTAACTGGGAGGTGAAAGTGTCAGAGGAACAAAGGGGTTGTTATGGAACAAAGACTAAAGGCAAGATCATGTGAAAATTATGCAGAGGGCTACCAACTCTAAATCTTCAAAACAGGAAAAGTGTTTCCACACCAGTTCTCTACTTCCCACCATTTTTCTTCTTAAAGTCATTATTTTCAAGTTTATACTGTACTACTTTAGCGCTATTTTTAGAGAGCGCAGTGTAATTACAGGCAAATTTCTAAAATATGTGGAAAGGAAATAAATGTAATTTTAAAAGTTGGGTTGTTCTTAATAATCCAGGATAAGAATGTTATATCATGTTTTACAAGGACACTTTTTTTTTTTTTTTTGATAATTACCTCTATATTAGAAAACTAAACGGTGGCAGGGAAACTCTCAGGCAATACCTATACTGCTGGGTTTTTAGGAGATCCCTGCAATAGTTGGCCTAAGTCAAAGAGCACTCAAAAAGGACTGGGCACAGTTCAAGAGACAGTCTACTGAGAACAATCTGGGTTATTTGGATGCAGCTTCCCTCTTCTGAAGAGTCATAGAATTTAATGAACCTAGGCCATTTCATATCTCTTGAATTCAGCTTCAGTAAATGGTCTCTCAAACATTTCACTTACCAGTGAAACTGGACTAATTACCAGTCATTCACAGAAGTATTCATCCCATCTACTTTACTCATAAAGTGAGTGTCACTGTCAAGTGACACCTTTTAAACAGTGACTTCTCCCCCTTTAGTCTTTAACCCAGCCAACACTAGCCTTAGTCTCACTTGCCTTTTACATTTTAGGACCATGATGTATGTTTCAGGATTAGGTATTAAAAGTAAAAGTTATGTTGAGAAGTAACTCTAAATACTTTCTCACATACCCAGGATCAGCCAGTGCAACTTAAAAAGGGAAGGCGTGAATAGATGAAAAGTTTACTTATTTTTCTGCTCTACATCCACTTTTATTTTACACTCTCAGAGTTTTAGCATTCTACATTTTATCACCTGCGAGCAAAGCAGTGAAGGAGGAAACAAAACCCTGACCTAAGACCATTTTCCTCTAGTTACTCCTTTATTTCAGCAGCAAGAAAAGAATGCAACACAGAAGCCACAATCAAGTTGATTACAGCAAAGCTAGTTGTCTGACAGAATAACCCTGCAGGCTCCTGACCGCATCCGTATGCAGTGAGGTACAAAGCAACTATACCTCACATAATAATCAATACTGTTACTGCATAAACAAAAAAAAGAATGATGGAAGAAAAATCCTTTGTTTTATGTTGAAAGGCTATATAGAGATGGGGAAACAAAATTCTACTATTTCAAAATTCTAGCATATCATCATATATATGATACCAGCACTATAGTTTTCACATAACCTTAACTGGATAGCATGTGAAAATAATATGCAATATATAGACCTCAAAAGTGTTAGATTAAAAGAACAGAACTGAAAGAAACAAAACTGAAATAAAGTGGTATATCAATTCCCAATGCATACAAAAGCTGCTTTACTAATTGGCAGAGTCTCTAAGGTTCCAGATATAAACTAAATCTCTAACAAACTTCAAATTTAAATGTAAATGGGTCTCAAAAATCCATTCTACTTCTGAATATCTTGCCATTTGTGATAACCAAGACTCTACGTGGTCTTTTGTTCCCTTAAACACATCATTTATTTCAGTACAACCACTCAAGTTGATAGAATCTGACTCGGTCTAAAACTTTATTAGCCTGCTACTGCATATGGTTGTAGGAAAGAATTAATTTCTACTTAACTTATGTTGTTTTTTTTTTGTTGTTGTTTGTTTGTTTGTTTGCTTGCTTGTTTTTGTCTCTACATCTTCTACATGTATGGCCAGGCCATATGTGTTACATTTGGTGCTACGTGCAAAAGAGGACTTCTAATATTTAGTCCCAAACTCAACAGCATTTTCAATAACCACACTCTGTATCAAGGGCACAGTACTCCAATGTTTTCAAAATATTCAAATAATCATTTGTTGAAAAAAATATTATAAACATACAACGGAAGATATTTATTTATATCACAGCACCTTTTCTATAAGCTAGAAATGGATCTGTGCTACTTAAACACTCTCAGTCATAACACTCTCAGACTGAATTTCCAAATTATTAATGAAAGTATGTGAAATGATCTAAACGTAAGTTCAATAATTCTGTATATTTTAAGCACCCTTTTAGATCAGATGTATTTTAAGAATAAATGTAAGTTAAAAGTGAAGTAAGACAAAACACATTTTATGTTGCCTTTGATCTTTAACTTGTAGCCTTATCTCCCAGGTCAGAGGGCACATTATTCAATTTCACCATATTTTGTGTAAAACCACTGTAGCGTTGAAGATGACTTTCAGTACAAATGTCATGGTACTTAAAGCTAAACTGGACCCTAGTTTTTTGAGCTTCTTAATTAAGATCACAGTTTATAATGGTCTGACAATATTATCTTTATTCTTTCCAGTTGAGCAGCAGCAGAATTTTCACAGCATTTATTCAATCAAGCTTAGCAATGTTTCTGCAGCTCATTCTTTCATTTCCCAAAACAGACAACAGGGTTCAGACCGACTAAGCTGTCACTCTATATAAATTTATTCTCTGTGTCAAAGGGAGTAAGCTGGACTGGATGAAATCTAAACTGTTCAGGGGAACTGATGCTGAGAAGTAATTCTGAAAAGAATGGTGAAAGAGTGAGAAAATCCATGATCAGTTTTTCTCAAACAACAAAACAAAAGCAAAAAGCTGTCCAAAATTCTCTACTAATTCTTTGGGATTAATATGCTAGATCCTACAAGTATATGGGTACTATAATTACATTTTTCATATCAGACCACGCAAAAACATTTTTCATTCTGTTCTATAACAAGAATAAATTATTTTTATTCATGAAGGAAAAATCCAAATGACTTAAACAGCAACTATCAGAACATAAACTGAGAATGTTACTTTAGAGAGAAAACTTTTTCAGATTCAAAGGTGACATAACCTCTCGATTACTTCTAGTTATCCATCCATCTTTTAAGTATTAGAGATAGCTAGGACTGACATTATATAAACTGATATTCTCCTTTCATAAAAGCTTACTGTTAGTTTTCTGAAATTCTTACCATTTCATTCAGTTTCTTTTCTAAGGTGTATTTTGAAATCTGTAAAATGAAAAAGAGCTATCAATTGAACTGCAGTTACCCTTTTTTTTCCCCTGAAAACAAACTGCAGATATTTAAATATTCTCATACTTAAGATTTAATTGCACTTATTCCAATCCAATACAGTAACACTGTTTTACATTGATTTGCAGCTACAGGAATTTCGAAAAATACATAAATACCTGTGCTCACTGTCATGTATCATAATATTTAAAGGGATTACATTCTATAAACTTAACCTTTTGAAATAAACAGAAGAAAACAGAGTTAGGAATAAAGTTTATCCCCTGCTGAGGAAAAAATAAAAGGTAGATATTCCAAATGGTGGTATACAGAGACATATCGTACCAATCTTGTATGCTTTAATAACAAAAGCTGACATTTGAAGTCATTAACACTTCTTTCCATAAACCACCACCAACAGAATTTTTATTTTTATAATACCTTAGACTAAAGCTTTTGCTATTTTAATTTTTCCTTTCACATCCTAAGATATTGACTTCAAATAATTAGGGAATCAATGAATTCAGTATGTGTAAATCTTATGCAGCAAGTGTTTCTAAAACAAAACAAAACAAAACTATCCTAAATCTTGAGAGCAACCATTTTTAAGGTAGTATTCTGACCGTTTAGGTAAAGGACTACAGAATTTAACTGAAAATTGCTTAGTGATATTTTAGCCTGATTTCCAAACAGTTTGTCTGGGTCCACTGGTTCATTGTGGCCTTCCACTTCCTCAAGCCACAGCAGAATTCTTTAGATCTGAACTATACTGTTACAAAAATGTTTGATCTGTACCCTCAACTGTACAATAAGCAATGTTAAACTTTTCTAAGAAAAACTGAAAACAGAAAAACCAGTGAAATCTTTCACTGCTCTAGATCATCTGTGCTATATCAAGGTTTGAAGGCTTGATAAAAGACTTAAAAATAACCAAACTTACTGCAAAATCATTAATACCCATTATTATAAAGAAAAAATATAAAGTGGTGAATATCCTGCAGAACATCAAATGATATTATTAACATGGCATTCACAGTAACACTTATTCTCTTTTAAGTAGGCTGCACCTCGAGTATTAGGCCGCACCTCAAGTAATATGCTCAGTTTTGGGACCCTCACTACACTAAGGACATTGAGGCCCTGGACCGTGTCCAGAGAAGGGCAATGAAGCTGGTGAGGAGTCTGGAACACAAGTTTTATGAGGAACAGCTGAGGGAGCTGGAGTTATGTCTGGAGAAGAGGTGGCTCAGGGAGAGCCTTGTTGCTCTCTGCAATTACCTGAAAGAAAGCTGTGGGGAGCTGGGGGTCGGCCTCTTCTTGCAGATAACTAGCGATAGGACTAGAGGGAATGGCCTCAAGTTGCGCCACGGGAGGTTCAGGTTGGAAATGAGGAGACATTTCTTCTCAGAAAGAGCAGGCAGGCATTGGAACAGGTTGCCCAGGGAGTTGGTGGCATCACTGTCCCTGGGGTGTTTAAGGAAAGGCTGGACGTGGTGCTTAGGGACATGGTTCAGCGGGTGATATTGGTGGTAGGGGGATTGTTAGACCAGATGATCTTGGAGATGATCTTGGAAGACTTTTCCAACCTTAATGATTCTATTCTGTAATTAAAGTATCTAAAACATTTTTAATCACCATGCTTGTAGTGGAAGCAAGTAAACACTACGTCTCTGGATTTTCAGAGGTAATCCTTCCTTTCACAACAGTCAACTTATGATTTTCTCCAAGTGTAACTTGTCTGTCCATGCTTACCAGATCACAGAATCACAGATCACTTAGTGGATATATTTATGACTCACTAAAGGAACCCTTCAGTTCTCATAACCCAGGCTCTGATTGAAGCGTTCTAGCACATGCCCCCAAACACTATCTAGGACTGGGCGGATAGGGATTATCATTTCTTCTTTAGAGTATACTGCAGAACTACACTATCCCTTTGACATCCAAAACAAACAAATCAAAAAGATGTCTCTAATTTGGAGATTCATTCAGATGCAGAAATCTGAGCAAATCGTAGCAAGTGTAAAGTTACTCTGTTTGTAGGTAAACATAAAAAATGAGTGTCAAGTTCTAAATTTAGGGTTTCACTGTTCTGGAAACTATAAAAAATACTTGTAAATTTGAAAAGGAAAGTTCACATTAAAACCTCCAGATAATTCAGCCATAGATATCCAAGATTTTGATTTTTATCTTTGATTTTCATAAATACCATAATTCCATGGAAAACATGAACTTTTTTCCCCTAACGCTGAATCTGGGTTTCTACATAGCCACAAATAATACCATGTTTCTGCACCAAGAGCATCTTCAGAGTCTTAAGCCTCTCTCATGATGAAACCACTTCCACCTTGATGGCAGTAACAATCTATTGAAGATGACTTGTTTGTAGGAGTTCCAATTGGCTGACAAGCCCAGATGCCAAAGGTGTTGTTATCACCCCTTGCAAGGCACACATGCATCCAAATTCACAAATTGGTACTGCAGTCTTTACTTAACCAACTTGCCTCTGATTTATAAACCAAGGTGACAACTGAAATCTATCTTATCACATATCACCTATGAATTTGTAATTAATAAGTTTGTGATTCACCTTTTCCATTTTAATTCCAATTAAAGAATCTAATGGAAAATTTAAAAAAATAAAATTATACATCAGCCTTTTTGATCATAAAGAGGTAATGTGACAACGTATGAAAAGCAGCAGTGATCAGAGCTATATCCTAAATTGAGTTGTTACAAATTCCAAATTCAGAAATTTCAGGCTTTTTGAGGAGGGAGCTGGGGAGGAGTTATGAACTTTTTTGAAAAATATAACCCTGAGGTTTTGCTTTATTTCAAATAACCAAAAAAACACAGCTACAATATGAAACACAACCTTATAATAAAATAAAATGCAAAACAGAAATAACAGAAAAAAGCACCAAAATAACTTGTGGGTTTATCTGACAGAATTTTACTTTTACTGACAGACACTGTAAGGCCATGGATTAAGTGGAAAAAAATATAGAAACCTCCTGGTGACACAAAGTCAAGGTAACTAATACAAAAAACAGGTAGGCTTTCTTTGTGAGTTGGAGGTCTAGTGTGAATACTTTTTTTTGTTTAGGAGTCCAAAACCAGAGTTTCCAGACAGGTGAGAAGGCTCCAGAGGAGAAGGACACAAAGAAAAAGAAAGACTACAGACACAAGAGGAAAAATGAAATCACATTACAAGCTGAAAAATCCAAATGGTGTGTGAAAGTTTTTATGGAAGAAAAGAACTTCAGCTGGAAAGTTAACTGAAAGTAGGCTTGAAGCTGAAGACCAGAACAGAAACTGAGTGTTAGAAAGTGATGTGTAAGGGTACTAGAAAATTGAAAGAAGATTGCCATAAAGACCCTCTTAAAGTAGCTGGTCAGGTAGGTTATTGTGATGCAGAAACAACTCTTGAATACCAAGGAATTTTATTTAACAAAAATAACACTTTACCTGTAATGCTTTTAGTGTTTCTTTCAGCCCATCAATTTCTTTTTCTTTTGTTTCTACAGCAAGTTGGTATTTTCCCTTTCAAAACAAAATCTGTGCTTCAGGATTTGAGCAAAATAAATGCATTTACAATAGAATCTTATCAACAAGAATACTATGAAAATAACACTACTCTGCTATGACAACAATTTACAAATGCAAAATCAGGTAAAATTCAACTAAATGTTTATATATATATATATATATGTATATACACACACACAAATATTTAGCTGAATGTATGTACATATTACTATAAAGAGTGAAGATGTGACAATATATATTTTTTACCACTTATGACCAGACCAGTCAATAAGTTTTAGATTTTTCTGTTTTTTGGGAGAAGCCTGAGAAAGGCAAGATCAAAAAATTACATGCACACAGATGAACAATTTGAAGAATTTAAATGCAATTGAATTAGATAAGAATCTCAGGTAGCAAACAATACAATGGAAAGTGTAATCTAGGCAACAGAGAGTACACCAGAAGAAACAACACATCCATTCACCCATCCTTGGGTGTTCCACTTGTTTCAAACAGTGCTAGTTGTGCAATCTCCTGAAACCACCTTGATGAATAAGAATGACTCATTAAAGGTACATATAGTGTAAATTAGGCAAAAGTTACTGTTAGTATTCAAGCCCTGTCCTGAACTATTACAGCTAGAGTTATTATTTCAGTTACTTTGGTAGAAACTACAGAAAGCATCACTGGATTCAATGAAGTATTTAAAGTTTTTTTTTTTTTTTTTTTAAATAATCTGTACATAATTCAACTCTGAATCAGTAGCAGTCACTGGAAGTAGACATCAGGGACTATCACATGGTAGGCATGGAGAAGCAGTATGTCTTAAAAAGGAAAAATCTTTAAATACAAGTAAGACTTGTATAGCTAAGCCAGATGCTATAAATGCAAACAACATATTTTACTTTAATATACCTTCAAACCTATTTCACCTATTTACAATTTTCTGTGCAAGTCCTTATGAAATATATATAGCATACTCATCCAGTCTTAATTAAGAGCCCACATATAGACATTCAACGGCTTGACTGCTTGAAAGAGGCCTCTAATACAGCAAATGCAAATTCCTTATTCAGGCAAAGAAGCAGGCACACAGCTTGGTATAAATCCTCATGTGGTTAAAAAACAAACAAATTCAGTCTTAAGAATATCTTAAGCTACCTCAGGTAAATCAGTAGAAACCCTATTATAATCTGGTTTCACCAAACCAGGATTTAAAAAACAAACAAACAAACAAAAAAAAACATGACAGTACCCCAAGTCCTCGAAATAAAGTTTTCTATAACTTCAACATAAAGGTATCAAAGAACATTTATTCTTCAAACAATTTTTAGCATAAGCAGATTGTAAAATGATATTTCACAAGTAATTAAAGTTCTACAGGTTATAAAGAAGGAATAACAATTGTTCACAAGTAACTGTAGTTTATATTATATAAACAAATAGCTTTAGTAAAAGCCACAGGAAGAAGAATACTTGAACTGTAATATAATTTATACGTAGAACATATTTGACAAGTTACATAACATAATCACTTACTTATGTGCTTTACCAGATGAAAAATAAATTCTAATATACAGTACCTTTTCTTCTTCCATGGCAAACATCCTTGCTTGTAACTTGATTCAGTGGCATAAAAAGTGGAAACAAATCAATATAGTAGTTAGGATTTATCCATGCAGCTTGACAAGATAACATAGTTATACTTTGCAGGGTAATATATTTATTTTTTAATATATATATCTATATGCATAGTCCTACAGTAGCAGTAAGCTTGTGAATCACAAGTTATTTTTTCAAGGAAGAAAAAACTTGTTTATTATTTGTGTGATATGATTGCACATCACAGCATTAGTGATAAAATTATTCATCACCATGTGCAACAGCTTCAGTTCCTAGACTGCTCTCTGCAACTTTTCAACACTCATTTATTGATTTATGGATAAAAACAACACTGATTTGTAGACTGAAACATATTTTCAGAGATTGAACTGGTTAAATTACATTGCAGATCTTTTTCCATGGAGTAAGAGACAATTTGCAAAAGACGTGCAATTTTTGAATGTGGAGGAGAATGGAACAACAACAAAAAAATAAGATTTAGAAGAAGCTTCTCTAGGAATTTTGCAAAAGAAAATCCCAGGTAGAGTGGCTTACTGTGAAGAACTGCCAAATGTAGCATGTCTGGATTATTTATTTTTTTTTTGAGCTGTATATTCCATCATTTTACATGCAAAAGTATCTTAATACCAACTGATAACTTGCTATTATGCCACCATATTCTGAAATCTTAGTGTCATATTGGAAAGCCTTATTGTGCTACCTGCTTTTTAAAAGCTGCCATAGCTTCTTTGTTCTGTTGCTGTAACATGTCTGTCTGATGCTGCAGAGTTTCCTGCTCATAGGAAATAACAGAATCATTTAAATATCATTTACAGCAAAACTTACATAAGGAAAAAAATGGGTTCTTTATTACATAATTTTAGAAAGACAAATGATTAAAAGCAAAACCTGAAGATTAAAGAGACGTTTATTAACTGGTAGTCATCCAGGGGCTTCCCTTCTAGTTCGTAACAGGTAACAATTATCACCTCTGGAATTCAAATGTGTTGTTGCTAGGACTGCTATAAGCAATTCGTACCCATCCTATCAAGCTGCATAAGAAATCCTACACTCACTGCCATATTAAGACAGTATCTTCACACATTTCCAGATATTTATAATAGGATTTTATTCTTGATCTCCATTTAAAAGAAATACAATCTGTTATTCTGTTTAGTTAAACAACTAAAATTTAACTGAAACTATGTGAAAGAGCTGAAGGAGGACAGAACAGACTAAGTGAAGGTCATAGTGTAAGACTTATTTATCATCCTGCTGCCTGGCTTTACTTACACCCATAAAAAAGCACACAAGAAAATGAGTTAAAGTTATGCTATTATTTTTGAGTTTGCTATTGCTTCACATCATAATTTCAGACTAATACTATGCTCTGCAAGTTGCCAGCATTTAAGATCTTTAAATATCATGTTCCTACACTCAGGATAGGAAAAATAATAATTGAGGTGAAGTAATATGGAAGATATCTTTGTGAGACAGGTTCTCTAATGGGTGAAGGGCATACCACGTATGCCCCAAATCCAGAATTGGTAGCGGAGTACCATCAATTAAACTATTTTCAGCAGATTATTCCTACCCACCACAGAAATAAAATTTTGTAAGCAAGGTACTGCCAGATTAAGTGACACTACTTTATAGAAATTCAAACTAATATTAGATAATAATTTATGTAAATAAAAGTTTAGTTTCACAGAACAGTCATGCTTTACATCAATGACAAAGCTGTATAATTGATCACCAGATAAAAGTACTACTGAGCTCTTCAATATATACTGTATATTCAAGTGATGTATGTTAATAATCTTAGATTATGTTCTTTAGTAAGTAACATGACTGATTATACATCACTCTCAAATTCAGTTTGGGGATATATTTTGCACACATGGCACGTATGTTTAGTGAAGAGGGTGTTAAAAGTATAAGAAAAATCACCTTTGATATTTCAATATTACGTGTAATATGCTGAGTATACTTACCAGATTTAAGAGTAAGTCCTCCACTTACTGTTTTCTTTACTGTAGCATTTTTCAACAACAGCAACAATATTCTCAAAACAATTTGAAAGCAAATCTATGTCTTAAATCAGAAACTTAGCTTAAGTCACATCTTCATTTGAAGCTAGTTCACTACATTTCAGATAAAATAAAATATATACTGAATAACAAAAATGTTGGCAGAAAGGGATCCCTGAAGGAAAACATAAAGAACTTTTTATAAGCCAAGAGGAGAAGCTGTCTACTTACTGAACTACAACTGAGGTCAACGTAATTTTTGCATTCAGAAACCATGAGGTCACAAATTCAGGCTACATTTCATACTTTTGCATTTTCATCTTCCTGGATCTCCAGAGTTAGAAGCATATTTTATTCTTTTGAAGTAACAGAACTTTATATATGTGCTCACCGGAAGTTCCTAAAAATCTATGACTTGATGCTTACATTAGGTTTGCCACATGCAAATTAAAATCCAAGTGTGGGGAAAAAACAAACAAACAAACAGAGTTTATCTAAGTTCCATCTTTTTATAAATGGTATATTGAATTGTTATTAAGGTCTTGGAAAGAAAGGAAATCATCCCTTTTGAACCCAAGTTATTAAAGACTGCAATACTAGGTTAAGAAAAGCAAAGAAGGGTTACAAATTGAAAGCACTGTTGCTTCTACAAATATAAAATGTTTCCTGTTTCTGTGCACATATATATCTTCCATGAAAAAAGCACATAGTTAGGATTATTAATTTAAGATGGTTAGTATGAACTCCAAGACGAAATAGACTTCCTTTACTACTAAGACGTTAAATATCCCAAGATCAAGGATAGAGCTGAAGTTATTGTTTTTTCTGTGATCGTAAAATATATAGAGTGAAGCCTTTTATCTTGTGACCTAGTGACAGGGGTCATAGGTTTGATTGTATTAGAGAAGGGAATGGATTTCCTATGAAAGCATAACCTCAGGAGCACTAACCCTAAAAAGAATGTTAGATTCATTTTACTGAGAACATTCTGAGCATTTAAAAGCTGACATAACACTTCTGAGTATGTCTAACCTGTAAGTTACTGCTTAATTTTTTTTTTTTTTTTTTCCTGTGTGTGTGTAAATCTTATCCCAAAATACTGCAAGTGAAACTGTTTGTACAACCGCAATGGTACTGGCACTTGCCAAAGCCAATCACAGCACAGAGATGTTGCCATGTAGCTTCCCCCACATTAACGTGTCAAGATGCCTCACGTTGAAGATTTCCAATGATGCCAAATATTATGATGGGATTGTGTGTTAAGCAGGTTTTTAGATTGGGCACAATGGAAATCTATATGAAAACAACAGAACAACTAGACAAACTATCATATACCACGTTTTACTACTAAAAGTGACAATAGCCTTAAGAAAGGGAATTGTACCAAACTGCAATTCATATTATCTTAAAATCAAATCCCAGCAGTTGAAATATTATAAGACAGTTAGTTACCTTCTGCCATTCAAGTTCCTGTTTCTCTACAACAATTTTACTTATTTGATCTTCATAATTTATCTCTGTTTCCTAGTTTAAAAAGAAAAAAAAAGTGAGAATTTAAGACAGTTACCTGCAAATCAGACACCAACAACTTGTGTATTCTTACTCTTTCATTACAGTCCATTACACAGAACAGTATGTGCCTATACACTGCACAGCAAGAAGGAAACAGCAGTTCTGTATATGTGGTAAAATGGCAAATGGCTACCTGCTATTCTATCTAACAGCTCAGCTGTTTCAGTCAGAAAGCTTGCAGAATAAACAACATAGATTAACATGCACAGTAGATCATTAGGAGCTAGGATTATAGCTCTCAATTGGCAGGAACATTTCAGTTCCCTCTTCATACGTATTCTCTTATGCATCTTACAACAAAACCAGACTCAAAGGCAATAAAACAGACTTGACTTTACTTCACAGTTGGAAAATAATTGAACATCCCGAACAATCTAGTCACGATATTGAGATGAAAAGAAATTCAGCAAGCTGCAATAAATGTATCAAGAATCAATTATTAATCAATGATAGAGACAATCATGGTAATGAGTCAGAATCTTTGGGACACTGACTATTTCATAACGACTTCATTCAAAGCACTGACTCTTTATTTATTTAGTCATCTCCCACAACAACTGAAAATTTGTGCCAGCCATTATTTTCTTATCATGGAAAGTGAGGTACTTATCCTGACATTTTCTGCCAGGAAGCCTGCTGATTTATCAGATCAATATAAAAATTTAAAGATAATTCATGGATAAGCAACACATTTTTGATAAGATGAGCTACCTGAAAGTCTGAGAAGAACATTATTAAACTCTAAAGTTTCTTCACAATCCAGAATATAGGCTAGTAATAATTAGGAAGGTGTGTTACATCTCCTGGGCTAACAAGCATCTTGTCAAGAATAAAACTGCTACTGTGACAATAAATAAAATGCATCTGCTGTTAATCATAGTTCCTAACAAGTTATGGTTGTTTTCCTGTGGTATTAAAGTCAGATTTTCCTAATAGGAATCACCTTCCCTCGCAAGTCTTTATTTATTTACTTATTTTAAAAGAAATATAAAAGCACTGGCCTTCTTTTACAAATACAATGCTCAAAGGAAGAGCAACAGATTCTCTTCAAAAAAATAAAATAAAAAATAAAAATCATAACCTCTCTCAGTAACAGTACTTAGACCCTTTATGTATATCACAGTAAGCAACTCACTGCTGTCCTGTTTATATGTAGAGCCAAAATAATATCCTTTAAGGACTTCAGACGTAAAGAACTACACTAACGTGTTGCTCTGAGCTTCAGAAGGCTGATTTCCTGCCTTTTCTCTGCACACTGATCCTTACCTTGAACAAGTAACTACGGTAAGGTTAAAAAAAGGAGAAATTAATCTCTTGACACCCCTTAAGTAAAACTCTGTTGAATTGCAATACCATTAGCTACTCTTATGTACCATAAATTACAAATTGAGAAAACAAACTACCTCTAGATGAAGTAAAAAAAAAAAATCAGAAACAATGAGAGAAAGAAAGTGAAGTTCTTCCTCCTTCCTATCGTGAAGCAGATAATACAAATATTTGGCTACAAAGAATGACATATGCTGCAGCTTAAAAATGCAATGCTTTCTGAAGCCCCGTACAAAGGAGAGGTTTAATTTTTAAATGCAAAGATATTTATAGTGCTGCAATTTGTGCAAGAGCGTTTTAAAGAAGATTTTGCAACCCTTTCTCACTTAATATAACATTTGATCCATAGTCCCACTGTATTATCAATAGAAGTAAAGTGGTGAAATATGTCCCAAGGTGATTTAACATAGGTTTTTGACAGTGACATCTTTTATAGGTTTTAGGGTCAAAACTGACTTCCTTGATTAACAGGCAGTTTACAGGCACATATGTGGACAGAAATAACACACTTCTATCCATAGGAGGCTACTCCTAAGTATTTCAGGAGTTACCTGCTGGACCTAAAAGCATGCCTCAACACCCATGTCAACATTATATATGAAATATTGAACATACATTTTAAATTAAAATTTGCTTCACAGAGAGCTAGAGAAATTCTTCAGCTTATGTTTCTATGATATGTACTTAACAGGTTATAGGTGGAAAAGATACCTAAAAATTTCTTACGCCTTATGGTAAAAAAAAATAAATAAAAAGAATTGAAAAGATAAGAGTATGCCTCTATTCTGCCTTAACAAATAGTACTTCAGAGTTGCAATGACTTTGCTTTCCCATAATAATCTATAAGCAATTAATAATAATACATTCTAAGTTCCCCGGAGTGATAAAAACAAACTCGGTTGACTCACAGCTTCTTACAGATCCTAAGCAATTGTGCCACTAAACTACAAATATTACTACAATTATAAATAATTAGCAAAAATTTTGTACAGAAGTGTAAGATCATAAAACCTGACCCTTAAAGTGGGGTTTCTTTTATTATTAAAGTGGGGGTTAAATTATTCCTGAACTAATAAAAATGCACTGCAGTCACAATTCTTCCCAGACTCCGTGTTTCTGCCACTCCGCTGGGCAGGGACCAGCATATCCAGCGGACAACTAAGCTGGGAGAAGGACGCCACCAGCTCTCCCACGGACCAGATCTAGCCTGGTGGAACACAAATATTTGTGCCGGTGCAACAGAAGCAACAGCAACACTCTGCTGCAGGTGATGTAGCAAGGACTCATCCACACAGGCAGAAGGGCTGCACCAGAATATCAGAAGTGCCTGTGCAATCGAGTCCTAATGTGCTCTTTGATAATGTGCTACCCAGTTTTTCAAGAATATAAATTATTTTGAAAATATGCAAACTAGTCGTTCTATGATTGTTACATCTCTTCAGGTCTATGAATTGAACTCCCTCATTCTCTTAATAAATTCATATAGTTTGCTATATTAAAACAAAAGCTTTAGTTTAAAGTTATGTTTTTGTTTGTTTGTTTTTTGTAAATTCTCTAAACTGTGACTAGCTTCAAAAAAGAAATACAACTCCGAAGATAAAGTGATAAAGTAAAAAGCTAATATGCACTTGGATTCTGACCTCACTAAAATTAATAGCAAAAATATCACTAATTTCAACGGTTGTTGGAGATCAAAAAGTACCTATCCATATGAAACTCATAAAATAAAGGGAAAGAATGTAATTTTTTTTTGTTTTGTTTGTTTGTTTGTTTTGTTTGTTTGTTTTTGTTTTTTAAAAGGCAGCAATGCAATAGATCAGTGTTATAAATTCTTGACAAAGCAAGCTTCCATTCATATAGACCAGGCTTACTTAAACGTAACATTTACCTAAATAAAAATAAGCCTTTAGTATCTAGAAAAAAATGGTAACAATTGTAGTACAAACTAAAAAATATTTTTTATAAAAATTTGGATTGGCAGACTACTGTAATCAAACATATACACCATTTCCATTTTAAAATGTGTATTTTAAATCTTAATGAGCACACATTTCACAATTTTACAATTGATCTTGGAAACAGCGTGTTAAAATTTAAGCCCTAATTATAAGCAATAACTGCCATATCCACACCGAGTCCTTTACATTGAACTACATAAATACAAGCTTGAAAACAGCATTAAATTCCACTTAAATGAGCTCTTTGCTTTGAAACCTAAGAAGGATAAGAACTGAAGATGGGAACAACACTCCAACTTACTCCCAGATTATAAAGGAAAATCTGGAAGCTCTCAAAAATGTGTATATATGTGTAACTACTGTTGAAAAAAACAATAAACATAATAAATACTTAAAGTGAGAATGACAATTATATGATAAGCATTTTCATGTGAAACCGCTAACAATTATAAGCCTTATCCATCATTTTTACTTCTTTCAAAGGACATTTATAGTTTACCCGTTTTGAAGTGAAGGCTTTTAAAACTTGTGAAGCACTTTTTGAAAAGTTCCTACAGCTGTTTAATAAGACCAAAACATTTCTGTTATACTTGGGAGCATAATGTTGTATATAACTTTGATGAGGTATCAAAAAACCACAAAACCTTAAAAGTGTTCATTTTTTATTAGATGCCTTAGGACTACATGGATTTAAGTGTTTTTATAAAAAGACTACCATAACAATAAAAGAGGAGTAATTTGATGGTTTATTTACTCGTTATAACCTTTAGAAAGTGTCAAGCCTTCTTTAAAGTGTTTGCTTCAGGCTGTAGTTTTACAAGATGGGCTGTGGATTGGTCAAGCCCCCTCGATTCTTGACCCTGAACAGATTTAGGAACAGAGTACAGCTGGCTCATGTCCAAGCAGCCAAAACTGCTGTTAGGTACTTTTATTATCTTTTTCAAACTCATAATCTACCTCCTACGAAATTGCACATCCAATTTCTCATGCAGCTCAATCAAATAGTACTCATAGAAACTACAGTTTGATTGTTTCATGCTATAATTAGGATATCCTTCATGAACTAAACAGTCAAGTACAACTTTTAGAAGACTGCGTAGATATTCTTAAGTTCCTCCTCTCCCTAATTTCCTCTTTTTACTCTATCATTTAAAAAACATCAAGCTCTTCACTATACCTATTGTTTGCTGGCTGTTTGAATTATTCATTGCAAGAAACCAAAACCTTTCATTTCCCTGATCTCCTCTTCAGTTTAAGTCATTTGTGCCTTGTCCCCTTTCTAAAAAAAAGTAGGTGTCCCCCTCATTGACTCAAGGTACAGTATTGAAATAGCTTTTTTTTCCCCCTCCCCATTGTTCTACTCATCCTAAGAAACAGCTTGAAGATACCTGAAGACCAGGCTCTTTTGCAAACAAACACAAACAAAAAAGAACACACCACAAACCAAAACAACAACAAACTTTATTTCTGCAACAGTTCCATTGAATCCCACAGGTCTGAGTTCTCAAAATAAATAGACTCCCCTAAGCAGCCCATATTGCTGCTCCAGGTGCCTCTGGTGCCCTTTTTAACTTCACTGCCACTCTGTGCATCAGAAGGCAGAGTTCTTTGGCAGAACACCCTTCCAAGAAGGTTCAGCTTTGGGTATATAGTATACTACTACATACTGTATAGCATATTACCATAACAGTATACTACTCTTAGTTGGGGACTAGATATAGTACAACCAGTATGATCATAACTGGCAAGTCCACAAATGTTTTAATACCTCTAACAACTCAAGCTTAGCCTTTATGGTTTGCTTCTCCTGATGAGTAACTTTATGGTTTTATCAACTTAGTCGTCACTTTAGTCTCCACTTAGTATTGCAAACACCAATTCATCTTCTGGGCAAGTGACATTTTCAAATACTAACCTACTGCTTTCCATTTTCATCTCAATACTGAAGTCCACTTGCCCAAGTTATCTGTGAAGCACCGCTGAATTCATTATTTAGCTCTGCTAGCACAACTACACACATCTCCATTCTGGAACAGGCTAGCTCAGGTATCCTCGCACGACACTATACTGTGCAGTGCAAACCCCTTCAGAGTTGCCAGAAAGCATGAGTATGTTTTCGGAATGGAAGAAATGGAAGAGTAGTTAAAGTGAGAGGAGCTCCTTCACAACCTCTCTGTAAGAAAACCTAGAAAAAGGCCCCTGTACTGAAGAAGAAGGATTAGAATAGCCAGAGGGCTAAGTTTATTCTTGGTAATTTTCACTGAACAGAAGAAATCTGCTACAGAATCTGCAGTATTAAACTGACATTCTGACATCCCGGTTAACCACCAGAAAGGGCTTCAACAGGTGCTTGTTTTCAGGCACAGAACTGGATCGCTGAAACTTATCCTTTGTATTAAAGAAAAACACCAGTATATATTTTTTTAATCATCACTAAATTCAATCTTTTTTTTGTGCTCAGCTAATCATCACCTACATTGCTTTAACTGTTACCAGAAATCCCTATATCCCATGTATTAGAATACATTTCTATGCAAATTAGGAAGAACACGCTCAATTTACATTCACATTTTTCCCCACTAAGGATGCTTTTCTATATCTAGGCCAAGAAAGAAACTCCATACACAACATACAAGCTTTCTTGTCCACATAAACATTGTCTTCAAACCTACTGTCACTGTCCTATACACACTGTATTTCAGGAAACATAAGAGACTTCCAACTTCACTTACTGCACAGCAACTTTATAGCATTAAATAGACAATATTTATTTATCTATTAAAAAAAAAAAGGATTACCTCATATTACTCAATGAAATTAGACCAAATGATACTGCTATCAGCAATGCTGAGAGACTTTGGAACAAAGTGAATGAGGTCTTCACCACAAAAAAATCATTTGGCTGATTGGTGCGTGATGAGTGGGACGGCTAAAGCAGCAAAAAGATAAAAGGACTTTCAAACCCCCTGGGGGAGGGGGAAGTAATAGCTTAAAAATAGTTTAAATATATACCTGCATATGATTAGAAGCTACAAAAAATAAGTCTGCTCATATTAAGAACAGTCTATGAACAGACTAATGAATAAAGTAAAGCTCTATTAAGTGTAATAGTTTAAGTAATGCATTGTCTACAACAAACGTGCACTCACCATCGATATAAACAGGGATTAAATCTGTAAGATGACAGAATATTCGTTTACTTCAATAAAAAAAAATGGAATTATGAGCAAATCCTCCAAATTATTTTTGAAGTTAATTACAACTATACATGTAACAAAGAAAATTTAAAAACATGCTTTGAAATAAATGCATTTATTTAAATAAGCACATTCATAAAAATAGTTTATTGTATCGAGTATGGATTGAATCCGTTCTCAAAATATCTTAATCCTTAATTTAATCTATCTAGTTTTGCACAGATTATTTAATCTGTGAATTTATTTTTATAAATTTGAATTTATACTGCAGTCCAACCTTATTCAAGTTATTCGAAGCAGTTATTAAACACCAGATATATGGTAGTTCCTGTCACGAAGAGAATCCTGTCTAAGTGACAAGCAAGATCAACAAAGGGAAGAGAAACAGAAGCAAACAGATGTAAGATCTCTCATCTAAGGTCAAGCCATGGGTCAAATACAAAAATCGAAAAAAACAAACCACTACACTTGGCCATACTGCCTCCACCGGGTTATCAATTTGCTACAAGCCTCGTAAGCAACTTGGCAAAGAAGTTCGGAAAAGAAGTGACACAGGAATCAAGAAACCAGTAGAGCTTTAACTCTGCTGTCTAGTTAGCAGACAACAATGGTTTAATTTAGTCCATTTTGTTCTTGCCATGGGAAAACTATCACAATGCAAGACTGCATATAAATTTACAGAATAACCCTGCGGAGGGTGGATTTGTAAGACACTTCGAGCCAAAATCAGCAAAGGATTTTGTAGCACCGTTCTTTTAAAGCAAAACATCTATAAAGATTCTACTTAAAGTGAGTAACACTACACGTGGCCACATTATTTTATTACCACTGCGTGTTCAAAATATTAAAGTTTTATACTCCAATTTTCAAACATACTAAGCAAGCAGGCCTAAACTGATCATTAAGCCCAAGAAAAATGCATGCAGGTACACTTCAGGCTTTCCAATTGACCAGGTGTAAAATGCTTAAATTTGTTTTGACATACAATTCTAACTAAAAACAGGTAATTTTTTAATTCTATTTTATTTTATTTTTTAAAGGATGAAGGAAGGTACAGATGTTTTAGCAACTGAGTAGCATGTCTTATCTATGGAATTGGTTCTTGGAATTAACATTAGCTTGAAATTAAAAAAAAACACCAAACCTTTAACCAAAAAATTGCTTACCCTCTTGAGGCAACATTGTCTAAAATAAGTCACTTACTCTTGTGATATAGCAGAAAAAAAAGAGAGACAAAAACAAAAACATCACCAAAGATGAAGCTTCATAGCACTATAACATTTTAAGAATCTGACCAAAGACATTAAAAAGGCATAGTTATGCTAACAACATAAATGGAGTCTAGCTAATATCTTAAGGTACACTCCAGTAATAATTATATGAGGTCCTCAGGCTTTACTTTTTAATACAAGAATAGGCTAGACTAAATATCATCATAGTAATGAGTCTAGGGATGAAGCTGTGGTGAATTTCAACAATACTGTATCAAGAAAGTGGGATTGTGCACTTTTTTCTTTGATTTTTTATGGCAGTTATTCTTTTGTTTATGTTTTTTAAAGAGAGGATTACAGCATTTAACTTAGATCAAAATAAGCATACATCAAATGTCATCAATACTAATATTTTAACGTAGTAATACACATCTTTTGAACAGGTCAAATTCATCAAATGCAGAAAGACATACTTTAGATCTTACAAAAATACAACCGTTCAGAAATGCTAAAGGAAGAAATAGAAGAAAAAGCATGTACCTATACACAACTGAGAAATTAACCACAGAAAAATATATCTGCCTTCAACAGTACAGAAACAATTTCACCTTAGTACTACAAGATGATCTTACTCTTATTTCAAAAAAGCCCCACCCCCCCATACTCATATACCAGTATTGTAGGGCTCTAACCTAATAGTTTAATACTTGATTTACCACGTGCAAAACAAGAAAGACTTATGGACTTGGCAAAGACTTGGATTAGCTTTTCTTCCTTTCCTTATCAACAGCCAATCTTTAAGAGAAGAAATGACTACAACAAAATACAAAAGTGTAATGTAGATAATTTTTGTATATAGCCTGGTGATCAACTGTAGCAGCTTGTACATAATGAATTTGACTTTCCTATAATTATTTCCATGCAACCCTGTTGTCTTGTGCAGCCTACACAGAAAATTTCAGTTGTGGACACTGCCTAGGTCCATGTGATTTTTTTAAAAGCATATTTGTAGTTGGTGAATTACTTAAAATACAGTATGCAATTTACCCATATGTAAGCAATGCTTTCTATGATTACATACAGGAAGACAGAAATAAGACATCAATATAAAAACATTTACCCTTCTTATACGCAGTTCTTCTATAGCCTCCAATAAACTTGTTTTAAAGTCTAACAGCCGAATGGAAAGCAATGTCTCTGATGGACTCTGAAGATTGGAGTCAAGTGTCTGTGGTTTAAAGTCTTCATCCATTCTTAAGGCTTGTCTGCA
>CM021769.1:56207569-56240069 GCA_011076525.1 Nettapus auritus | reverse complement strand
AACTAAAGTACACTACATAATGTGAGAACCGTACACTTGTTCAGAATCTATCATGTAAGCGCTTATGGGGGGTTATCAAGTACTTTACTAGATCAAGAGAGCTGCTATGTTTTGAAGTTCTTAGGCTTGTTTTGATAAAATAATATTCAAAGACAGCACTCTCCCTGTTGTGATTGTTCTTAGGAAAAAAACAAACAACACCTATTTTAAACTCAGAACATTTTTGTGGGAAGGGTTATTTATTTTTAAGCCTTTACCAGATGAAAGATATTTTCTGTGGTTATGCTTGATATTGTCTTAATTTATTTTTCTATTTCAGGATCTACAGAAAAATAAGTTATTTTTCCACTTTCAATTTGAGGTTGCAACACCTCTCCATCCCACGTCTTCCAAGAAGAAATACCATCCCCTTGGGAAGAACAACTGCCTTTCTGTACACCAGACACCACCCACACCCAACTAACATACCGGATTTGCCTACTGGCAAATCATCTGCAGATCCACAAGATGAAACACCTTCAAGACCTGCAAAAGTGACGCTGGCAGGTTATCACCATGCCTGGGTCTCCTCTCAGCTTCTAGAGTGCTGAGAGTGGTGCATCCTGCCCACGAGGAACACACAACAACGCAGAACACTCCTGAACAAGTGGTATTGCTTTAATGCTCTATTTTGTATCCTTCTGGGCTGTACATCTTTCAGGAATCATTTGGTTTAGTTGAGAATGGCTCCATTCAAACGTACAAATCAAAAAGCAAACAACCCAGACATTTCACACCAACGCAATACTGCCTCGAGCACACCCAGAAGTCACACACCTACAACCAGCAGGGTACTGTTTAACAGAAGTATTTCTTCCTAGTACAAAATCTACCATGCAACTCATTTTCAATACTTTCCTCCACAGTTGTGTTGAAGATATTAAACACATCTATCCATTGTCATCTATGATTTATTGAACTTTACAGAAAGTCAAGTGCAAAATACTTAAAGGTCTAGCTTATGCTAACTTTAGATAAATATTTACCTTAGAAACCTATTTTACCTATTTATTTAGCTAAATATTTACTAGAATCCCCTAGAATTTTTTTTATCCCTGTATTACTTAGATGTAAATTTGGGGAACATACACTTACTACAGTAACAGCTCCTCTAGGTTATGCAAAGCGTCTTTCCAGCTAATTCATTGATAATACGTGCAAGTCCAGTTATGACTCTTCCTATTAAATGGAAGAGAACAGTAATTTTTCACCTTGGCCTTGCAACTACAGGATTCTTAAATCAGCACAGAGCACTAATTTGGATCATGCGTTGCTTTTTATGCAGTCAAGTAAAACATTTCTACCAGCATGCAATTTATGTTGTGACAGTGCACCTTTGGGTGCTGGTAGAACCAGGCTGCCTCAGTACTCTTCTGGAAAACATTCGCTATCCCCTTAACTGATAGCTTAGTAATAAACTTCACTGGATCTTCTCTTTTTCATTAGCTAGCTCTATCCTCTCCTTTACAGTTTTGTAAAATTAGGGGTTACACTTGCACTAATTTACCTTCGCATAGAATTGTCCCAAGGGCTTATGACAAATTTTGAAACAAAGACAGCAAATAAATGCATTGCTTGTTCTGCTAAAGAAAGCAAATATGTTCTTCACTGCTCTAACAGCTGAAGAAATAAAATATTTATTTCACCTAGCAGAGATCCATTATTCAGCACATTTTATCCAAGAAACAACTTTGTGAACCTGCTATTATTTCCCCTTTTCCAAAGAAAAACAAAACAAAACAAAACACAATCCTAGTCAAATCAAGCTGCCCTCATCTGTCATATCCTGGCCCAAATTCAATAGTATTTGTTTCAATTCTAGGTAATTGTAAAGGTTTTCATTCTGGAAGATGTACGTGTATTCCAAAGCTGCCCCAGCCAAAATCCAGTGAAATAGGGTGTCTGGGATGAAGGGGGCAAGGTAGTCCAACGTAACATCCTTAACGCAATACAGTTGTCCTAAAAATGCCTTAGGAGGTTTGCTGACAAAAA
Source organism: Nettapus auritus (assembly GCA_011076525.1). NCBI lineage: Eukaryota > Metazoa > Chordata > Aves > Anseriformes > Anatidae > Nettapus > Nettapus auritus. The sequence goes on along the minus strand of CM021769.1, from coordinate 56,238,038 downwards.
CATCATCAGATACCACTATATTGTCTTACATTACTAGTATCTCTCTACAAAATGTCATGCTTTAATAAAATGGTGAGAGAAGTATTAGCTAAGTAACTCTTGGATCTTAGAATCCTCATGTCAAAAAGTAACAGGCCTGGATTTTCTCCTTTTCCCTAAGAGTTTTTGTACTATTCTGTAGGATACTTCTTTCCCACCTCTCAGGTTCAACATGTTATTGAAGCTACTGATAGAGAGTATAGATAAGTGAATTATCATAAAATACCATCAAATGGTTAAGATCTTTATCCGTTTCAACCAATCTATATAAAACCGCTGTTTACTACATGCAGACTCAATGTACAACAACAAAAAGTGAGGGAAAATGAACAAAACATTCCTGACAAGACCAAACTGATGACCCAGAAACCACGTGGGAAAGTCTCTGCAACTGAAGATTTATTTTATTCTGCCTGCAAAGCTGGATTTTGAGTAATAATAAACATTTCAAGCAATTAGTGTGTCAATTCAGCTTTTTGGACCAGAATTCAGTGAAAAGATACTCAAACATGGAGCTGTAGTAAATGCAACCCGAAGTGAAGTTTTTAAGCACGTTTTCTGAGGTAATTCAAAATTAGCTACCTGACGAATTCTGGATGAAACTTAAAGAGAATGGAACTGCTTGTCCAAGTACTGCATTCACCCCCCCCCACACACACACACCCATTAAAAGAGGATGCCTTCAGGAATCAAAAGAACTTGATAAAGAATTGAAAGGATTTTTTTTTTTTTTTAAATAAAAATATACAATCTTCCAAAAGCTAGCTAGCCCAGGCATTTTCAAAAAACAGATTATTTAACATTTCCATAACATGCAAGTTGGTTCTCAGGTTAACAAACACAGAAATAAGTTTTCAGAATCCTTACCTTCTGTAATCAAAACCAATTATACAGTATATTGTATCTGTCTTTTATAAGACAATACTATAGTTTAGAGAAAAAAATAAAGAAGGTAATTTTTTTTTTTTTTTTTTTCCCCAAGCATAATTAAAGATATTATGAAGAAAACAGCAGCAGACATCTCAACTTTTTCAGGCAAAAATTAAGAACGAGAAGATAGGATGGTTACAGTAAAAATGTGCACGTACTTCCAACCCTCACGTGGAATTAAGTTCTCTTCTCCTAACCTTTCCATTCCAGTATTTTTCAAGATTTAGTCGATGTCCTCTTAAGTATTAGTATGAAGGCATTAATTGTTCAATAGATCATTAGTTCTTGGGAACCTCGTTTTACCCAGACTTTAGAAACAGCAAAATCTAGAGATCATTTTACAGAAACGCAGTACGTCCCTTGGTCTTGCACACTAAATGATTCCAAGTAGCATACTTTTTATTTTAAGCCATGCTGCCACCTAGTTGACAACCTAATGAACTGTGCTGGCCTGAAACCGCACTGTAATTACAGCTAGAGCCTTTGAATAAAACTGAACTGTTTTCTAAAAACGTGATTGTGCAAGGATTAAGATATCAGGAGCAATGAGCACCTCAGCCAACTTTCTCATCTGTTAAAAGCTCTCTGGCAGTACAACAACAGCAGCTGCAGAGTTCTGCACAAAGACCAAATTTATTCAGGTAGCACTGTGATTTTGTAGTTACTACTTATTTGTAGTTATAGTTGTGAAATAAATATACCGTGTATAAGTCATGGAAATACTTAGACTCAATACCATCAAGTAAGGAATCTGTCTAAATGTAACATTAATCAGATTTACACTGAGGAAGGGATGCAAGATGGGATGTAACTCATTAAAGAAAGTTGATTCTGAAAGATACTTCCATAAGACATGTTGAGCTGTGGCATTTTCCTCACATGATGGTCTCATTAAGGGCAACAATTGCTCCCTTGACCAAATTTAGTCCAAAAAGATTAGGGACAAGTCAGCAAGAGAAGCACAAACAATCTTTTGCTCCCCCAAGTGCAGGCATTATTGATGTTTACCCCAATGTTGGGGGAATGAAGGGAATTGTTTATTTTATCTTCAGAACAAACTCTTTTGCATGGAGACTTTTAAAAAAATGTGTCTAATAAAGCGTTAGTTTTAGTAATACGTTTTCCTCTACAAATCCGTCAAGACAATTTACAATAAGATTACTACTAAACATTCTGGGATTCTGATAGTAACACCTCAAAATGAATTAAGTTATGTCAATGAGCTCCGGAAAACTTATTTCTTCTTTGCTCACAGAGAATGTTGACGTTGGTGAAGAAGGTTCCTACCTCTGAGAACAAGTACCCAATCCTACATATTTGCATCCTGCTACAGGTTACCATGAGGACATCCCCGGAGCACCAATTTTGGAACAGCTCCCAGCAGAGGTCAGAAGCAGCAGGAGATGGTAAGGAGCACAGGAGCTGTCTCCTCCTTGTCCTGCAGCATGCTCAGAGCTCCACAGACTGCAGAAGACAAGTAGACCTTCTCCTGCCTTGGGTACCCAGTGTAATATAACAACAGACACAGACTTAGGTTGATTTCTGCAGGAAGAGAGGCAGAAATATTCTGCGCATATTTCTCTACGAATACAAGACAGTACTTAAATGCAAAAGGCATGAGAAGCCAAAATAGCAACAGTTTTAAGATTACACATAAATATACCAAAGAGAGAGATTTTTCCCCCCTCTACAGTTCAGCTGTTATCACGTTGTCTCTTTTGTGTTCATGGAAAGTTATTTTACTAGAACTACTCAAGGATAAACTACTAAACATGGATATTCTACTTATTTGTTCAAATCCCCCTTCCTAAGGGAAAGACAAGAACTAAACTTTCTTAGTGAAGTAAGTATTACAGGTTGAAGCACTCTCCCGCTGGCTACACATATAGTTATCTTCTCAGCTATAAGAACCATTGGCCTTGGCTATAACAATATGCAAATAGCACTGAGGTGTCTGAGGAACTAAACCAGAAAAAACATCATTGTTTCAAACCAGCAACACTTCAGCATGGTTACCTGCAGGCAAGAGATACAGGAACTCAAATACAAGCAGCACAAGAATCAAAGTAGGTGATGGTATACATAAAAACACCAGGAGAAACATGCAGGAAGAGAAATACTCCTGCTCTCATGCTCCTCTTTTGGACTCAGATTGTAGAAGGTGGCGCTGACAGAAGAGATGTGGCAGATATTAACCATTTCCTCACAGACCCCTAGCATAGCAAAGCTTGCCCAGAGGCAAGTAGCCTGACTAGAAACTTAAGTAAGTCATCTGAAGACTTTGGATGGGACACTGCAGAAACAAATCTGTGTGAAAAGATTAAACCCTACACAACAAAAAAAGGAGAGAGAGGGAGTTCTCTCTGGGAAAGGCCCAAGTTTATTAACAGTACCGGGGCCTTCCGTGCTGAGCAGCAAAACGCCTTTTTTCCCTGTCTCGCCAGTGCCCCAGCCACCCTCACACCTCCAACACCCACAACAGGTTCAGGGTGGGCAAAACCCCACAGCCGTGCCCCTTACCCCCTCACCAGGCAGCCAGCTGCAGGCCGGACACATGCAGCCACCACAGGGCCTCAGGCTGGGCTGAGGGGAGGCAGGCGGGTGTGAGCTGTTCCCTCTCCCGCCATTTCCTCGCCTCAGGTTCGTGTTCTGTCAGGATCGCCATCTTTTTCAGCAGCACAAGCTTCCATGAAAGCATTGTTTCTGTAAATTGTATATCGCAAGCGTCTTTCCATAAAGCTCACAGCGACAGCTTGGCGCATTTAACGTAATACAACTTGCATTTTAGGGGAAGATAACGCTCACTGTGAAGTAAGTTGCTTTTTATAAAATCCAGTGATTTACTTGGCAAAACCCTAAAACATTTATTTGAAGCAAAGATTCCAGGAAATGTAATATCTTCTAAAGCACAGCTTAGAAAGCGTTCTTTGCCGACGGTTTGAAATATGCGATCTAGATCTCTGAGTGTCACCGGTGACCCAAGATTTATTCCTGCCAAGGCCACGGTAGGAAGCTAGGAAAGGGAGAGCGAAGGGCTGACCTTTCTACTGAAGTTTATAGACAGTACTACAAAATGAACACCAGATTGGTGACTATCGGCCATTAGCTATTGCCCATGACAGCTGTTGGAAGTCACATTTGCGATTCTGCACAGCTTTCCGACCTTAGAAAGACATTTGGCAGTCTAAAAAATATGCTACGCAAAACTTTGTTGTTGCTCTAATAGTTTCTGCTATGAATTCTACCAGTGTCAGCCATCACAAATTTTATACTAAAATTTTGTGAAGAAAATAATTATTTAAAAAATGCACTTTTATACTTAATGTCACCAACATTTGGCTTCTAACAAAGCCAACATACAACTAAAATATTCAGCTATGATCTGAAATCCATACCCATCTTTGTTAATACCTTCTTTAGATGAAATAAAATGTCTACTTGCTAGTGAAACACACCAATCAAATGGTCCATGGTCCAGTAAATGCTTTTTCTTTCTCAGCAGATGCTATTACTACTGACAGTATTACAAGTAACTTGAAATGTTAATGCAACATTTATTTAGCAACTTTGGAACCTGCCAAATCATATTTCTATGGTAACATTTGCAGTTCTATCAGCTTTTTTTCATTTCTTTTTTAAGTTCCTTATATTCAGGAAACCTCTCTCTGAAGCTGCAGAAGAAGTGCTACTGCTACACAGAATGTGGCTGGCCTGTTATCAGTTTTATTGATATGCTATGGTGATTCTGGGATTATATTCATCCTCAGTAATGTGAGGAATTCAATCTGAATGGAAAATTTCAATATCTTTTAGGATAAAAATGGGTAACAACCAGACACGTTTCTACATTTTTATATACAAACTATTCAGTGATATTTCCCCATTCTAAGTTTTGCTCTGACAGGTATTTCCCTATTGCAGCCCCACTGCTGAGGCTGGACATAAGGCTGGGAGAGTCCAGAGATGCAGCCCATGCAAGGGAAGTTCCCTGCCCCAGCTTGCTGTGAGCCACCCAGCATGGAGCTGGGGCTCCCAGCCCACAGGAATTTGGGACTCCTGCTCTCTGCTGAGCTCAAATCCCCGTCCCACTGCTCCTCCTCCCACACCAAATGCATCTATAATCTTCCTATACTACTTCTGTTACTTTTGCTCAAACCAAAGTGGGGAAGAGGAACATGAAGGAGATAAATTGATTTCTTTCCATTGTCCCTGCATACCAAAACAAAGTTTTTGGCTTCCTATCTCCAGTTTTTAAATCCTTTCATTTTATACAGCCTCAAGTTCTTCCAAAAAGGCTTGTTGGAATTCCCTCTGTCCTTAGAGTAGCTGTATGTTCACTGCTTCTTGCCCTGGATATATACCCATTTTCCAAATTATTCCATGCTCTGGATTTCACTGGGAACAGCATTATACTAAGGCTAGCGCATACTGACATCTGAAAAACAGAAAGAGTTAGTCTCTTTCAATTTTGTTTTTCATAATTATACTGTACAAAATAAGCTGGTGTAAGAGACTGGGGGGAGGGTAGGAATCAGAGACTGTTTGGCTGAGTGGATGTGTTACATTAATTTCTTAATATGTGAAGGAGTGGATTACCCCTCTAATGGCAATGGGAAATTAGTTTCTTCATTTCTTCATTAAGACTGTGGGAGGGAAATTAATTTTCTACTCTGGTTTTCAAAATTAATTGAATATATCTTTATTAACATGATAAATATGTACACATACTTTTTGGTTGAAAGAATTCTCTAAATTAATCCTAAACAGACATTTTCAAAGCAGTTAGCACATGGCTTTTTGTTTAGTTTTCTGATGTTGTATAAACATTGAAGAAATTGATCACCTAAGTTCCATCTAATAGAGTTATGTACAGAAAAAGGCATCTCAAAACAGTTTTTCTAGTATTATTTGAATAGCATGTTAGTGAGACTTCTTTTTTCCTACTCTATATTTGTACCCGTGTTGTTGCAGTCCAACATACCTAAGTGTTACGCTTTCACGCATTTGAGTGTATGCACCAGAAACTGTAATTGGTGGCTCTAACAGGAAAGCCCAGTTCTTGAAAACATCATCCACTTAGTTTGAAGTCATCTAGATGCCTCCATATATCTATTTCTACTTAGATGAATTTACAAAGCATCTCAAAAGTTGCTCACTTCATTTCCTACACACTCAATGTTTTTATATCTGTATCGTAAGTATGGATCCTACGGTGTAGTTCCACCACGCATCGTTATATTCCTTTATTTACATTCTTTAGTATCCTTCTAATACAAAGTCAATCACCCCAGTTATATCAGTGGCACTTTTATTTAGTCTTCCACTACAGGAATTACAATCATGTCATCTAACATCTTTCAAACTGGAAAAATAAGCATTTTTCTAAAAAACTTAGGCTTTTAAGTACTGAAACAAGCTATCAATGGCTAATTTCCAGATTGTCTGAAGACAGCAAGGCAGCATGCTTTGATCAGATATAAGCAGTAGAATGACCACAACAATATCACAGCAGCCTCAAAGAGCCTATAACATAAGGAAAGTAAGATCTTCAGGCCCTTTTGGCCAAAAGGCTAAAAAGCATGTGAAAATGCATAACAGCCTCTTACAACGTAATTCTCCTCAAGTATCAAATGCATTATACCGGGAATATGATTTATTTTAGTCTTCATTGAGCAAGGGACAAGTCCATGCTATTTTATGGGGCCTCTGTCTCCCTGCACAGATAAATAATCATGACCAAAATTATTTCAATTAGTATATAGGCTAAGTGCATTTCATCTATTTTGTTTTTTAACCTTATGTGGTTGACCTTGCAACTGCTACCATATTTCACATGGAGTTACTGTGTTATTCTTTTCTTAAGAGTCTAAAGAAAAGAATCGGGAAATTATTTCTGTGCAAGGGCACTGCAGTTGCTGCAACCCAAATGCAAACTCTAACTTCTACCACCAATTCCTAAGTGAAAGTCACCATTTTCTGTTTAATAAGATGTGTAATGGTCTGACAGTCTTGATTTGAATAAATAAATAAATAAATAAAACCCTTGATGTATAAAATAAAATGATAAATGAAAGTCTGTGAATGCAGAGTCAAACTATCTTCACAATCCTTGAGAAACAATAACCTTTAAGGAGACTGTCCCAAATAATCACTGCGATCTTTCAGATGTTTTTCTACCTGAAAATATTACCTATGTGGCTGGAATATTTTGCATTCATTTTCTAGGTTCATAAATTTCAAAAAAAAAGTTATTTCCTAAGTTACACACAGAAGACAGGAAAATACCCACATAGGCAATGGAAATTTACCTTTGCAGAACTTCCTCAAGTCACCTACATTTCATGGGCTCCACCTTAATTCATATTAATTGAATGCTGGGTAATTATTGTAATTAAATTGCTCTGCACCAGAAAAAGCAGACTACAAGTAAATAAGCAAGCAATGGGGATACCTTAGAGCTGATCTCCTTCCTTAGGAAGTTAATAGGAAGTTATAATAACACAACTAGAAGGAAGAAGCCAAACAAGTTCTTATTTTGTTTTGATAATTCATTGTTTCATTAGTAGCTTAAGAAACCTCAGCAAGTCCACAGAGCATCTTTTTTAAGATGTTAGCCATAATTTGCAAAGAAAAAATTAGTTGCACTTTTTGCCCAGAGTTGAAACGGTTCAGCTTTAACACAGAAGTAAAAAAACAAACAAACAAACAAACAAACAAAAAAAACAACACACACTTCTAATTTTTTTTCTTCGTATTGTTCCCATTAGGTGAACTTCAAGAAGCAGAACAAGTGTGGATGAAAATTAACTAGCAGACAAGATCTCAGCCACCTAAGGAAAAGTTAACGGCAAAACAATCAAACTGTCACCAAAACCTCTCTTCCAAAGGAAGGAAAATCCTGCAACTCAAACAGCACACAGCAGAGCTTCTTACAATAATGTAACATTTATGAAAATTTTAAATCTTATTTATTTATTTATTTATTTTTTTAACTAGTGGTACTGTTTTAGTTACCTCACATTCATGGAGGAGGTTGACGAAGGCCCTGCAATTCGCCATGTCAGAATTCCAACACAAGCTTCTGCTTCTATCACAGCCCCACCATATTATCCCTTCCAAGGACTTTAAAGAAGAAAAACAACAACACACAAACACACACCAAAAAAAAAAGACAGCATGCTGCCCAAGATCAAGGGAACTTCAGAGGACATTTCATATCCCAATCCACAATCTCAAATTGAGGAGAAAAATAAAAAAGCTCTTTATAGGAAGCATCCTCAAACTCTTGGTCTCGAGCCAGGACTCGGTAACTTCTCCCATATGTAACAAACCTGGCATGAATGAGCTGACATAAGACCATGCTTACCACCCTTGACACCGTACACATCGTTAGCACACACCCACCCATAAGTCAGATGAGAACGGCAGCGTACGAATGCCATGAACGGTTAGAACACAAGACCAATGCTCAGACTTCCAGCCCAAAGACATCTATTTCCCTTTTACTCATATGTTTTTTACTCATACGAACTTCCTTGATTAAAGAAAATAATGGCAGCACAGTTGGAGATGCCACGACAATCCTGCAACATACTGCCTGTCTTCATGAGCCATCGCAACGATCTAAGGGATCTCCAGTGTCATTTATCCAGCAGTTTCTCCCGAAGCCAAATCGTTCATCGCTGGTGTTCTTCCTCAGCTACAGCATTAGTCAAATAACTACTTGCTTGCCTGTGTAGGATAAACTAGATTATGACTCTGAGAAGGAACATTAGTCAAGCATTAAAGAGTTTAGCATCCTTTGCTAAATAGTCTGGCTTTGTTGCAAAGCATTAAGAGTTGTATGCACAGCTGAGATGTGGTCACAACTATTCCACCGGAATTCAAAACTGGTTCTCTGGGGGCCACAAAACAAAAATAGCCATAAGATGTTGTAGCAGTTTTCCTCACTTGACCTCTCTGAGAATAGTGACTGCTTACTTAAGTTTTCCATGTATTTCCTTAGATAGGAAGGCTGTTAAGGCAGCTTGTAATCACTGACCTTAACATTTTTAGAAAAACGAACAACAAAACTTCACTTCTGCCTACTATACAAATTTTATTTATTTTTTAGAACCTGTTTTTAGACCATAGCGAAGACTACCTGCATCATCAGACCTGCGCAGGCTGTCCCTGACACAGATGGTGCTCTCTCATTCAGATTAAAAACCTCAGAGTTCCCACCAACTGCTTCCTCCATTGAAATTCGCTTTTTCCTTTGTCTGGCTACGTAGTACCCCAGCCCATTTCCTAGAAACCATAATCGACATAAAAATAATGGCAAGTTACCATGTGCAGAAAAAAATATATATATAGATAGATAGATCAACACCACTGTCTACAAAACCAGAAGTCATGAAAAACTCTACAAAAACATACGTAATCTGTGTATCAACTCTAACAACCATTAGGTCTGCTTGGATAAAAGCACTAAAATAAGCACCTCACCTAAACTGACTGCTACTCACCAGTGGAAATAAGTTGAATTTTTATGATTATGTCCCTAAAGAAAATTCCTTAAAACCCCTTTCTCATCATCCTTAGTCCTAAAACAGCCGTCCCACCTCATAAAACCCACAAACACAAAAATTTCTAGTGGATCAGTCAAATCGAAAGTGACTGCATCACAGCAACAAACGAGAAGCCTACCAAACAACTCTGCAGCTACTACAATAAGTGCCAGGCATAACAAACATCAGCTTCACTGCATTTACGCGCATCAGAAGCCCCCATTGCTGTGATTGCTGCTTCAGCTGAACGAGATCAAGACAAAACCAAAGCAGTCCATCTGGTCTTACAGTACTTCACTTACCAGTGACCTGATAGCTCAGTTTCATTATGAAGTGAAACTTGGCCTTATGCAGCTTTGTCTTGCATAGTTTGATAACAGATTATTGGCAGGAACATTCAGAATTGTGAACTAGAACTGTGAGAGTAAGCTGAAAGGCCAGCACAGGGCTCCCTCTAGTGCGAGCAAGAAAAGGAAGTAATATGAATACCGGGTATCAGCTGGTTGGAGAGGCGTCACAAGACACGTAATGCTACAGAAATAGTTAAGGAGCTAACTAATAGCCCCAGTCTTGAGCAATCTGGGAGGTGAGGCTGAAACATCAGGGCTTTAGCTCTACTGTCACAGCTGTGCTGAGGCTGGGAGGGCCCGCTGGAGGTTACCCTGTCCAACCCCCTGCCCAAGCAGGGCCACCTGGACTGGGCTGCCCAGGATCACGTCCACACAGCTGGTGAAGATCTCTGAGGATGAAGAGAAACTTACCCGGGCAACCTGTGCAAGCGCTCAGTCAACCTCACAGGAGGAGAAAAAAGAAAAGTGTTTCCTTACATTGAGGGGGAAGCTCCTTTGTTCCAGTTTGTGCCCGTTGCATCTCACCCGGTGACTGGGCACCACCAAAGAGGCCTGGCTCCATCCTTTCTGAGTCCTCCCCTCGGGTATTTACCTACACCTGTACTATGTATGTCAATACGTATTACAAGCAGGTGATATTCAGTCCTGCAAGGCTTTTATTGACCCTCTCTAAGCATTTTATTTGTGTAACTTTCCCATAAACTTTTGCAAATGTTTGTATAAATAACACAATTATAAAACAATTATTAACAATCTATAACTATATATATTATTAAAAACAACAAATATCAATTTGCTAATTGGATGTATGACTGCTTTTGTTATTTATGTGCTATTACAAGTGTTAACTTATTGCTCAGAAATAATGGTTAACAGTTTAGTTGTTACTAACGAAATGTTCAAATTAGGTGCAGGTGGTTTGTTTGTTTACCTTTAGGAAAACTCCTGCCTCATTTGGAAACTTAACAATTAACATTAACCTATGAACCTGTCCTTAAAATCTTGTTCTGTTTTCTTAATAGCAAGAACAACTTTTTGTTTTTCTCTTACACTGCCATAGGAGACGTAGGTCTATTTTTATTTTTTTAAGGTAGAAAAGCGACTAGCTCTCCTCTGAAAGGAGCAAGCAGTAACACCAGTAAAGATCAGTTTTATGAGCTAAATTCAGACTTTTAATCCTGAGAAGCCTCATGACCAATGCTTAAAAGCCGTCATTCATCACATCTTCTGGGGATAAAGCAATATTCTTAACTGATAACAAAGTAACACATATAGCAGAAACCTAAGCATATTTAAAATATACTTAAAATTCTATTCTAGCATCATTAAAATGGTGATCTTGATTTGAAATAAAGATTTAACAGAGGCAAGTTGTCACTCGATGTGATATCATTCTTTATGTCTTTTATAAGGCCAATCAACTTAGCTGGGAAAAAAATAAATAAGTTACACTTCTATAGGAAGGCAGAAGAGACAGCGGGTGGTACCTGAGAAAGTATTTGTCTTTTAGAAACACGAGCTGGTCTGACATAATCCTTCCCTACAGCAGACACCGTGTGGAATAGTTATCCAGCACTCTGATACAGTTCACTCAGTTGTTGAGATACTTATTAACTGAATGCGGTAGTTTAAGAAACCCTTTGATGTTAGCTGCACTAAAACAATGATTAAAATCTAAATTATGTCAGATTAGCTCGAGTAAAAAAGCATTACTTCTAAATCAAGCTAGAGTTAAATAAATTTCTGCCCAGGCAGAAACATGAGGACTTCAAATAGAATTTTGTGTAACAGACAAACGTACAGCAGGCGATTCAGGAAATGAAATAAAGCAGTGCGAAGAACCAAACAGATGCACGCACTCCCAAAGTCCACAAGAGGGGGTCATTCAATTATACAATCATGTCACAGCCTATCATATCACAAACACTTGATAAACACCTCATGAGAAACTGGGCAATAGCTACAAGGGATTTATCTGAGGACTTACGGTAGGCTGTATTTGCATAATGGAGTGAGAAAATCGGCGTCACTTTTCCTGACTCTATGCTAAACAACCGAAAACCACCCTTGATAGCACAGTCTGAATGGGGCGCAGCTAGCAAGGAGCTAGATGCGTTCCTGTCCCCAGATACTCCGAACAGAAATCAGTCAAGCACATTATCCATGGCTATACCGAAACACATACACTGCTACTCATGTGCAGCCAAGTAATTGATATATGAAGGAATAACTTAGATTGATATCACGCTCTTCTTGGGAGGTGTGCAGCGTATGTTACTTATGCTCAAGCACACCACGGAGTTGTTGTGCATTCATGCCCGTGTGCTGCAGCCGTCCGTGGGTATTTGGCTGCTTGGCAGGCTCACAGAGACCCTCACGAAGGAGCTCGGGCTGAGAGCTGAGCGGCAACACTCAGGAGGAAGTCACATAGGCTTTTAAAAGTAATGGGCGTTTCTCCTGTTTTCCAACAGGTAGCCACCAGGTAGTCTCATCTTCCTTCTTATCGTTATCTGGATGATAAACAATCTATACTGCTCTTTCCTGGTACAATGCAGTTCTCTTAGCCCTCAACTCCATTGTGAGTAAATACACAATTGTGCTACAGAGCTTTCCATTGAGATCTCCGGCAGCTAAAAAGCATTAGAGCAACCAGTTTAAGTTACACACTCATCAAGTATCTCTTAACTGCAGTGTTGATGTCACAAAGTAAATATTTAGACACAGTCATCATTCCTCCAAACAGTTTTCCTTATTCCACACATTAGAAGTTTCTGTTTTTCTCCCACAAGTATCTGATCACTTCCACCGGCATTATCCCGTGCCCTTTGTGTACTCTCCCCTGCTTCTGTATACACAAACCACTCCAGCACTTAAATAAATAACGCAATCCAGTGACTACAGGAAAAGCGCTAGCACAAGCACGAATCACACTCAGTCCCTGAATTTCCTGCTAGCAAAATTGTTCTTTTCCCATATCCCCAAAGTTACTTTGGCATGCAATTTATTACTGAACATAATTGCCATGTACAATATTACCACAACTCTTCCTTAAATGCCTTCTCACCTTACCCTTTGTGGCTTTTCAAGTACCACTTCTCGTCCTTGCTAAACACCACAGACTGAGAAAATACTCTCAGAGCAAAGTCAAGCACTCCCTTGGAGCAGCCCGATAGCCACAACCCGGTTAGTCTGCACCTCGCCTCCGTGCCAGGCTGCTCCTCGGGCCAGAAGGAGGACGGAGGAAGGCCCTGGGAGCAGGTTTGTGCTGGGTGCCTCTCACAAGCCGTGGAGCAACCCAACGTGGAGCAACCCAATGTGGAGCAACGCGTCCGCCTCACTGGCAGAGTCACCTTCGTGACTGTGAGGGGAAAAAGGGGGGCTGAGGGGGCAGGCAGAAAATTTAAGCTGGTTCTTTTTCCCTACCTGGTCAGAAAGAGCTGATGAAGATGAAAATGGTAGCCTGCTGTTCGATAAGTAGCTGCTTGGGGCCGAGCAGGGAGTTTGGGGTGCGCTGCCACCCAGACACCCTTCTCTCCTCACAGCTTGCTCTCAGCTGGTAGCCCGCTGTTAACGCGGGTTTTTCTTCAGGGCAGTGAGGAGCCAAACGTGGTTTTCAGCACTTTCATCAACCCGGCAGGGTCGAGGAAAGGGCTTCTCCCCAACCCTGGTTTCAACAGTAAAAAGCATTCAAAGACGTGACGAGGGGATTTCTCTGGGTCAATCACTAATAGAAGTAACAGACGAATTTCCTCGTACCTTGTCCTCACGGGGGGTCGGGTCAGCCGAGGGGATGGCCGGAGCCTCCGGGCGGGTACGGGCGGGCAGAGCGGGACACGGCCGCCCCGCGCCCCTTCCCTCAGGGCGTTCCGGGCCCGGGCCCCGCAGGGCGGCGGCTCAGGTGCGGCCCTGCCCCTCGGCCGCTCCCTTTCCAGGAAGCGATCGCTGCGGGGCGGCGAGGCGGCGGCTCCGGCAGACGCCGTCCCGCCGGAGCCTCGGCAGGACAGGTAGGGGAGCGCCCCGGGGCCGGGGCAGCCGTCGGTGGGGGGCCGAGGGCCGGCCGGTCCCTGGGGTGCCGCGGAGGAGCTGGGGCTGAGAGCGCGGGCTGCTGGAGCCCGAGGGGGGCAGGGGCTTTCTCCTGACAGACCGAGGCCTCTCCCGGTAACGAGCCCGTGTGGCGCCGCGGTGTGAGCCGGGAGGGGAGCGGGCATTGCGCTGCTGCGGCCCGGTGACACGTGCGGGGGTTATGCAAGGGAAACTTCAGGGACACGCAGGACCAGTTCGGGTCGGTGTTCTTCTAGAGAACCACTCGTCCAAACGGCGTGTAGGCACTTGCGTTGGATGACTTCACCCGTAGGATTCAATCGAGGTTCATCAGCGACAGCTCAGAGGAGCGATTGCGCCGTCGTTTTCCTCAAGTCACGTTAGTTTCTGTCTGACAGATCCCCGCCATGTTCGTGGCTTTGGCGCTGCTGTGTCAACTCCCCGCGATGATGTTTGCGTTTCCGCGCTGCGCACGGAAATTAAATGACCCGAAGCACCCGGAATCGAAAGATGGTAACTCACTTTTAACGTGATTTTGGGCTTCCCAAAATAAAACCGTGTTTAGTTTCTGTTCTACTAATTTCTAAACTACTTTCTTCTGATCCGTGCAAATGCTTTCCTGCTTCGTAAACATATTTTACAGTTTTATTCTTCATTTTAGTGTAGTTGAATCCCTTTTGATGAAATGTGTGGTAATTTGGGTATCAGGATTATGTATGTATCAGATTCATCAGTAAGTGAAGCTTGGGATAGCTGAGCTCTAGGTCTTTGGATTATTGTCATTGATATGAACAGAAAAATGTCAAAATTTCCAAAGTTTGAAATCTGTATTGAGACCATATTGCTTTGATACTATCTGAGCACGTTACATCCTAGTTTTGTATATCTAGAATTGATTTATATTTTAAAGTGTTTATTTGCTTGGTGTTTGAGGCATTTTTTTCCTCAGTGCTAGATCCCTTACAACACCTTGAAATACAGTGCTGATATTTTAGTTCCTTACTTTGGAAGGAGGGAGGTGGAAAGGAGGTAAAAACAAATTTAGCTTCCAAGAAGGACTCAATCACTATGATGTTAAGCCATCACAGTTAAGCCCTGATGCTTAACATTTAAGCGTCAGGGCTTCATAAAGGAATTTTTAAGATAGCTGCCCAGTCTCCTCGGTGAACAAGGAGTGCAGAAACTTTAATACAGACTTGGAAAAGCCATCACATTGAGCAGGGAACTCCTTCAGGGCAGTAGGTTGATCAGAAAACATAGCTAGCAGAAGAATGCTGGATACAGGTTATTCATTAAAATCCATATTGCTCTGGGGCAAAACACAGAGCTGCCAGGCTGCCTCTACCCTCTAAGTTCACAGCACAGAACCTTATTCTGGCAATAGACTCTTTTAAAGACAAAGTTGGAAAGTGACAGGCCCATCTCTTTTACCCAGTAATTTAGCAACTAGAACAATTGCCAAAAATACGGGGAACCTGCCCTGGGAGGCTACCTCTTCAGCATTTTCTGAGCCGCTTTTACCGCTAGAGTGACTTTATTCAGCAGACTGCATGGATGCATTTTTAATTAAATGTTAGGCATGCTATTTACTGTCTTGTTGAACTATGGCCCAAGAACTGCAGAACTGCATCCAGTTTGCTCTCGTATAGCAGAGAATTCAAGTTCACGTGTTTCATTCTTCAAATACTATCTTAGTCATGGGATCATATGTTATTTGGAGGTGGAGACAGGTGCACACTGGCTATGTCCTACAAAGTGACAAAAAGCACAGGTAAATGGATGAAGGCTCTGAGAGAGAAAAGGAGCTTGTATCACTGGGAATAGGGGGTCCTAGGTTCTACTCTATTCTCCAGGCAGCCTCATCATGCACTTCGCATTCATTAAAATGCTGCAATTATCTAAGTTAATTCAGAAGTACAGCTAATAGCACTTGCACAGTGAGGTATAAAACACTACTGAACAAAACCAAAGATCTGCTTCAGAAGTATTAAGTTATTCCTATGTGAGTTGCAATGAACCAAAACATTGATATTTATTTTCATGTAATTCTTTTCCCTTTCCACAGTTTTATTTATTTTTTTATTTTTTGGGGGTGGGGGGGGGGGGGTTGTGGGAATGAAGTCCTTCTCTCTAGTTACTCTTAGATACAACATATATACTTTAAGCTTAGATTTTCATGCAACTAATTTGAAATAACAGATTTGCCTTCCTTCATGAGTGTGTGCACAGGCATATGATTCCTTCTATACATACTGTAATATTTCTTGAATACACCGTAATATCAAAGGCATAAACAACCAATATGCAAGTTATACTTCAGTTTTCTTAGCCTCCAGAGAGCAAAGTATTTTGAGATACCATTGCAAGATCTAATAGTAACTATTAGGATAAAAATTCCAGAATGATGTGATAATGTAGCCAAACAAGCTAACAAGAACACAGAGCTAATTTGTAGCTGAATAACTTTATTCTGAATCTCATCTCCTTTTTTAGCTGTCTGGCTTGGTATGTAACAATGCTGTTTCTGCATTACAGTTGCAAAAATAATCCTCTAGTCATTTTACTAAACCAAATAGTCTGGATTTCTTAGAGTACAGATTAGGCTTTCACTGAAAGCCGAGCCAGAAAACTAGTTCTGTCATATAAAGATGATATTTCTTAAAAGAAGCTATAGCAAGAACAGGCTAAAACTTGACTATGAAAAACGCCTGGTGAGAAAATGCATTCCTGTATTCCAAAGCCTTCTACAGTTTCACTAACTCTTCTGGAATCTTACCTTACAACTTACTCCACGAGGGCTTCTAATAAGCACAAAAGAAGAAAAGAATTAAATTTCTCCAGAAATGCCTGCTGCCAGTAAAATTCCGATCATAGGCTAATTTAAAACAAATAAACATGGCAATATGCCAATCTTTACATAAAACTTGCTGCCACGGCTGCGAAAAGAGAACTGAATACGACTCTGTGGCCGTGATTTAAAATCTAGTCTGTAAACAAACACTGAAATTCACGGACACCTGAATATTGACAAATGTATTTTGAAGACTCTGTTGAAAGAAGATTACTTGTGTTTTTGTTTTTTTCTTTCCCCTCCAGTAGGTGAGCATCTTGCTGAGTTTCGATCTGACGGGATTTCTGCTTTCTGTGACTACGCTTTGTTCTCAAAGGCTCCAGTGAAAAACTGATGCCCACATCCCAGAGGGGATAATACTAAAACTTGAACTTCCAGCTGCTGTCTTGAGAACCAAATTCTCTTGGCTGTTATAAGAAATAGCTGAAATGCTTTATGAGAGGAAAATATGTCCATTTTACGTTGTGTAATTGGAAAAGTTAGCAGCAAAGACAACATATTAGGAGGAGAGCTTGATGTTTTTTTCTCCTGTAGAGAGCTTCTACAGGAAGAAGTTGACTCAACATAGTCCCTTTAGGACATCAACTGCTCTTTAAAAACATCATACGTAGCATTTAAATCACTTTTTTTTTTTTTTTTTTTTTTTTAAACTAGTGTTCGCATCAGCAAAGGAGGCTAATTTATTCATTGGACGACATCTTCTGAACAACAGATTTGATTTTGAAGCATTCACACCGGATAACCTGGAAAGAGAATGCTTTGAAGAGCAGTGCAGTTACGAAGAAGCCAGAGAAGTATTTGAGGACCCTGATAAAACGGTAGTTGTTCAAACAAACTGATAGATACTGAAGGAGGTTACTGAATATATGATGACTGTATTTGAATACTACTTTTTACAGCAATTAAAACGAAATGATTGCTTATTTTATAGTAGTAGAGGCCCAAATTCGATGTGATTATTGCTCTTGATATGCAGTGAATATGTTTGCGTATGTACTGTTGCCTTAAAGACTTTAAATAAGGGCTCCAATTCTGCACAGACAATCAGAAATGAAACTTCAGAAGTACCACTTGTGGCTATACCTATATGCCTTTCAGAATCTCAGTATTTTTCTTAGTAATTTCTCAGCATCCAGACTGAATGTATTCCAAATGCTCTATGTATTAATTGCATGATCTCATCCACATTTAATGCCAAATAAGCATTTTATGAGAGAAGTGCAAGCTAGATCTACAGTTCAGCTATTGCTGAGTATTCCTGTAGCATCATCTTTTAAATTGCTACCTATATGCGCCTTGGAAAAAAATATTATTTAGACAAAATAAATTAGAAACTTTACAGCCCAGTAATAGAATGTAATGGTTGTCTGCAGACTGGCTCTTGCTGCATGCAGCACTAATCTCTTCACGAACCTAGGTGTGCTCTGCACTAACTTGCAGAAAGAGCGAGGAACACCTAATCTGAAGGTGGAAATGCTAGTTTGCAATTGCTATCATTCTCTAAGGAAAAGATGAAAATGTTAAGTCAGACTCTTTCTGGAGTTTTGCTAGATAGCAGAAGGGTAAATTACAGCTAAACTTCAGCGCACTGCAGTTATGCAACATAAAGGTTTTTCTCTTAAAGAATCCTATTATTTTTCCTAGCTAATATGAATTCAAATTCTGTTCATGTCTGATTCTTAAGAACTTGTCTTTGTCTCATTGATACTCTTATATAGGGATTACAAAGGTTAACTGTCACCATTTTTAGTATCGGAATATTTGCTAACTTCTGCAGGCAGCAATGTCTCTATGATATAACATTAGACAGCTAAATGCCATTCAGTATTTCACCAGCTGGCATTTTATTTTTTTCTGAAATTGTAATTTTTATGCAAATTTGAATGTATGACATAAATATGATGGAATACGCAAATACAAATCCCTCATCGAGAGTTGCTTCTGTTTATGCCATTGTTAAATTCTGCCGACAGTACCATATTTAAAAAAAAATGCTCAGGACTGCCAATTCTGATCTCTTATAAATCTAATCCTTCGTATTTTTATAGATGGATTTTTGGAAAGAGTATTCAATTAAAGGCCCTAAAATAAAAACAGGTAAGTCATCTTTTTCTTCTTTTCTCATACTGCAATGTCTTGTATTTGTTACAATAGTACCTCCTTAAAAATACACCAGTTAGCGGATCTACAATTTGATCAGGGTCACAAGTATGTGAAGTATTATTTGGAAGGCACTGGAGCAGAGACATCTCAAAAGTTTCACATACAGAAAAGGGAACATCTACTCACCTCTGCTTTAAGCTGAATGTGAACTGTGTTGCACTGCTATTATGGCTTCTCAGAGCACACCAGACATTTGTGGAAAAGAACAGCTTTAGAGCACAGCAAAATTAATATTTCATAGCGTATACTGTAGAGTATGTAGATGGGAAAAACCCTATCTGAAAATAACCAATATTTTATTTTCAGGTGATGAAACACTACAAAAGATTAACGTTACAGGACTTCTCATCAGTTTAGTTGCTTCTGGAGTAATGTTAGTCATAATTGGACTGCTTATCTTCTACTGCTGCAGAAGTAGATGCAAATCAAGACAACCACCAGGGTAAGGAACTTCACTGCTTAGAGAAGGGAAAAAAAAAAGTAAAAAAAAAAAAAGTAAAAAATCCACCTTGGCCTCTCACAGTGGAATTTAAAAACCACCACTGGTTGGTCTAACTGCGTTCTCAGATAAGCCAATGCAAGCTCTAGTTCTCAGTTTCCTGGAAGCAAAGTTAGATGAGGACTAGCAGTAAGCAGTTTTGCTGAAGTTAATTAGTAACACAAACACATAAAACAACGCTTGCACAGCTGACACAACTTCTGGTTTTGTGTTTGTGTGTCTTCTTGGGTCCAAATTACCCTTACTTAAAAACACAAATCAATTGATGGGGCCTACACTGGTAAGTCTAAGCGTGTTCTGTTTTGCTCTTAAAGTAGAGTGAATGCACTTCATGGCATCTAACCTACTTCAGTTGTGGAATGAGGTAGGTTGGAGGAAATGCTTCTCTATCAATTCTCCAGCCCTGCTTCATCCTAAACCTCAGAAGAACACAAGGGTTCTTCTGTTCTCTCTTCCCTACCCATTTCCCATTAGTGAACTATTCTTACGCTGTGGTTTGAAAAGCGTATTTGCATTTTGTTGTTTATGATCATTAATGGTAAGGGTAGCTCTTTTTATTGTTTTACAACACAGACTTTATATTATTCCTTCCATTTATATTATTCCTTCCATTTATTAAAACAGAAGCTGCTACTTATGATGCTGTTAACTTTGTTTAGATACTTGGATTACGCAAGAAGTAGAAGACGTAATTCTACCAGCATCTTCAGAAGGCATGAAGAATTTTCTTTAAATCCACTTCCTCTCAGAACTGA
Source organism: Nettapus auritus (assembly GCA_011076525.1). Classification (NCBI taxonomy): domain Eukaryota; kingdom Metazoa; phylum Chordata; class Aves; order Anseriformes; family Anatidae; genus Nettapus; species Nettapus auritus. The sequence goes on along the minus strand of CM021769.1, from coordinate 56,217,861 downwards.
AGATCCAGGACTACCAACGTATGAGCAAGCAGTTACTTCAGGTGGACAGCACGATGCACCACCACCCCCTTACCCAGGGCCCCCAAAAGGGGCGCGGGTGTTTAGAAAGTCCATGTCACTCCCTGCCTCTTAGCTACAACCCTCCTTCTGGTGAGAGGGGGTATTACTGAAGCATAACATACTTTTTTAAAGTGCGCTACCTTGCATATTGCAAGACAGTTTACAAAAATGTGAAAGATCTTTAGCATAACTAGGAGCAAGTGAAAATCCCATTTGGGAGAAGTGATCTGTTGCAAAGACTGCAGGACTATTCTTTGCATGACGTTATTGCGCTAAGATGAGGGAATGTATCAAGATTAAGTCTCGTACTGTTACACTCTTCCACATGCACTTTGAGCCATCCCATCATACTATTGATGTTTCATTAATAGTTTCATCTTGTTTCTTTAGAAGGAACAGTATTTTAATTGGTTTCATAGTCACTAACCATTTTTGTGACTTGATGCTTTCAATCACTAAGAAATCTACTTTACTGTTTGATGTATTCACTTTACCGCTGCGTAATTTTCTATTCATTCTAGTAATAGATTTGAGTATGAAAATTACTTCATGAGTTGATCAAACGCAAATATGTGACTACTTCTGGAATACATTGGTTTGTTTTAGACATTGCTGGTTAACACTACTTAATTTCATGTATTTTGTGATTATTTTGGATGCAAAGGAACCGTTAATTGCATAGCACATTACCCACTCCAAGTATACTATAATCAAAATTGTTTTTGATACTCCGTCATGGTATTTAGCATACTACCAGTCTTTTTCTTGCGGGGGTGCTACGCAAATAGCTAGAAATTTGTCCCTTGTTAAAATTATGGTTAGGATACTTTGTCTGGAAAGTACGCAGGTTCCATGGATAATGTTCCCCTTGGAGTCTAAGTATATAAATGGGGGGGAGAAGAGACACTTTGCTTGTGGAATAACATGCCAAAGCACTCCGCACTTTTCTCTAGATTTTTCCTGGGACACAAACACACTAGTTAAATGGGACTGACAGCAGCACTTTCAACGAGAGGGGTTTCACAGGGCTTGTGAAAGTTCAGATTCTGCACTGTTTTATGCAATGATGTATGCAGCTGGCAAGATCACAAATAAACTACAGAAACTGTACTGAAACCTACTTAATCGCTTGAAGTTTGATTCTTCTGCTATTCTTAAAACTCACTTGCAAGTGATTCTATGCAATGCAAGCAAGAATCTTCACCTTCATATAATGAAAAAAAAAAAAAAAAAAAAAAAAAACAAAAAAAAAAAAAAAAACAAAAAAAAAAAACACAAAAACACCAACCTAGGATGAGTAACTTTCCTGCTAAAAGAACTTACAGCAAGGATGTTAAACTGCACCTTTTATACACTTCTATAGAGTATAACACTTCAAAATTAGTCAATGAATCTGCAGTTTAGACCCTGGGGGTATTCAAAATATGCAGCAACTGACATTCAAATAGTGGTTACATGTAACAATTTGCAAGACATGTCCTGTACATTATAAATATGGAGGAAAGTTTAAAATTAAATTAAACATAACAGACTTACCTCGTTCCCTTAGATAGGGAAAAATGTCTCAAGCAGTCACTGGGGTTGTTTGTTTTGCTTTTCCTTTCATAGATGGGCTACCACGTCAAAACGCTTACCGTGTATCTTGTTTTGTTTTACAAGTTCTTATTCATCAGGGTAGCACAGGAAAAGTAAACAAGAGGTAGACCATGATGTCCTGTGAATTCAGAAGTATTGCCACACTTCCACATTTTACATACCATTTCCTTTGAAAATGTAGTTACTACCAGAATATAGAAAACAGCAAATAGGAGGTAGTTTTAGAGGAGCAAAGCAGGAACAAGTTTAATCCAGCTTGTGTACAGATGTAAATCATCAGCGTTGACCTTCAGGACCTTCTTTTCAAGGGCTGGTAGGAAAGGCAGTGGATTTTAAGTAAGTTAACAGACATCTACTGTGACAGCTAAAACCAGAAGTGTCTAAATGAAACCCTGAGAAAAGTTATGCAGTACTTTAATTCTTTTTTTTGCAGAACAGGTTTAAACATGTCACAGTACTTAAATGGTGTTGGCTATCACCTTGGACCATTTTCCAGAACTTACTTCATGTTCTCCTTCCAGCATCATACTAGTTTACAGCGTGCAACCTTTCAGAAATCTGAATAGATTGTTAGAGGAAATAACCGACAGTCGGAAAAGCAGTCTCCAACTCTGTCAACTGAAAAATAAGTCACCTAACCTGTTTTTTGCTTCAGCGACACAAGAAAGCCTACTATTTCATTTCTCAAATCCTCCGATGAATAGTATTATAAGCATTACGTGTGTGTGAGAGTAAAAAACTGGAGGAGCGAAAACAAAGGACCACATGGAAGCATACTTCCTCTGCAGTTTAGGAAAATGGGAGTCTTGAAGCGTTTGATTTTGGTCCTACAGAAGTCTAGGGCAAGGTTTTTATTGACTTCAACTGCGCTGGGACTGAAGCCAAAAATGAAATAACTGATTACTTCAGGTAGTAAAAAAGTGTAATACACTACCACATTATTTACCACAATGCTGTTCCGAAACCTAATTTATATGTTATTCTATTGTCTTAATGATGTCTATTTACATTAGCCAAGATTTTTGAGGCTGCTCTGCCCTCAAAAAGTATATTTGAAAAGCACAGGAAGATCCTTCATCTTTCCTACATTACTAGCTCTGAATAAGCTGCATTAATTATCCGTAAGAGGTCATTAGCAATTTTTTTTTATTATTTTGATCAACACTACAGGTTCCTTTACAGCCTTTTTTTCCTTTCTTTAAGAAAAAAAAAAAATAAATAAAGGCAAGGAACCACCAGGTTTGAAACTCATCTATAAACACTTTAAGCTTGCTCTTTCTACACTGTAAATGCCTTTTAATTTATTCTTGTCACATAGAAACTCACCACCATACAGTTTTCACAGTCAAGAACTTTCACATTTTCCTCTCAAAAATGTTAGGCACGCCTTCCCCAATATGCTGCTCTTTATTCAGTGGTAACTTCTGACTGTTTCTAGTCATTCCTGAACTGTGTAAATGGTTCTTGTGACTTTACCGTATTACAACCCTCCTTCTACCCATCTAACATGGCCTTTCCAATGCAGTTGTGGCTAGTTATATTTTCATTGCAACTTTGATGTTAAGTGCTGGCATTTTGGTGGGAGAGAAGCAGTGGCATTTAAAACTCTGCTAGTCTATTATCTTGCAAAACAATTTCCAATAAACATTTGCACAGGCTAATCATAGCAAAAACAAAACAAAGTCCAATTGACCCTGAGTTTTTTTTTTTAATTAAAGAAAAAAACAGATAACCCTTTAGAATTTCTTTTTGTGAAGCTGTTAACAGCAAGCATACTTCTTTGTGGCATATGGTAACTATCAAAGGGGAAGAAGCCTCTTTTTTTTAAAAAAAAAAAAATTGCTAATTTCTACTCTGGACAAAAGCTTCCTACTTCACTGTTCTAGTTCACTCAAGCATCTGATGTATATAAATACGAAGTAAGGTTCTGAACTGTGAACAGCACTCACTGGACATGAAGCCCTCAAGATAAACAAGCCAACTGAACAAGGTGGTGTGCCCTTCCATCTTCCTTGACTTTCACCAGACCTTTGGTGGGAAGCTTTAACACACCGATGTGGCAGAAAAGATCATACAGAGCACCAGAAGAGGTGTGCAAAAGCAGGAAGCAGAACTTCCTTGTTTGGTAATGGTGACTTCAGCCTGAAGGGATGATGCACATTGCGCAGTGGGAATAAACTTCTGCAGACAGGCAGGGAGGACAGATGAGGGCAGCTAGGTACAGCTAACAACATAGCACAACCCATTCAGACAACTTCCACACGAGTGAGTAGGATGTCTTACCTCCCTGCACAGAACCCCGCTACTACGACACAAGATGAGCTGAACTAGCTGGTTAAAATTCCTCACAGAATAGCAGCCTCCTGTATTTGAAGATCCAATGAATCTTTTAATTGGTCATCTAAACTGAGACTTGGAAAACGGCTGATGGGGTTTCATTCTGATTAAGCCAAAGACCTGAAAGTATCAGAAAAATACTTCAGTCTTGAAATTGGTACATTTCAACACAAGTTTTGAAAAGGCCTTAAGACAGGTTTTGAAGTTCTGGTGCAGTGCTTGCTTCATTTAGGAAATGAGAAATACTCGAGGTCACTCAAGTTGTTTAAGCAGCTTCAGTTAAATTCCCTAAGTATCTGTAACTACTGAATAAGTATTGAATATTACATGTCCAGTATTTAATGTTAAATACCCAGCTTGGGTGCAACACAAAGGATAATATCCAGTAAATAAAATAAAATACTCCTTGTTAAACCATGAGCTTATTTGAGAACAAAAGCTTTCAGTTCTCTTTTTTCCTACATTGCGTATTTCTCCCCCTTGCCTTACACCAGTGCTGGCGCTTACTAGATCCCTTCACACATCAGCTGAATGTGCTCATCCAGCAAAAATGTAAACAGCTTCCTGGTGAGCAGGTGAGTTGAATCAACTCAAGTGTGAGTGGTGGTGCCTTAGAAGGTGTGGAACCACATGAGCAGGAGGAGGGTTGCGAAGGTGAAGGAAACAGGGATTTCCCCCTCTTTGGTACAGCGTGCTTTCTGTCAGCTCGCTCATCTCTTGTAGCATCACAAGTGCCATGACTTAGTAGATCAACATTTGTTCTGCTCCTGAAGACTGAGATTCATTTGTCTGTAATTACACCCAAGCTTTTTATCAAATAAAGGCACTGAGCTTATGTAAAGAAATGCAAAGCAAGAGCACTTGCCCCGAGGCTCCAAGATAAAGCATGTTCTTTGAAAGGCAGCACTTTCTTCCCTATTTACACCTTTCTTAGCAGCTAGCTTGATGTTTAAAGAGGCCAACTGCCAAATTAAATGCAAAATCTTATCTGTTAAGCAATTGCAATTTTTGGCTTTGGTCAGAACCACAATCACAATTACAACCAAAAAAACCACCCAACAACCAGTCGGTGATTAATAATGGGCCTGACCAAGGCTTGTGTTACTACTGCCTAACACCTGCTTACTCAGTGCTGCTTATGGAAGATAACCACAGCCTGGCAGCATCTGTACTTACACACAGCCCACACAAAGGTGCTACATCCACATTCTGTCGGTGAAGTCCTACTGCTTGTTCAGCACAGAAGAAAGAAGCTGAGAAATTCTATTCCGCACTCTTTTAAAAATTTGTTAGATAATCAGTCCCCGCTCTGCTTTGGCCTGCACTTTTAAAAACTTCATCTGATGACATACAACCAAATTATTTGAATATTTCTCTCTCTGAAACATTAATTTTCAAAAAAAATATATATATAATAATAATCAGCCCAACAAAAATTGCCCTGAAGCATACCAAGCATTTTGCTGCAGAAACAACAGTTTAACTGGAAGCTTCTTAATGAAAGATTTTTTTATTTATTTATTTATTTACACTTAAACATGACGGAAGAGCCTGGATAAGACCAAAACCAAGCCAGAGCTGTTATGGAAAGACAAAAGACAGAAGCGGTGCCTCTTATGCAAGAAGAGGGCATGTGGGGACAGAGAGACGTCGGAAAAGCCTTGTAGTGCTAGGTTTGCTGTACCTGCAGCAAAAAGGATGCCAAAAGCACAAGCAGCAATGGCAGGCTGTAGGAAGAAACACCCCGTTCAGTAACACCTGCTGCCTCACGCACAAGGTCCCTCCATGGCGCTACCCTGGCATTTAACATCTGCGGCGCTGTTAAAGCTGTGACACACCACGGAGCCTTCTGCCTGGCCAGGCCTGTACATATGCAACGTGCAAAATACTCCATCACACTCCACAGGAACACTGGCTGATGTTTTTCCATGACCACGTGCAGTAATAGCACACTAAGAAACAAGTAAGTTAATGAATAAATCAGTTACAAGTAAGTCACGATGCCAGGCATGACCTGGAGCCCTATCCTGTCCCTGGATCGGTGACTGATGTATTGGTTTTAATTATGACCAAATCATATTTTATGACTAATTATGATCAAATCACATGACAAATTGTGACCCATACTGCCAACCACCCTTGATCCTACATTTCACTTGGCAGACAGTCACTTCAAACATAAAACGAAGCCTTACAAAGTGATAATGCCTTTAAGCATAGAGGAACATTATTTAATTTATAACATTTATAATTAGAAAAAGGAAAGAAAGTTTCACTGAGGGGCTGCTATATTAGCTAACACAGTTCTGCAAGAGCTGGCTGGATTCTGGCCAAGCCAGAGTACAAGCAGAGAAACCCGTTACTGTCTGTGGAAGTAGTGCCTCAAGCACTCCTAGAGATTTCTGCACTGAATACGCCACAAACTACCTCAACATCTCATCATCAAAAGCAAGTTTCCTGCTTTTGCTTGTCATCTCCTTCCCTTCCCACCTGCTTCTGGCTGCAAACTACTACTCTTTGCCCTGAACCAGCACTCGTTTGATGCAAAACAAGCTGACTCAGCTAAGTGGAATTAACATGAAAATGTCCTGAAAAAAAGTAAGTGTTCTTTTGCCAAAGGAGTGAATTTACTGCTCACCTTGTGGCCAGAGTGCATCGCTGGGAGCAGGAGGGTGGAGCAGGGAAGGAGAAAGGGAAGGGAAGGTCTTTGCCTTTGGGTGTCAGCAAGCACCTAAGGCATCCCATCCCTGCTGGGACACCATACCTGTAAGCAGCAGCACATGCTGCAGCTTTGAAGATCACTCCTTGGACATTAGGGAAACAATCCCCACTAAAGTATCACCTTAAGTACCTAAATCTGTGCCTAAATGGCTCATAATCATCAAATGACAATTCGGGCTCTGTAAAGGATTTATGTTATTCTTCCAAGTGGAAGCTATTTGTTTAGGGAGAGGAATGAACAACAGAAATTCAGTGCTGCCCCAGGCTGGTATGCTGCACAGATTGTGTTACAGGGCTGTAATTTAAGATTTTTATATATATATATATATATTAAAAAAAAAAAAGCATTAGCTTGTTTTTTAGAAAATACAATTACTAAGTTAAATTTTTGATTTGAGAGATAAGCACATGTACTATCAACGCATTTATGAACTACAGTCCTGGACACGTTAAAGCCCACTGAAGGTCAGTCCCTAAAGCAGTAGTTGCTTTTGAAACTGAGGTGTTCCTTACAAAAGCAAGAATCAAAATATTTCCAACCAGCATTTCTTCTTTAAAGAAGAAAACTTCTTTAAAAACTCCAAAAACTTCTTTACTGAACGAGTTGTTAGTCACTGGAATAGGCTGCCCAGGGAAGGGGTTGAGTCCCCATCCCTGGAGGTCTTTAAAAGACGTTTAGATGTAAAGCTCAGGGATATGGTTTGGTGGAAGATTTGTTAGTGTTAGGTCAGAGGCTGGACCTGGTGATCTTGTAGGTCTCTTCCAACCTAGACATTCTGTGATTCTGTAACATTTAGAATCACGAACACGTCTACTATGACTTCTAAATACACACCTTAATATATACACTTCAATTCACTCATTAAGATAACATACATAACTAACACGATTTTTCAAGTGTTTTTTTTGGCACTGTGAGACCTTTCAGAAAAGCTGTGCACGGATACAAAGACAATGTAAAAGCACTTACTCTAAGCAGACCCTTTTGTTGTCGCAGAGAATGTTACTCAATCCTTTTTTTGTTACAAAAAGATAAAACGGGCAAACCTCAATGCAACTTTCCAAGACAGAGGATGGCAACAAGCAGCAGGGATCAGTTTGATGAGAAAACTGCAGAAGTCTCACGAGCTAGTCTCAGGAGAAGCAAATTTTCTCTCAGACACAAGAAATGCAAACTGCTGGATAAACTGACTTTACCTTGTGGTTACAAACATTAGTGGTGGTGTTCTCAGTCTACTCCACCTCTGTAAGAACTATGTAAAACAAACTAAGCTTAAGAACAGCTATCACAACGTCTGCGTATCTTTTCTCCTGATGGTAAATCTCAACGGATGTTTATGTGGAATTCCTTATGCAAAGAGATCTTATTGTCACATATCAGTACTAACAAATTACACACCTTCTCTTTAGAGAAATAACCTGTAACAAAGACACACAACATTACAGTATACTTTAAGGTTTGTGTTGTCATTAATTGAAAAAAAAAGAATAAAACACCGGTAGTTTTACAATTTATTAGCATATTGTTGCAAATTGTGGCAAGAAATTTGTGCAATAGCTCCACACTCACACGCTGCAACCAACCACTACAACTAGGTGGAAAAGGGATTGTGCTCCACCTGCACACAGGTATCAGTCTTTCCTCAGGGGCATTTGAAGCAAACAATGAACTTCAAGTGGAAGTGCTATTCTAATGGAGATGAGAAGACATCCTGCAGGGAAATCTAAGAAAAAACAGTAGGTCCTTCCGCCAAGGGCAAGGCTACTTTCAGTACATCAGCAGCACAAGTTCCTCAGCATTAGCACAAAACCGGAGGCATTTTCTATCATCAGGCCTCGTTCATATGTAAAACGGTGACCCTTGCATTTCCCAGGGAAAGGCCCCCCTCACCCCACCACGCACGCACACTCTCCTCCCGCTGCAAGCGATACAGGTGCTAACTTATGCAAACACAAGGGAAACTCACTCTGCTGGTTTCTGTCTTTGGCTGGCTTCTTTTCTTCTCCTCTCTCCTCCCTCTGCCCTGGCCTCTCAGTGACTTTGCTCAGTCTCTCAGGTGCGGATGGCTCTTGCATTCCCCTTTCCTTCCCACTTCAAGGACAGATTTCTTCCCATTGCTGGCCTTGCTTGAAGCTGGGCATGACAAGAGCAGAGCCTCAGCTTTTCCTCTTAAAATCCCTTACCTTATCACTTTCTCGTTTAACATTGATTGTTCCCCTTTCTCATTCAAGTGTTGATATATTAATTTATATTGTACTTTTTATGGGGGGGAGGGCATCTAATTTGATTAGCTGTAGGCAAAAGTTTCTAACGTCAGTGTTTCTCTGCAAAATTCATTTTACCCTGTGGTTTGACATTGCCTGGGGTACTACAAACTCAATCTTCAAAAGACTTACTTAATCATTAGCATACACCTTCCTCTTCAGAGCAAGGTCGACGCCTTTGGGTGCTCTCTTCTTTCCTCTCCGCAGCCCGGAGTCCCCATCCTTGCTCCTGAGGCCCTGCTTCTCCTCCTGCCTGCCTCAGCCCCCCGTATGCTCAACCTGCAGGGAAGGCGAGACGCTGCCAGTCACCCACTGCCCCCAGCCCCACGCAGATGCTGCCCTGGTTTCCCACCCAGGTCTGCGCAGCGGGTTCCCCTTTCCCTGCTTTATGCTTTCTCTTCTAACAGCCGTGCAGCCAGAGACGTGGCTGCTTGCCACTCGTGGGCCCGCTGGCTTACAGTGCTGTATGTATTTACATGTCATTTCGGTCTGCTCCTCGCCTCAGCATCCCGTCATTCCACTTCTGGCCAGTTCAGACTCCAGGCCTGCGAGGACTTGGCGGCGGGGCACACGCAAGCGTTTTGAGAAGCCCTGATGAATACAAGAAAGAAGAGAATCGAGGATTTTAGCTTGTTAAAAAAAAAAAAGGGGGGGGGGGGGAGGGTTATATTATTTAACCTCTACAAAACGTTATCAACGCGACGACCAACCCCAAAAGGCTGCAGGCAGCAAGGGAAGGGCTGCGGGCTGCCCCCGGCGCTGACGGGACCGAGGCCGGCCCCCCGAGCCCCACGGCGGGCTGCCGGGAGCCCCTCGCCGCCCTCCATCTTGTCGGCGGCCCCGCAGGCCCCGTGGGCCGGCTGTGCCCGGCGGTGCCGCCGCTTCGCTCGGCAGGAACAAGATGGCCCCGCCCCGGCCCCTCCAACAAAGCCCCAGCGCTCGGCTCGCCGCGGCCCCGCCGCCGCCAAACCGGCCTCTCCCCCCGGCCCACCCCGCCAGGCCCGGCCGGGCAGCCCCCGGCTCGCAGACCTTCCCCCCCCTTCCTCCTCCTCTTCCTCCCCCTGGCGGCGGCTCCGCCGGCGGCCCCCCCCCGGCCGCTGCCTCCCTGCCCCCCGGCCGCGGCGCCGGGGCCCGCGATCCGCCGCGGGCCGTGGCGGGGGAGGTGCATCCTGGGAAGGAGCAGCCCGACATGGCTCTCCGCCTGGCCGCCTCGCAGCCCCCGCCGCCCGCCGCCCCCCTCGGCCGCCCGCCCTCCGGCCGCAGCTGAGCGGGAGCGGAGCGGAGGCAGGGCGGAGCGGGCCGGGGGGGCCGGG
>CM021769.1:56095350-56207169 GCA_011076525.1 Nettapus auritus | reverse complement strand
CCGGCGAGGCGCTGCCCGCCGAACAATGCGGCGGCACCGGGCGGCCTCGGCCCGCGGGGAGCCGCGGGAAGTTCCGGGAGGAGCAGAAATGCGGGGTGGTCGTGCCGGGTGCGGGGAGCGGATTGCGGGGGGGGGGCTCCGCTGTCTGCTCCCCCCCGGGTAGTCCCGGGCTAGGTGTGCCCGGGGATGACTTTGCACCGGGTCCCGCCGGCGGCCGGGCGTGTGCTTTGATCTGCCTGATAAGCTTAATAGATTATCGAGGCAGGAGAGCTGTTGCAATCGTCTCGTCTGACCCCTTCGTAACGCAGCCCATAGGAGGGGTTTGTATTTATTTTTCTTTTTTTTCGGTCTGTGTTTGAAACTGGAGCTCGAGTTTTAGCAAGCGCACGCAGCCGAAGCCTTCCAGTGAGGCGGAACTCGGCACGCTTCTTGGTGAAGCGCACAAGTGGCCGCTCCGCGTTTTATTTCTTAGTCCCGCTCTGAAGATAGCTACTTTTAGCTTCTAGCCACCAAATCTTGTTAGAGTCTTACCAAAACACACAAATCCCATTACAAGTTATGTTTTCCTAAGTGTCAGATCTTAGGAACTTTGACTAATTTGCCGTGCAATGTTCTCATTATTAAGAAAAATACATAATCTTCTGAAGTTCGTTACTAGCCGTTCTTTTCTCCCCCCCTTTTTTTTTTTAACTTCAGTTTTCCCCTGGGTACTCTCCAATTTATTGTCATCCTCCTTGAATTGCGGACGGTGCATTTTAGAAACAATTAAGTCAACGTTAAGGAAGAAGATAATAGGCCCTCTGTGGAGCCCGAGGCTCCAGGTTCTCTGTTTGACAGAAGTGCAAGGAGGGTTCGTTCCTTGGCCGGAACCTTGCCCCATGAAGCCACCTCGTTCTCTTCAGAGTTGCCTGCATGGCAAAATAAGGCCTCCTGCTGTTCTTTTTCGTCTTCCTTCCTAATCGTTGGACTACTTTTGGTCATGTTGATATGCTGGCTTCCTTGGAAGTCAGTGACACGTCCTTTTTATATCGCTCTTGCCAGTTTTCAGCATCTATGGAGGATCGTGTCAGCTGTTCCACGGAGAAGCTTTTTATTTTCCAGGTCAGTTAAGAATCTGTGGCGCACAGCAAGAGCGGATCCCTCCAGGGTCTTAGAAGAAAGACAAATGCCTGATGATTATTTTCTACATTCAAAACCAACCCAACCCTGCTTTCAAAAATCTAACTTCAGTGCTTTTAGTAGATGCTATATTAAAGCAATATTAATTTTGTATTGGGGAGATTCCTTTATTGAAATTGTATGGGGAGCAGTCCCAAGACAAGTACCTGACAGAAGCTAATGGGATTGCTGCCTGCTGCCTTTACAAGTCAGCCTGTCAACCAAAAAAATCACACTGGTATTACCGAATCTGTTCTTCGTATAACAACACTTGCTGAGTTAGGAAGCAGTGTCAAGATGATCTTGCTCTCGTTTCCTAAAAGTTTCATCTCGAGGCTGTGTAGATGCTGCTAAATGGTATGTTTTAAAGGTGTTGACTGAAATGTTTTAACTTTTCTTTTGTAACTGTAGCTATGACAGGAAAAAAAATCTATGAATGGTATGTAATATGCGCTTGAAGTTCTCCTGTACTGGGTTCTTATTTGGGCTTCACTTCATTTCAGTAATAATTAAAATACTCTGTCTTGGGTAAGTTTTAACAATCGGTTAAACCTGTTCGGTGCGGTGTTAAACATAATCTGAGTGTGCCGAGGTGCTTCTGGTTCCCTTGCTGCTGATCATGTTTGCCTCAGTGTGGATGGAGGCAGTTGCTGGGGGATTGGGACGCAGGAGTTGTGGCTGTCACTCTCAAGGCTTGTACCAGCCTGGCAGCAAGTTGTGAGGGTGCAGATGTGCTGTGGCTGAGTGTCCTGGCAGTGCTTTCAGCCCCTGTTGTAGATCGCTTCCCAATTTTCAAAATGGTGTTCTTGATTGTGGCTGACAGGGAGTCATCTCAACAACTGAAGCTGCGTTAGCCTGATGTTAAATTAAAAAAACGTGTCATGTTCATCTGGTGCTGGCCTCCAAAGAAGTCAGCCTTCAGGTGATGCAGATAACCGTGTTTCATTCAGGCTGTTCTGATATTTATGCTGGCGTGGGCGATGTTGTGGCAGGCTATGCTCCCTTTGTGTGCAGAGCCGTGTTCACAGTCTTAGCTCATCAAAATGATTTCTCCTCCCTGCAAGCGTTGCTCCTGTTGTCCTGCACTTAACTTCAGCCATCTGGTTTTTATCCTGCTCCTTATTTCTTGCAGGCACTGTTTTGTCTGTGCAGTGGCACTGTTCCTATCAACTGAAAGGAAACGTGTGGTGGAGTATTGTAAGGACACTGTTACCAGGCCTGCTGTGACATAACCTCTCCCATAGTAAATAGGAGAAGTTAGCGAAACGGAGCCGGGCGATGATGGAAATCACTGGAACCATTGCAGTAACTGCAGAGGGATCGCTCTCCCTCAAAAGTGTGCTCGGGCAGCGCAGCCCTGCAGCATGGGGGCCCAACGGGGTGCTCCTGTCCTCCATGCTCCTGTTCCCCCCCCTCTTGGGAGGCTATCAGCATCTCAGCAGAATTCCTGCCGAACATGCGGACAGACTGCTGCGTTTGAACCTCTGTTCCTCTGGCTTTTAGAAAACCTGACTTGGGTGCTGACACCATCTCTTCTGCGGCACAGAGTAAAGTCCTGTATCGAGTAGCGAATACTTGTCGCGCTTATTTGTTACTTGCTTGAGAATGACGGGGTCTTCAGAAAACACAGCGAGCGTGTAATAGTTTGAGAGACCGTCGTAATTACTTGGAAAGAGAAATGCAGAAAGGCAATAACGATGATGAGGTTTCTGGTTGAGTACACGTTTGACTTGGCGAGGCTCTGTGGTTTTCATACAGAGAAGGATTTTTGCTAGTGGAGGGGGCTTGTCTTGTTCGGTTGTTACCTCAGCTCTAGGGCCTAAGTCTCGTGTTGTATGTGACGGAATGACAGTCACAGTTACTTTAACCTGTATGGCAACTGCTGTGGTTTCTGATGTTTCTTCAAGCCTGGCAGTCTTTGTCCATCTCTGTCCTACCCAAACATACGTTTTTTATAGCATCTAATTTGAGATGGTTCTTAACCAAATGTCTGTAAACATGTCCTATATTTATAGCAGCTAATCTAAGATAACAAATAAGTTAACAGTGGTAGTTCATAGGGAAAGTTATGTAACTGCGAGACTTAAACTTCTATAGTACTTAGTTATTATGATTTTTTAACTTACATTTTTGCATAGGTGTCCAGCTAACACTAGTTGTAACAGCGGTAAGGTAATTGCGATTTAGGTAGGGCCCAATTTTAAGTTATAATAGATTTCGGCATAGCTATAGAAACCATAAAAAATACAGATAACATAGAAAAATGTAGAACTTAAATGAAATTTTCTGAGAGGTAAAAATAATGTTTGTTGTTCAACACATTCCCTATGGCGAAGTGTTTCAGATGTTGAACGCTAAAGCTCATCAACAATACATTTAAAACATTTGCTATTAAAAGAAAAAGGCACAGAAGGATTAAATAAACTTTCTAAACATAAAAAGCTACGTCACTCTTAAATACTACCGAGCTCTCTGTCATGGTTCAATGTTTAAAACACTTAGAAGTGTAAAATAAAACACAAGCAGTCCATGGTGTGGCACAGGTATTTTACAGGGACTTGCTAACCTTTGTCTTTTTTTTTTTAATACCTTTTCTTGTTTTAACTTGTACCCAGTACACCCTGAAATGACAGCTGGCATGGGATTGAAGACTGAATGAACAGGGAGGCCAAATACGTCCTTGCTGTACGCCCCTGAGCTTTCCACAGGTGCAGAAGTACGGTCGCCTCATAAAATCTTTGCTGAAGTTTCAGAACGCACTAAATAGGCATGTCTGAAATCACGTGCCGAAGATTGTAACAACACCTTCGTGTAAAGCATTTTAAGTATTCGTGTGGTGAGAAATGGTGACAGGGCAGTGCGCAGAAGGAGCGAGCTAACGCCTCGTGTGAGGGCACGGGTGCGTGAGGCGGGTGAGCTCCGTGCTGCCAGCAGGGCGCCTGTCCTCTTCCTCTTCCTCCTCCTCCCTTGCGTTGATGCTTGGGCAGCTATGTAGGGAGCAAGCCTGATCCGTCCGTCTGTGAGACAACAACCCCGAGCGAGAGGGTGCGCGGCTCCTTTTGAGCTGGAGAGCTGTGGGGGCCTATCTGTGCCGACAGACAGACGGGCATCCAGCGGCCATGCTGGCAGAGGAGCGGGGAGCTGAGCCAGGAGCAGCATGGCCTCGTAGGCCTCTGCCCTGCCGAGGTGCTGGGCTCGGTCTCTGCATCCCGCCGTCTGTGGTGTGCCTCCCGCTTGGACCCTGCTGCCGGAGTCCCCAGGAAGAGTGCTTGTGAAGTGAGCATGTTGTTGAGCACTGGGCCTGTCTCGAGATCACTAGCGGTGATATTTCAGATGTGAGCCCTTCCCCGAGCAGCCGAGAACTTGGCGGCTGGTTACTCAATACGTTGTTGTTCTGAAAGAAAGAGGTTTTGTATTCTTTCACCTTTGCAAGAAGTCTTTTGGTCCTGTATGTGTATCTTATCTTTCATCCTGTTACTTTAAGTGTTTACTTTATATCACCAGAGAACAACCTTTTCCCATTGTTGCTTCTGTACTTTTGCCCACCTTTTTTTTGGAGATGCTGTTGATTCTGGCGTGATGGTGCCGTAGGAAGGAGGTTGTTTTTAGAAAAATCTTTGTTCCTGTTAGAAAAAAATCACCTATGACTGGGTTATATTCATTATAAACAATACTAGAGCTCTTACGGATTGGGTGTATTTTCCTTGGATTTCTTGATTTGCTGTCTGCAAAGCGTTCACAACTTTGCATATCACAAAGTCATTTTGGATTACCTATTCCATATGTTTAAAAATAAAATAAATACAGTTCCAAGGTAGCACATCAACACTCTCACTTCAAACAAACCTTTCCAAGTAGCCTTAAGTGAGACAAAAATAACTTTGAGCAGCGTGCACCGTTTGGCCTTTCCAGCAAGGCACGTCTTGCTGCGCTGTGCGAGTGACCAAGGACGGAGAGTTCTTAGCGTGCTTAAGCAAAAAAAGAAATAATGTTCTCAGAGAAGGCTCGGTTGTAAGCTAATAAGTACTAGATTTATGTATCTTACCAGACAGATGTCGCAGGTTTTTGTTTTACTTCAGCTAGTCTTTCTGCCACCTCTTATTTCATTACTTTCTTGTTTTCTTCCTCTGAATGGGCTGTTACAGGTGAGGGGATGCTCTCAGTGTCCTCAAAACCTCTCTGGCCACAGGTTAAAGTGAACAGGGGCAAGGAGCTTTTATTCATGAATACCTGCATACTTGTATTTTCTTATTCCAAAACAGTTCATCAAGAACCTCTATATGTTTAGACAAGCTTTTGTTTGCCCACATTGCTTTTCTTGTTTTTCATCTTCCCTCTACATGCCTACCTCTGATGCTTGCTTAGGACTTGTATAGGGTAGCCAATTACACTGAGCAGGGAGAAGGCACCCTTAGGCACCCTTATCTGAGAGTAAGAGTATTTACATAGGAGGATACTAAGGAATATTTATTCTGTAATAACGCTCTATGAATTACGCAGGGCTGTCGTATGTCTAGATCTCACTGGAGATAGCCCTCTTTCACCTAGCAGCATTGTGTGAGAAGGGTTTGAGGGCTTTGGCCCTTCGTCTAGCGTTTCCAGATGTCTGGCAATTTGTTTGAAAGCTTTTCAGCATTCAGACCCTGCCAGACAAACGACCACTGCGCATGTGCAGCGTGCGTGCAATCGGGCTGATGTTTGTGGAGATACTGGATGTACCAGCGTGTGCTGCACGTTGCATGTTGCACTTCTTTCTGACCAGGAAATCCCTTTCAGAAATATGGCAACTTTTTCTGTTTCACACCACATCCTGTTTACTTTCTCTCTTCTTCGTGTCAAAAATTCCAGTGCTAGGCAGTGAATAATCCTCCAATTCCTATGTTCCTCCCATTTCATTATTCTCTACAGAGTCTGCCAAGGATAGCATTTCTGCTAGGCTTTTCTTGATTGTGAACGTTTGCTATACAAAGGGTGATCCCAGAGAACTAGCTTGCTAAGCATCTGAGCAGCAAGCATTTATTAACTATTTTCAGTTGTTGCTGGAAGTGGTGACCTGGGGGTTACCGATCCTCAGAGCTGCTGAAGAGAGCTGGGATTTCCTTCTGGTCTATTCCCCTCCAGAAAACTCCCTTTTGTTATTCTTTTTTAAAAAGAATACAGTTTATTCACCAATTAAAGGAATTTTCTAACTTGTACGTGTGTGCCATCTTGATCTTTATTAATACTTGTTTTGTTTAGACATCTGCCTGAAAGTTAGGAAGTCTAAAATAAAATCAGTACTTGGGGCATGTTTGGGGAATTAGTTTTAAATGGCTATGTTTTTCCCTTCTCAAAGTAAATACCATGCAGCTCGCTATTTTTCTGCAGTTTGGAACAGGGTGGGTCTTTCTAGTTGAAGCATTGACATGCAACTGGGTTTGTATGGTATTTTCAGCTGAACTGAAACTCTGCTGACAATGTGTTAGCCAGAGTCCTCTTCAGAAGGTTAAAAATGTAAATTTCAGTCTGTTTTAGGACGAAGAGACCACTGATGGAGAGGTGTAAGGGCTGAGTTCAAGGACCACGCTAACCATTCTTGTAAAAGTAGGGAGCAGCACCCTCTGATGTTTCCTTTAACGTAAAGGACTCTTGCAGCTGTGTTTTACGAAGTTAATCTTTTCTGAGTACGCCTCCTAAATTGGGATAGAAGGGGTGTTAGTCATAGAGATGCCTCTTTATTGAATCTAAAGGAGGTCATACAAGCTGCTTAACCCTTGTAGTGTGTTAGGGGAAGGGGAAACCAACGTAGCAAACGTCTAGGCCTGCTGGAAGACTTGGAGACTATTTAGTTGCCTTGAATTGTGGGCTGTAGAGATGAACAAGGATGTTACGGCTTGTGTTCCTCCATGTAGGCGGTGAGTCGATGCCTTGATTCTGCGCAAGTTCTGCCGTGGCTCTGATCTGCCAAGCCTGATCTTGGCAAAGGTTTAGAACTCTTGGAAATTCTAGCTTAGTGAAACCTTGAGAAATTAACTTATTTCAGTACCAACTGTTTGAAACTATTTCTGGTTGTGAGGGTTGGCCTCTTTTGTAAATCTGAGCGGGTTAGTGCTTGTGCCTTAGTTTCGCTAATCTAGAGTAGAAGATATTTCATGGTTTACGTGACTGTCAGGTGCTTGGAGGTGTGGTGATGAAGAGGTGTTGCCTAAGGTGGCTCTGTCAGTTGATGGGACATACATATTTGCATCTCTTTTGTGATTAAAGCTGAAGTTGAGATGTTATCTTTTCCATATAATTGGGAAATCAAAGGCTTATTTGGAAATGGATATCAGACATTCTTATGGTACCTCAAAGGTAATACTCAAGCTTACCACAAATTATGACGCTGTAATAGCGGTGGGAGGAGAAGGGCTGCAAAGCATCTCAGTAGCTGAAATGAACTGAATGTTGAATAAGGCACTGATGCGGCTAAAGCCACATCTTCAGATAAAGCTATACTGATTTTTTTTTTTAATTCTGAAATATAATTTCATTATTAATGAAATATTTTTGCGTGCATCTCCGCCAACTGTGTTACTGCTGTGGTGATCTTGAGCATAGTTCAAGTATCCCAAAGTAAGGTGCTGACAGCAGAATAGTATCGCATGTTGGAGGAAGTGATAGATCTCCCTGACTCTTGCAAAAATCTTTGAAACTGTGAGTAGAGCTCTGTGGGAGAGAAGCAGCACTAATTAACAAAATCACAGCTATTATCTCCATGCTGTGTAAAGAGACAGTGTTCATAGGGAAAAGGTAAGAAAAGAGGCTACACAAATGTAGTGCCAAAATAATTAAAAGGTAAGAAAAGATGGTTGCACCTCTTTACATGTGTTGACCAGGGTTGGTACTCCTGTTCCTGCAGGGATCAGTAGACTAGGAGGCACTGGAGGGATGTGTGACCCTCAGAGCATTCCCACTGCCCCCGGCTGGCAGCAGCCTCGGGGTGCTGTGGTGTGGGGCACTCAGGGGAGCGCCTGAAAGCCCTGGGTGCTGCCCCAGCTCCCGGCTCCCTGCTGGCTTTGGAGCAGTGAAGAGCCTCATGAATTGGAAGTAGCGTATGTATCTAGAATTTTAATTCTGAACCTGAAATATCTTCACCCCTCGATTATTTTTGCCTTTCGTAGGATGTCTGTTTTTTGTAAACCCTGGTGTTTCTTTTGGAAAGTTGCTTCAGTTAGGTTCCAGAGCCAAGAGAAATTGTGGTGATATTTGCCAATGCTGATTTAATTAAAAAGAAACAACCGGGGGGGGGGGGGGCCCCGAGAGAGGAGAAACAAGGTGACTTACTAAATGTAAGCTTCAGATGTAGATAATGTCAACAGAAACACAGTTTAGATTATATACCTTAAAAAAGAACATACGACAGTGTGTCAAATCCTTTCATATACCTGAAGTTAAAGTTTAGAAATAGCTTGTTTCTATAGGAATAAGAATATTAATTTTTACATTCATAGTTTGAAGACGTAGTTTAAATGATTTTATGAAAACAGAATTATAATTCTTTGTTATTAAGAGCTCCATGGGTTACTTAACCAGGCAAGCCAGCACTTGCACTCAAGTATTGAAGTACCAGTAAGACTGTTTTGGCTTTCCTGAAGCACTTTTGGATTTTTATTTTTAAAAGGCTCAAGCATAAAGAGTTCAGGCATATTAGCATGGGAATAAAATAGAGTCAGGTCCATTTTGCTGTGAAATCTTTTTCCTCTTGTAACATACAATGTATTCAGGTAAGGATCACGTGAACAGCGTGAACTTCTGCTCATTCAGGCAGCTAATTTTCTGCCTCGAAATTTAATTCTTGGAAGCCTGTATCTCGACCCCTGGGAAGCGAGGAAGTAAGGAGTGTTTCCTCCCACAAGTTCCTCAAGGCAGTCTCCAGTCCGAGTCTAGGTGGTCTCAGCATTGCGCATGAGGGCTCTGCCCACGACGTGGGAGGGGAACACTGCATTGGGAGTTGATCTTTAATGAAAGAGTGAAGGGGGATTGCCTTCGATATGTTAAGGCTTTAGATATTCTTCGTTGCCTGCATAGTCTGGAATGACGTTAAAGGTTGTGAATGGGACATAACATGCAGTTGAGGTGGTGGATAAAGTACTACTACTCTCTATTTTATTGAAATATACTGTTGGAGTCCAAATATGTATGTTCTATCTTGAAGGATAACATCGAGCATTAATAATACCTTTAAATGTTGACAACTATTCATTTTTTTATGTGATAGTTCAGAAACAAACCAGGCATGCTGAAGATCTATGCTCTTACGTGCAGTAATATCCCAAAGGAACGTCCTACCTACCTTTCAAGATGTATTAACTTTAAGGGTACTTTTTTCCAGATTTCTCAATGGTAGACTTAATTTTTCAAGTATCAGACATATATTTTTTTTTCTTTTGCCTCATGGATACCATAACTGTTCTAGACTGCATAGTATTCTTTTTGTGCAGATGTTGGTTGAACCTTCAAATATTAAGGACCATCTCTTCTTGTATCATCTAATGAGAGGGTCAAGGGAGTAGGTTGCTCTCCATTTTTTCTTAAAACTGTCAATATTTGGAAGGTTTTGATCAGTTTTGTTCTTGCAGTGTTTGTGTTTTTTTGTTGTTGAGTTTGTTTTTTTCTCATAGTAGAAGTTTCATGGGAAATAGAGGTGAAAAATTGCATATTGTATACATCTCTAAATAATTTTGCACTGAAATGAGTAGGTAGACATATCTGGGCTGAATAGGAGTTTGTTTTCCTTCCAAATTAATTGGAATTAATTCCTGAAACACTTTCTGTTCTCTATACAAGCTTGCTTTAAAAGTTTCAGAAGTGTGCTGGCCTCAATGACGTAACTCAATGATGTAACTGCCGCCTTTCTAGGCGAATCCCAGTTCTTGATGGTTTTGCTCTCTTGGAGTCAGTGCTTTTAAATAAAAGCTCAGTCCTGTTTTTTGATGAGGTATACCTACCTGTAGGTAGATAGCATTGCCTTACAGACGGTAGCAAACGCCTGTGACCTCGGCTACGGTTGGAGCAGACAGCTGAAGCACAGGGCAGCTGGAAGCTGTGCCTTCTTTCATTGACCCTCCACTTAATCTGTAATAAATTCAAGTAGCATTCCCAAGTGATACTGCTTCTTTCTGCCTCCATGGGATGCTGTGAATAAAAGCAAATTAACAGAGATAAATATTTAAACATAGTATTAAACATGAACTTGCCAGCTGGTAACACAAGCTGAAATTTTGATTTTAAACATGTAAAATACAGATACCGGACAAAAAGAAATGTAAGCTGCAAGCATATCAACTGTCAATTATATATCTCTTATGTTTTAAATATTTTTAATATTTAGAAATGGGTTGGTCAGTTTTGTGGTATTTGGAACTTCTTAACAGCTTTGCTCAGAACTGGAGCTTGCTGTTGGGTAGCTGGAGAGCCACCTGATGGGAGATGCCTTTGCAGAGTGTCTGAGCTTTTGGATAGATGGCTAAATTCACAAGGTGTTTGTTGGCTTTAATATAGTTTAATTGAAATTTATTTCAAATATTTGGAGTACTTTTTCCCCTATTTCACATACATATCAAGTCAGATAAAATGCAAAATATGAGTTGTAAGGTGTTTCCTTGTCAATGTGAAGATACCAGCGCGCTTTTTCTCTCTGCTTTGGTGATTTCATTACAAGCGGATTGTATGCCTACTCATCTTCCCACGAGAGTTAAGATGCTTCTCTAGTTCCCAGGTAGTAAACTGCCCCAAAATGAAATCAGATCATTTCTGGTCTGGCCGCTTGCATGGTGTGTGTGGGGTTGTTGCTTTTTTGTCTTGGTCAGTTGAATTGGTTTGGGTTTCAGCCCTGCAGACCAGAGAGTTGTGCTGCGTTTTGGTAACTGCTTGTCTTCTGGGTGACCGGTTTCCCTTTCAGTGCAGCCTTCACAGCTGGAGTGCTTTGAAAATGCCCTGTGATTTAAAGGTTGGGATTTGGGGAGCAACTTTTCTTTATACCAGGCAGAAGTTACAACTGCATGCAGAAATATATTGTGCTTCTAAAAAGTCCCGGTCTGTTTGTCATACAAGCATCATATGTTTCCCTAGACCTGGAATAATTGCACAGTCACTAACCTTAAATAAATGATGCCAACCTCTAATGAACATTGATCTGGAAAATAAAGTAGGTAGACGAAATAATATTATAAGGAGCTGTAAGTCAGAGTTGAGGTGTTCTAATAACAAGTGTAAAAGGTAAACATTTTCTCTGGGGAATTTTACTGGAGAGTTAATATCTTCACAGAATCATCTGGGTTGGAAGAGACCTCCAAGATCATCTAGTCCAACCTCTGACCTATTAAACGAATTGATGTGGCTGAAAAAAACAATAGTATTTGGGTCAGTTTTGCTCCTATTGACAGGAATGTTTTGATTGCATCATTACAGTAATGACAAGTAACGATGGGGCACTTAGGTACTATGTTAAAATTGAGTGGACCTCTTAAGTGAAAAATACCTTCAGAGGGAACCATTTCCCAAATCTGCATTACTTCCAAGCAGTACTCACCCTGTTGTACTGCTAACTGTGCCACTGGAAGTGCAGAATCACGTAGATCGGCGATAAAGGACGAAATGTTTTGGGGCCGCTAACCAGCAGCTGATGATAACCTTCCAACGGTACCAACCAACGTGAACATGGTTTCTTCACTAAGTAACCTAGCGAGGAGGAACTCCCGTGGTATTCTAACAAACTTGGAAACGAGGGTGTGAAAGGCTTGATGGCCATCGTGGTATTTGCCATGCATAATGTACTTCTGATATGCAAATAATGAGTCAGATAAGTTCATCTGTTTAAACAGTTTAATTTTATAAAAAGAAGCCCCGAGGCTGTAATCTTTCAGATTGCTCTGCTTATGTTTAGGATAAGCTTATGTAAACCAGAGGCATATATGCAGGGTTTTTGAGATAAGAATCTACATTCCAGCAACAAGTAATTATACAATAAACAATTAACTGTTCTAATAAATACAATGTTTTCATTGAAAGGCAGATTCATTTTTGAGGTTGCGGTTGCATTAACCGTGATTTGGGAGTTTAAAAAAAAGTAAATCATAGGCTTTGATTATTCTCATGATAAAAATACAGTTTATTCAATAAGCTTTTTTAGCGTTTTGAGATTCTGGTAAATAACAAGGTTTCTGGGATACTGGTCTTCAGATTATTTTGTTTTCCAGTCTTCTCTTCGCTGCTAAATCTTTGTCTACCTTTTTCAGAAGTTGCTTTTATCGTTTAGAGTGTTCTTCCTCATATCTACAAGCTTGTGTGTTAAGCTCTCTTGTAATCTCTGAGTGTGCTGTATGTTTCCTTTACAAAAAAGGAGTTTCTCGCAAGGGAGCCAGGGGTTGGATATGTGAGTCGGTCTTCACCAAACAACCAGAATAAGTACCAATTTTAGAGTAAAGAAAGTATTTTTAAAATTCACGGTGTTTCGGGTGGTTAATGTGAAGGAAGATTAATCTGTTTTTTTTTGCCTATGAACGAATTGTATTACAACATAAGAGGAGGAATGGTGCACTATTACTCGATATAATCTTTGTGGGTTTCACCCCCTTCAGAAGGACGTTTGAGTGTAGACCCACCAGCCCAAAACACCACTGCAATGGCAAGCCTGCCTCTCTCCTCCTGAAAATGCCTGCAACGGGAGAAGGAGGGTGTGCTGCTGTATAAGTGATGTACATAGTGTAATTTGCCTTGCAAACATGTACAAGGGCAAAAACAGCACCACATACTTTTATGTGTGTAGGTGCTTTGAGAAAACTTGAAAATAAATGAAGGAAAACCACTTACAGATGGAAAGATTTCACAAGATCAGCATTTGTGTCAGTGGAGATAATTCTTGCTAACAGTGCATGCATTACCATGATTCAGTTTAGAAATGTATTTTCTTGTGTAGCACATTTTTATTTAAAAAAAATAAATCTGCAGAAAGCATCATATGTCCTAAGTTTTATGTGTTTTTTTTTCTAGCTATGCCTTTTTTTTTTAACTTAAAAACTTGTCATGTATAAACGTATTTGCATAGAATAAAGCCTATATAAAATGCAGAATGTTTTATGTGTAAAGCACTATTGCTTTGGTTTTGTGTGGAAACGTTAAGAGGTTGTATGTCTGTAGACCAAAAAATGACCCACAGTATCACCCAGTTACGCCTACCAGTTGTCCTTAATAACAATTCAATCAGTACAGATTTCAGTTAGCATTTAATAGAAATCAGTTGCTGATTTATAGCGTTGAGCTGCACAAGACCTATCCTCTACACGGTAAGTGCATGAGTGCGCTCGCCCTGAGTCGAGGCTTGGCGATGCTCTATAACGTATTTGTGACTGTAAAAAGCAGTGTGTGCAACAGGTAAAATGCAGCAGCTGAGGAGGCTTTTTGTTTGCTTTTAAGGAATCTTTCATTCTTTAGGTTTGTGCCTTAGCATGGCGTACTGAGTGTAGGAGTGCTTCTATCCTATAAGCTGATGAAATGGGAAGTACGTCTGCTGTTGGTGCATCTCCGGCATGGGGTTAATCTGAAAGTCGGAAATATAATGTCCCTTCTAGACACGCATCTGCTGATAGTGCGTGGTGGTCATGGTACCCTGACAGGCTTACCAGATCTCCTTTGCATAATCCTGTCATCCTAATGAGAATGAAGCGAATCCAGCGGTGGTGCCAACTTTTATTTTATGTGGTGACTTCCACTAAAGTTTCCCATGATGTCATGATTCCTAGCATCGAGTGTTCCAATTTCCCCTTCTGCAGAGCGACTGCCCCCTCATCCCAGGGGATGTAAAGGGTAAGCGAAGTCGCTCACAGCAGTCAGCAGGGAGAGCTCTGGGTTTAGTTTGGTTTTTTTGACGTCTGTTTACAATTGAATTTTGAATTTAAAGCAGTCTCATGCGTGCACTGGAGTAAGTGTCAGCTACCTGTCAGTGTAATGTCCAAAAGACGAGAAGAGAAGCCAACAGAGTAGTGACTCAGTTGTGCTGGTTTACATTTTCTCCTTTTGGTAGGTGCTGTACAAAGCTGAGTCTGTGGAAGCTTGAAAACTTTAAGGTTTTGTCTTGCTTTCCGCTCCTTTTTCTGCCCTTTAAGTTGGAAATTAGCACTTCTGGCCACTTCCTAATGTTGTTGCTTGATGTTTAGATTGCATTTCTTTGTTTTCTGTGTTAGTGCTTTTGCATGGGCTCAGACACTGTATCTAAAGTTTGCTTCCAGATAAGCCTGATAAAACATCGTGTTAATTTAGATGACTCATCTCAAAACTTTAAATAAAAACAGTAGATCGTTAACTTTTTTTCAATGCTAGGAGGTCTCAAGACTGAGATTCGTCACTTGCTTGTGCTCTTGTCAGTTTTGGTAGAATCATACTGAAATTAACAAAATCTCAAAAACAAACAACAAAAAAACCTCCTGCAGCTTCACAGTCATTTCAGCCTTTGTATTAAATGTGATCCTGTAAGTTTAAATGAAATCAAAATTCGAAGTGTTAAAACAGGCATGTATTTGTAGTCATCAGCCTTGTGTATTTTTACATTGGTAAATCATTATAGGAGGTGTCCATCCAGTGCTTGAGAGCTCAACTAGGAAAACCTCGCTTTGTCTGAACTAGTCCTTTGTAGACTTTTCCATGATTGATTCCCCCCCACACACACACTTTGGCTTGTCAGGTTCTGTAGTGCTTTTTTTAACTGCTTAACATTCACAGTAGCGTTCTAGCACAACCACATATGTCAGATTCTGGGCTTGCATTTTATTTCTGCAACTTTTTGGCTAGTTGTCGGGATTTCATAGTTGTCTCTACAGCTGCAAGTTTTTGATCATAATGTTTAATTTCTTCCTTAGCTTAAGCTATGGAGGAGGACATCCATCACATTCAGAAACAGATCTTCTTCACAGACAGACATACACAGCTTCTCATCAGCTTCCTGGATACTCTACTACACACCATCCTACTGGTAACTGTCTATATTATGAGATTTCAGCTTGAAGAGCTTAAAAAAAAAAAAAAAAGCTGTTACATAACTTAGTTTTGAGATGATGAATTTTCTAATCAGAGGGTGTTTGTTATGCAGATGGTGGAAAGTGGTGTGAGGAAAGCTGACTTTGTAGTAGAAAGTTAACAATCAGTCGCTAGTTTAAAAAAAAAAAAGTCATAAGCGGAAAGGAAAATATAAGAGGCAGTTATGCTCTATAACTTACTTCTTAAACTCCTGCGTTTTTCTTTTTTTAAATACAACTTTTTGGATTATGGCCTATGCACATGGGCAAGATGTTGAAGAATGCCTCAAAGCCAGCTGCAGAAATCATGCCAATTCTTTTAGACTAAAGCAAACAGGAAAAAAATAATGCAAGTTGGAACATAGTGTTGCTAGTACTCATCTGTGCAAATTAAGCTATAGTGCTGGGGGGAAAAGCTAAAATTTACTCTAAGTATAGTAGCGGGTTAGGCTATCTTAGATCTGTATCAGTATCAGTCTGATCCTGGTGACATCCTGTCTTCATGTAAGCAGAAGACAGAGAATGACCTCCTCCTCCTCGCTTTGAAACCCAGTTTCCAAGGGAAAGATATTTGGGGTCATAAGCTGCCAGGTATTTGCCTCTCTTGGCCAAGTCCTTGATCAGCATGACAGAGGGTTGGAGCTGTGGGGAACGTTTCAAGGTGCAGACCCTGCAGCGTTGTTGTAATTCTAGCTACTCAAAGCTCTGCAACCTGTGCAGTGCTTCCCATCCAGCCACTGAAGGAAGGATACGGACAACAGTTGTTGAAACAAGGAATGCAACCCAAACCCTGTTTCTTGTGCCAGTCCCACAGAGAAATCCAAACTGCTACAAGTGTTCGAAGGAGAAAAAGGTTGATACGAGGAAGTTGAACCGTTTTCAGAGAGAATTCTGAATGTTTAGGTAGTTCATGTGGAATGGTGAATCTTCAGATGAAGTGAGAATTTGTATTAATTGACCTGAATATTGTTTCAGAGCATCACACTTGACATACTTTTAAAAATACATTTTAAAATGTATCTTTAAGTTCCATTTTAAAGATGCAACTCTGTGAAACAGTTAAAATGGTAAAGAATTAATGTACTTTAATAATGTAGCTGATGTTTCAAAGGTTGTTTTAGTGGATTTTGAATGTACATCCTTGTTGTTTGAGCTTTTTGTGAGAAGTTTATCTGAATTGTCTAATTGTTTTGTTTAATTCCCTTCACCTCCATCTAGGTCTGTCAGGAATATTTGATACCAGTATGCACACCTCTGGAAGTAACACTAAGGAAACTTCAGTTATGAATTTTCTCTCTGCGATCGAGTCTCGTACTGCTCAGGCAGTCTCTTCAGGATCTACCCTTTTGCCACAATTCAGGGCTCCTTCCTGGCAGACAGGTGAAAAGTTTCTCATGCAATAAAATTCTCTGATGACTGTAATTGAATGTTTGGGAGTATTTGAAACAAAAATATCCTACCAGAAAAGGCTATGTCTTCCGCTTCTTTCCCATCTTGTTACTTAAAATCTCAAAATCAATGAAATTATATTAATCTCTAAGTAGAAGTTCTAATTGTCTAAAAAGGGTTTAGATGTACAGGATATAATTTTATCTAACTAATCAAATTTATTCTCAGTCCTTCTGTTTGGAATTAGTCTCACAGACACCATGAGCATATTCATGTAGAGTACCTGTACACCCCAGCAGATGCTTTGTTCTCAAACTCTGTTCCCTGTAGTAGTTCTTCTGTGACAGTACTACTAAAAGTTTGTGGATAACTTGAGCCCCTTTGTACACAAGTAGTAAGCAAGGTGCCCTCAAAAAGAGGGTCTGAGGTGCATAGTGCATTGCAATCAGTGGTTTAATTCACAAATAAACAAACATGCCATCTTCTATGGCAGACTGACTGCCTTCTGTAAACGTCCCCCATCTGTCAAGCCTTCTGTGCAGAGCAGGAAATTTTGCATATTTTGAGCTTTCTGTAGACAGCCACACCAAGATAAGTGTTGCTGCTGCATCTGTGGTAGCTTCACATTATGCTTAATCTTATGCAGTGATTGTGCGGCTGTGCAGTGAATCAGATCTATTCACTGATCTGACAGAAAGCACTTTCCTTTTTTCCTTAGTGGGTTATTTTTCCACTTCCAGCAAGCTGATCTGCCTCTCTGTGCAGCTGTATGACGGCTAGTTCTGATTTAGGGGAGGAGGTGTACGGCAAAAGAGGGAAGTATTGGACAGTCCTTTTAGTGATGACTTACACTTGGTGTGTTAAGTGCAGCGTGCAGCTGCGTTCCTTGAAGAACTACACAAAAAGTCGAGAAGACAGCATGTGGCTTTTTGTTCACCATGGATAAGAGCAGATATGTGGGAGCACAGGTGAAGACGCTACTAGTCTGTCAAAAATCTTAATAACCAGTGGTGTTTAAGAGTTGTGATGAGCCATCCTCACACCAGACTGTCAGCTAGGAAGAAACCTTTTTTTCTCTTCGTCCTAGCATTTTCTCCATTGCAGCCTGCCTATCGCAGTGAATTGTGAAGAATGGGGAGACATGCTGTGGGTCGGGTTTGATGTTGATACCAGTGATTGAGGCTTCTCAGTACTCATTACTAAGAACTCATCAGTAAGCCCATTTTCAATATTATCAGTTCTCTGAGCTTTCTATTGTCCTTTCATACTTTTACTGTGTTTCGTTGGTTTTTTTGTTTGTTTATTTTTTGGTTTTGTGTTCTATAGTCCTCTCAAGTATCTTTTAAAACTTTCTTTTCTACAGACTTTTTTGATGAGGGAAAACAAGCACTTTTTGGTCTTCAAGGTGTCATTCTTGAGATGGATTATAGACTTTGGGTTTTTATCCAAACCCTGTAACAGCTGCTTGGTTTTTTGGGGGGGGGGGGGGGGGGGGGGGGGCTGGGGTGGAAGGGGGAGGAGGAACAGCATGGTTATTGTGTTGCCCTGCCAAGTCTTCCTTAGATATGTGTGATGTGTTATCTGTGTTCTGATTTCATAGGGTAGCAGGGGAGGCTGTTGCACATGCACCTTCCCCATGCTTTTGGCTGTTGCTCTACAAAACTCAAATGTAATACCCAGCAGTTCTACCATGCTAGTTGCCTGGTATTGAGAAATTAACTGTGTAATAGGAAGGGCTTAGATGAGAGCTGAACATCCACAGCTAAAACAGGAATAAATTGTTCCCCTTCTTTTTCCTCTGAATGCCCCTACCTTTGTGTCGGTGTTAGCTATCAGCAAAAAAAGAACCCAATTGTACGTGATGTTGCAGTTTTTTAGAATACGAAAAGAGGATTTAAAACACTGCTTATGCTTTCTTACTCAGAAAGGCCTTATTGTTGACTTGTGAAAAACACTGTGGCACTCCTTCAGTATCATATCTCTTCGTATCAGTATATGTCTTGAACTGAAAGGGAGAAACAAAGACTTTCTTTCGCAGTTTCATCTGACACTTCCAAAGTCATTTAGTGATTAAGTTGCAGAAGGACTTTATGTATTTTAAAGTGAAAACTGAACATATTACTGAGATATGTCTCAAAACGAGCCTTATTTACTGACAGTTTATACCAGTGACTTTATTTTTTTTTTTTTCTGCTTTGCATATCCTTGTAAATTTTTTAGTGGAAACTGGTTCCTTTTCATTTTCCTTTACAAGAAATTCAAGCCTCTCTGAGAATAAATTTGTCTTCTTCATTTACTTTCATAGACTTCAGAAATAGTACATTAACTTTACCAGTTCCTGCAAGCGACAGGGTGAAAACCACTGAAAAATATGGATCGCTGCTGTGAGCCCCAAAGCTTGCCAAGGAGTTTCACAAACGTATTTCAGTTGCAGTAGTATATTCTATTAATAAATGCTGTTTAAGCAAGGATGTGATAGCAATGTCCGGGTGCAAATAAGATTATATGTTTGAGTTGGATAGTTGTTGTATTGTGTAGATAGTTGCTGTCTGAGGATATTTTGAAGTACGGTTTTTCACTTAAGAAAACACGCAAATCATATATTTATTTTTTGTATTGAAAGTTAAAGCCTTCCTTTGAGAATTAAGTTTAGCTATTTCATTGCATGTTCTGAAATGCTGTTTCATAAAAAGTGAGTTACAGAAGTATTGGTAAGGGTAAATGCAGGAGATGAAATTGCTCTTTTAATTTTTACCATTTTTATTTTGTAATTTTGCCTTTTAACAGTATACTTAAAGAGTCTAAAGCTTTTGATCAGTTGTTCTCTACTAGGAATTCTTTCTAAATTCAAATAAGAACTAATACAGAGCCTTTGGTTTCAAAGTAGAAAAAGTCTTGTATGACTTCTTAATCCAAGATTTGCATCATAAGGGTGTGAGTTATTTTCCCTCAGCAACTTGCTCTAGGTGTAGAATTTGGAATTCTTGCAGAACTGCACTTCGAGCTTGAAAATTATCTGCAATGAGTGTCTCCCTTTGCTGATCAGTGTGTCGATTCTAAAGAAGGTTATGCTGATAAATGCTGGAAGAGCTTAATATGAAATAAGTTACAGAAATGCAGTGTTGCGACTTGTAAAGCTCCCTTATGTTCTTTTTCCCTTTATGTTTTTGTTTTTTTCTTCTTTCTTCCAGGTATGCATTCCTCAACAGCCACAGAACTATTCGTTACTGGAGCATTGCCAACCTCTGGAACATTTCCACCGACGTCTGCTTTATCAGCATATCAGCATCCCAACACTTTCAGCAGTAGAAACTTTGCTACTACCCCTTCTCTTACTCTTCAAGATACTACTTTCAGTGCTACATCAAATGGCCTCTTAACTACTCATGATCCTTTATTACAGATTAAAACATCACAAGGCACTGTTCCAACTGCTTTGACTTTTGAGCGCCTCGGCAGTTCTGTTTTAAGTACCAGTATACCACCTCAGTCGTCAACATATCGTTCTGCTCAAGAATCTGCACCCCATCTTTTGCAACCTCAGTTTAGTTTGTTGCCTTCAACCATTGGAGGAACTCAGCAGGTTTCTCAGGCGTATAGCACATCTGTCTTTACTGGTTCCACTGCTTCTATTGATAGAGCACTTCAGCGAGAATGTAGTGTTATTAAACACCATCAGCGGCCTTCAAGTACTCAGTCTGTTCAGGCTCAACTGACTGTTTCACAGCATTCCTTACACAGCTATTTAACGAGTACAAGTGGAGTTAATTTTCAGGATACATCTAGGCACTCAGCATTATCCTGCAGTCCAGTTGGAGATGTTACTCAGGTGAGCAATGGAGGACCACAGCAGAAGACTTCTCAAGTCACGGTGGAACTTGCTCAGTCTTACACATCTGCAATTCCCTCACTTGGTTTTCCACCTGCTTCCACAGCAAAAGTGAAAAACTGTTCCACGAAGCAGCCTCCAAGGTCAACGAAGACCCCCAAACCTCAAAGTGTAGCTCCCACTGTGCAGACACAAAGCTATGCCAAAACTGCACAAAACCAGAGTTCTGTCATTACGGGCCAAGCACAGATCTATTCTACAGCACAGCTCCCAAGTCTCTTGTCAGTCAGCCAGTCCCAAAATTATGTTTCTTCCCAGTCTCAGAATGTGTCACCCGTCAGTCACTCACAGGATTTCTCATCTAGCAAGATTGAGAAGCTGCCCTCCTTGTACAAAACATTGACTTTTTCTGGGCAATCGCAAACTATTACTTCTGATAGTCAAACTCTAAGTTACTCCTCAGAAGAACAAGTATTGACTTCAGTTCCAAATGAAAACTACTCTGGGCAAACAAGGGAACTTTCTTCAGTCAGCCAATCTCAGAGCTACTCTTCTAGTCACTCTCAGGGTTTATCTCCAGTTAGCCAATCCCAAGTTAGCTTTTCATCTCAATCACAAGTTTTATCAGCTGTTAGTCCTTCAGAAAGCTATTCTTCAGGGCAGTCTTTAACGTTAACATCGCCTTCTCTTCCTTTTTCTGCGTCTCCTCGGATACAGACTCTTCCGGGCTCAAGTCCTAATCAGAGCTATATTTCTTTACATTCTTCTCAGAACTCCCAGTCACAAGAGTCCTCCCCGCCCCAATCTCAGAAGTTTTTGCCATCTGTGCAGTCTCCTCCTTTTGCATCCCCAGCTCATTCACAAACGCTGCAGAACAACAGGCCTTCCTCAGAAACAAAATCGTATGTAAAAAGGAAATCTGACTCTAACTTGTATGCTTCATCAAAACAAGAGGAAGAATTGTCAATGCAGGATATGCAGGCATTGCAACAGCAGGCTTCTCTTGAATCTTCCACCCAAAGGCTAACTGATGATGAAATCAATGCTCAGGATGGATCCTATAGGGTCTCAAAAGCAGATGACAGATACTCTCAAAGCGTAATCAGAAGTAACTCTCGTCTTGAAGATCAAGTTGTTGGACTTACTCTTCAAGGAGCGAAAAAAGATGAAAGAATGGTTAATACTGTGGAACAGCTTTCCCAGCATATTGGCCATATCACTAGCCTAAGCCATGACATTAAAAAAACAGCAAATTTAATGCAAACGACACAAGTAAATGTGAGTCCTAAAGAACTCAACCAGCAACATTCTCTTATGCATAAGGTACATGAAAATAAAGGTCAGGAACAGCAAGGCCAAGTCATTAGCACACCACCGCAGGTTCAACCTCATGCTTTAAGGCATGGTCATCAGCTGTGTTTGCCCAGTGCACAGGTGCTTCTGGAGTCGACCTGTGACTTACAGATTCTTCATCAGTCAATACTGCAATCAGGTTTAGGACAAGCAAAGGCATCACCACAAGTGCAAAGGATACAGAGTCCTCAACAGGTGACACATCCATTCCTTCAGATGGATGGCCATATTATTCAAAGTAATGGAGGTCATTCTCAGCAGCAGCTTCATACTCAGAACTCAGAAGTAATGAAAATGGACATTTCTGAGCCCTCAAAACCACTACAGCAACATTTGACAACAAAAGATCATTTTACTCAGACAAATCAACATGATTCAAAAAATCAGTTTGTTTCTCTTAGTTCGATATGTTTCCCAGAATCTATGCTCCTCAGCGATGAGAGGAATATATTATCCAATGTAGATGATATCTTAGCAGCAACAGCGGCAGCCTGTGGAGTGACACCATCTGACTTTGCCAAATCAGCATCTAACGAAGAAGAAATCCAGTCTGTTGAAAATAGTGAGGAGTCTAAAACACAGTTTCGATCAATGGATGTAAGACACGTGTCTTCTGGTTTCAGTGCCCCTGCAGTTGGAAAGCCAGCAAGCATAAATAATATTTCTCTGAATGGAGGCCAAATCACTATAAATCTTACACCGGTGTCAGCAATACAGACAAAGCCTGTGAACCTTGATCAACAACACGTTGAAACTTCTGATCAAAACGTACCAACAAGAATGACCTCTCCTGCTCTTGGTCCTGGCCAAGAGGATCAAGAACAAGGTGCTGTTCCAGTTAAGAAACAGTCTAGCATTAGCCACGAATCTGAGGAAGATAATGATGTTTCTGCTGATGGTACACTAAATGCAAGAGAGGCAGATTTTATTTCTAGTGGTAAGAGTCTAAGTGAAGAAAGTGCTGCTTCAGAGAATGATTTTAATATAGGTGGTGGTGGTGATGATGGTACAGTAGCAGGTAACCAGGCAAAGGTTAATTCATTGCAGCCACTGCCTGTGCCCCCAAGTGGAGATGGAACTATTAGCAGAACTGAAGAAGAATGCCAAGATTTAACTCCCGGGAACCTTCAGAAGAAGAAAAGCAAAGGAAAAAGCCAAAACAAAAATGCTGCAGAAGACGACAGCGCAATTCAGAAACAGATCAAAAGAAGTGGACAGTGTAAACGTCAAAATTCGAGAGGAAATGACTCATGTTTCATGTACTCTTCTCCTGTTTCTGAAAGTTGTTACGATACCTATCAACATCAGGAAAGAATGAGGCAAAAAATTAAAGAAGTTGAAGAAAAGCAGCCCGAAGTCAAAACAGGATTTATCGCATCTTTTTTAGACTTTCTAAAGTCTGGGCCTAGGCAACAGTTTTCAGCTCCAGCTGTGCGAATGCCAAACAGGACTAGGCGACCAGTTACCCAAATAGTTCGCGGCCCTTGCCTACAACCCTCCTCAAAGCCTCAGCCAGCAGCAGCACCTGTAGCTGCTGAGGCCAGTGCAGAAAGTCCAACCAAAAAAGCTGATGAAGAACTTAAGAAAAATTTAGAAACATTGCCTTCGTTTTCTTCTGATGAAGATGATTCTGTGGGGGGGAACCACGATCTTCAGAAGAGCATCTCTACTGCATTGTCAGCCCTCGATGATACTTCTGACAGAAAGAACAAATCAGGTAAAGCAGTGTGAGTGCATACACTGGAGAGGTCTGTAGCTGATGGGGGAAAACAGAAATATTTTAGCTTTCGTTAATTCAGGTAAAGGTTTTAATTTGCTTTGTTTTTAATCCAGGCATAATTAAGAGTTCTGTTCAAAAGTTGTGCTGAGTATGAGCTAAACTAGTGTTGGCTACAATTGGAAAATGCGTACATAAACTTTTTTGTGCTGCTTGGGCAGGACTCTTCTAATGCTGAAAAATGCCTTTAGCCTGGGCTTGGAACGATGTGCCCGTTCCCTTCTCTGGCTTAGAATGCTAAGTATTGTTGTCATCCCTAAACCTCAACAAACCACCATGTCCAGTGGTTTTAAATCAATTTTCAAAGAATTCTAGCAAGAGAACATGTTAGCAATTGCCGTCAGCAAATGTTAAATTCCTCCTGGGTTAAGTGTGTACTTTCTGTGGTGCTAGAGCTGCACAGAGTATGTTTATGAAAGCAATTGTTATGCTTGTAAACTAAGCGCTAGTTTAGCTAGCTGTGTCCAAGGTGGGAACCGCTTGACTTTGATTTCAGCGATATTTGTGAGGAGCATTGTGCCCTCATGTTGAGATATTGCTAACCAAAGAACAAAAGCTGGGAAGGGTTGTTCTGGGCAGGAGGACGGGCAGCAACCACTGATGACAGTGCTAGCTGGTTTTCTATGTATTTGGCTTTTCAGTTTCACTTGTATTACATCTGTGCTGTATGACACGTTTTCAGTGCTCATAGTTTTAACTGATGTTGCTTTGTTTTTTGAAGTATTTGGCATACAGCATATTTTTGCCTAGATGGATCTTTTTAGTGACATAGGTTTTCTTTGGAGGGCAATTAAAAACTACCTAGTTGATCACATAACTGTACTAATACGTCCAAGAGAGAACCTTTGAATTTAATAAGGGTTTTAAACAAGAAAGCAGCATTTTTTCCCCCAAAAAGCCAAAATGTGGACAGTGCTATGGTTTGAGCCTCTCTTTCTGAATATGTTAACTTTAATAAGTTATGTTCTGTGTACAGCTTCCTAAGGAAATATTTCAAAGGTGTTTTGTTGTTGTTGTTGTTGCATGGACATTAGTGTTTGTAATGATTTCTTCTGCAATGTTGTTGTGTCTTTATTGTTCGTAAGGATGGAATATTTATACAAGGAGTTTCATTAACTTGCCTTCCTGTTTTGTTATATGCAAGACTGTTCAAATGCAATGTGCTTAATAATGGATTCTTTCCTACCTGCTAGTGTTTTTGCAGATTTTCTGGTAATTCCCTCTCCTGTTTTTGCACATAAGTATGGAAAGACAAATACTAAAACAGTTATCTGTGGTTAGTATTAAGCAGTGTCTTAAGTCTTTAATTGCTTAACAAGTTTGCTTGAATTGCTTTAATGAATCTTCACACATGGTATGTAACTTTTGTATTGGCACATTACCTTGATATTTAATTTTTTGATTATTTTTATCAAAAGGTTGCATCTTTTTTGTTTTTTTTCAACAATTAAGTTGTCAACTAACAATGATTGTTACACTTTAAAATGGCTGTCTTAAATTTGAAGCCATTTTAAGCAATATTAATAATTACCCTATAGCTTATTTAATTTGATTTTTAGATTAGCAAGTCAATGCAAAAACAATGTTAAAATATTTAAAAATAAATATAATGTATATAAACTGTATGAATGTATATAGTGCATATAAACTGTGTATATAAACTGTATGAAAGAGTATAAAGTAACACCTAAAAGGGTTCTGTTTTTTTTCAGGGGGAAAAAATAATTATTTTGAAAGTTTGAAGTTTGCTTTGGCTTTGGTATATAGAGAAGAATTCCCTTCTTTGTTTTATCTCAGTTCTCATTGCTCACCACTGTTAATTCTAAAAATTATTAGGATATTTTAATCCCAATCTGAAACTTTTGGTTACTTTACTACAAGACATAAATGATAAATGTCCAAAAGTCATAGAGCAAATGTTCTCATGTTCCATGCATCTTTCTCTTTACTTAATTCAATTTAAAAAGTCTTTACCTGTCAGCAGACTGGAAACAAGATTCAGTGTTATCAGCTTTTACTGTTTGTGTGGTCACACAATGCACAGTAGTATTCCTGTTGAACATGTCTGTTAACTATAAAATTGTTTTCTGAGGCATTCATTGTTGTTATTTCTAGCTGGTAGTGGGCTCAAGTTAAATACAAAGGTTTATTAGCTACAATATTTTGTTTTTTGTTAATGTTGTGACTAAGGTAAAACTCCCATCTGACTCTTAAAACAAGTGATTTTAGAATATTTGCTTTTTATAGGGATTGTAAAATTAAAAAAAAAAAAATCTTATGTTGCTAATCCTTGATAACTAAATTTTAATAAAATTTGTTTTGTTTTTTTTTTTTCTTCAGAAGCTGAAAAAGTGGCGGTCGTTACTGCTGCCGCCACTACTGCTGTTATAAAGCAGGAATCACCACAGACGACGGCTCCTGTAGTCAGTATGCAGGAGAAAATGAGTTCAGGCGACCCCTTAAAAGTAGCTCAACAAGATGCTGGGACTTCAGACCAATTAGCAAAAATACAGTCAACTGTTGCAATAGAAGGAGGAACCGATGAGGAGAATACGGACAGTGGAGGAGAGGGCATGTACAGAGAACGTGATGAATTTGTAGTGAAGATTGAAGATATAGAGACACTAAAGGTAATCTAAATGCTTACTATAAATGTAAAACAAAAAATCAAACAAAAACACACCAAAAGAGCTCCATGACTTATCCTCAAAAAACTGCTGAAGGTGGAAAGGCTACGGATTTGTTTTCTATTTGCTGCCAAGCTACTTCAAAGGTGTCTTTCTGATGTGGGTTATGAATGTTTTGAATGCACTTGATCCTTTTTGTAAGGTATATGTGATAATATAAATCTCTGTCCTGGTAACTTCTGTTAGAACTTGGAATTACTTTTTTTAAGATAGTAGTAGGTTCTCAGGAGTATGGTGTTGAGAAAATAGCTTTTGTATTTTTGCAGAAGGTCTCGGAATTCTTTTTTTCTTTTTTGGAGGAGGTTGTTTGCTGTTCCAGTCAGAAATGGCTTCCATATGGAGCCAATACCGCTCTTCACTCAAGTTTATGGAAAGGTTCTGTGTTGTCCTTGACTTTTATTTCTTGTGGTCTCTTCATCTCAAATTCTAGTGCATGTATACCTGTTCTTTTGCTCCTATCATAGCTTGCAATACTCTTATTTTCAGTTTCTGATACTTCTCGTTATTTGTCTGTGTTCATCCTCTTGAGCTTAAGCTTTAAATTAATTCATGGAGCTTTATCACGAGTGTTACCTGCTCTAAAATAAAACATTCCCTTGTCATGTATAAAACTATGCAAATACTGTTATGAGGTATTTTAAATTTTAATCTTTGTAGTATGTATTTCTTCAGTTATTTAAATACTCCTTGGAGAAAGCATCTATACTCGATTATGTTTTCCAAAAAGAGAGTTTTTAAGTTAGTACTTTGTACTTAGGGTTTATAGAGAATTCTTATTTGAGGTAATAATTGCAAACCTGTTTTTAACATAATTTATTTCTTAAACTATTTCAATAAAAAAAAAAAAATCCAAACTTTTTTTTTTTTTTACAGTTAGACTAAAAGTATAAACTCTGGTACGCTAATTTGAACTGAACTCTCCTTTTTCACCTTACTGTAAGCATCGTGCTGTTATTTCACAGGTACTGTGGACTTCTGCCACAGCATCTCAAGGAACCTACAGGCTTTTTCTGCTGCTCGTTGTGATTTTTACAAATCTTTTTTTTTTAAAAAAAAAAGAAAAGAAAAAAAGATTAAAAAAATAGGAAAAGTATCATTTTGAAAAATATGATTTTGTGGCTTGGTTGTGTGGTGCCTTAGTTCTGACATGGCAGCATAGGCGAAGCTTGTTGGCACAGCTTCATTCCTCTGAAGGTAATATTTGTGGCTCTTAACGTTTATTGTAGTTCATGTCGTGCTATCTTAATATAAATTACATGCGTTAACTAAGGAGTTGGAATTTGAATGACCTGTTTCTATTTTATTCCTGGGTAACTTGTTCAAAAAATAGAATGCACAAACACACGTCTGGGAGAAAAACAAACACTGTTATTGGCAAATAATCTTCTGTTCTTCCAGGTTGCTTTGCAAACAGGAAAAGAGCCTCCAGCTATATGGAAAGTACAGAAGGCCTTATTGCAAAAGTTTGTTCCTGAAGTGCGAGATGGACAGAGAGAATTTGCTGCTACTAACAGTGTGAGTCAAAAAATTCCTCATGAAGCTTCATGACAACTGATTTACTTAATGGAAGGTTGGGAAATAAATTAAAATGTGATTCTGACATAACGTTCTTGCAATAAAAAAAAAAAAAAAAAGTTTTATTTCCTCCTACTCTAAAATTATTTCTAAATATATTAAGGGGTAGATTCTTGGCTTTCCAGTATGGGTACTTTGGTATCATTCACTCTGGGGAAAAGAACAAGTTTCTTCAACTGGAATAAAGTAAGTGGGAGCAGGCTTATGAATCAACTGCTTTCCACTGTGGGAGGGATACTATAGGAAAGCTTTTCAAGAGCCATTTGCCAGAGGTAATCTTTTGCAATCACACATGAAGGTGTGGTGCGTTTTAAAAAAAGGGAGAAAATAATGCCCAAAGTACTTCTTGCCTTATTTCCTTGTTTTAAGCATTATTTGGAAATCTGTTGGAGAATCCCTCTTAAATTATAGCTGCTATGGAATAGGTCATCTTTGTATACTAACAGATTTTTAAACATTTTTTCTTTACTGTTTAAATTGTTAAACTGGGTAATTCTAGTTAACAGGCTCAACTTGTATATTAAATCATATTTTTTTCTAGTATCTTGGGTATTTCGGGGATGCAAAAACAAAATACAAACGAGTCTATGTGAAGTTCATTGAAAATGCAAACAAGAAGGAATATGTCAGAGTGTGTTCAAAAAAACCACGAAGCAAGCCTGTACAGTCAGCAAGGTATTTTATTTCAGTTTGTTTTTCATTTTGTCATACTGCTTTTGCATTAAGAACATACCTATTTTAATAAACAAGACTTATAACTAAGTGCTATGTTAATTCCTCTTTCAGTTGGAAATGGAAAACTGTTTTGTTATAAGAAATGAGGTATAAATTATTGTCAAATCAAGACAATTCTTTACCTGGACCAGAATAATCATTCATTTCAGAGGTTCTGAGGTTCCACATACTATGTCTCTGTGTTCTTTTGCCCTGTTATCCAGTATGTGGGTAGAAGCCTACAGGCATAAAGATATTTGTGTTATCTTCTCCTATCCTGTGGTTTTTGCAAGTCAGGTATGTTTTTCTGGATTGCTTTAATGACTGTCTCGACCCAATGTACTAGAAGTACCATGGCTTGTTCTCAACCCTGGAAACTTAATTTAAAAACAGAAGTTCATTGAAATTGGTTTTTACAATGATACTCTCCCTTGTTGTTTATGTTCTTGCACAGTGAAGGTATTTTTACTTTTTGTATTGTACCTTCCCTACCCATCAGCCCACTCCAAAAGCCTTATCTCAGTAAATCATCCCTTATAATTCCATATCCATGCCCTAAAATCAATATTCTGGTACTATTGCTTTTAAATCGCCAAGCAAAAATGCCTTTTTGGAGAGCCAGGTAAAGCACGTGGAGCAAACAGTATGGTTTTGATGATTCTAGTAAATACAGTGCTGGGCCTGTAAAATGGAATGACCATGTCTCCCTCAGACAGTCCTTTGGCTGTCTCTGTGATTTCCCCTGCCACCTTCCTTCTGATAGTGTTTGCACTGTCACTTGCTAAAGGCTTTGCTATTGCATTTTATGTTGGCATTTGACTGTGCATTTGCAAAGGATTACAGAATCTGTATTAAACACACCTTTTCATGCTTTAACGCTGAGCTCATTTTATCTTTCCACATCTTCAGATGCTATCTGAAGCTTTTCTCTCTATATGGCTTTTCAATAATTATAACGTAACGCAGGTATTTTTGTTTGTCAGATGTTAGTGAACAATACAGAAAAAAAAAATAAGTACTCTTCAGGAAATGACTGGGTCTTGAGCTCCAGTTCTGCGCTCTTAAAGAAGGCACTTTTATCAGATAACCAACTTTATAAAGTGATCATGATCTACTTAAAATTACCTGGGGTTTTGACAATCTTTTTTTTTTTTTTTCCTTCCTCTTGGGCTACAGAAGTCTTTTCCATGACCTGTTCCTGTAGTGCTCTGAAGCAGTGCTGTTTTTTAGCCAAAACATGATTAGCTATCATGTTTTTAGCTAATAGCTATTAGCCAAATCAGGATTAGCTATCCATACGTTCTCTTTTCAATACTGTTTTTGGCTTTTATTTCTGTCTTTCCCTAGTGTTCTTACTGCCTTAAATTTCTGGAGAGAAGTCACATTCCATCTTGGTTCTTGTTTCACTAAGCTGGATTAATCAAGCTCTTCAATTTTTTTCTTCTAAGTCAGGCTTTCCATTCCTCTAATTATTCTAGTATCTACTGTCTTTGCCCATTTCGGTTTGGAATGTGCGTTTCTGAGATTTGACTAGAATTATTCACAAATAGTCCAGAAGATACTACGTCAGTTTTCTTCTGTTGTTTCCAGGTGATGAACTCTAAGGTTGTGAGAAATTCATGTTGGTTCTAAAATTACACATATACGCACACACACACCTTTGTCTTTATGATATTAAATTTCCCATTTGTTTTCCTGGTTTGTGTGCTGGGTAGAGAAAGAAGAGTTGTCTGTTTTCTTACTGCAGTCTTCAAGATCCTGTGTTTCTGCCTGGATGATGTTCTTGATTATCTTTTGTGTTGATACAGTATTCCAAATTCACTTTGTTGGCAAAGCTCATTAAGTACTATTATTTATTCAAGTCTGTGAAGTCTGATTTTTTTTCATTAAATGGTCAGTTTTAATATTAGCTCCAGTCTTCTGTAGCTCATAGGTTCTGCTAACATTGGGCAATTTGTACTCCCTGTGCCTGTCCATTCCTGTGACAGTGAAATAAGCGTATGTAATCCATGGGGAACATCTGGTTAAATAAGCCTACCACTCTTCTATTAAAGCCAGAATTTGTATGGTAATTATTTTGATAAAGATCTTGCTCATAATATTGCAGGACTATTCATTGCAAACCTAGTAGTAGCAACAACAAAACCCCTGAGCCACCAACACCAAAACCAACAGCAACAAAAGTCTCTTCTGTGAAACCCAAAGCTAAACAGCCAAAGGTAAAGGCTGAACCACCACCAAAGAAAAGGAAAAAGTGGAAAGAGGAGTTTTCATCTTCTCAGTCTGATTCTTCACCAGAAGCACAGAGTGATGAGGATGGTGAGTGAGGATACTTTTTTTTTTGTACGAACTGATGTGTGCAACAGAAGTTACCTCAACTGTAGTTTATCAGTTAAATATATTTTTACTGCCTGCTTTCGAAGACTGGTTCAACTTCAGAAGAAGCTGATTTGACTTTAGGTTACATCTCAATAATCATATTCTTCATTAATTTTCCATTGCAACTTCATGTTATGTCTAAAATAACATTCCTGCGATGCCTGTCTGGATGCACGTGTAGGCAGAATTCAGATGTTACTGTTTTTTCAAAACCCTTGGAGAAAAAGGAGTTGACTTCTGGCTGCTTCATTGCTTGCTTTTCTAAATGCCAGCTGTTCAAACGTAGCCAGCTGAACACACTTGCTCTTAAGACATTGACAGTGTCTTACAACTTCGAGATGTGAAGCTTGCAGTAATGCTCTAGAGCAGAAAGGTATTTTTGAAGTGTACTTTGTTCATAGAGGTTACCTGTGGTTGCAGACGTACAGTGCTTTTTGCATTTTTGTTTTGTTTATTTACTGTACGTTTGAAGTTGCACTGTGTAGCAACCATGCCCTGTATTACTCCTATTTCCAAAGCATGCTCTGTGACTTTTAAATATTGATGAGTTATGGCCGATGCACTGGGACAGTGCCTCTGCTGAAGGCTGCATGCTTAAAATAACATGTTTCAAGCAGACTTATCCATATTTAAAAGCTGAACACTACCTGTAGAAATGTGGAATTTTGGGGGGGAGGGTGGGGGGGAGCCTTGATAGTGGAATTACTGCAAAGTACTGTTATCACACATGGTGCCTACAGGCTTTAGTGGTGCGGATGACAACTCCATGCACGTGATTCCTCCGAATAAGCACAAATATGTCTACGTTGCCTTGCTGGCAAAATGTGGCTTGTGTGTTTTTTTGGTTTGGTGTTTTTTTTTTTTTTTTGCAAGCTGGACAGTTAGGTGCTATGGGCTTCAATAGTACACAGGCTTCTAAATGACATTAGTGCTCTTTGTTTTTTGTTGTTGTTGGGTGACTTAGTTTTGCAGCTTCAGTGTACGCTTGCGTTCACATGAAACCTGTGCCTAGCACACTTGCTTGACTGAAGTTATTCATTATCCCTTTTCTCTAGGCTTTCATCTGCAATAACTGTCTAAATACCCTAAAATATGATCATGTGCATGCTGATAGTTGCAAGTAGTTATACATATTTCAGCAAAAAATTGTACCATTTGTACCTTGTTGTTCATAACTGTTTTAACACGTGCATAGTTTGGCTGTTCATTCTGACTGCCTTGGGTTTTAATCTCTTGGGATGCCAGTAGGGGTCACTTATGTTTTAAGAGAGAAAGCCTTCAGTTTTGTAAAACACAAGTATTTCCCGAATCCTTAAGAACGAAAAATCACTGTATTCCAACTAATTTTTCAGAGCTTGTACCTCCAGCTCCCTTTGTTACTCGCTTTTTGAACACAAGAGCTATGAAAGAGACCTTTAAGAGCTATATGGAGTTGCTTGTTAGCATTGCTTTGGATCCAGACACAATGCAAGCCTTGGAAAAAAGCAATGGTACAGTATGTTTAAAATTTGTATGTTTTTATTAAATTTTAAGGTTATTAATCAGTAAGGCAAATGTATCAAAAAAAACCAAACCAAATGGAAAAAGAAAATTAGGTTAAAAAAAATCTGAAGATAACTTAATGTAAACGACTGTGTAATTTGTTTGCAGTTTGGATCTTCTAACACTTCCTTTTTCTGAGATTCAGGGTGGCTTTGGTACTGCAGTATTTTTTTTTTTTTTAATTTTGGTTTAATACCATATTTA
This sequence comes from Nettapus auritus, assembly GCA_011076525.1. NCBI lineage: Eukaryota > Metazoa > Chordata > Aves > Anseriformes > Anatidae > Nettapus > Nettapus auritus. The sequence goes on along the minus strand of CM021769.1, from coordinate 56,174,532 downwards.
TGTTGTGTATTTGCTGCTTAACGTAATACAGTTTCAGTTCAGATTAGGTTAGATATGCATGCATATATAAACATATCTATCTGTGCTGTCTCTGTGAGGAAGCAAAGTAATGTAGAAGTACTGTTTTGTTTTGCTGCGTTAGACTTGTCAGAGCTGAGCTCTTTTTTACTGTCTTAAAATCTTACAAAACATTTATTTGAAGCTACGATGTTTTGAGTGTGTGCTTGCTTTCTTATGAAGAAACACCCTCATAACTAAGTAGTTATGATTCTTAATGCTATTAAAAAGTCTCTTTTTCAAACTCTGAAACCTTGAAATTCTGATCACAGATGTATTTATTCCATTTTTCCTTTAAGGAGAAAATGTATGATCTACCATAGTGGACTCCAGAAGACAAAATAGAAAAAACACTCTATTTCTCAAAATTTAACAAAATACTCATGTATGAAGTTAAATGTCCTTATAAGAGTTTATAAGTGAATGTCAAATATATGTATATTTCGTCTTCATAAAACTGCCATTTGTATTGCACAGTAGAAGATTATTTAGGAGATGGTTTAAAATGATCTCTGAGACTTATTCTTTTTATTGCAAAAAAATATATATTTTTTTCCCTTTCAATAAAGAAAAGTCAGAAAAGGAGCTGGACTGCAGTCAGCAATTAAGCTGTGTAATATCTAGACCAGTTTATTGAGCTGATCAAAAAAAAAACAACAACACTATTTTCTCTAACATTTAAAATGAGTTTATGAGCAAATTGCACTATTTTTTACTTCTACGTTTTATGTTAATACGTAGAAGAATAGATTGGAGTCTCATATTACCATGTTTCTCTTACTAATCAACTGTTACTTTTTTCAATTGTCTTTTAGATGAGCTACTTTTGCCTCATATGAGAAAAATTGATGGCATGCTGAATGACAATAGGAAAAGGCTGCTTTCCAAACTACGCTTGGATCATACTTTCAAGGTATTCTCTTTTTAAATTCTAGGGTTTTTAAAGTAATGTTATAAGCCAGTCACTGAATACATACCTTGCAGGTGTAACTAAAAACCCAAGGCAAATATGTAACAGAAGTGAATATGAATTTGGAATTTGAAAGAGAGATGCTCTAAGTTTGTGTGTGGCTTGTGTGTGGCATTTGGAGAGCATTTGTGATCAAGAAGTTTATACTGCGAAGGTAAAGTTCTACTGTGATTTCTGAGTAACTTGGCCTCAGAGATTCTTGTGTAGAAATGGAATGGAAACCAATTTTAAAAGATAAAAATAGCCTAGTGGAGCCATTTGTTACTCTAATAAAAGAATCACATAATACCTGAGATACAATAAGAGGATCTTCTTGTCCTGAAAAATTATAGTAGCAAACAACCAGGTGGTCATGTTTTTCAAACCGTGTGTGGTTGCTTGATCTGATAGAGTTTTTTATCAGGTCTTTGTGAAGAATAAATTGTTTTATAATAGAGTGCACTTAAATTCACCATTTTTCTTTGAAACATTACCAGCAGTCTAACAATTGTTCTTGAATTTTTCATAATGCTTTTTCATTATATGCTCTTTTTAAAGAATGCTTTGGAAAACTTTCCTGAGCTGACAGTCATCACTCGGGATTCAAAGACAAAAAGTGGAGGGACATCAGTGTCTAAGATCAAAATGAATGGTAAAGCGTACAACAAAAAAACATTGAGGGCTTCTAAATCAACCACTAAAGTAGCACAGGTGAGTGTGTCCAGAAGGTTTATTGCTGCCGCCATCTGACTTCTAATATAATAGCCATGTTTGTATAAAATACTGTTTCATTTATTAGTTTCTTCTGTAGATTCATCAAAATATAAAAATCTTTGTTGAATGAAATGTGTTTTCTGTAATAAAAAAAAAAAAAAGTTAAAACAACATTTAAGGCTATATATTAAAGCACTGGTTTAGTTCATTTATGAAACACAGTTATTATATTCCATTTATTATATTCCACAAAATATAATAAAACATTTCAAAGTGATTCCCCTATTTAAGTTCTTGAACCGCAATGTCTTGTTTACACATATTTACTGTATTTAGATGCAAATGCTCTTATCCAGTATATTTATACAGGAAGTCTTCTGTGGCAACTACTTGAGTTTGCAGGAAGATGTAGTAGTAGTATGCTACTTCCCTCATGCAGGCAGCAGCTGGTATGTGTAGTTGGATGGGAAGGGAGAGGTGAGCTCTGCTGTTGCTGTGCTTCATCCCTGTTGCTGTAGCACACCAAACAGCAGTGCCCTGCTAGACCCCATTCTGCTTCTGTCACCACCAGAACAAGAAGTGAACTTCAGGCCACGTTTCTGCGTGACAGTCAGCCTCCTGGACTGTTGCTGAAGCAACAATGTGTTGCCTTCAACATTGTAGTTCTGGTAAAATCACTGTGTAGCTCATAATAACAGCTTCTTAAACTTGCTGTGAGATTACAAAAGTAAATGTTACAATAGCTTCTAGATCAAAAATGTAAAACAAATGTTAATTCCATAAAAACTGAGATCAACGCTTCAAAATCTAGTTTTTTTCCAGATTTCTAGTGACGGAATGAAGCTGTGTATCATTACTGTGTTAAAAAGTTTTAAAAAGTAATGTGGTAAAGCTTGAGTTATACACATTATTTGTTTCCATAGCATTCTTGAGGAGAACTATAATTAGATTTTGCTAGGTATTGTCTCAGAGTCTTAACTCACAGCAGCAAAAAGACAGGCAAATACACAGCGGGTAAAAGACATGCAAATATAGCCCACATTTGTATTTCCTGCTAAAGTAACATAAATATTAGATAAGTATAGATCAGATGTGCTTTTTTTTTGCGATGGCACCTGTCAATCTGATGGAAAAGAGTTAACCTGAATACTTGCAGCATTTCTTGGGAAGTGATATCTTACTGGACTTGCACTTACAGTGCATTCAGAAGGATTGAAAGCATTCTCAAAACTAGTTTTAACAAAATAATTTTGTAGGGAAAGTGGAGATAAGAGATAATTGTGATGCATTATAAATTAAAATCTACCAAAATATATCAAAGTGATTATTTGAATGAAGTATTCCATTTCTGATCTGTTGGGGAAAGAAAAAAAATACTTACAGAACAAAACATCTATCATGTCTCTGTCTTGAAACATAACATGAATTTACCTGAAATAACTGTTCTTCTTGCAGGAGTTTACAGTAGATCCAGAAAAAATACAGTTGTATTCTTTGTATCACTCACTCCATCATTACAAATATCACATATATCTGACATGTAAAGAAGAAGTAAGTATTGGGTTTCTTACGCTGTATGTTTACATTCATTGTGGGAATTCACTGAGGGAGTTGAGTCTAAATATAGAGCGACTGTTGTCATTTTGGTAAATGAGTATGGATTGTAGCTTCCTTTTATTGTAATTAATTCCTTATGACAAACAAAAAGACATTTGGAGCAAATATGTTGCCCCTAATAGCCAGTTCTGCATAGAACATTCAGATAAGAGGCTTACAAGTTTTGTGTAGAATCAATTTCCGTGGGGGTAAGCATTCTTCATGGTTTTCCAAATAAAGTAAACAAATTCTATCACCTTGTGCAACCCCTCAGGTCTGAGGGCTACTTTTTTCTTTTTCTTAGAATGCTCACTAGTTTATTTTTTACTGCAAATCTCTTGTTGACGAATTCCGGGTAGCAGAAACACAAGAGTTAAGCTCTGGCTCAGATATTAAGAAAAGCAGTTTCGGTAGGGGTTTTCTTCAAAAGTAGAATGCTATTTAACTAGATTATTGTAAAAGCAAAAATTCTGTAATGCTGGAAGCCTAACATGTATGTGTGTGTGCATGTCTCTTTCTCTTCTTTTAAATAGATTTCTTCTGTTCAGAAGAAGAGTGCAGATCTAGGACAAGAAGAGATTGTGCAGCTGTGCATGAAAAATATAAAATGGGTGGAGGATCTTTTTGAAAAGTTTGGTGAACTTTTGAATCGTGTCCAGCAGAAATGCTCATAACAAAAATATATTCCAAATCTCACATTTTTCTACGGCACTAATCTGATGGAACAGAAAGCTCGGAGAGGCTCTGATTTCTTTTATAATGCCAGACTGCGTTCTTCTTCGTAGGAATTTTTATTTCGCTTTATGGAACTTTGTGCCTTGGCTCTTGCTAAGGAAGAGTGATGCTGCCAATGAAATCGGTCCTTTGGAGGTGGAACTAAACATAAACCTAACCAAGTTTTTAACCTGAAGAATTATTTTCTATTTTGTAAACTATTGGATAACTTAGTTTTATTTTCAGAAATGTTTTTGACAAATGATAAAGCATGCACTACATATACTTTTTTTTATTGCTAAAAAGATAACAACACTTAAAATACTACAGGTTTTTCCATCTCTGACTAAGCAACAGAAAAGTCAGTGTTGGGGTGAACTAATTTTTACATACGTCTGGCCACCAAATTTAGTTTTGTACATTTTGTGAACAGAGCCGGAGTGACATCAGTTTCTGCGAACATATATTGCCATCATAAAATCCAGAAATGTCAATATGCTTTATGGACTCCTTTTACTATTGTCATGTTCAGGAGACTGAACGTGGAGTTGGTGCAATCCTATGACTGCTTTTTTGTGTCAAATTATATTGTAATGAAAGACAATGACCTTAACTATTTTCCCTGTTTTGAAGAAAAAAAAATATTTTCCTTTATACTGCGGTTTTGTTTTGTTTTTGTTGTTTTTGGGGAAAAAAATTCAATTGTACATTTTATCTCACTAATAGTTGTATTTTTCACAGAGAAAATATTGTGGTTAAAATTGTTTCATGTATCTTTGTAATACACTTTCCATTGTTTTCAGTAAATCCTATTCATTTATATGTTGATTTCTTATTGTAAACTATATATCTTGAGGTAACCCTTTTGTTTATACAGGTTTGCTTCAGTGTTAACCAGAATAATGCATACTAGACTAGTTTTGCTTTAAGTGTAGTTGTGTTAGACACTGCAAGTATTTTCTGATACGTGAAAATAAATTTCTTACTAAACTAGCACTTGATTAACTGAGAGTTTAAATGAGGAACTATTACACTTTATCTTTGTCAACAAAGATTGATGATTGAATAGACTATATGCAGTGTTAAACACAGCTTACATAGTTGTTTGTAGAACTGGCAGTTGCAGAGCTGTTCTCTTTTTGGTGCCTTTCAAGTCTTCAGACATCTTGTAGCTTTTTTTGTCCCTCCAGTTTGTTAACAGTTAGTAGTGCCACTAGTCACACTCAGACAATGAATGTAATGGGCTCTAATCCAGGAGAACATTTCTCATTTTCTTTAAATTTGCCAACAGAATGCCTTACTGAGTCATTCAGAATGGATACTTACTCTACTGGGGTCCTAAAAAAAATAATATAAAAACCATGTTGTTCTTTTTCAGAAAATGTAGAAAAAAAAAATCATTCCTTTATCCGTTCACTGCCACTTAGTGCCTTAATTTCATCCAAGAAAGCAGGGTTCACTATTCATTGGCCAAATGAAATAATGTTCATTGCCATGTGACTTTTTTTCCTGTTATCTGTTTTGATCCTATTTAGTTGTTAAATATTCATTAGACCTTAGAACTATAAAGAGTTTAATGAATAGATGTGAAAATGCAATGATTTGATCTTGAGTAATCAGATAGAGGTTTGAATAGTAAAGCATGTACAGAATTTTAGCTGATTAGTTTTTAGAACCTTAGAGGATGTTTACCATATTTCCAAAGCTTTCCATCTTTTAAAAGCAATAATTCTCCTTTACAACTTGTATGCAGACTACAGTGAACAGAAATGGATATGTGCCCCTGCCTTTTTTTAAAGCCTCTTCATAGTGTTTTTGCTTTAAAAAGGGAGGTCACTATCACGTTAATAGATGCATTGTGCTACTGTTGTGTCTACTATAATCAAGGATAGCGATGTGGGCTTTACTTAGGAAGAATGTGCAGAATGTTAGAGCAATCATTAAGCTAAATCATTTTTACAGTGCGAAGAAGGGTAGACACAGGGTTGAAGAGTTGCCATTGTTGCAGTCATACTGTGTTGAACCTCACGGGAGCTAAAGTTTGTGGTTAGTACATGAAGCAAAGTTACCATCTGTAGTGATCAGCTAAAATCATTTTAATGTAAATATGCACACTGGAGATGTAGTAGCAATGTGCCTGGTGTACTATTTAACCTATAGTAGGAGTTCCCAAATTTACTTAGTGTATTTCCTTATTGACGGGGGTGATTGGCGGCAGTAGTTCCTGGCTGTGTAGATTCATGAGGTATTTCCTCTCATGAGGAATATATATATATATATTCTTCACCCAGGCGGAGTTCTGTTGTTTCCTTTCAGTGATGCACACAACACAGTTTGGGAATTCCTAACCTGTAGCTTTAAAAATGGTTAGGATGCAGACTGAGGGAACAAGAGTTGGCTCCTTGATTGTAAGGAACCCATCAGACTTCGTGTCTCACATCCCTCCCTTATGTGACTGCAAAGCAACTAACTGAGAGAGGTCTTTATGCTTTCTGAATGATTTCTCTACTGCTACTTTATACATCCTTTAGAATTTTGAATCTAGAAGTAGCTTTAGGAAGCTACTTGTTTTAATCCAAGTCCTTAGAAACTGAAATAAATAATAATAATAAAAAAAAGATGAGAGGTTTTTGGAGTAGTTTCTCCATATTTAAAAAGAAGGTAAATTTTAGCAACAAGTATTGAAATAAAAATGGCCAGGATGCTCTGCACTGCCATAGAGGGTGGCCTGGCTTATTTTTGGCTGTTTTATTCCCAGGGCCAGTTAAACAAGCACTGTGCCTGTAGAAGATAGGAAAAAGAAGATAGGAAAAACTTCTCTTGAATAAAAGTAACTACCCCAGACTACTAAAGATGTGATAGAGCTTCCATCTTTGTCTTGGGCTACAAAAATGGTGGCTGGATTATTAGTTTACCAATTGCAGTGGGTAAAACATGGAACTTTCAAGTGTGTGAAGGATCATAAATGAAAATAAAGTTTTGTTAGTGGGATTGAAAAGGTCTTTTATACTGAAGCAAACTTAGAAAAAAAAAAAGTCAATGTACAAATTACTTTTGCACAAATACTTTGCTTTGTTTTGTTGCATTTTAGATAATTCTGCACCCACACCTCAATCTTTTGTCTTTTTCTCAAAGCAACAGCGAGGTCGTTATTCTTTAACATCTGACAGTGGAAATTGAGCACTCGTGACTGCAAGAGAAGATGCACTAGGAAGGAACAAAATCCTCTTTAGACTATGAATTAGCAAAAGATAAATTTATTAAACTAATCATGTGATGAACTATGTTTTTTTAATTCCACTGTCATTTCCTTTAGAATGGCATCCCTGTTTACATTGGATTTGTTCTTATTGACATAACAGTATTTCTCTTAAAGGCAGATTTTCTTTGAGATGCTACTTCCAAAGTCTTGCTTGCAAAACATCTGAGACAAAATTGGATTGAAAAACAGTTTATGAAAATGGCTAAGGACTTTAGGGTCTTCTATGACATGTAATGTATTCATATATTGTCTAAATGAAATACTACTTTTTAAAAAGGCAAATCTTACAGGCTGTCTTCCAAGTAAATGATTTCCATAGGGGAAATATATTTTAAATATTATTTAAATATTTACTACTATTTAAAACAATTTTAAAACAGAAAAGCTAAAACTATGGTCACAAAATGTCAATGTGTCATCAGTCATTTCTTTTTCTTTGCCAACACTTGACATTTGGTCTCACTCTGTTACACACCTGTGCATTAGTGTGCACATTCTGCCATATCTTATTGTTTAAGCTAACATTAACATGTCATTGTTAATAAATGCATGTTTTCTGCGTATCTCCTCTACATATGGCAAAAAAAAAAGAGGCTAGGGCTAATAAGAGACACTTTACGCGTTCTTAGTCCAGATTTTCAGGTGGTCCGTAATACAATGTATGGAAATGTGAAAAAGGACACAGTTTTGTACCATTCATGATGTTATTAACTAAACCCATTAAAGTGAAAACACTTTTAAACAAAAAACTCATAATGCTCGGTCATTTATTATTAAAATATTAAGTCTTGGAAAGCTAGTTTCTTGGGAAAGAAATGGCAACTTAGACATTTTCTGATCCCAATATGAAGAAATACATTTCTTTTTAATTCTATCACATGAATTAAGGAACTTTTGTTGTTATTACATTTATTGGTTCTAAACGTTCTGCATTCATTTTCACAGCGTGTCCGCCAGTTCTTAAACTGATGTGAGAAATGAGGAGCCAGAAAATTGGGGTAAAAGAGAGACGACTTCTGTGATTCAGGTGCCTTTTAGCTATACTGTTTTGTTTCCTTCTTGCTTAACCAGAATATTACCTCTATGTACCTACAGGGAAAAAGTGGTGCTAGAAGGTTTTAATCTTTTTTTTCCAGTTAAAATGAACTACTCCAGATACTTTCTTATGAATATTTTTTCTACACACAGAGGGCTGAAATCCCATTTGATGTGGATATTAATGTGAATATATGGTAAGTGGTCTCTGAGCCACTTGTTTTTAGGAAAAAGTGAATTTGAAGGGTTGGAATGTTTTTTATAATGGTCCTGTTTGAAAGAGCTGCTTCCCAAAGCAAAACTAAACTTAAAAATGCTGCTGTTTTTTTTTGTTTTGTTTTGTTTTGTTTTTGTAGGTGTTTTTGGTTCAAATTATTATCAGATTATGTCACTGACTTCTTTTTATTCCACATGTGTTGCTTGAAGTATTAAACTACGTAATTGGGAGTACATGCCATAGTGTTCTAAAACTTCCAGGGCTTGTGATAGCAAGAACTTTTAAGCAAAATTATGTTACTTGTCATCTTCCTCCATCCTAATTGTGGTGCCTGATAATGTGATTTCTCTGTGCATTATTCATGTATCACATTTTTGCTGCAGTAACAAAGTAAATGGTGTGATAACTGAATAAAAACTAAAGCATCAATGCTTTGTCATGTGGTTAGGTCCAAATTGGTAATTCGTTCAAAGCTCTGGAAGAATAATGGTTTAGATGTGTTCACTGAGTAAAGCAGCTTTGGTGGATTCTGAAACCTCCCAGCTTTCTGTTGTTGGTCACCTCATAGACGTTACTCTTCACAAACTTTGGTAACAGAAGAGAGAGTAAGAGAATGCTTTTTATTTGCTTCAGTGCAAGGTCCAGCGATTGTTCAAACAGACGCAGAGGTAGTTTGACCACAGTCAATGGACTTTGCACAAAAGAAGCTGAAGAGAAAACTTACCCCTGAGGATCCAAGTGTTGCAATTCTGGAATCAGCTGGTCAAAAAAAGAAAAAGTACTTTGCCAAGCATTGTTACTTTCTTTTTGACGTGAACTCTGCAAGTTCTGTTGAGTTCTAGTGGGGATAACGAGGCTCTCTGCAGGCAGTGCTTCCAGGGCTGTTTTCCCATCCTAAACTGGGGGCCGGGCAAAACATGACATGATAGGGTTTGGTGGTTCCTGCACACTGTACATTAATATAAAAGGTGAATTTTAGATGCGCGTGTACAAACAAACTCATTCCTCTGCTCTTGAACACAAGCCTTACACTCGGTGTAAATAGTGATATAACTGGTACATAGCTATTTAATAAAAAAAAAGTCAAGTGGTCAAAATCATGAACTAACGTATGATTGGCAAATCCATTTTGAGCATTTAGAGTTCTCCCTCCCCCCATATTTTGTGTGCTCCTACTGTCCCATTAGGCTGGTGCCACTAGTTGCTGTTTGCTCTGGGAGTAAGGTTGTGAAACTTGTCCCTGCCACATCAGTGTAAATTACTACCTCACCATGCTTCAACTGGAAATCACGGCTTACTTGGCTTGACCTCAGGTTCTCTACAGTTGTATAAACTGGTGAGACCAGCTCCCTAATCCTTTGTGAATTTACCTAAAGCCACTTTCAGTAGTAAAATGAGTTATTGTATTCACTTTTGTTTTTGCAATGTGAAGTTCACCTTGTTAGTTACTTTAGCTTACCTGAGAAATGGTAACTCCCAGGTGGCAGACGGTAACTTCTGGCATTTCAGTTATTTGTGTCTGATGGTGCTTGAGACTGCTTATTCTTCTTGAACAGGCTTCTAGTGTGCAGATGACAGTGAATCTTTACCGTTCTATGAGGAGTCTTATCCAAATGGTGGTGCGAGGACCCTGCTATGCTAAGCACACTTAGGTATGCTGTAGTCAATCTCTTGTTAGAACGTATAATCATCTTGAATATCTCGGAAGACTTCTGCAGGAGGAAAAATAGAAAAATCTGTTTAAGAAAAAAAATAGTAAAATTGAGAAGCAGAGTCATGTCCTTGCATTTTTGGTCACATTGCTAATACTCTTTGCTCCGATACGCTTTCTTAAAGTAAGCAGTCTCAAGGGATTCTGGCTCTGACTTGCTCCCTTTCCAGCCCCTGTGCGTGGATTGCTATTCAGAGTGCAGTGTGTTCCACCGGAGGTCAGTGTGCACCAGTGCGGGCTCAGCCTCTTGCCTCCCTGCCCTTCGTTTGCCATTGAGCTGCTTGACTTTGTCCTCTCGCCACATTGGTATTCCAGCCCAGGAATGGAAGGATTGCACTCATGAACAATGCACGCTTTGTCAATTCAAACATGCAGACATCCAGAAGCTTCTGGTTTGGGAACTTGTTTATTGTTCTGGTCTCTTCAAGAATGCAAGGGTAGAATCCTTACAGATTTCACATCACTATATCAAATTGAGTAAACAGGAGTAAATCATACTCTTGCCCAAGCTGTGCAACTGAAAGTCGCTTCTCCATGGTGGGGCAGATGCGGTTGGCATCATGGATTGAATGTTGCAAGATGGCATCGCTACATCCCAACAGAACCTACTACTACATGATCTCTTTTAATGCAAATGTAATGGGAAATTGAGACTAAGCAGAGTGAATTTGTGAATAACCTGCTCTGCATCCTAAGGGATGCAGTCAGTCTCCTCTAACCCATGGAGTTCAGCCCCAAGCAAACCTCTCATGCTCTTTAGTATAAATAACAGAACGCCTTAATCAGTAGTAAGACATATTTGCTACATCAAATCTTGTACAAAATATAGCATTTTGCAATCCAACGTTGTATGAACAGCTATTTATGTATTTAAATTGGAGATTAACAAAGGTTGAGGAGAAAGTTTGCTGACTTTCGTGGGACAGTTTCAGTATCAAAACACGTAACAGGCTTTATATTTTCATGTGAAGAAATTGGGGAGATTTGATAATGTTATGGCAATTGTGACTTAAAAAAAAAAAAGATTTCTGTAACTGAAGCTATTGATTTTCCTTACAGATTTATGTGAGAGCATGAACCATATGCAGATTTACCTCATTTGTAAATGGAATAGAGCAACATTTTAGGGCCTTACTGTTTAAAATGTTCTCTTTTCATCAGCTTCAGCACACTGCAATGAATACAGGCATTGTTGATATTTAAGTGGGGGGAAAAAAAGAGTAACTGTTCTAAATAACTGGAATGCAAAAAATATCTGAATTTTTATGGTAAGCATTATTTGCTATGCTTTTTCAGAAACAAAGCCATGAAGACTGAGTCCACTAGAACCTTGCAATGATGGCAATAAAATTTTATGTATTTGCAAATTCAAACTGCGTTGAAATATGCTTAGAAGTTTATATTGTTATGGGAAGACATCTGAAATCTGAAGAAACGTCTGATATTAGAAGAGAGAGTCTTCTGTAGTCTGACATTTGTTTATGAGATGTCAGTTCTGCATGTGAAACGTACAGTCTATGTTAATCCTTCAGAAAAGTGGGATCTAAATTCTTTTGAAAATAAGCACTATGATAGTATTGTTCTGCAAGAATACCTGTTTCTTGGTCTGTCAATTTTCAGCGACAAGTCAATCTTTTCTAATTTTTAGCACTTAAAAAACACTTATTGGCTTTAGAACATTTTTATTTTCCAAATTTGGGGTCTTAAGTTTTAAGAAATTGAGACAAACTTTTTCCTTTGTTTCTTTCAAGAATGCATAGCATTTCCCAATTCCTTAACCAAGCATTGATCTGCCTTAGATACAACAGCACCCTGTATTTTCTCTTAATATGTCTCTGTCTTCTTAAGCAACATGTCCTCCAACTTTTGTCTTTTCAATAATGATATTGAAAGACTCGGTCATACAATCATTTCATACTCCATGAGGTCTAGTATTCAATTATATCTCCTTCATTTGTGCCCAGAATGCCTGGAAATTACAGGTGCACTCTCATCCAAATACACTGGTCCAACTTCCAAGCTCATTATGGAAAAAGCTAGACAGCACTTAACATGCTTAAAGGTATTCAACAGTTTCTCACTTTGTGATTCAAGTTTTAATTTTGCTGTCTCTCTCCCCATAATCAGAGAAGATCTGGATAGGGGTGAGAGCCCATATTCTCCTTTATCATCTTCATCCTCAAGCAAACCTGTAGTTGACACGAGTGAGTGAATCAGATCCTGAGCAGCAGACATGCCTGAAATTGTGGCTGTTGAATATAAATACGCTGTTTCTGCTGTATGCTTCTAATTAAACCCCAAGGTTCTTTTATAAGTTTTCAAGGGTTTCTGTGAGTCTGAAGTTTGTAAATTCTTAAAAAACATATGTTGTGTTCTTACTCGTGATGTAGTCAGATGGAGTGTTTCTAGATGACTTCAAAATCAGATCAAAATAGAATTTTCTTCTGCTGTTTCACACTATAAACATTCCACATAACAGTTTTAAAGAGCTTAATACAACTGTACAAATTAGGGCTCAGTCGCACAACTTGTTAAAATCAATTTTAATCACCCTAACTAGATCACAGAATTGTTGTTCTGCCTGAACAACTTCACATAATACTTTTAGATAGAAATCCAACAGTAGAGCTGTACGTACCATCAAACTTCATTCAGTGGAACTGTTTATAATCTCCTTTGCCACACCCTACAGACCACTGATAAATTTACCTACAGCAGCATATGTCTCTGTATGTAGTCCTGTATTGTTATTCTGTATTTTTCAGGGGAACTGCTTTTGGAACAAGGTACTGTTCCACATGTATAGGAATGCCACTAAGTTGGCCCTAAATAATTTGGAGGATGAACGATGTTAATTATGACTTTATATCTGGCATTCTTTTGCGCATCCTGCCTTCAACTTTACAAAGGTTCATCTGGAGAAAACATAGTGGAAGGTGAAGCTGTTGCATGTTGCACTTCCATCCTCAGATCTTTCCATTACAGTCTAAGGAATTGCGCCGGCTTAAAGTGTCCGTACTGGCTGAACAAGATGTCATTCTTTAGAATGGCTATATGAAAATATACATTATTAAAAATATCTAAAATAATATATATTTATCCACCCATGTAAATCTGTGCTTTAGGAAAGCATTTTATGGTAATGTTATTGTAATGCTAAAAGTTGCATAGCTTTTTTTAATACCCTGTGACACCAGATACTGTTTGACAACAGCTGGCTGACCAGTCAGTAGCTGTCACCTGCCCACTAGTGTCTCTTACCTCTTCATAGCATTAGAGGGAAGGGAGAAACTGGTGTGATGTAGCTGTGATCTCTGGGGGAAAACATGGAGGCAAAGATAGAAATCTGTCTGGTGATCACTTAGTAAGAAAATACAGGGGTGGGGAAGCTTATAGACTTCTAGATGAGCAGATCGCTGTGCATTAAATCTGGTTCATTCATCAGGGGTAGTGTTCTTGTATGTGTCCTCCCATTTGAACGGGTCTTCATAGGTCTGTTTTCTCAAGATTACAGCAAATCCATTGCAGCATGATTGACAGCATTAATTTTCACATAGTTGTTGAAATAAAGCATTAAAAACAAACAAAAAAACGTACTTGGGCATTTACTGACGTGCAGTTAAATTTATGTCACTTTTGGCAGTGCTAGAACTAACATCGAACCTTTACAAAACAGGGAATAATAAGATAATACAGAAATCCATATTGATCTATGCATTGCATGGTTTTATTAGGTTCTTAATAGCAACTGTTGAAACAGACGCCTCTGAGTCAGAACTATTTTTTTATGTCTTCCGATTGTCCCCCAAGAAAGAAATCCATGTTTGCCACTTCCTGTTGATGAAAGACAGTGTCAGCTTTCATTTTCAAAGGCCAGCAGTTGGCTACAAAAAAAAATTAAAAAAAATAAAAAATAAATAATAATAAAAAAAAATTAACACGAGGAACTTCCACCCTTAGAACAGCATCATTAAGTACTTTACCGCTCTGTCAACGAAATGTGAAGAAATGTTGGCCATGAGAGCTTGTGGTATCTAGTTCCCTGTGACCAGTTATCACAGCTTAAAATGAAATCTATTGTTTATTCACTTGGATACGATGAACAAACTTAGAGTGCCCTTACCGTGCCAACTTGTGGTGTGACACCTAAAGATAAAAGAAGGCAAACCCGAACGGTGCTGGAGAGCTCACAAGGACCCGCTCCTTGTGGAATGAGCTAAGGTTTCACAACAGATATCATTCTGCAAAACCTAAGTTCAATCATCAGAGACTTCAAAATGATTTTTTGGCATTGCTTGAGTATTAAAAATGATGAAGTGGAAACATTATGTACTTAGAAGTTTGTGTATCGTGGAGTTCAGTTCGGCTATTGAAATGAGTGATATGTACGCAGGTAGTTAGGTAGTCAGTATATATATATATATATGTTGTCTCAATACAGGACAAAATACTTCAGACTTAGCAGAGAACAATGTTGTCTCTCGGTCATTTCCTGCAGACAGACGCAGAACAAAACACTTACTACCGTGAAAGTGATTTTACTCTGTAATTCCAATTAAAGCAACAAGCCTCACGCTCCGACGCGCGGCTGACGGAAGCCCTAGAGGAAACCCGCCCCCGTCCGTGGGTGCTCGGGACCGTCGCGGCCGGAGAGCGCCGCGGGAGCCCGGCCTGAGGCGGGCCGGGACCGTGACGAGGGCGGCTCTGAGGGGCCGGGGCCCGGCGGCACGCGGGCGGCCGTTCAACCGCCGCCCTGGCCACGCCCCTTACGGCCCGGTGCAGCCAATGAGGCGGGCGCGGGCGCGATGGCCCCGCCCCCCGGCGGGCTACCTCCGGCGGGCGGCGCGCGGCGGGGCAGTGCGTGACGGGGCGGCGAGGCGGACGGAGTGCAGCGGGAGCCGGCAGGGCATGGCCACGGTGCGGGAGAAGGCGGCGGCGCTGAGCCTCGGCGCTGTCTGCAGCCCTGCCGCCAGGCCGACGGGTACGGGGCACTTGAGGGGGGTAGGGGAGGCGGCTGGGGGTTGCGTCGTTGTGGTGCTTTCTGAGCTGGGCTTGCCGCCTTCTGCTGGCTCCTCTGGTAGCTAGCTCAGTGCAGGGCTGCTGCGTGCTCTCGCGTCCTGTCCGGGCTGTGGTGTCGCCAAGCAGAGGTATTGTCAGCGCATTTCATCCCGCTGCTTCTCAAAGCTTTGGAAAGTAAAATCTGGCACGCTTCTACTTACTTTGTGCCGATGCCTTGCATTAAAAAATTTTATTTTCTGAAATTTCAGGAAGTATGTGTCTGTTTGAGAACTGTTCTGAGGATAGGTGTTGCTGTCCTGTATTGTGTTGGTGTATCTGAATGCTATTGTACTGTGTTCTCCCCATCATCTCTATTTCCCCACAAACGCTTACTCCCCCCTTCCGACTTGCTGGTGTCTGGGCTCCCGGGCAGATGGAGGCCAGCTGGAAGCTCTGGTGCCCGAAATGGAACACAATTCTCTAACTAGTGCCTCTTCAGACTGCACAGAAGAAATACCTCCTGTATCTTTGTGGAAAATGTTCATGGTAATATGTTCCAGAACAAATTGCGTGTTGTTTTTTTCTTCTTAAACACTGCATCACACTGTTAATTCATTAGGTTTGAGGTCTGTCATAACCCCAGATGGCTTTCTGTAGGATTGCTGCCAGCTCTTCATTCCTTATTTTGTACTTCAGCATTTGATTTGTCTCTTCGTCCCTTTGCTTTATCTCTCTGTAAATTACTCATCTGATTTACTGACAAACATATATTCTAATTCTAGCATCTCTAGGGGCTGCAGCTCTTAGAAGCTAGGTGCCGCCTGCAGATTTTATAAGCATGTTCTGTCTCGAGTCCTTGCTGAGGCCGATTATAGCCTCTGGCCACACAGTTGCTAGCACGATTTTCTGAACTTGAAATTGGTAAATGAGTAATAGTTCAGTGGTTTTATTGAGGGAGGAAAGGCTGGTTGGCTCAAGGAAGTGGCACTGAGTACGCAGAGCGTGAATCCCCGTTTGAGCTGGGATGACAGAGGGCTGTTCCATCCAGTACGCTATGTCTCAAGGACTTTTGATCTTGTTACTGCTTGGCACGTCACTATCTATCTAGTGTGTACACAGTCTTGAAGGCACAAGGGATGTCTCTCCTCATCCCTGCCTACATCTCTCCCTTCCCAGCTGTATACTTTTTGTCTCTGTTACTGAAGCTGGGGAGCTGCAAGTATGTAGGGTTAGCTCTCAGCCTTGTGGAACAAGTGTGCTTACTCAGGAGTAAGTCCTGCAAGTGCATCCGCTGGCTGATGGAAGAGCACACAGCGAGGCAGTGTCACAGAGTGTCAGCCTGGAGAAGTAAAAGCTGCTTGTTAGGAAAGCCGCAGGCTATGGTAATGAGAGCAACCGCCAGGGTGAGTTACGTTGGTATGGTGCAGACAGACTTGCCAGGAGAGTAAGGCTCAAGTACTAATATTTTGTTGCAGGCTGGTTCAGCACAAGCCAAATTAGAAGCTTCAGACTTCTTAAATATTTCTTAAATCCTTCCATGCTTCATGAAAGCCAGTAGCCGGAGAGGGGAAAGTTCTCTCATTGCAGTATGAGTTCAATCATTATGCTCTTTCTGTTCTTGTATCATTAGGCTTTAGCTTGGCACAAAAACCCTTTGGAGCAACTTATGTCTGGAGCAGCATTATCAGTGCACTTCAAACTCAAGTGGAAGTGAAAAAGCGTCGCCAGAACCTGAAGTGCTATCATGACTGTTTCATTGGTTCCGACGCGGTGGACGTCGTGTTTGCCCATCTCCTGCAGAACAAGTATTTTGGGGACGTTGATATTTCCCGCGCTAAGATAGTGCGAGTGTGTCAAGCGCTAATGGACTACAAAGTCTTTGAGGCTGTTTCGACTAAAGTCTTTGGAAAAGACAAGCGCTCTGTATTTGAAGACAGTAGCAATAGTCTCTACAGATTCACAAACATCTCAAGCCAAACAGATATTGATAAAGATTACCAGCAGTGTACACCACAAAGGTGAGTACATAATGCAGCATGCAGACAACGCTTCTCTACTGTAAAAATTATTATTTTTTGGGGGGGAAGGAGAAGAACAAGCGGGACATCGTAGTTACAGGACTGGGGGTGGAGAGTAGCTACCCTGTGGATGTTTGTGTGTAGAAGATACGTAGATATCAGCAATTTGAGTAAATAATTCAGCCTGCATAGTTACTTATTTTCTGTCCCTTATCACATTGCTTTCATGGGAGGGGGAGTAGGTAGAAGGTGAGTGTGTTGCAGGTACTTATCTACTGGGATCTAAGCCAGCATAACCAACTGGCACTCAGATGCATCAAACTGGCTATTGAAATGGACGAGTCTTTGCTCACTGTGCACTTAGCTGTGGCATAAGCTAGTAATCCATCCAGCTTTTAAGGGAAGAAACAGGTAAAATTGCTTGATGCTTTCATCATCTTAACTTGATTAGGCTACAGATTTAACTTTTTGAAATGTTTTGGGCTGTTCCTTGGTGTGCACATGGCTTGTTCCTAGCCTAGGTAGCAGGCTACAATGCTGTTACGCTGTTGCATGCCAACACAGATCCAGAGGGAAGTGTAATTGCTAGGGCTTGTTCCTCTGCTGCTTCAGAAGCGGGCAAAGAAAACCCTGGTGCTAACTAAACTGTCACAAAACAGCATACATTGCAATGTAGATAACAATTTGCTTTAAAAAAAACTTGCTTTTAGCAGTTTTTGTGTCTAGCAATTTTTGTGACAGGTGTTTCTCTCAGAATGTGTTCTGACACTGTTGCAAGAACTTATCTTCAGGTAGTTATTTCAGTAGTTCTGGCAAGGTACGCTTTTAAAAATCACAAGTGATACTGACTTGACCCAAAATAATTGTACGTGATCACTGTGTTTGAGAGTAGCAAACATTAAAAGCTTAAGGGCATCAACCCAACTGGTCAGAAAAGTCTAGAAGTGGAGACGAAGAATGGTTAGGCCCTCGGTCATGCTTCCCACCCCCTGCCTCTTTAGGACTAGGTTTCCTCCTCTGTTAATACAAACTGTCCCAAGTCTCTGTTTGGGAAGAACACAAGAATTCTAGAGAATTAAAACCACTTGAACAAAGTATGATATTTAAAACGCTCAAAGGTGCATGCATCGTGATCAGTACAAGACCTATCAGGCAAACAGTTGTGAAGGCAGATAATTCATCTGTTTGTGTAGAATGAAGGCGTTAGGCTTTTTTCTTCTGGGAAGTGTGCTGATCCACTGGGTTACCTTTCTCCCTTTAGGGAAAGGAACAAATCTATTGATACATATAGCTTGTCACATAAATGTCAAAAATAATGGACATCAAAAAGGGTTTTGCAGTGTCCTAAACCACAAAAAAAGCTGTAGGAATTGAAATTAAACAAATATGCTTGGAGGAATAGTGACTGTATGGCTGGGGTTGTTTTTCTGTTTGATAGCATATGAAGTCAGTTATGAGAAGAACCAGCTAACACAAAATTGGGTAACAGGTTTCTGAAGTCTCTTGTTAGTTGGTGGCAGGAACTAGCCTACTAGCTCTAGGAGTGGTGTTGTCTGGGGGCAACCACTTAGTTTTTTCAAGAACAGCTCTTAATTTTTAGCCTCATATCACCATTAGGAATAGAGACTGAAAACTTTAGACTTGGGGGGGGGGGGTGCTTTACATTGCATGTGTTACTTGTATATAAATTTCCCTCCATGACCATTTCCTCTCTTACGTGCTCTGTGGTAATTGACGTAGCTTGCTGATGCCAGATGTGACAAGCTCCAAGGGAGGAACTATGCACTCGCATGCAACTACTGCACACAACTCATGCCTTAAGATATTGCATGCCCTCTTGTGCAGCTTGGACAGAGAAAGTATGTGTTGGGGGGGAGATTTTATATTTAATGTCAGATGGATATTCATATCTGGATGTGCTGTGTGTTGTTCTCTTATCCATATGTATGGATGAGAATATATATAAAAACACTTTTTTTTTTTTATCTCAGACATCAGAAGAGCATGTTGTTCAACCCTACTCCTGTCAAAGCAGAAAGCTTGGAGGATCTCTGGGAAAACCTGAGTTTAAAGCCTGCAAATACCCCTCACGTAAATGTCTCGGAAAGCTTGTCCCGTCAAGGTAAGCCAAATAATCCCCCAGATATTTGTGTGGAAAATAGGTGTAGGACTAAAAAAGCTTATGGCTGGCTGTTGGAATGGAGGTGGAGTCAAACTGACTTTCATAGTATTTTGTTTTGAACACCACGTCATAACAAAGGCACATTATATTTGTTGGGGGCTTGCTCTTAACCTTTTTATTTTATCAGACAGGACTCACCTGCAGCTGAAATAAATCAGTGTTGAACTTTATGGGGAAGAATACACAACTCTGTGGATCCTAACTGGAGTTAGCAACATGCTGCATGATGTTTAACCCCCTGCAGTACATTCATGCCTGACTTAATCAAAGTCTGCTGCTAGCTAAAACTCTTCCCTACCCTTTCAACAATGCACCTGCACCCTCCAGCTCACTTTCTGTACCGTGTGAAACTGTTCCTGAGAACTTATGTCTTCTCCAACAAAGCTATTATCTACTCTGGCTTTTTTCCATTTGGCTTGAAACGTTAATGCATCCTAGAACTCTCAAAACTTGAGCCAAATCATAACTGAGGAAGCTGTGATAAGGATAGTGTGTCACTGCTACACTGTTCTTCTGTTATCTAGAACAAAGACTGCTTGCAAGTTAGGGCACCAAGAATGAAAGGCACTTCAGACTTACCCAAAGAGCCGTTCTCCTGCACTTGCAGTTAACTAAACAAATGGCTAATTCTTTCCTTTAGTGGTGATAAAAGCACTTAACGTGATAAGGGACACGCTTTTTCTGCTACTGTAAATCTTTATTTTGGAAAAATTAATCTCTTAGATCACAGGCGGTGGGAGGAAGGGGAGTTGGCATTTTCCTAATCTTCTTTTCGCACTTGCTTAATCTGTGTGATTTGTGTATTCCACCCCTTCCAGTTATTAATGAAGTATGGCAAGAACAAACGATTGCTCGTCTGCTGCAGCTTGTAGACCTTCCACTCCTGGACTCTTTACTTGAGCACCAAGCAGCAAGACCTCAGCTTCCACAACCAAAGAAGGTGACTGGATACATCATCACAAGTAACTACCTAGACAGAGAAATTCTCAAGGCTTTCAGTGACTCACAGTAAGTATTCATTGCTCACCTCTGAGAGCAGAATGTTGTTCAAAGCTGCATGCAAATGTTACGCACAGATGATCTTAAGTAGAAATGTAATAGTCTGTGGTACTGTAAAAAGGATGTGGAAAGGCGGATTTCTCCTTATGGGTTAGACTAGATTCAGTGGTAAATTGCAGTCGCTAAACTCTGAATCGGAAGTAGGTGAGGCAGTTTCTGCTGAACACTAGAATTTTTGAAGGCAAGGATGGTAAATATTTGATAGTATTTGGGGAGGGCTATTGTTTACTGCACTGAGGGGGTGAAAAGTAGACTATTCTGCTATCATCTAGAAGTTTTTTTCTTTTAAAAAAATTACCTGTGAGGGAACAGTTTAACTACTTCACCTTTTAAAAATACTAAGATAAAACTGAGCCTGAAACTGTATAAATACAGTTGAAAGTACGGGCTGAAAAAACTCTTACCAATCAGATCAAGACTCAGGTTTATCTATAGTTTTATCCTTGTCTATAACAGTAGAGGACGTCACTAGCTTTAGGTTTAACTATTTATAACTGTTATGGATTTAATCAAGATGAACAATTAGTAACCTACCCAGCTAAACAAAGAGGCATATGGCTATAATCTAACTGAGCGGGTTGGGAAATCGTCCTTGTTGTACCGAGTTGTAATGTATTGAGGTACCTACACGTGCAGTGTCCACTGACTAGAAACCAGTGTACTCGCTTCCAGTAGTAGTGTGCAACAAACTCTGAGAAGTGCCAGTAAGTAAAATTGCAAAACTAAACTGCTTTGTCTTCCAGAACAGATGAATGGCTCTCAGCAGCGATAGATTGCCTGGAATATCTTCCAGATCACATGGTGGTAGATATTAGCAGAAACTTGCCTGATCAACCAGACAAAGCAGATATGTGGAAACTCCTGTTGTTTGAAAACATTGGTAGATATTATGGCCAGAAAAAGGAGCCACTGTTAAGCCACGCGCCTGAAATCCATGCAGGAATTGCAGAACTATTAGGTAAGTAAAACAAGTTCCTGAGCTTATGTGAGATACATACTGACAAACTGAGTATTTACTACAGCAGCTACGCTTAAAAAACCCTGCAGAAGTCAAGCTTTTAATCTCTGGTCATAAAGACTGTTTTGAAATAATGAGGAATTTCTAGTCCTGACTGCATTTTTGTAGCTTGTGTTCAGTTCTGTGTGGAACGGCTATGAAAATGAAGCATTGTAACTTGGTAGTGCTTGGTATCCATGGAAACTAAATATCTGTGGGAAATTAATATTAGGCCATATTTATAGTTCAATATTTAGACCACAGGACATGAAGTCAGCTGAGTGGATGCTTTATACCCAGGTCATAGCTCTCCCCCTTGATGTCCATAGAGATGTCAATTTCTTAAATGTTATGCTTAAACAGTATTTTAGTGAGAAACGGTATTTTAGGGATCTTCTGATGGCTTACCTTAAAGGAAGCTATAATGAGGTGGGAATCAGGATCTTCTCCCAAACACCAAATGATAAGATGAGGGGAAATGGCCTCAGGTTGAGCCAGGGGAGGTCTAGGTTGGAGACTATTTACTGAAAGAGTTGTGTGGTGTTGGAATAGGCTGTGCAGGGAAGTGGTTAAGTCACCCTCTCTGGAGGTCTTCAAGAAACACATAGATGTAGAAATCAGTGTCATGGTTTAGTGCTGGACTTAGTACTAAGTTACAGGTTGGACTAGATGATCTTAGAGGTCTTTTCCAACCTGAATGATTCTATGATTTAGTTCTCAATGAACATCTCATCCCTGCTCTCCTTTTTCTGGTCTTTCTCTTCATTGACTATTCTTTTGTCTGTTGATGGGAATATTTTTCACTTATATCCCATACTTCCTGCCTGTAAGGTAAAGGGAAAAGACAAGCACAACCCACTTTATTTAAATAGACATCTAAAACTTGCATTCAGCTTAGTAAAGCCAAATAAATTAAAACTTAAAGCTCTACAAAATGGTTTGCAATTAATTCATCAAGCTAGCCCATTTATCTAGGATATTTTTCTTATTTCTTGGGAGATCTTTATTTGCACAGTGAGAAGTCAGTTGCTTAACAAAGCCATTTTCCTTTTTCATTACTTCAGCTGTGTTGAATGGAGTGTGAACTGTAATTGAGCTTAATTGAAAATGCACTGTCTTAAATAGCAGGCTAAAAGCCTGGGTGCAGGCTGTTCTCAAGATTGTGAGCAAACAGCTATCGTCAGCCTCTGGGAATTAATGGGGTTCTGCTTAGAGTGGTGAAGTCTTCAGTGTCAAAATTACGTGCTTTATTATAATATTTAAATATTTATGGCAATAAATACCTTCACTTTTCCGCAGTGAATGGGAAGATGGAACAATCCTTAGAGGCTCTTCAACTCTATTTGAAACTTCTGGACAGCCAAATCAGGGAGGAGTTCAGGAGGTTACTGTACTTCATGGCTGTTGCAGCACATAACTCTGAGCTCAAACTACAGGAGGAGGTAAACGTGCATACTGAACTGTTACATTGCTTTGTGTTTATTGAAATCTAGATATCCCAGTTAGAGGTCAGAAAACTGTGGCTTAAATGTCTACGGAAAAAGATTCTAAAAAAACAAAGATGATGCCCTGCCCTTCTTTAAATGGGGAGAGTAATTCTCCTGGTTATTTCGTGTTATTCTTCAGAGTGACAACAGGATGGTTGTGAAAAGAACATTCTCTAAAGCTATTATCAACAATAAATCCTTATCCAGAGGGAAAACTGATCTTCTGATCTTGTTCCTGGTGGATCACCAAAAAGATGTGTTAAAGGTAAAAGCTAGACAATGACAAAACTTATCTTGTGTGTTTGTGCAGAATTGCCTGTTCTAAGCTGTTGTTTGACTGTCTTCTCTGTTTATTCAAGATCCCAGGGACATTGCATAAAATGGTCAGCAATAAACTGTTGGCTTTGCAGAAAGGCCAAGACCCTAGTAAGATAACAGGTAAGCTTAAACCAAGCTGCTTATTCTTCTCATGCACCCAGATGCAAAATAAGGGGGAACGAGATGATGTAAAAAGATTTACATTAAACAATGGTTAACTTGACTCTTAAAGAAGACAGTCTGTAGAATCTGTGGTGTTAGCTGTCTAAATGTCTCATGTTTCCTTCTAGGCTATACCTTTTGTGAAAAGCTTGATGAAAGAGAGTATCGCTCCAATACAGAGAAGACCACAAAAGCTGAGCTATTGTCTCTACTGAAAGCTATTGATGAAGATTCAAAGCTCTCCGACAAAGAGAGAAAGAGACTGCTAGGTCAGTTTCACAGTACTAATCCAAGTATTTTTATGCAATATTTTGGAGACAGAATTAATGACTTGTGTGTGTGATTTTAAATATGTATTACTTTGTATACTGCATCATTGTAAACACTGATATATTTGTAAATCTTTTGTATTCATGTATCTAATAAAATTATTTTATGGGAATAGATGGAATTTGTGTAATTCTTACCACAACTAATGATAGCCAGGATGTGCCTGTAGGGTAAAAATATCCCTCTTTTTTTCCTTGCTGAAAGCCACTTCTGTTCACTGCTTCTCTTCAAGTATTGCAGTTACTGAGATGGGACGCCTCTCCATGTCCTCTTCTTTTTGAAGTGAATTTTAGGCTGAATTTTTAACTGACCCTGTACTTGTAAGTCAATTAAGTTGCACTGATCTTTGATTTGTTGTGTGATGGATGGAGGGGAAGTAACATCTTCTGTTTGATGTTCCACAGCTGTTCTTAGAGCTTGACAGCCACCTACACTGTGTAAGGAGATCACAAATTATTGTGCTGCTTTAAGCCAAAATGACACTATATTGAGGAAAAATGACACTATATTGAGGAATAGCCAGGACTTTTTTTCCTTTCCCAACTGAATCCTGCTCTGTACCCTAAGCTTCTCTTGACTCTCCTAGAATGTAAAGGTATAAAGATATTCTGCACTTGTAGACAGTCTCGCTTCAGTTACTATAGAACAAACTTTCTATGGCTAGCAATCATCATCCTTCCACTATCTTGTAGCTATTTTTGATGTTACCAGCTGTAATTAGAAAAGGGTTGGAATAAATGAAAGGCTGTTGGGTCTTATGACTGTGTATTTTACCTATGCATATTCCTCAGTGGAAATTTTCAGGTAACACAGACGTTTGCAAGTGGGGAAAAGGTACAGCCTGATCAGAGATCTAATTTCAGCTCCTGTGCAGTTAGGCAGTTTTCTGGCATCATCACAGAGATCAGTAACTGTTGCAAGAAGTCACAAATAGTTCCATATCCAATGTGGTTAGACCTACATTCTCTTCTATTAAGGCAAAAAGCTTGTTTAAGTGAGGCTAGTTTAAATGGGATGCTTTCCTTTGATAAAGATAACCATGAAAATGAAGTAGCAGTATAATACACAGCTTGTTACAGACACTGCCTTTAAAAAAGCCCTGTATGAGATAGCACTCTAGTATATTGCTAAGCAACTCTTCAGTCATGTGTGGTGTCCGGTGCCACTGGCTATTGCTTCTCCAATGCACTGTCCTTGAAAGTGAGATGATGACCTGATGTGTGGTAAGGTGGCATTGTATTCCCGTGGGTGGAATTCAAAGGAAGGAGGCTTGCTCTGTTTGAAGTATTTTCTTGTCCTGATTTCTTGACACACAAACGGGTCTTTTCTTAGAGGCTTTTTTCCCCCCGCTTAGAAAGGAGCACTAAAAGATGATCGGGGCTTGAAAAGTGATGGTGCAGCACAGCCCCTTCCTACCTCAGGCCGTGCCCGGCGGGGGCTGCCTTGGCCGTCCCGAGGCCGAGCTTTCCCTCCCGGGGCTCTGCGGGCGCCGTGAGCCGAGGGGATCCCGGCGAGCCCCGTGCGGGAGCGCGGCCGTGCGCGGAGGCCTCAGACCGGCGGGGCCGGGCCCGGCCTGGCTCCTCCCCGGCGCCCGGCGTGGGGCGGGCCGCGGCGGCTCCCGGCGGCTCCCGGCCCGCCCCTGCGGCCGCTCTGGGCGCCTGCCCCGCTGCAGCCGGCTCGGCGCTGCCCCGGGCCCGCTCCTGCTCCGGGCGGCGGCGGTAAGGAGGGGCCCCGGGGCGGCCGAGGGAAACGGGAGCCCGATCCCGGGGGGAGGCGGCACCGCGCCCGGGCCCGCGGGCGGAGGGAGGGGAGAGGGCCGGGGAGCCGGGCTGCGGCCCCGGGAGCCCCGCGGGGTCGGTGCTGCGGCGCCGTGCGTCGGGTGAGAGGGCTTGGGGTGAAAGGAGCCGGTGGGCAATGGCCTGGTTAGGGCCTGCCTCGCTGGGGGCATTTCTCAGCGCGCCTCTGATGCTGTTAAAGCTGGGTTGGAGGAAACTGGCGAGAGGTGGACTCTGTTCCGTTCAGGCGTTGCTTCTGTGAAATGAAAGCTGATGGTCGTGCTTTTCGGAGAGGTGTTGTCAGGCTTATTATTTACCCGAGAGGGTTTGTTCTAGATGGGTTCTGGAAACAATAGCGGTAATCCAGCAAAGAGTAGGCTGTGCAAACAAAACAACGACGCCAACAAGTGTGCCTCATCTTCAGGGCTGTCGTTTGGCCAGATGGCCCGGGAGTTGTTGTAACCGCTTCCCGTACCTGAAAAAAGGTTTGTCCTTAACAGACGGTGTTTAAATAAATCTTGTTTGAGGGACTGGAAAGCGCTGCCTTAGGCTGTAGCCTGTGTGGTAGGAGGGATGGCCTTTTGCAGGCCGTGAGGGGAAAACAGGGTGAGAGATTGCAAGGCACTGCGAAGCCTCAGGTGCGGCGAAGAGCTAAGGAGGTCTCCGTTGAGTCATTGTGCTTCGTGTTGGTTTCGGGAGGATGCTCTGTGGCAGAGAACGGATAGGAAGAGCAACCCAGGCTGGCTGAATGAATGTGGAAACCTTTATGAAACCTTTTGTTCTAGCTGGATTAGGCATTGCATTTCCCTCCTCTGTTTAACCTGACCTGTCCTACATCTTCCTATTTCAACTGTTGCTATCCTTTTCTCTCTTAACTGCTTCTTTATTATCAGATCTCATCCTTTTGCAGCTGGAGCGTTGGCAGTAACAAACCCTTTGCCCACCAGCGGCTTCCCACTGGCTCCGTGCCTGCGTGCGGGGTTGGGTGCCGAGCGCTAGAGCCGGCCGGGGGAATTGTCACTGCTGCGGCTTCCTGCTGCCGGCTGGGCTCGGCTGGGCGTGGGGTGAGGAGATGGTCAAGAGTTTGGAGCTGGGACATCAGTGACTCTCTTTGGGCTCGAGGTGGGGGCTGTGTATGGCTCCGACAGTACCTGTGCTGATGGTTTTCCTGTGTAGATTCTTCCCGTGCTTCCTGTGCTCTGTTGTCTTGTCTGAAATTAAAATCATGCAGTGCTATGGACAAGTGCTGTGTGTGGTTGTGTGTCTTGTGCATCTAACAAGATGATGATCCTGAGTCATGGCTGTAGAAGAAAAAATCATTTCTTACATGCCTCGAGTCTTCCGGCCGCCTTGTAGGATCACGTTGGCGCAGTCAATTTAAGCACTGATGGAGTAAGGTTGGTTATTATTAAAGCTGTTGTGCAGAGAAAAGAATCTCCGTGGTGCGTTTCATATGGCTGCTTGCTTATCTGTAGGCTGTTTATCCCCTTCCGTGTAGTTCTTGATGCTGTAAGTATTTTTTTCTCATAGCTGCGAGGTGCCTTCGGAGGCTGTATCTTGCTGAGAGCTTGTTTCTTTCGAATTTGGAAAGCAGTGGCTGCTGGGAAAGGAGGTGAATGAGGAAGCTGGTGTTTTTCCAGGAGCTTCCTTTTTTTTTTTGGAAGACTCTTCCTGATTTTCTGCTTCAGAGAACATCCTGGTTAGTGGATTGATTTAGGGAGGGATATTGTGCTAACAGATTTTCCTATAATTGAAGTCTGAGCAGTAGCTTCCTGTACGATGCAGAGTTTTCAATAGTAAGACATGCAAATTACATTATTCAGAGGGAAATGTGAATTATAAAATAAGTGAAGGTACCGAATGGTGAGATGTGCTTTTCCAGTGGTCATTTTTTCAGTGTATCATTGGGTATATTGCAAGTATTGGTGATGAAATATAAGCATTATTTAACATTCAATATACCTTTATATTAATTACTATTACTACGTTATTTACCATTTTTGTGTTGTTGTTGTTGTTGTTGTTCTTTTTTGTTTTAAATCTTCCTGACGTCATCACCATGCATAAATCTCTTACATGGAATGAAATTAGGGGAGAAGAACTTTATATTAATTTAACTCTAGTCCCTTTCCTGCTTCTTAATTGATTGGGATGTCTTGGAGTGGAGACTTTTACGTTCTGATAAGTTGAGACAGATCCCAGCTGAGGAGTATGTGGTGTTCAGAATGCTTTATTATGGCTATATAGTGGAGAAATACCTCACTTGGCATTATCTTTTTGTAAAACATGCCTGTAATACTGTTCAGAAAGCGTTTTTCACTGCTCTTTCATAAGCAGTGCTAACAAAGAAAAGTGAATATATTTTTCTTTCCCATCTGCGTGCAGCGAGGCACGGGAACAGTTTCAGATTTTTGAGAACTTACTAGGAATGCAGATCGAGTAAATGGGAGCTGTGTTGAAAGCATCCCTTTTTGTGTAAGATGGGAAGTGAGTCACTGAGTCCAGGTCCCCTGCCATTATGGGAATGACATCATATAATTCCTCATAAGATTTCTTTTATTCTCATTTTTTTCTTCATCAAGACAACTCGTGGTGATGCTTTCCCCCTCAGCCATGTCAGAAAACTCTTGTTCATTCCCTTTTTCATATATTTTTTTTTCCTTTTTCTGTAAGGAAACAACTGAAAATGTCTCAGGATCCTGACAAGCCGCATTCAAGCGAAGAAAAGTTGAGTGGTTTAGAGGATGGTCAGGAGAGCCAGGACAACCCAGATCAGTCTATCAGAAAAAGAATACGACAGAGTGCGCCGGGTTCATACAGAGATGATACACCAAAGTGTAAGCAAAACTGCTTTAAAAATACACAATTCTATAAATTTCCAGTGGAAACAATCATGGTTTTTATAGTATTTTGTGTAAATTTGACTGCTTTGCAATTAAATGTTGTACAACTCCTGATCACTTACTTTGACGCTGTTCATAACACCTTTTTCCCCATTTTGTTTTAGCACTTAATTGTTCACCATAACCCCGTTGTTCAGAGCCACATGTCTTAGATACTTTTGTGTGTCTGCGTTCACAGAAAGGAAAAGCACTACTCCAGTACATTGTAGCTAACCTGACGCTGCTGTTTGCATTACCAGCCGAACCTTCTGGATTGTTGCAGCCTCTGTTTTTGCTGCAGGGCAGGGAAGGCTGTTATTAACAAAATAATGTCCTGTTGTTTTCTTCCCCTCCTCCCCAAGCAAACGGAGATGGAAAGTTATATTTTCAATCCCAATACCACTTCTGCTGTCAAGGAGTTTATAGGACTGTCATACTGTAAGTTTATTCCTAGGGCGCGTTTGCTCTGTCATTTTGCTTTTAACATCAGGATCTGGGTGCAATATCTCTAATTATTTCTGGCAAATCTGTAGATAAAACAAAGGGAAAGGCTTTTGGTCCCAGGGAATCAGATCAAAGGGACAGAATTGCTCAGATAACTAGTGCCGTATTTCTGTAGGGAGAGTCTCAGGATGCAACATTTTATTTGTTGCATTATTATTTTTATTTTTTAATAGTGTTCATTGTTACTCGAGGTTTAATGTTCTCTTAGCATGGAATTCATACTCTTAGTATGGAAATCATACTCTTACGTCTTCTTGATTGCCCGATATGAAATTCAGTGTATGTAAGGGAGAGAGGCTGTGGACGCATGAAAGTAAAATTCATGGAACAGTTTTGCTCTGCACTGTACCACAAACGAGTCATCAGTCTCAAGCCCTCCCCTCTCGGAAGGGGGCAGATAAAATATGAGAATGAAGTAACATGATTTAAGAGCATGCTCTGGTAAATGAAAGAGTCTCTTAGCTTTTAGTGCGTCTCCTGCTAGGGTGAAGTCATTTGGCAGCTGGACAAGAGCACTCTCATTCAGCTGTGAACTTTGTTGTGCTGCTGCTTCTCAGGACATCAATTCTTGCTGTGTTCCCAGAGTCACTATGCAAGATTAAGCACCAAGCAGAAGGAAGTCAGGGTTTAAGAGCGCTGCATGAAAAGAGGGAGATGTTAATGAAAAATTAGCACGCTGCATATATTCTTGGAATTATACTGCATCTACTTGGAACAGCTTTGAGAGGCAGACAAGTGAAGGACAGTTACTTTTAAAGGGCCTTTTCTGTGTCGCTAATTTAAGTCCAGTCAGACTGGATTATGAAATGAGATAGTCGTGCTAGTTCTTCCAAATCATCTCAGTGAACCTAGCCTGTGAAGATCCCTGTCTGGTTTCCTAAATTTGAGGAATTAACATATTGCTCCTACGCCCAGGCTATTGTTGAAGTGAATGAACTACAGAGAGAGGGCACGATCCAGTGGGGCAGTTGTGTTGTTTCCCTCTTTCTGTGCAGTTATGTGTTATCTGGAGGAGCTGAGGTGAACGTTGCCCTTTTTGTCTGCCCCACCTGAGGATGCTCGTGATTTAGCCTTCTCCCCCTTCTCATGTACCTGGCCCAGGGGAAAGCTTCTCCTCACTTTGGGCAAGGCATTGCAGGGCACTTGCGTGCACAGAATCACAGAATGTCTAGGTTGGAAGAGACCTACAAGATCACCGAGTCCAACCTCTGACCTAACACTAACAAATCATCCCCTAAACCATATCCCTAAGCTCTACATCTAAACATCTTTTAAAGACCTCCAGGGATGGGGACTCAACCCCTTCCCTGGGCAGCCTATTCCAGTGCCTAACAACCCTTTCAGTAAAGAAGTTCTTCCTAATATCCAACCTAAACCTCCCCTGGCGCAACTTTAGCCCATTCCCCCTCGTCCTGTCACCAGGACAGTGCTCCAAACCTGTGTCATCTGCCAGCTGGGAAGAGGAGGGGAAGGAAAAGAGAAGAACTTTCAGTGATACTGTCTTGGCGTGCTGTACTGTCAAGAAGGTGGAAAGGGTGCAAAAGTATTAGCAGACGCTTTTCCACAGATTTTTCTAGGTACCTAACAGTTTAATTTCTGTTGCAGCTAGCCCTCCTCGGCCTGTGTCGGTGGAAGAGCTAATGGAAACAGCCAAGGGAGTAACCAACATGGCCCTAGCACATGAAATTGTTGTTAATGGAGACTTCCAGATCAAACCAGCTGAACTACCAGAACACAGGTAAGAATGGTACCAAGCAGACACACAAACAGAATTCTCTTTTGTAGAACTGCACAACAGTTCTGGTGGAGCAGGTAAAGGCTCCAGCTGGTCTTGCTGGGCTTTCATGGAAGGGACTTGGAGCACATTGGAACTGGAGTGTTGTCTGTAAGGGTCGTAGCTACTCTGCTTTTGAGAGACCCTCAGAGCTCAAGCAATGATTTGATCTGATCTCAGCACTGCCTTTCAGTGTCTGCCTGTCTGTTAGACAAACCCAGGCACTTTTGTCCAGTCCTCATCTCATTTGTTGCGTTACTTGCGGGTTGTGTGCAGTTAATTCATGTGTGGTCCCAAAACCTGGGACCTCTCTCTATCCTGTGCAAATTCTGTCTCTGAAGACGTGTTGGGAAAGTATGCCTAAGGCATGCCAAGCTCCCCATTCTGTGTTACCTTCTGTGGCCCAGCACAGAAGATCCATCCTGGGGGGACTTCTATCAGGTATTTTCTGCTTGCACTTGATGGCTGACAAAAAATTCTTGGTATAAAATCCCCCAGCTAAAACAGTGCTTCTCAGTTAAGTGACTGCTTTTGCTCCTTGTTCGTTCTTACGGATTTCTCACTTGAAAATGTGCTGTGGTAGTGGATAACTTCTCTGGTATGCCTTAGTGTCATGAAATTGATCTCAGCATTTTCCAGAGAAGAAGGATTTTAGCAAGTTTTTCCTTCCTTTCTTCTTCTCCCCACCCCCTTAATAATAAATAAATAAATAAAGGAACAATCCCGTACTTTGGTAATTTGGATGCTTTTGCTCACCGATTCTAAACAGTAGCTGTAGTTGTTGAGTTGGCTGATTGGCATCTCTTGACGCATTAAGATGTATTGCAGCAATCATCTTACCCAGAGTGCCCGGGCTTTGTGACAGGCCAGGGCTGCTCCTAGTACAAGATCCCTGTATTCGGCTTCAGCGAAGGTTTTGGTGGCAGTTATTTACCACCTAGAAAAGAAAGAGCAGTCCTTCAGATTTTTTTGAAGAGGGACACTGAAATCTTCTGTGGATTAAATGCGTTTTTACGTTTGTGTATAGCTCGGAGGCTCCCACAGCTTGAATGTGCATGTAGAGAAGTGCTTTGAGGAAAAAGCAGTTGGGATTGTAGTTGCAGTTGTATGCACTTAGAGTAAAACATGTTACTGGCTGCTCTCAGAGGACCACGATGCATAAGTACCTCTGGGCACTGCCTGAACGCCACCGCACACAGAGTGAATGTCCTGTGGATCTGTGGCGTTTGTTATGGGCATTCTTTGTGTGCACGCATGTGTGAGTATTTCACTTCAGAGCTGAATTTAAATCTGGTGGAAACAGGAGGCTGCCTGCCGAGGAGTAGCAGCTTTCAGTATTTTGAATTACACATTGCTTCTGAAGCAGTGGAACTCATTTCTTGTTTATACAAACTGAACCGGGACTTCAGCTCAGCATAATCACAGTATTTGTGTTGAAGTGCAGAAGCTTTCATGTCAGGGAAGTTGCTTCATTTCTGTTATGTTTACTTAATGAGTTTGACTTAGTAGAATTGCATTTACTTCGTGAGGCTTGTCAGAGGAATGTCAATACTGTTCTTTTGAAGACGAGGTATAATTTTTATCTTTTTTTTATGCTAATGGTATACTTCAGAGGTAGCATTGGACAGCTACTTTCAAGGACTGTAATTGGTAGCCTTCTTTGCTTGTGTGTAACCATTTATTAGGGCATGAGCCATTCCAAATCCTGTGTTTAGTTTTTCTTGCCTGAGTAACTTAAAATGAGCGATTTCTTCAGTCAATTCTCCCATTCTCATTATTACACTATGTTCATATTATTGTATGCTTTTATTCAGGAGCTGCAAGTATTTGCATAAGGTGGTGCAGAGACAAGTATTGGTCTTTTTTTAACTGGTCATATTTATCTACAGCTTGGAAAAAAAAGTAAGAGATATTGTGCATAAAGCTTTCTGGGATTGTCTGGAAGCTCAGCTAAAGGAGGATCCACCGAC
The DNA here is from genome assembly GCA_011076525.1 of Nettapus auritus. Taxonomy (NCBI): domain Eukaryota; kingdom Metazoa; phylum Chordata; class Aves; order Anseriformes; family Anatidae; genus Nettapus; species Nettapus auritus. Next base: position 56,141,821 of record CM021769.1, on the reverse strand, counting down.
ATACGACCATGCAATTAAACTACTGGGAGAAATCAAAGAGGTGAGATGATATGTTACCCCAGTAAATTATTGCATCTGTGTAGCCGTGTTGATATGAACGGGCAAAGGAGGTAGAAGTTTGTTAGTAAAGGAGGCTGTTGATCTGTTTCATTATCGTACAATTTTCTATCAACTCAAGTGAGTTGTATAACCTGAGGAGCAATTTGAATGTACAAACAAATAAGAAACAATGTAAGATGAAGAAGAGGTAGGTAATAATGCTAGTTTCATAATTCCAAGCTTCCTCTGTGTTACGACAGTGGCAGTAGTTAGGGAATCACAGAGGTGCCCCAGCATTGGGTTGACTAAAGTCAAGCACAATAGCCCGAAGTATGATCTGTACTACAAAGCGTTTACTACTTCGTAACTTCAGTATCATAAAGAATGAGGTGAAACATTTGAATGGGAGTTGACAAATGACTCCGTGGTCTTGTTTAAAAAAAAACAAAACAACAGAGATTCCACTTTTAAATGGCAATTAGTTTAAATAAAAAGTGGTTCAATAACTGCTATGATCCTTGTAGTGTTTGATGTGGTAGAACTCTTAACGCACAGTTAAAACTTTCTGTTTCAGAATCTCCTGTCTTTCTTGTTGCCTGGCCATGCAAGACTAAGAAATCAGATTACAGAAGTTCTTGATCTGGACTTGATAAAACAGGAGGCAGAGAACGGGGCCCTGGACATTTCTAAGTTGGTAGAATTTGTTATTGGAATGATGGGGACTCTCTGTGCTCCAGCTCGAGACGAAGAAATAAAGAAACTGAAAGATATTCATGAAATAGTTCCTCTGTTCAGGTACCAAAATGGTATTTATTCATCATATTGAGAGCCATTTAAATAATTTTAGAGCTGTGTGACTGGGGAGGTGGTGTGTGGGATTCCCGTAGGACGACCTGCAATTCTTCCTAGAAAAGAAAGAGTTACAGGGAAGGAATTATAGTTGTGGTTGTGAAGGGGAGAGATGGTCCAGAAGTCTTTAACAAGGACCCTGCATTTTCTGGTGAATTCTCTTTGACTCCTGCTTATTACCGAAGGACATTTTCTTAAAAGACAAGTAAATATGTATAAACTTTCAGATAGCAGGTGAATGATCGGTTTATATCAGCAGCAGAAGGGAGGGGGGAGAAAAGCAGTTGGGCTCATAGGAAAAATGTGTTACTGTTCTTCAGCTAGTTCTTCCTTTACCACTTGTTTGAGCCCTCTCTCCCTGGAATATAATATGCAGTCAGTTCTAACAGGAGTGTGTGTACTGCGTCTGGGAGCAGAGAAGTTTCTGCTTTGTCACCGTGTTCTCAGTTGATCAGCTCAAGGTCTCAACAGTTAGAGGAAATTTTATTAACACTGTTTACTAATTTGATAACCTTCCAGGAGTCAAGGATTGATGTGGCAGAAATACTGCCAGCGGGAATTAGGTTGCTTTGAAATTAAGGTATTTTTTGTTTTGTTTTTATCTTGGTTTTAATTATTCACTTCCCACTGAGGTTGGCTGTGTAGGCTGCCAGCTGACGGTATGCAAGCTTGGAAACCCAGATGTCTTTTTGTGTTTTCAACATGTGATATTGCAAAATTGGGAGTATAACCTTTGGAGCTAGTCAAGTTAATTCTACAGAGACTTTTTTTTACAGGAGAGCAAGTTTTAGTTCATACTTGGAAGATACGCATGCATGTATGTGCGTACTAGCTGAAGCTTTCTCTCTGCCTAACACTCTTACAGTAAGCACCCCGTTAACGTTTCCCATGCATGTTTTTGCTCTTTCATTAGACAATCTGCAATAAATCTTGTAAATATAACTTCTTAAACATCTGAAACCTTGAATAACTTTTTCTGTTTGTTTGTTTAGAGCAATTTTCTCGGTATTAGACCTAATGAAAATGGATATGGCAAACTTCGCTGTCAGTAGTATTAGGCCAAAATTAATGCAGCAGTCTGCTGAATATGAAAGAAAGAAGTTTCAGGAGTTTCTTGAGAAACAGCCAAGTATGACTTTGTTCCTTTCTTTCTTCCCCTCTGACCTCTCAATAAACTGTGTCCTTGCTTGTAGATAATGAAAATAAATTGAATTTTATTACAAGTTCTACAGAATTCATATAATAAATGACAGCTCGTGCCCCAAAACTGTGGTTTGAAAAAAATCTACTGGAACAACAGTTCTGCACTTAGTACACTGGAGTTTAGTTTCATTTCGGTATGACGTAGGTAATCATTAGCTAACATCATCTCACCTCTGATTTCTGTAGCTGTGTGGTTTTAATACTGCATTAAGCAAAACATCAAAAACGATAAATACAATGCATGTCAATAAATGGTATAATGGATATTAGGATTAGTAATTAATGGGATTATTTGGAAATTAGTGGGGGAAAAAATAACTTTGAAAATGATTTTTTAGCAAGACTTTTTTTTTTCTCTCTCTCAGATTCTTTAGACCTTGTCACAAACTGGTTGCAAGAAGCAGCAGATGATCTTGTGAAGCTGAGGAGTAACAAGCTACCTCCCCCCGGCAGTGGTGATGGTGCTGCCGGTGAAGCTTCTGCATTGTGCTCCACTGCTGTACAAAATCAAGCATATCTGAAGCTACTCAAGTGGGATCACATCAACAGGCCTTTCCCAGAAGTAGGTGTTCAATAGTAAAATCGATTTCTGTGTTTGTTCTACTACTTTTCCATTCCTGGGATATAACAGAAACTGTTCTAATTTGTAGCCTTTCCGCAAGTACAACGCTAAAATATTTATCTCTTGATTGAATGTCCTTGTGGCTCTTCTAATACATGCTTTTTTTTCAATATTGAAACTTAGCTGGAAAACAGGAGCCAGTTGTTTCTGTTCTGTTCCCGATACTTGCCTGCTGAGCAGGTGTTGCTCTTCTCTGTGCCTTTGTCTCCTCTCTGGTAGCTTAGCTATTCGTGGAAGTTGCCTGGGGTAGGACAGAACTCGGGGTGTTCATGGATTGTCTGGCATCGAGGCTGTAGTTCCTTTGGGCCTGCACCCCCCAGCTCTCCTTTAAATATGAATGGTCTTTTTATCAAGTTTGCAATAACATCATCTTGTGGGGGATACAGTAACTGTAAAAAAAAAAAAGTGTTGCAGGGAGTTTTTGGGTAAATGAGCAGCTATTTCCATTATCCTCAGGTTATGGAAACTGTGGTTGTAGTAGCTGCTTCCCAAAGGACTGGTCCAGCATATGTATCAGAGTTTGGAAACTGCTCCAGAATGTGGTTCTTTGCAGCTGTATCATCACTCAGCTGTTTCTCTGTTCTGGAGAGGTTAAATCTTTGGTTCAAAATCTTTCCAGCCGCCCTCAGAACTGGGGGCTACTTTGTGAATTCAGATTGTCAGAAAATAAAGATGGATGTTAGTGGAATGGGGTCCTTCCTCTGATTAGATGTTCTTTTTTTTTTGAGCATAAGGACAAAAAAGTCATGGTGGGAAAAAATAAACGTCTTCTTGTCCACCCATGTGGAGGGCTTTTTTGCAACATGTTTATAGAAACCACAAGGCAGAAAAGTTTATCGTCTTTTATGTTCTTTCAAATGTATTTTGAGAGCTTTCTGTATGCACGGAAAAAAACTTTGAGAGTATAAGTTCAGATTGTTCGACAGGAATGATACCGAGTAGATCTTTATTTGCTTGTGCTGTATCTTACCACTAGTAGTGTTTCTTAAAATCTATGCATTTTCAGGTTTGACAGGATTAAAACTTGTTTGCCCTATGAACTCAATTTCAGTTAAAGGATTTCAGTTAAAAACTGAAACTCATTTTTCTTGTGAATTAATGTAATAGTCATGAAAGTGAGAAAATAAAACAATGCATTAAAGTTAACAACATAGTGCAGGTTATTAGTATAGTCCTAGCAAGCTACCTTTGTTTTGAACTTGTTAGCCCAGAAGTTTTTGTGTTTTTTTTGTTTGTTTGTTTTTTTTTTTCCTTTTCCCAGGAAGTCATTTTGTAATTGTTCATTAGAGAATTGCTTGTGCCCTTCTCAGAAGCATTCGAGTCTGGCCACTTAAGTCAGGATGTCAAATGAGACTGATTTGATCACATAGGCTTGTGTGTGTTTGGTATCATAATGCAGAGTATTGCAGTGTATCTACAGTGTAGTATTGTATGTTATATTTATAATTATTTTGTATTTATATAATAATAATAGATTTCTGATATAGTATACAATTTTATGTATCAAAAGATGTGAGTACTTGTATTTCCAACCTCCTGAACTATTTTGGAGAGAAATGGTCAGTCTCCATTTTATCCATAGGGATCAGGTCATAGAATACTTTAGACTGGAAGGGACAGCTGGAGATCAGGTAGCCCGATCTCCTGCTCAAAGCAGGGACAGACAGAGCAGGTTGTTCAGGGCTGTATTTATTCAGGTTTGAGTATCCCCAGGGATGGAGACTCCACAGCCTCTCTGGGCAAACCTGTTGCTGGCGGAGGGAGCTGTAAGTGTCAGTGGTTTGCTTTATAGGTAGTGTTTAATGCAAACTTAGCGCAGTATTCTGGATCCTGAGGTTTAAGAGTGATTTGGCAAGTTTTCTGCAGGAAACTCAGGGAAGATACCTTTCTTATTCTGGCTTCTAGACATCCTGCTTTAGAGACTTCTGTGCTGGGTTTTTCTTAGCCTAGCACATGGTTTTGATATTGCTCTCTCATATAATGTCTAGTACATAGAATGGGGCTTATTTGTTTGTTTTTGGTAAATGTAGTGAAAGAATTAATGCTTCACAGTTTCCTGAATTATCTCTAGCTGGCATCACAGTGGCACTTCACAGCCTAGCTTACGGACTTTATTCTGTGCTGTATTTCCCGTTCTTTGCAGACAGTGCTAATGGACCAGAGCCGCTTTCAGGAAATACAGCTGGAACTGGAACAACTCCTCTTGACTGGGACTGTCCTTTTGGTCACGTTCAGTGCAGCAGGCTCAGCACTTGTTGATATTCCTGGATTTGCTGAGAAAATCAAAACCATTGTCAAGGTGCTGCTGACAGGAATGCATCTTCCGTGAGTACTGCTCAGTACTGTACGAACAGTCCTGCTTGCACAGAGACAGGTGTAGTTTCATTATGGTCCCACTAATTAATCAGTTCAATCCTCTTTGGCTGTGGACAGCAGGTAGAAGAAGTAGAAGAAGTGATGAGGGCTTTTTATTAGCTCAGGCTGACAATTTTTATTCACCTTACTGACAGAAATCCTTTTTTTTCTTGATCTGTTCTTTTCTGAGACAGAAATGCTCGTTTTTTCAAAGTGTGTTACTTACAATACCTGGTTAGAGCCCTGTAAGCGTAAGCAGCTGACTGTGCTCATGGTTTCAGCCAGGCTCCCTTGACCATTTGAGTGTGTTATAGTAAGCTGCTTGCTGGTTTAGATTGCATCGTGGGTCAATAATTGTTTTTCACATTAGTCTGAGGTGCCTGTGTAGACAAAGTCAACTCTTACTTGTATAGATTATTCAGGCTGGAAATCTTTAATGCTGTCCCATCTCCTTGTTTTCTGTCTCAGTTTTATTTTTTGTAATACATTTTGTGTATATCCTTTGTGGTTCTTGCATTATCTGGATTACTCTTCTTCTATTAGGTTTGATAAACAAACTATCCAATTATATTTGCCTTCAAAAGGTGAGAAAAAAAGTGTGTAACTAAAGTAGCTGAGTAATGCTTCTACTCCCTGTTCTCTAGCTCCTTTAACCTGAAGGAATCTTTGGCTACCATCGGTGAAAAGGTGTGCGCTGAAGTCAACAGCTGCCTTTCCCAGCACGGGTTTACACCATTCACAGCTGAGAGAGAGACCGTACTTAAAGGACAAATCCAAGCAGTGGCCAATCCTGATAACACCATATGTAAGCTAATAGGTATGTTCTGACAAAAATGCTCTCAAGTGACAAATTGTCTCTACGTATAAAACTGTTGGTGGCATGTCGTGCATGCTTTCTCATTTAATTTGTTTCAAACAGTTGTTTGCTGTGTTCACTGTTTAACGTGAGATGACAATCTTTCTAAGTGACTGTCTCTTTCAAAAACAAACCAAAACCCTTGGTCCAATTTTTCCAGATTCTCGAATTCAAAAGTTTCTGGAGAATTATCTTGCATCTAGTCACCAGAAATCATTACCCGCTATTCCTGGAGGATTAGGTCCTATTCAAAGAGAGCTGGAAGAGATTGCTGTCAAGTACGTCCGTCTTGTCAACTACAACAAAATGGTCTTCAGCCCTTATTACGATGCTGTTCTTGCCAAAATACTGACTAAGGAAGAATCCCAACTTGTAGGGAAGTCAAAAGAATCATAAATGCGGTTGTATGCTACCGATACAGTATTAAATTTGTCAGCTATTAAAAAAAATGCACCAATATTTGTCTAGGAAAACAGCTTTTCATGTAAACACCAGTTCCTTTTTAACTCACTAGTGACGACTGATGTGGAAAATCAATGAACTGCGATAAGGGTTCTGAAGGAAACGATGTAAGAGATGCATTTTTAATGTAAGTTTGCAACGTTGGGAGGGGGAATGTCCTGGTAGTTCTCTGGCTGCAATTTTTAGATTTTTGAGTGGGTGCTAAGTAGGGGAAGTTTAAGAACCAAACTTTGTTTTTAAGTGGATCATTTTAGGGCTTTTTACTCTAATTTATCATGAATTTATTTTAATTCATTCAGAGATGGTCCTTCCCTGCAGAGGTGATTTGGCTTTAAAAAGATCTTACTTTAAAGACTTCAGAAGCAAGCTAAAATTGTAGATAGGAGAAACTTTAACAGGCAGAAAACAAAGCCAAACAGCACTTTACTGTAACATTATGGTTAGTATGGTAGACTACTAGTTTTTTCTGCATTTTTGATAGCATTTTTTTGCTGTTTACCTTCAGATGTTACAAAACACGATATATTTTTGTAGCAAATTTTCTGGTTATTGGGTAACTGTCCTCTGCTTTGTACAGTACTTACAAAGGTGGCAATCTTATAGATTGCAGCTGTTATTTATCTCTTGTAAAGTCTTCAGAAAGGCAGAGCTAAAATGTTTTGATAAAAGTGGCATTTCTTACCTTTTATTTTGCAAGTAGTTTACTCCTTTTTATGTGAAATAGTACTTTTAAAGTAAATCTTTGTCATTTTCAGAAGGTGGATTTTAAGTGTGTGAAACTTTAGGCTGAAAATTTTACTTGTTTTTTAAAACTACAACTTGAGATGGTTGCATATTCAATCATGTTTTTGAAACTATCCAGGAAGTGCAGAGCACTATCAGAAGTGTGCATGAAATTAAATTTACAGTGGGAAGTGAATTATTTAATGTTAGTTTGAATACACAGGGAATATTTTCAATATTTTTTTTTTTTACTTTATAGAGGTGTTCTTGAAACTTGAAATATTTTTAGCTATTGAATTTAATTAGTTACATGTTGTATAGATGATTGTTCACAGAAGAGGTCAGTGATCTTACAGCCTTATTGCAATTTCAAACTCAGCTAGGAGGTAAGTACCTTTTGAAGTTTTCCTCTAGTTATTGGGCGTAACACTGTATTACAGTAATCAAAATTTGATGAATTAATGAAAACAAAGTTCATAATTAATACCAGGTGTCCTAAATGCTAGACTGTATCCAAAATAGAATGTGTTCTTCTTTAAATACATATATATATGTAAAATAAATAAATGGCCCTTCTATTGCTAACATCCAGGTTTGTTTTATTAATCAACTAGTCAACCAAAATGATAGGCCTTCTAGAAGGAAGCACTTAATTATGAATCGTTGTTGATGCTTTCCTTTCCAGTTTTGTTTTAGATGTCAGCTTGGAGATAGCTGCACTAAATTTGAGTTTGGATGAAGACCTTTTGTTCTGTATTAGCCTGTGCAATTAAACCATTTTTTTTCTCATTCATTACAAACCTGCCGTCCCCAAAGGGATTAAGAGAAACAGATCTCTGTAGCAAGAGATCACCAGCTCAGACGAGTGATCTTTCCCTTGGCTAAGTTTACTCAAATTGTAAAATGGATGTCTGTCTTTGCATCTTTCTTTGGTAACTCAAAAATGAGTAGGTTTTTGATGTGGTCTATTTTTGTTTGAATCAGCCAAGGTTACTACAGAGGTCTTCAAGATTGCTGCATCTGCTTAATGTACTTCGTTATTAGTGCAGATTCCACCTTGAAATACAGTGTCTAGCTCTGCAGCTCCAAAAAATTAATTCAGTGGTCAGGGTAACAAAAAAGCTACCCAAAACATTATTTCTAGAGTTTGAAAAAAAGAAAAAGAAAAACAGAAAAAAACTGTTTTCCTTTTTATAATTGAGTGTTGCTGAAGTTAGAAATTGCTGCTGTTATTTTACATTTTACTATTGTCTAGAGGCTTCTTTTAAAGGCCCCGGTGAACTAAGCATTTTGCATAAAGTTAGATGCTGCAGGTGATGGTCTGAAGGATGTGGGAAGAACCAACATCGTGGTAAAACAACACACTTGGAAAAGTATGTGACTGATGACAGAATGAATGGGACTAAATTATGAATAGATAAAACTGTACTTACTTAATCTAGGCGATAGCTGCTCCCACTTCTGGAATTCAGGGTCCATGACTGCCAGCTCCTGCTTACTCTGACATCAAGGCTGCTGCTAATGCATGTGTATTGCTCGCTGGGTCGATACAGTAAGTCCCGTCTCTCCTCTCAGTAGGGGTTTGCTGTAGAAAAAAGTGCAATACTTACAGCTGGCTCCTCTCTCACTTTTGGGGTTACACACAGGGAACGAGTGCCTCAATTTTTGTAAGCTTTTGTAGGCCTTTCAGCAGTAAAAGATCTAAAGAGGCTGTAATAAACACCCACAAGTATAAATTCCATTAATGATTTTTCCCTGATCGTTTTTTAATGATAGTGGTTGACAGTTTCTCCACATTTTCTTTAAAACAAATAGGCAAGTATCATTAAGTGACAAAGCAAAACAAACAAACAAACAAACTAGGATTGATAAGACCAGACCTTACCTCCATGTGAGTATTTATATGGGTATACGTACGTTGTTTCCATCTTTCAGTCTGGTAGATAGCAGCAGTGACCTGCAGTCATCTCTGCTGGGGGTGGAATTGTCTTCCAACTTGTCTGACAAGTATCCCAATTCCTGTAGTTCATGGGGGTTCTTGTGGTCTTACAAGAATGCATTTCTGAATAGTCAATTCCAAGCTAAAATCTAAAGTATGCATAGAAACTGCTTCAAAAGTTCATATAGCCTTTTTTTAGCTTGTTTAAAAATAACAAGTTAAACTATGTAGCTGATATATTAACATTTAGCTTTGTATATTATTGAAGTGGAAGACCAATGCAGATATATCCAGGAACAGACTGTGTTAGCTAGTACACCTGGGCGATCAGCATTAGATTTGTACCAAGTATGTCTTACGATGGTGTCTTCTTTAAACAGTCATGGAATTAAAAGCAAAAATATACTCTAGAAGAATTGAAAAAGAGAAAAAAAAGCTAATTCTAATATGTATGCTCTTACCAATTTCCTGTGATGGTTTTAATTCTTATTAACATCGTTCTTGAAGTGGCTGAGTAATATTTAAAAAGTAATTTATTGTGTTTGAATAAAACCAGAATGAGGCATGATGTTATCGATATCCTTTTATTTTAAAGGAATGTTTTTCCATTTTCAACTACAAAACAGATTCCATACATTCTGCCATAAATAAAAATGAACAATAAGGCAGGACACTAGATGAACAAACTGAGAACACCTGTCTTCCAGAAAATGTGAATTAAAAATGCTTCACAATTATAAGCCATCCAGTTTTTAAAATAAAACTGTTGAAAACCCACAAGATTTCAAGTGGTAGATGTGAACACCCTTGAAGAACAAAATGTAGTTTAGACATTTTGCACTTTTGGTTTTGAAAACCTAGTTTTGTTCAGAGCACATTCTAAGATTGTTCTGTCTGTTTTCAGATCAAGAGCCAAATAGGAGAAGAGGCACCACAGTAACAAAACCATTTTCAAGATTTTTTTTTCTTTGCAGCTGTCCCTTTTAAATGCTTGACTTTTAAGAGACTGAAAAACTCAATGCAAGTCTTTGTCTATCACAGTAGAACTTCAACCTTGTTTCACCGGATTCTCTTTTGTTGTCGTGCTCTGTAAATGTCGTGTACAGGGGGAACTACCGATCCTTTCTCCTCATCGTCATCAGAATCTTCATGTGGTCTCTTGACACCCTTGTTGAGCATAGCATTATTTTCCACAGGTCCGTTGCCTTCCACAGTTATATCAGGTAGGCCTCCAGTAATTATTCGCACAGCTTCATCAACAGCTTTAGAAAGAGAAAAAGACGACTTTAATTTCTGAAAATAAATGCCCTGATTAGAAAGCTGTTTCAGCAAAGTTAAGTATAATTTCAGGTATGTTTTTTGGAATAAAGAAACAAAGGAGTCAGCATTAATATGCATGCAAACAGGGACACCAAGATAGATGCATTTTGGAGATTTCCAGAACATGAGACATGCTCCAGACAAGAGACACGTCTACACTGTTCTCTGACAGCTGTTAAGAATTGAATCCCAACTGTCTAAAACTCTCAGCTATGGCAAACACTGATTATAAAGTAAATGCTGCTGCATCAGCTTGAGACCTCCCTTTACATAAGTTTTTGAGGTCAGCTGCAAGCTTAATAAAATAGGAAAGCCTATGTGAGCAACTGTATACCTAGTTCGTGATTCATCAGCAAGTACGCATAGCGAGTCAATTTCTGCTTATAAACAGAGAGGGCTTCAAAATAACGTGTAATTTAAATAGGTGTTTTATTTTCCCTCTGAAGTAAATTCTAGCTTTCTGTCTGATCAGTTGCTTCTTCAACTATCAGAAGAACTAAAAGTAGCATATTAATTAGCTCCCATAGATTACAAGAAGCCTGGGGTATGGCTTTGTCCTCTTCTCATATTTCAGAAAGCTACTTCTGTTGTAGGAGCTAAGAAAATAGCGTTCTTGACTTGTTCTCAGTCACTGCAACAATGTGCAGTCAGAGTTAGACCTACCAACGAACAAATTTAGGTAGCCAAGTCTCTATGATTAGGTTTGCTAAATACAATGGTTAATAACTTGCTAGGTAAAATATAACCATGCTGCAAATTTGTGATTTACTTATAGTTATTATGCTGCTAGAAATAATGCACTGCTTCTTTTAAAGGATATTCTGAAGAATCTTAATTTCTTTTAATGTTTACCACCAAAATGTTATTTTTGAAGCAGCAGGTGGTGATTTTCAGCTTTTTTTTTTTTACTCTTTGCTGATCTCCCCCCACAGTTAAATGTACCAATGTTTCTGGGTTTACACCAATCCACAAACAGCCAATTCAACAGTGTACTTTTAAATACTAATTATACATCAGCATCTATAAATGAGGTCTGGGTTTTAGGCAGTAATATCCATATGTAAAACAAAGTCATATGCAGCACTACTACAGCCTCCAGAGTGAACAAACAACTTACTGTCTGGCAGTTTGCATCTTCTAAATATCTCCATGAGCTCATCCACTTGAACAAAGGGACCCTGATTTGTTACAAAAAAAAAAAATAATGTTTTGTAGATTATTTTGAATAGAGTGCATACATACCATGGTTCTGTCAGAATAGAATCTCTTGTATAACTTTTAAAGTTTTCAGAATTCTTTAAAACAAACCTGAAAACAAACGGGAGGTGGCAGGAGCTTCATGAGAACCACAGCTGCTGGTGGAACAGGAAATACACCACCTGGTACAGGATGTAAACCTGGAGCTGGGGGAGGAAAAACTATATGAATCCAGTGCAAGACAGATAGACTTGTATCGCTTTAACACCATTATTATTTGGTGCAAATAATTACTACCCTATCACTTTTGCCTCTACTAATTACGTACTTTTTAGTCACTGATCTAGTCTATGAGCAGCATGTGTAACAGGTTATTACCGTTTACCAGACCCCAAACTACTTGTACATACTGCCCTTAGCAATCCAATTAAACAACAGCCTAACATTTACATACAAATGTAGGTGACTGAAGACTATAGGAAGTCTCTGCGATTAGATTTGCTAAACATCCCAGTTAATATCTTGCTGTTAGGTGAACTATAACCACTTCGGACTGAACATTGGACTTACGTGCTAAGTGTCTTGGCTGAAATGGAATCATCTGTTGAGTGTCTGGTTTTGGGTATTCGGGCTTTCTGTCTACTTCATCTTTGAGAACAGGCACAATGGACGGCGCGACCACAGGGTCTGGAATTATAGCTGCCAGCTTGGCACGAGAGACATCCTGCAAAAGCCAATTAGACAGCACTGAACTTGGCAGTATCACTTGTTTAAATCACAGAACAAAACATCTCTCTAGACAAGTCACTTATTCTCACTTTGTCGTAATTATAATTACAGATGTCCTCTTAGAAGACCATCTGGGCAAAACTTGCATATTGTCATCATACATTTTAGTCCTACATTGGAGCTGTTCAGCTGGGAATAGAAACACTTGATTTTGTTACAAAATGTGACTGTATTTATCATTTTTGAATGGCTCCTTTTTCTAGGTTAAAAAGATTTAGGTGAACAGGTGCAGACCACTAAGCTCCACAACTATCATTTCTCCCTCATTTCGTTCCCTAGACTGCTTTAGCTGGAAAAGAAAGCAAGCATATGGCAGTTAGCAGGCATGCAAGGCATCGGTTCAAATTCTTGTATTTTGGCATATGACAAGCAACAGAAATCAGCCCAAGGGCTGAATAATCTTAAATACACCACCTAGCATGCATTTGTCAAGACATATGCTCTTGCAAGCACACCTGTAACTCCAAAATATCTTTGTCATGTTTTTACTTCAAAAGAAAAATATACAATGGCTCAATGTGACTCATTTCCACCTATCAGATTATTTTAAAACTGTGAAGATCAACAATTCAGCTATTTTGCTGACTTCAGTGACTTTTTCTTTACAGAAGTTACTCTTTTTTTGGTATAAGAAATAAATGGAAGTTGAGGCACTATTTTTGAGTTAGGAATTGAAGGTTCACTTTCCAATTCACATAAGTGGGCAACAACAGTTCCTCCAACAGAGCTGCTTTCTGCTTCTCTGGCAGCCTATTTTACATCGTGGTACAAAGAAACACAACACCTAACTGTTTACCAAAGCTTTATGGACTTGCACAGGACTAAAATACTAGTTAAAATACATGTGGTCAGAAACAGAATGGGAGACCACCAGCTACAGGCTTTTGGCCTAGAATTTAAATTCCAAACAGCAGCATTGAAGCACTTACACCATAATAAGCAAGTGAAAAAAACAGGCAGCCACTGATCTCTACAGGTAAGTCTCCTCAGTCATTTGTAGGAATCACTGGGACTCCAGTTTGTTATTTCCTTTTGATACAGCTCTCAACTAAGTGAAAGGGGTTCTGGCAATCAGGGAAGGGCAGTCAGCAGTATTTCTTTCATCCTAATTCTTCTACCTTCAAAAATAATTTTGATTTTTGAAGGAGCTCATATTTAAGTCCAAAGGAGAGGCCTGTAGCTGAGTGGTGAGGTCATTAACACATCAACTTTTCAATGGAAAAATGAGAGGTAAATACAAATGCATGAGGTTGCATCTGTTTGTCATACTTCTTGCCCCTTTCTGCACTTGGCTCACAATACCTGGCACTGCTGCCCAACAATACTGTCCCAGGAGAACCCAATTAGCTCAGTTTCTGTCTGAGTCTTAGACTGAAAGTTAAATTTATCCCTGGTATAACCCGGGTGGAGTTACGACATCTGGCCCTACGCTTTCATTTGCTGTCTTTTCCCAGCAGGGTTCCAGTTAACATGCCTCAAGATCAAATTAAGTTAAAAAGTAAAAGCCCAGATTTGCTTTCATTGAAGCACAGTGCCCAAAAGTAGTCAGAGCAAACCTGCTAGAGAGGACACAAAGAAGACAAGGGGAAGCACACCAGGCCTGTTTTACCTACTTTTCTGTCAAGCAAAAAAAAGTTAGACAAGTGCTAAACAAGGAACTGCTTAAGTTTGCTATGACTGAAAAGAATTATAATGAATGTAAGTGTTGTTATCCGCTTACCTTATAACCAAGAGCCTTAAGTTCACTTGCAGAGCAAGGGTACAAGTCCATGAACTTATACCTGTCTACGAGCAGGGCTGTTTCTTTACCCTCATATTCTTCCTTGAATGCTGTAAACCTCCGTTTTTCAACTTTCAGTATACTAGCTAGATCACCAATGTTACTTTCAAAAGCTAAAAACCGAGCCCAGATTTCCCTGTAAGAGAAAAAATAGACAGTAGCTGAAGGAAAAAGAGTTACTGAAAAGATCCCAGTTACAAAAACTCACAAGATGAGGTAAATCTGGGAACACATTACCATTTCTAGTATTTATTTTCAGTGCACCTGTAGCATGCATTATTTTCCCAGTACCTTATATATTTTTGTAAAAACTTTCAATCTAGTGGATCGCAAAGGACTTTAAACACTACACATTCAGCTTATCTCTGCAGTAGATCTTTGTCATGAAAAGAAAAAGATTGCTGAAGCAAATGATTTCAGCATTTGAGGTCAGCTTTTATCATTAACGTAAGATGCACAGACTACTCCTACTGCTACACAGAACTTCACTCTGATCCCGCATGTGAGGGAATTTTTAATATAGAATATGAGTTAATTTATATTGATGGACTACCATATTCTAGCAGGCAAGAGCAATATCCTAAAACACAGTAGGCAGTACTTTAGAATTTTATGTAGCCCCAAATTTATGTAGTCCCTGCTTGTTTCTTTGTGCAAAATCTCATGCGTAACATGAATAATATCTGGCCGTATCTCTGGACTTGATTAAATTTTCATTTGGAGTTCACCTTTGAAGAAGATCCAGCTTTTAAATAATCTATTTTTTTTTCTTGCTTTTAAAATGGGCATAAAATATTTCTTACAAAAGGTGAGAATTAAAGGGTAGAGTGACCACAGACAGCAGTGCAGTGTTTCATTTATTGGTTTTGATGCCTGCATCTACCAGAGTAATAATGGTAAATGCTTGGAATGCAAAGGGGTTGTTAACCATCTTTTAGAGAAATAAATTCAAATAGTAGTAATGAAAATCTGCCAGTGAGTGACAAATCCAAAACTTTTCTGGTTCTTTCACTGTTTTATTCTTGGTTATTTGGGCACTATTCAGCATTTTGCTCAATAAATTCCTGACTCACTTTCTGTAATGTAATGCTCTGTCAATGAAAGATGTCCTCAGCTTCCTCTCCCCATTTATCTAAAGCAGGCACCAAGTGACATGTCTCACTAGCCATGCCACCTGCTAAAACTACTGAGTCCTTACCCAGCAGGAGGATTTTGCACTTTGTCCTCAACAACCCTGTCTCAATGAGATTTTAAAATCAACGAATGAAGTTCACTACAGGAACTAATAGGAACTTGCACATATCTGTCACAGTTGCTGTTATTTCAGACAACAGTAAGAGGGGAAGGAACATCTTTAGCTAACTTTGTCCTGCTCATTTTTTTCTATTTCTTTATGATCTTTGTAGTTGAAAGGGGTTATGTATCTTTTTTAGTGTAGTGAAAATGCTTTTGCAGACATACCCAGATTTCTCAGGTGGGAGGCTCCCTGAAGTTAAAACACGTTCAAACAAAACTCTTGTATTATTGTCCTCTTTAAAAACAGAAAGGAAAAAAAAGTCACAATGAGTAAAATATATTAGACACAATTTAAAATCATTCCATCACACGTACACTGAATTAAATAAAAGGCTGACATTCTGATACCTTGATTTTCAGTAAGGAGAAAAAAATCTGAACACCTACATGAAACTAACAATGTCAAATTCTACTGTGAATTTGTTATCTGCAAATCTCATTTTGTTGTAGCAACAACCCAATCCTAATATAGGTTCTTTATAATGGCACAGCTGTTATTTGACATATCTTCAGGATCTCTGTTTTATTTTCAGTTTTCCTTAATCATCACAACGGCACATCTCAATATTTTTTGATTTGGCTCTTCAGTCAATGTAATTCTCTGTTGCATATTCCTCAGAAGCCCTCCAAAAATTATTAGACCTTGGTCCCAATTAGCATTTAGCCTTTGTATGTTGCCAGCTGGAGGAAAGGAGTGGTTGGTTGGTTGGTTTTTTAAAACTGCTAGTTTCTGTCCACACTAAGTATTTTACCATATCTTACATTTACTGAAATTCAGAGATCCTTCTTTTTTTTTTTTCCCCTTCAGTAAAGTCTGCCAGGTTGCTAAGCGAGAGCAATAGACTCATGAGTTTTAAGAAAATTTTTGTGACGGTGATCTATGGAAAGGCATTTCGTATGTTCGTGTAGACCTACAACAATTTCTTGCAACTTTAAATATACTTTGACTTGAAAACAAATGTTATGCTTACAACTGACAGAACAAAGCTCTATATCTATTCAACCTTTCAGAGCCTGCAAAAAAGGTACTGTAGTCTACCAGGAGAAACTCAGGTACCTCATGCCTACAAAATGTCCTCAAAGGTTCAGAAGTAGAGCTGCCTGCAGCCACCACTCACATCAGCCACATAGAGGCTTTCTCACAAAATTCAGCTAGCAATTCATAGTGAAACCCAAAAGGGCTTGTGTTACCCCTATTTGTTGTTATACCCCAAATACTGAGGTAAGGTACTGAATACTTGAAGAAACACCTGAAGAAATCTGAATATCTCGGAGGTATCTGGCACACACAAGTGGGCAGAAGAAGAGCCCGAGGACAAATGCTTGCCTCTCTTAATTTCTCCATTCCTAGCTCCCCACAACACATGTACTGCAGCAGTTCCACACAATGGTTGTCGGTTAGCCCCTGTTCCCCACAGCAGCCCGGGTCTCTGCCGACATCGCTGTGAACTCCTGCATCAGCGAGCCCCAGGCAGGCATCTGCCCCTGCTGCCTTCCCCGAGGCCCTGCAGCCCCAGGGCCCCCTGCCCATGTCCTGCTTCCTCGGCTCTCCTGCAGGATGGTCTCGAGCTAGTCCATAAAGCTGCTTTTCTATCTTACTCTTCTCACCTATGTGGGAAGAACGAGTTTCAACTAATTCTAGCATGGAACAACTTGTCCATCACTCCTCTCATGCCAACTTCAGCCCCCCCCTCGATCTTTTTGCCCGGATTAAGGCTTCTCAGTGTATTGCCCGTTATTCACAACAGATGCTTTAAAAGTGCTGCATTGCAAATGAGTTACCAATTTGGAAAGTTCACTTTCCTATTAAGTAGCAACAAGATCTAATGTCAATACACTTCTGGAATTTCAGTGTGGACAGAACAGCAGTTTTTTTCAATTTTTTTTTTAAAAATGAGTTTTATGAAGAGGTTTAATTGCTCTTCACGAAGAATTAGAAGTAAAATACAAAGAACTCAGTCTGGACCCAAACTCACAGAAGGCAGAGTAATGCTTCATTAATTGTCTCAAAGATTAAAGCTTACCATTAAGGTGAGACAGGTAGTCGATATATGCCAGTACATATTCTGGAACGTCCCCGTATTTCTTCAGCCCCAGCTCAAAAATCTTAAAGGCCACAGACTTATCCTGCAAACATTAAAAAAAAAAAAAAGCTTATTAGCTTCAGTGAGATGCACCCCCCCCCCCAATTCTTGAGTACCAAATGGAGCAGCTAGAATTACCTTACTACAGTAATACTCCATTAAAGCTGCTGTCACGTAGACGTGGTGGCGAGTCCGGGCATCTTCTCTTGCTTTCTTAAATATCATTCTTCCAGATTTTATGCCTTCTGCTCGCCTTGCAAATTTCATATATTGGATATAAACCTAAGATACATGTTAATATTATATAGTATCAACATGTTAATATTATATAGTATCAGTGCTAACAAAGAATACTAGCATATAAAGACTTTTTGGCTGTATCTGGAATAATCCTTACTCACAAAATAGAGCTAAGAAGTCATAATAGAAACAAACAAGATTGTGCTATGCCTCTGTGTCACACTGCTACAAATACTGAGGTAAAGCTTTTTATATACTTGTTTTAAAAATTGAAAATACCTAAGATCAATCCCCTGAAACGGCAATAGTTAAAAAACATATTTTTCAAGGCAGGGTAGGTGGATAAGCCTAACTTCAGAAAATTAAGGACTTACAAAAATGATGATATTCCAATAAAGTTGAAACATTATAAGGTTAAAGAGCAGGCAAAAAGACCGTTTAAGTACTTTACTGTATATTAGGGGATCCAAACCACAAATCATTTTATCTGCAAGTATTTATACCTACTCAAAAAATAATGAATGCGCTATTTAATTCATTGGCTAATTTGTGATTTGCATTTCTTTGGAATTTAATATTGCTCCACTCAGATCACAAATAACAGCATTCCTCAAATGGGAGCATGGGGTATGTGCTTTCTCAGAAAACATGTTAGGAAAGCATTGTGATTCTGTGCGTAATGAATAAACATGTCAGTAAATTGGTAGCTTTCCTCTGACAATGGCCTGTTTAATTTTATACCTCAGACCTTCCTTCTCATGCTTTGTCATGTCTATAAACTATGTCACTTTTTGAGGGCAGGTTATGTTCTGACACCATTTGTTCAGTACTAGCACAGCTGGCACTATGAACCATGCTGTTTACTACGTAAGTAGATTTAAAGCAATAAACTTTGATATTTTTATGGTGCATTACAGATTTATTTGCAAACTACACATACAGAGAAAGGTATTTATCACTTTAGGGAGGGCAATGGGCAAAAACAATGTGCTTTTAATCAGTTAAGGAGAAGCAAAGTGAAATTTTAGTTGGGCCAACAACACATACGCCAATTCTTATGAGATGCTTCATAAAATCTTTAATATCTGACATCTTTGTAACTTGTTTTAAGAGATTCTCCAAAAGACACAGAGGAGAAATATGCACATGACTTAGTGTCTGAATGGATTAAAGCCTCTAATTATCAACCCTGCTGAAATTTTAATCTAATTCTGTCATCTCGGTACTCCACCTGCTCAGTCATCCTTGCGACCCAATAAACTCATATAAGTACTTCCCCATTCTCTCAGTGTACTCAGGTGACTGTCTATGCAAATGTGGAAAAACTCAATACTAGAGATCATCTTACCAGAGTGGGATCAATATCTTCAATAGCCAAGAGTCGATTATATATGCTGTGTACTTTCTCATACTTCATTCGACTCTTAAGAAAAAAAAAAAAGGAAATAAATAATGCTTGGTAATACCATTACAAACCACCTGTGAGAATGCAAAAATCAATCTGAAGAAAAAAATAAAATTTTTGTTTCTTTTTTTTCCTCAGTTGGACACTACATATGTCAATCATTTTAAACTGATGCATTTTTTTTTTTTGTCTTGTGCAGTCATTTCTTTGCTTTCCACATTCTGTTTTTACTAGTGCTTACATACATTATTTCCTAGAGTCTCTGTTGTCTTTTTCTAACTTTTCTAACTTTTTCTGCTGCAGCAGAACTGACATTTTAGGTGTTTGGGATTTGAAGACCGTTTCCTTCAAGGTAACTTGCAGAGCAGCTAGGAAGACCATTTTCACTAAAAACCTACACATTTCAAGTAATCCATTCTGTTCACTGCCAGCCGCAGCCCTCCAAGCTGCATGGTGCAACCTTTAAAAACTTTAATAGCCAGTATGTTTAGGATATGAGAGGCTGCACTGAAAGCCAAGGATTTTTCTTTTTAAGCACAACGATTTGTTGGCTTTTGTCCTCAGGATCTTCCTGCAAAGACTTTCATGTTACATTAAGTGGGCAAAATACATCCTACAGTGGATTCTATAGTCCTCATATGACCAGTGGGAAATCATCCTCATTTCTGATGGTTCATGTGCAAAAACAACCCTTGCTGGGGCATTACTCATCAAGTCTGTGTAATACAGTGGTAGCCATGGAAACACAAACATTAAATCCCCCAAAATTGGACAGGAAAGGTGTTCTTTTCCTCCATTTTAAAAGTGAAGAAAATGATGTTCCAGTAAATGTAAATTGATCGGTCTTTCAACTTCACAGTAGTTTGAAAAATAGTTAATATTTAAGTGGAAAGGCACTAGATTTTCAAAAGAACTATAACTAGTACTGCAGGCTGTTTCTCCCCCTTTTGTCAGCTCAGACTCAGAAATACTGAATGAGGTTAAGGCCAGAAAAAAAACAGCAAAATAATTGTACAGAAAATCTGTATATTCAGTATGTTTTAAATAAATTACATTATTGAAGAGAGATGTCTTTGTGTTTTAATATCAGTACATCACTATTTTGGCTCACCTCTTCATAATCTGCGTATGCAAAATAAAGAAGCATATTCTTCTTTAGTAAAGTGCTGATCGCTCTTTCATAAATATTAGCAGCCTCATCACTGAAAAGTTTGGCATTGTTCATGTCCTGTTATAAAATAAATATGATAACTGTTTAACATTTGTGACAGTGAAGGCTCATGTATGGAATATCTTCTCTGCATGAAAAATTCCACTGAGCACCCATACAATGCTCCAATAAAAAGATACTTATCTCCCCAGTACTTGAGAAATCACTATGGCCAAAAAAAATAAACCACAACAAAATAAACTCAAACCTAAATCTGGCCAACAGGAAAAATAGTTTATTATTTTTTTTATATATATAAATCTTATTATCCCAGATGTGAAAAAAAAATAGAGCCCTAAATTTAAAATTCTGAACATGACACAAGATGCTTGAGACTTTTTGCTCCCCCCTTGGTTCTGAAGTATTTGAGGAAAAATTAACAACAGTAGACTGCATTACAGCAATTAAATGAGAAAGAAAACTAACAGTAATCTCCTTACCCCTTTTTCAGCTAGCAGCTTACTAGATTGCTCAAGATACTGTGCAGCTTCATACCAGATATCTGGGTGATGTCCCAGAACCAAAAGGCATTGCTCATAGGCAAACATAACTAGGAGGAAAAAATGTAAGAAATATTCCTTGTATATTACTGCAGAAATAGTACTACCTTACACAATCAAATATAGAAAACAGTGAATAAATAAAACACCATTAACACTAATGGGCTTTAAATAAAACAATCACAATTGCAGCTCTTCTGTATCATCTGGAACTTCATGAATCCTAACCAGCAGCTAAACTCTGCCTCATCCACAGAGGAAGAAACAGAAATCATCCAAGAACATCAGCCATAATGTTAGGCTGTGATCTGCCATTTTGTGACCTCTAACAAGATCAGTGGCATACGTCTGTAGCACTGTATCCCAAATCCATGCAGTGCTTTCAGAATGACTTGAGTAAAAACTAAGCGTTGTTTAAAAATCACACCCACACAGTTCAAGACAGGCAAGAAAAAAAATCTTGACTGATTTCTGCTAAAGCATAATCGTGAGCACTAAAACACATTTTTATTTACACTGGAGGCCATTAATTGAGCTACGAAGTACAATTCTACACAGCCCAGAGCTGTATCTAATTACCTCTTTTTGTTATGAGAGTTTGATCTTCTGTACGTAGTGGGTTGCTCTTTTCCCACTGGATGTATTTCTTCCACATGTCTACCTGCTGAGCCTCTTGTGGGGTATTTTGTGGGGGGACAGAAGGAGCATTGCGGTCCAGGCCTTTCATAACTGTCTCATATTCCTGAAACAGAAACAATGTTTTGAACAACAGATTTAAACCTACAAAAACCTACAAAACTTAGTTTATTTTTTATGAAACTGATGCAAATATTTCAGCATACCAACCTTATTAATCTAACACACATTTTATTTTAAAATAAGAACCAAATTTAAAGCTAGTTTGTAGAATTAAATAGAACAAAGAAAAGTAACCAGAAGTTTGTACCTTTGCTACACGTCGTGCGTTCATATAATCTCTACTCCTGTCTTCAATCATCTTCTTAGCTAAGTGAATATTGATTCCCTAGAAAAGGGTGAAAAAAAGGAATTGGGAGTCTGCAATTTCAGTGTGGAATTCCTGAATCTCATTTTACACAGAAAATAGTTTAAAAGGGGACGCAAAAGGGAGCATGAAGGTCAAAGCTATTTTAAAATACTGATCTCAAAAGATTCTGGATATTTCTTCACAAACATATCATGAACGTGCAAGAACTTATTTGTGAGGGAAAACATTCAATACAAAAAAATCAGGTGACCTAAAACATGTCAATATATTTTTAATCTTATCACTTACAGCTTTCAAGATACAATGAAGTTTACATAAAACTGATGGGGGAGAAAGCAGAGGAAAGAATGCATCTTTGAATTAGTTTGTTGTTGTTGCTTTTTTGTTGTTGTTGTTGTTTGGTTTTGTTTTAATCATGGTCAATGCCCAGGCAGAGTCACAGTTCCCTGCCTCACTGCTGCCTGCTGTTCACTGGGTGAACACAAGAACAGCATAGGCGCAATTCAGTTTTCATTGACAATCAATAACAGAGATTGAAGTCAAAGCTCGGAGCTCTGCCTTTTCATCTCTGTTCCTGAAGCAAGGGATGGCCATACGTGTACCTTTGCCAGCTCCAAGCACCCCAGAGAAAGACACGGGGCAGGACCCACGTGCACTCAGAGCCCTCCAGAGCAGGAGGGACCCAGCCCAAGGCGGAGCTCACAACTCAACGCCAGGGACGCAGGCCAGGCAGTGGGCTCCCAGGCACTAACCAAACCTCAAGGAGCAGCTCCAATGGCAGGATAAGCAACCACTCTTTTGTGCTCACAAAAGTCAGGGTAAGTTTTGCTGAAGTGACCTGCCAGGATTTTGAGCAACATGAGCAGTTCTGAGTCCTGTTCCAAGCTGGCATCTGAGCTGGGGACCGATCCCTTGCAGCAGGAGCAAGAGAAAGGCCCCTCCGGACCCTCGCTGAGCTATCTGGGCCAGTTAGAATATACACCCAGCAACACCCCATTTAGCCCCTTAGTTTAAGTAATGGTGCTGGCAGCTGACAGGCAGATATTGCTACCCAGTAACTACCGACTGAGCTGGAGGGAAGCTGGAGAGTGTTTTACCCACGAGTACTTCACTTGCAGCAAATATCCAGTGGCCTTTTGTACCCAGATATACACCCCATGTTTCCCCCTAAGAGCCCTGGTGCCCAGCAATGTCTTACTCTGCACCAGGACGGTCTGCAAGCTGAACAGGAGCTGCAGACACCTGTGTCCCAGCAGCCACCAGCCCTTCCCTGAGATGCTGTTTTGTGTGACAGATGCCAGCCAAGCAGCCTCAACTAGAAGATACAGAACAAATGTAGGCCAGGTTTCAGCTATCATCTTGACAGGCTCCCTATGTATTGATGAAACCAGTAAAAACAAGCAGTGATAGCTTTCATTTACTGAGTGGGAGAGGTTTACAGGGAAGTTTCTGGCAGCAGCACTGGATTTTCCTATGGAGAAGGCATGTCATTTGGTACCTCCCCTGGTGGTAAGCGAGCCAGCTGCAGTACCACTGAGGACCAAGATGGTGACGAGCTATGGCAGGACATACTGATGGCTGCGGGTGCCAGGAGGTGTTCCTGCTGGCTAAGTGGTGTCTAATGTCTGAGGTCAGCAACCCTACAACTGGCATGGTCAGAAACAAGGGAACTGTCTCTTCTGCACAGCTGACCCATCACGTGCCAGCACTGGCAATGCTGGGTGCAACACGTGGGACGAGGGAGCGTGCCATACCAAGGCGCCTGCTCGACGGTGCTGAGCACCAAGGCATTTATTCTCGGTTCTGCATTCTTACCTGTGGTGAGTGGGGTAGGTTAATAAGCTGCTACCAAAAGTGTTTCTGAGTATACCGCAGAGGTGCAGCTACAGATCAGCTTGCAAGGTCAATGAGTTGAGGCTGTGCTTGTTGAAGACAGTGTGGCAGCAGACTCACCTGAATTGATGCTGTAATGGCTTCAGGTGAAGGAGCAGGTGGGGAGCATTTTAAAAGTTCTTGAGAACATGTGACTTAATACTATGGAGGAAATCCAAACCATTACAGCTGAATGCCATTTTACCCTGTTTGACTGAAACTGGAACAAGGCAAATGCCTCCTTGGGACAGCAAGCCCCCATTGCCAACTGATCTGCCCCAGCTTTCATTAAAAATATTCTCTGCCATTGATAACAGTGATTTCTAATTCACTAGCAATTCAGATGGGCCAACTGTGGAACAGGACAGTTAAATGTAGGCTATGAAGTCTTTAAAATAAATAAATATATATATCTATCAATCAGGTACCTGTACAGTTTTGCTACAGGTGTTTTGGTACATAGCACACGCAAAATGCTTTTACACTGCCAGTCATCTCTTTTATATGCAATTATTTAGTGGATGCAATTTATGGATGCACTATATTTGATTATAAGATTATTTTTTTTTTATGTCACAAGCAAGTTTAATGTTTTTGATTACCTCTTCGTATTTGTTATAATCTCTCCAGAGCTGTTCTATGTTAATCATTGGATTCACACATCCACGCTGGTAAACCCTACGGACAGCTGTTATCCTCTGGTTTTCAGCATAAGATCCTACTGCCTCTCTAAATAGTGGGGAGAGAGATTAATGTCAGCTGTTACAGACCATCACCAGTACGAACATCAACATTACTTTAACTGAACTTAAAATAAATCCTTTTAAGATACTTACACGCCCTTCAAAAAATTGATGTAATCCACCCAGATCTATGCAAGAAAAAATATTAAATATAATGAAATTAATGTTTAATTGTACTTGATATAAAGTTAGAAATTAAATGTCTTTTCATAGAAAAAACATACCTGGTATGACATGATTTCCATGCCAATCTTATCCAGAGCAAAATCATATGCCTGAGCCATTTTTTCTCTGAGGAAAAGAACAAACCACAAAGACCATAGAGCAACTCTTTAGTATTTCAGAAAAATCTTTATTTAAGAGCATTTATCTTTATTTAAGAGCATTTTTTTGTGCAGCAAATTCAACAAACCTTGAGGAATGAAGAGTATGAACCAATAGTTGAGAGTAAAAAAAAATTGCATTTGGATACCTGTAAATTCTGCATTTAGGTTTATTCTTAAGAGAAAATTGTTTACATTTATTGGTGGCAACAGTGTATACTAATCGCTCCCAAGACCCCCCTTTCTCAAGTATGTGGAAATCCATGCATATGAAGTGTACTGTAAGTTTAAAAGACAGAAACCAAATGCTCTCTAAATGTTCCTTGCTGACAGATGTACCTGTTGTTTCCCTTTTCTCTCAGAAATTCTTGAACCTTGTAATTCTCTAAGAACCTCAAAAGGATGGGAAAAGTAAGAGTACTTCCACTGTGTGGAAAATGGCCAAAATCTTTCATATAATCTTCTACCCTCTTCTCCCAGTTTCCTTTTCTTACAAGTTTTTCATTACCTCATTGCTTTTTTGTCCACATTAAAGGGAAAAAATAGAGGAAAGTTAAATGACAGAAAGATAAGGGATGGGAGGAGGAAAATACTTTTAGAAATTTTTTGAAAACAGTATTTAAAAATCAAAAATCTGCATTTTTTTCATTTATGCACTAGTGACTCTTAATGGTTGAAGTACACAGAAATTATGATGGGCTGGGAAAGAGTTTATAGATGCTGAAGGACTATTTTTGAAACTTTAAGCAGGAAGAAGGAGGACTGACCTCAGTCCACAGGACTATATACAAGCAAAATACAGTAAATGAAAAGAGATGAAAACTAGTATGCCCCAAAGATGTTGACACCCTGTTTTTTTATGCTTAGTACGCCTTCCCAAACTTATTCTAATTACTGATTTACTATTAACTATTCAAAAATAGTACCTCAACTGGAATCGATTTTGAATTTTGTGGAGACTAAACAGGGCACTAAGGGGGAGAATAGCAAAAGGCTTGTCTGAGAAGGAAGTGTATTTCAGATTAGCTTAAACACCAATCTCATTTGCAGGGAAACAGCATGGGTGCTCCAGATGGTCCCCCGCTGCTGTCCCACCTCTTCATATGGACCCAGATGGAGGAAGAAATTTTACCCAGCAAGTTCAATTACAGAAACTTTAAAGAAAATGTTTGCAAAATGCAAATTATATATTATTACCACCACCACCCCAAAACCCAGCGGTTCCCAAGCAGGTCTGGGTGGGTGTTCTTCCCCACCCTTTAGACAAAAATCAAGAGGAGAGTCATTATAAAACTAGAATAATTCAGAGTAACTCTGTTAACTTACTTGTAGCTAGGTAGCTTCCCCTTGGTTTCTCGTACATAGGAAAGGTAACATTTCCATAAATCAATGTGTAAAACCTTCATAAGGCATCGCTGAAATAACTGTTTAATACATCAAGAAGATGTGGTCAGGATTCCAATACAGAATTAAGCTTCTACTTTTAATGCTGTACAGTATGAAATAAAATAATTTTGATAATTATGACTAAACTTTGTAAGAAATAATAAATTACTCATTCTTTTGACAAAAATATCTTCATGCTATGCAAGAAAATTGGAAAGAATTAAACAGAAATTCCTCTGCTCACTTCACTGATTAGTTTGGTAGCAACAACCAAATCTACTTTAGTGATATTTCCTGTGTTTTTGAACAGCTCATTCAAAGACAGCTACAGCTATTTTCAATCTCAGTTAGTCGAATCAGAAGATATTTTTTTCTTGCTATAGATATATATCGCATATATTGATAGGACTCACCTTTTCCACTTTGTCATAATTTTTTGCTTTAATCTACAGGGAAGCAGAAAAGAACAGATCACTTAAACTATTTTAGAATGGTAGGAATATATTTTGCATACAGTATTAAACATTCCAGTTTGGCTGCCTGAACTAACTACATTCCAACTTCACATAATGCTGCAAAAATACAATTAAACATATAAAAACATATACCTAGCTTAGCTTTTTTAAAGTTTTCATATATATATACACACATATATATATATATATTTACATCCATTAGGGCCAAAAATGCAGTCTCAGTAGGCAAAGTTACTTTCCTATACTCCGGTTTGGATAACCACACTTTCCTCTTATTTTGAGGAACTTTTGCCGTCTTAAATGCATATCTATTGACTTAGGTACCAAAGTCTCTACATCAGGATTCAGTAAACCCAAAATATCGTATTTACAAACACATAACATGTTTCTTTTATCATGCTTTATATTTTGACATTTATTTCTCAAGTTTAGCTTTGACATAACAGGCTGATGCTGAATAACAGAGTAACAGCATGCTCTGGAGAACCTCTTTCTCAACACGTGTTCCCCCCAGCCTCAGTGCTGCCCTCCACAAGACACCAAACTGACTGGCACCACAGCATTCGTGTCATTCAGACAGCACCACAGGGTCAAGGGTGAAAACTCAGCCTCTACAAAACAGGCTTCCTTTCACACAGGACACAGAAAAGCACGAGACGTAGAAGCTGACTGACACTGCTCTTCATGTGCTTAGTAGCTCAAGTCATGCTAATGTACTGGGTACCCTGAATAAACAAGGAAAATCTGAAAAGCCTCTAGAAATACATATCTGTTTAGAAATAAACAACCTTTAATGAAATTTTCTATGTTACAGTGCACTTTAAGTATCAAAACCCCCATTTAAATGTCATTGCCCTTTGTAGAGGGTATTTGCAGCTGTTACTTCAGTGGGAAGCAAGAGGGCCGTGGGAGGCTCGGACGGCCTCTTCTCCCCAGGCAGCACAGGGGGATTAACCCAGTAATTATATAATTTTACATTGTTCTCTTTTTAAAGTCTAAGAGAATTTTTAATGGGACCTTTAGGAAACACTGACTACTCTGCAGGAGGCCTACGGTTGACCTTCACCACGCTGCGACCCTTCTTGGCTCCCTTTCCTCAGCTTCTCGGCTCTCGCCGACACCCCGGCCTCCTGGCTCCTCAAAAACAGGATCCCAATTTCTCTCTCTCATCAACCAGAGCAATTAAAAATGCAGGAATTCAAGTGAATTTTGCAGGCAGATGTTATAGGCACGCACTGCAAACTAGAAGTTCGTGCCAGCAGCTCTTTCAGACTGGAGCAGCACCCTGCCCAAGTTTGAGTGATCTGACAGAACTCTGTTTCGCAGGAGTTAGGCCTAGTTACCTCATGTACCGAATGCACAGCCTTCACACACTTTTTCTGCCAACTACTCAGGTAGGAGATAGCTGCCCATAAGAGTGACCGACTGCAGAAACGACACAGCTCTGCAATAACACGGCTCGAACGAGTCAGGCGAATGGACGGGCACGTATCTAATTTCTGCTTCCTCACAGTTCCTAGTGAGAGCAGCACAGCATTTCAGTCTCTAAAGAGCAGTTACAGTAATTTTATAGCTGTTTAGGCAGCAGACCTTTGTGGACACAAGTGAAGGAGTCAGATCCCACCCTACTTTCAGTTGAAGGAAAACAATTGCTTGTATTTTAAATTCCTCCTCCATTGCAAAGTCAAATAAAAGACACCTCCCATTTTCACTTCACCTATTTTGACAGTTACAGTAGCATTTCGGGTTCTTCAGCATCTCTTAGAATATGACAAAAAGCATTCAGCTCTCAGTAAGGAGCAAGAGCTCTCATCAGCGTGTCCCACCCCCTGCACACTCCTTTTGTCCTTGGCCACCTAATGGAAAAGAACAAATTTTGTTTTGCATGCCTAGTACAGTGCAAAGCTGCCTGCACGTTTTCCCCCTTCTTTTACTCAATCTAAATCTTCAATAGGGAGAGGAGAAACTTTTTTTTTTTTTTTTAAGGAGCAAGTCCCCAGTAAAAAGAATAAATTGATTTTTTTAATGAAAATTATTCCGTGGCTTTATCACTGACAAAGGCATGGAAGGCGAAAAGAAATAGCACATGCTCAAATTAAAAAGCTGTACATACGCAGGACAAAACAGCCTAGCCTTCAGTCTAGCCCTGCAAAAAACGTTTTGCATGCCTCCTGCGAGTTACTCCGCCAGGGAGAACTCCCAGCTGCAACTGGCAAGACGAAGATGCTGCCTGCCTGTTTATCTCCCTGCCTTTACCGGCCAGTAGCCCACCAACAACCACTACCCCACATAAACGACCCAGACTGATCTCAGCAATTTTATGACGTCGGGTAGGTGCGGAGCAATCCCACTCAATTGTTTACCAAAGCGATTTATTAGTGGGTGGCAGCACTGTCACCGAGCACTACCAAAACATAGAGCATGAGGAATACCAATTAGGTTACACGGGCTTCCAATGAACTGATTTGCACCTCAAGACCTTTAAAATATTTTTGCTAAGAAAAAAATAATATTCTTTATTTGTATGTGTTATAACTCAAAGAGCAAAGTGTTTTCCACATGAATTACCATATATATGAAAAGCTGCTGTCCACACTTAGACTTAACGCCAGTGTTATGTATTTGATACCCATTTTCAACATCTAATTGTTAGTGAAATCTTGGTACCAATGAAGTTATGAGGTTGAAGATAGATTGGAAAAAAAAAAATAGGAAAAGAAGAGAAAAAGAAGAGAAAAAAGCATTTGCCAGTGCTTGCTAGGTGTCCCTCACTGGAGATTTCACCAAGCCCCAGAGCCAGAGGGAAGAGCAGCTGTTTCTCCTGCTGCTGGAATTTGTTTGCATTTCTTGGCTCCCAAGCAAGCATCCTGGCTGCCCTGGCACACGGACACCTCAGCGATGGGGAAAACGGAGCACCAGAAAGGGGATGCTGCCTCCAGGACCCACTCCCATGTCTTTCCATAACTTTTCTTGTTTTTTCTATTACGGACACATGAACAGGCAGTGATCAAATACAGACAAGCACTAAAGGATTGACATGAACGTTGTATTTTTGTTCTTTAGTAAAAACAGAACAAAACAAACCATGTATCTTTACAACAGATTGTCCTCGTGTTTCTAATGCCACCTGTGTTTATGTTCTGTTCATTTTAATCCAAAAGGTAGGCGATACCCTCACAAAAGTGAACTTACAGAAGCGTCACTAGCACGAGTCCATCAACTACAGAACAAGCTTAGGAATATCAACATTCTAAGGTAAAATTATCATCTATAAAAATAACCCCCTTCCATCTTTAAGACTATAAAAAAAAAAAAATCACTGGCTATAATCAGATGCTCCTGTAGTAAAACACAACTGAGTTTGCCTTCCTCTGCCTATGACAATAAGAAGTTCCAACTATTTGCTGAAAAAATCTTTTCAAATTTGATGATCCAATAGGAAGTTTAAGTCACTGCTGCATCAGCTTTGTACAAGACAAATTCTTAATAACAGGGTAAAATTTCTCCCCAGAATACACTACATACTTCCCAATAATGATCTTCATAAACATTCAAGGCCAAATTTTAATCCATAAATTACACTGCACTTCACTTTATGAAAAAGGCATAATTATAATTTAAAATACACTAAGTGATTTTATTCATCTAGAGACTTAAGACTATTTGTAGCTGTCTGGCACTACATAACACAAGACTAGTAAGTTTACTTGTTTTATTTTAACCCTTTAGGTGTTTCTGGGTTTCAATCAAGCTTGTAAGTACGTAAAGTTAGTACATGGTCCTTAAGGATCAGCATGGCTTCTTCTGCCATGACTCATTTTCTAGAGGCCTCAGCCATTTCTAAAGCCCAACCCTCTCTCCTTTTTCAGTGGTTATTTTCTGATGAAAAAGTCAGTAATAAAAACTGATAATAAAAATAAAATCTTATGTCCCTTACTCGTGGTCTCCAGCTGAACCCAGTGCTGCTCACCTCTGTGAGGAAAACACTCTTGCCCTCTGCCTTACCCACCTCCCAGGCACTGCTCTCCCAGGGCTTTAGCAACTTTTTTGGAAGAGTGGCCTGAAGAGAAACGCTGGGTGCAGTGGGCAGAGTCCATGAGCTGGTGAGGTGAAAACACCACAGCAGCACTAGCATTAACTTCCAGGGGGCTTCCTTCATAGTGACTGCTATTTTAAAAACTACTATTTCCTGAAATCTGGTTGCATTATAAATAAGATGTATGCAACATCTTCAACGTTTGTTTTAGGAACACATACACACCCTATGCTTCAGTGTACAAAATTACAACCAGAGCATACATGTACATATTGGAAGTCTTCCTTTTGTTTATTAACTGGAGTTCACTGTTCAAGACCTATATTAATTCACACAGTTAGATGACAGGTTATTATATAATAAAAAGTTCTATTTTGAGAGAAAATCAGACTATACCAAATTTAAGACAACTGAATCCACGTGTGTCAACATTCATTTTTTTTTTTTTTTAAACACTTTGATTGCTAAGGCAGGACTTTTTTCTTTTAAATAACCTTCTACATACTGTCAAGCCTGGTGGGATGCAATAAGTGTCTTTACTAGTATCAAAGCATAGGATTAACAAAATACATTCGGGCATTTTATATCAGGTACCTTTGTACCTGTTTCCAAAATACACGTTCGAGCTGGCTGGAGAGATGTTCTCACTTTATTTGCAGAGTAAGTGCTGCTGGGACTATTGCCGTTCACACTTCTCAGAGTGCCTCAAGAAAATGTAACCTCTGAAAGGATGAAGAGAGCGTAACATGCTTCAATCTTCTGCACTTTGTCTTTTGCTGTTTGCTGAGACTTCCAGTCAGCGGAAGAGCAAATCTCTCGGCTATCTGCGAGAACACTTCACACAACAAACATTTTCATGTCAAATAACAGCAATTACCCTTGCAAATGGCAAACCCAGCTCTGTCCAAGTACATGAAATGCAGGTGAAATGCCGTAAGCGTGCCAGCAGGACAAGTATAGAACATAACACAAACATACCACACTCACATGGGGACATTTACCCAAGGAGGCTGGATTATAACTGCCCAGATAATAACATCAGAGTTATGTAAGCTGAACAGAGCACATCCTATATTTCTGCAAGGCATTCCAAGGCTAAGCCAATGACCTCCTTTATTAAAAAAACGTCAGCATAGAATTGCAGATATAATTTCTGTAATGCAGAATTGTGCTACAATTTATATCACATAGGCACTGAAAAAATCATTATTTCTGCACTTTCATCTGGAGTGTTAATATTCCTTGTGAAAATACGGCTTTTTTCTTGTTGTTAGTAAAGATTGCAAAGAGATATAATACAGAGTATGCAAAAACTCATTTATTCAAGATGTAATAAGATGACTTGCAAAGTATTTTTATCCAGTGTGGTGCTACTTCTCACATTTATGTGGTTGTGCCTCAATTTGAGTCTGTCATAAAAAGCAATTCTAAAAGCTCCTTAAAATTATTCTACCTGAAGTGTCTTCATCTACCACTATAGGTACTATTTCTAGAGTTTCCACAACCATAGCACTATATCAAAATTTAGAATTTATGTCTCTACTAGATATATCAACCTTTGAAAGCCTGTCTCCTCACAAGATGCTATCACAGCTGCCAGATAGATGGCTTTAACATAGAGCAAAAAAGCACCATTTTGCAGTCTGTTTTCTGATCGCAGCCATCTTTTATGAATCACAGGTGTTTGATTACCAAAACAGTGAACTATCATAAGCTATCACGTATGTCTTCATATTTAGATATACTTTGATTTTTCTCATAGTACTTAAGA
Source organism: Nettapus auritus (assembly GCA_011076525.1). NCBI lineage: Eukaryota > Metazoa > Chordata > Aves > Anseriformes > Anatidae > Nettapus > Nettapus auritus. Next base: position 56,109,339 of record CM021769.1, on the reverse strand, counting down.
ATAAATCAACATGACAATAATTAAGAATGAGGTTTAAGCCAATGAAGAAGCCCTGTTTAAATCCAATTACCTGTTAATATCTTAGATAAGACAACAGACAGTGGGCAGCTAATGGAGATGCTGACCTTCTATAGCAAAATTCTGGGCCACGTTACCATCTTCTGTTAAAGACAGGAAAAACAGCAAAGGAAGGCTCTGTCTACTGGAGAAGTGACCATCAGTAAATGAATGACACCATTTTTCCTCAGGGAGCTAAGTTGCAACGGGAGACTGGGAGAGGACGGCGGCAGAGCTAGAGAGGTGGATGGATAGCTAGGGACAGGCGAGGTTGTTTTTCACTTACTAATTACAAGAAATTTGACATTACAGCCTTATGATCCCCAAAGCCTTAATAGCCTTCAGGAGCAGTTTAGCCAACGTACACATGAGCCCATCAGAGGAAACCCTTTTTCCTCTCAAGGGCATCAACCTAGACAGACCTCCACATTACCAGCTAACTGTAAAACAGTAATAAAAAAAAAGTAAGACTAAAGACTTGAAAAGCCTAATGCCATATCTGTGAGCAGAAAACTCGTGGGACTGCAGAACAGTTGATGTCAAAAGGACCATCTGGAGGTCACTTGGTCCAACCCCCCTGCTCAGGCAGGGCCACCCAGAGCAGACTGCCCAGGACCATGCCCAGGCAGCTTTTGACTACCTCTAAACGGATTGTCTGCTTTAGTTCACACTTTAGTGCAATCTGAAGTTCCACATACAGACAAATCTTTAGGACTTGTATCTGCCTCTATTCCTTACAAAACATGTTGTTTTGTCCCACAGCAAGGCACTTTCTTCATGTGAGAGTAAGAGAAAGTGCGAACAACCCACTCCAAGCATTTTTCCAAACAATGTAAGGCAATCCCATATTCTCTGCTAGTTTGGTCTGCATCTTATAGTACAACACATTTTTATATATGGTAATTTTCAACCAATAGGCATTTTTTCATATCTTCTAGAAATCAGGATAATCACTACACTTTTTTTATTTAGGAAATTTACCAACCAGCAAATTATTATCTATATGAATTATCTGAAATAAGGGTTAGTAGTCAAAATTATCAATTTTTAGGACCCAAAAGAACTACTGCCCTACTGAAGTGGCCAAATTCATTTAGAGACCACGCATTAATTCCTCTAATTTTTTAGAGTGAAAGCAGTCTAAAAAAAGCCTTTCTCAAATTAAAGACAACCTAAGGAAAAGGAACAGAAGTTTCTCAAGCAGGAGAGAGGTACTAGAAAATGTAATTGTAATGTAATACAACATAATCTTCTTACAGTTACAATGCTACCGCAGGACTAGCTTGGCCTGTCATCAGAGGACAAATTGTTCTTACTGTTTTGTCTCCACAATCGGAACACAGAGAGCAATTTTCCAATAATTTGTGGCAAAAATGGCCCAGAGACAAATGTTGTTAAAACCAGTAGATTGTCCTGTCCACAAGCCTCCACGGATGTCTAGCGGCTCTGCTTGACCACAGAAGACAGCTGTCTCATCACAGAAAAATAAGAATCAAAAACGATAGTTAACAGTGGAGAATAATGCTCGTGCCCAAGTAATTCTCAGCATCTTGGTTACATTGTCGCATTCATCTTCTGAATTTGCAGCTGACAAGATGTGCACTGTGTTACGCTATAACCTTATTAAAACCACACCAAGTACACTTGAGCTGCAACACTGCAAAAATGTTATAAGGAAGGGATGTGGGTTTGAATCCTGGTTTTCCCATGGATTTCCTAGGAAATCATGCAGAAACATTTTTTTTTTTTCAGTCATTTAGTAAACTGGCAAATAATTAGCCTCAGAAAAGTAAGATTAACCTGATGACTGAGCTATTTTTGTTCTACAGCAATGTAATATTCTAATTAAAGCATAGGGAATTACTGCATTTTTCTAATACAGGCAGCTGCCCCAATCAAAATCCTTTGTATGTCTCTTAGAAAAAAAAAATATCTCTTTTGCATTTGCTATGAGTTTTCATATTGTCAGTCATAGTTATTGGAAGGTCTCATCTATGATGTTAAAAAAAGGAAAGATCATATTTGAAAAGTCAATGCCTACATTTTGCCTTTTGGTAAAAGAGACAAAATTCAGCATTGAATGCTACATCTCTACTAACAATTAATGGTTTCTTTCAACATATGAGTTTTACTGCAGTGTCTTCTCAATATCTACTCGGATCCATCACAAACCGCCTAATACGAAACCACATGAGCAACGGGAATCTTTTTGGTAAAGATCCGATCCACCAATAATATTTAAGTGGATTGACGGCACGACTATTCTGCAACCTCTGTTTCTAAAATATTTGAATTTGAGTGCAATTATTTACTATGACAGCCTATCATACTGCTCAGTGCATAAAAAACCCTTCCCTAGAATATTTAAATCCTCTGCTACTTCCTTTCCACTGAAACACAATGTGACTGAAGTTTTTCCAGGCATCTTCAAACATTCTTCCTCTTTTAAACTTCAACTTGATGACTTCAATGGTTAAAGCTAAGCCTGCTAGGCTTCTGTCCATGGGAACAGTCTCACTATCCATGAAACGGGATAAAGAGAAAGATGTATGCATATCTACGAGAGCTGAACTTCATGTTTAGATTGACTTACTAAGCTACCTGACAGGAGTAATTAAATACACAGGGGAAAAACTTAAATAGAAAAATAAAAGTACAGATTACACGTTCCCCTACTCTTTAGAAATTCAAGGTGACATTTCTACTGTAAGATTATCTTTTGTTTTTTAGACCTTTACCCTGAAGTCTTTAATTTTACAGGTAAACTCAAAATACTTGTGAGGGATTTTTTTTTTAAAAAAAAAAAACAAAAAAAAACACTCCATGCAATTATAAGATTGAAGCCCAGATAGGTCAACTGTACAACTGTCTTTATAAATTCATTGCATTATTCCTACTTGAAATTCATCAGTATCAGATAAACAGAGGGAAGAGCTGCTCTAACTTCCGAATTCAATAAAAATGTCATGTTCTAAAGTTCATTTCACCCACAGCTAAGTAGGTGCGTTTAGTTTATTTAATGTCTTATGTAATGATGAAATATGAAAGCCCATTATAAAAGCCTTATAGAAACACATAGCCCACATGGCCTAGCAAAATAGACAGATGCTCAAGCTAAATAGGCTACCTAGACAAGAATGAATAAAATGAACTGGAAGGTATTTCAAATTCAAAGTTGATGACAAGATTAAATGATGTAATCTGTAGTTTGCCTGTAAATGAGTACTGCCTAAATCTATTTTAAAAGAGGCCCAGGTTTATGCATATTTTTATGGACCCACTTAAAATATTCACATAACCAGTTGAGATGATACATGAGATTTTTGTTGATGGAAACTGAAGGACTTAGAAATTATTTGAAGGCATATGACTGCAAGCCAACTTTTAAAAGACAATTATCATCTTTTGAAAGTAAGGCTACCGAACACCAAAGGCCTTACACATGCAAATATTGCATTATTTTCCTTAAATAATACTTCAGTGTCTTGATCCAATAGGGATCTGAAACGAGTACTTGCACAGGTAAATGCATAGACTTGCCAAAAAAAGGTTAGTCTTGACCCCTAAGCTAGAAAGAAACACCTGCTTACTGATGAGAAAGGGAGGTGCTTTTACATACACCTGTACAGACTAAAGAAATACAGCTGGTAGTTCTCTCCCTCTTGCCAGAGAGCACTTGGAATAACTGAAGTTTCTTTTCAGGAACAAACTATTTGATATTAATCAACTAATTTCTTCTATTGCTTGTCACAGTTAAAAATTAGTTTGCTTCTACACCCTGGAACCAAGAAGCGATGTCCTTCTCCTATTCCTCAAATTGAGCACATTAAACTTTTTTTTTTTTTTTTTTTTTTTTTTTTTTTTTGCTATAATTGGTGATTTGGAAACCCACGGTAAGCAGTTCTTAATTTGTGTGGATTTAAAAAAAGCCTCTTCAGTAGACATGGTAAATATGATCCAGTCCCTGAGGACTGCTTCAACTGCTAACATACTGTTATTGGACAAAGACTGGGCAGCAGAGTACAGAATAGGATGCTCATTAAAGAATGCAAAATGTCTGCCAGTTTCAAAAACTGAATTAATAACCAGTACGTACAATCTCAGCTGATTTCTTGCAACCAATTTGCTGCACAAATGTGCACCTTGTATAAAACTATGGTAGTTTGGTAGTGGTCCTTTGTTTTATTTGGCCAGTTAAGCCAGGATGCCAAAAGCACGTCAAGCGCACATGAACACCAAACCACCATCATCTGAAGAAATAACATGCCATTAACACAGTAGCTTAACCTATCACTTTATCACTGGCAGAAAATACTCGGTTTAGTAAAAAAAAAAACAGGGCACGACTACTAAAACACAATGTAAACTGCCCAGATTGAGAAGATACAGCTCACAGCAAGAGAGACAAGGCTCTGAAGAAGAGGTGAATTTCCCCTCACTCTAACCTTAGCCTTATGTTGGAGGAAGATGGTGCTTGCACTCATTTTGGTGTACATCATCAGGACGATTCAGCATTCTTAAAAATCCAGTCTGAAGATCTGGCCACATGGTGAAGTATGACAATGAAATCTGATACACTGAATCAGCCAGCACTTGAGCAAAGAACTGTTCTTGAACATAGGAAACTGCTCACACAGATGAAAAACCATAATCAACAGGTTTGTTTGGTTTTTTTTTTTAGCAACTCTGCCAGCCTGGGAGAAAAACAAAATACAGATTCAGTGCTGAATTCAAGTAGTTGGTGCATAATAACATTCAGTCAAGATTTCTGCATGGTGGAGGTACAGAAGCACACTCCAAGAGCAATTAAATATTGCAACTATGAAGTTTCCGCAGAAATGACAGACTGCTCAAAGTCCGTCATGCAGGTTTATGGTAAGACAACTCACCAGTGTGGTCTTCATTTCACTCAGACCAATGATCGACAAAAATAACAACAGCAGATTTAGAAATAGACGTATTTTTCTCTTTTATAAATGAAAAAAAAAAAGTGCACACTGACCTTATTCCTAGTATTTCTGAAATACAAGAACATCAGTAAACTGATGAATAACTAAGATTATGCTTTTTTTGGTTAATAGGTGAGTTTTCTTATTTTCTTTTTTAACAGCAAAGACAAGCAGCAAGAACAGCAGAAACTCTGTGGCATTATGAAGGGAGAAACTTACCTCCATCTGCTCTTATTGCAAGGAAAATACTTCTGCTCAATTAAATTGTCAACTAACTTTAATATTCCATGCTACTTCCCTTTTAAAATCCATTTTTAACACACAAGAAGTGTGGAAGATATTGTTTTAAAATACTAAGCTTATATCAAATTTACAAAAATGCAAAAACCTAAATAGTGCCTAGTCACAACTTATATTGGCTTGCTAATTTAGTATAAAGGAAATGCTTTTTTGTGTGTGAACTTGTCAGCACCATCGGGTTATACAGGCAGACTTTTGAAGCATAATGCTTGTACTACAACTGTTACTGTGTTGTCTATGGAAAACCTGGAGAGAGGTAGTAATCAATATAGCCCAAAAAAGGAAATTGCAAGCTGGAATTCCTCCAGCAGGATGCTTTACAAAAGCAAATTTCTGTAAACTTTTGCTCAAACACTGTTGCTCATCTTCAATTGCATATTATTAAAAGTGAGCTCTACCATCAGTAAATGAAAACCTACTAATGTTAGCATCATTCTTTTCTCCAGAACAGAAACATCAGTGAAAGGGTTTCTTATACCTTAAGCATAGTACAAATAAACTGAATTTTATCTTCTAATTCTCCTTGATACAGTACAAAAGAACAAGCTGCAGAGAGTAACTAAACTTCAGGGATTTCACAGCAATGTTTCATGGAAAGTTTAAAACAGATCTAGAACTGTTCATGTAATATTACATGATACAGGCTGCTACATGGTATTGCATTCGTAAAAGGTGCACGTTACAAACGCATCAGCATCCATGAAGATGCACAAGTGTAATTAAGCGATGTTAAGAGCACCTGACTACTTCAGCAATATTTAGGATGTAAAAAAGTTTGTCATTGATTAGTTTTGGATATTTCATTTAAATGAAGTCAAGAAAAATTCAGAAAAGTAGATAAAAATAAAAATATATTATTCCATTCTTAGGGAATCTTCCTCCCTTTCCCACCAAACCCAGCAATTAGGAGCATGCTTCTGAAATACACTTCTTAAATACAAAGAACATCTCAACTGCCCAAAGACAGCTTTTCTTCATAAGGATTCTTGGGACTTCTTTGTCATCTGATGGGTGCATTGCAAGGGCATGCTGCAAGAGTCCATAATATTTTATTATTATTATTATTATTATTATTTACAGTAAATGCATTTCTAACTCTCTTCTGTGAAAACATACAAAAATAATTTTTTGATAGCCAGGGACACAAAACAGGAAAAGGAAGACCTATACTCAGCTGCAGAGCTTAAGAAAAAAAGTAAAATAGGAAATCTAGCTTAATTTTTCTCCACTCATTTACACGCAGTATCATAGTGTTTCACTCAATACTTGTATATAACACAAAAAAATGACATTTTTTGTAATTCTAAATATATTCAGCTTTAAGATTATGCACTAATTATTTTCCTAAGTCACACGAGTAGCTATAAACTTTTAAATAACCTAAGTATATTGACTGTTGGCAATTTGTACTGATACACTCAGATATCTATTTAGCATGATTTAAAAAGAAAATGAATTGCACTGTGCATAATAACATAGTCATTACATAATTATATATTAGAAAATCACAGAAACGTCTTAGGTTAGAAGGGACCTCTAGAGGTCACCTGGCTATACAACCTTGCATGTATACATACACAGCTGGAGAGATTCCTGAGGAATCCACATAAACAGAGCCTGTGGCATGTTTTAATTTTGTCACAAAAACTAAAATAATCAAAATATTAAAAATGAATTTTAAATACTGACTTCATTACTTCAGCTCCTTGTATATTATGTATGCTTTTTTGATTTCTTCTTGCCCATCATTTAGTTAATTAACATATATAATGCATGTACACACTGGGGACCAAGCCCCTAACAGAAGCTCTAGGGAGGCAGAATTTGAGAAAAGCCAAATACAACATTTGTTGCCTGCCCTCCAGATATCCTGAAAGCCAATTTGAGATGAATTGGATCAGTGTTAAACCAGGACCAGTCACTTCCTAGTTCCAAATCCAATTTGAAATCATTTTGAGAAATGAAATCGAGTACGTATGCTCTCCCCAGCTGGGGGGAGAAGGGGTGAAAAGCAGTACACTAATATTTATTTACTTATTTATATATTTACTTATATGCTAAATTAAACTCCTAATTTAAGGGAGAACTTAATAGTAAGTTGTACTAGCACCCTTATACACACTGTCAAATGCCACCAACTATAACTATTACACACTTCATTTCCTCCAAGAAGAAAAAACACAGAAAAAAGAGTGTGAGGAAAAAAAGCTTTGGGAACTTTTGTTCTTTGACATAGCATCTTCCCTTTTCTTAAGGAAAAAGGAAAAGAGACTCAGCTGCAGCCATATTGCCTGTTTTACTGCTAGGTCACACTACAAAGATTTAAAATATATTTAGTTTTATGTATCAGTGTAGCTCCACTGAGCACAACAAAGTTAGTTCACCACCAGCTAACTTCACCATAAATGTTGTATCTGCAGGACAGCACACTAAAAACCTGCTGCTTCACTTTTGCACGTGTAACCTATGTTAATCTCTGAGGAGCTTTTTTTTTTTTTTAAACTGTTTAAGCACTTGGACAGTAACTGAAAACCTTTACTTCTATAAGACATGGTATCTGAATTTGATGCTTTTGTTAGTCTTGACTCAGAAAGAAATAAATTACTTAACTAGGCATCATTTTGCAAGTTGCCTTTCTAGTCCAAACGCGTGATTACAAAAGTATTTTTTGAATGTAGTTGATGTCCACTCTTACATAAACCAATACAAAAAGCATCTGTTTACAGCAAGTTTGTTCTGTGCTCATGGCTTAACACCTCAAAGCGTGTGCAGTCACTGCTCTGTCTGGATTCACGCACTGCTTCTTTCTTCTTCCCTACCTCATACTCCCTATTTTATGCATTCAGGTAATGCAAATCATGGGGGATCTGAAGAGATTAAGCTGCCCTCTTTAGGAAGTTTTATGTGGTCACGTTACAGGTGTCAAACAAGGTAAGATGGGATCACACTACTGAACTTTCCCAATGGGTTGATTCAGAGGGACAGCTTGAATTAACTCATAGTGCTAAAGCCTATGCAGGCACATCTGCAAGCTCCGTAACTGTCTTGATGAAACAGAGTAAGGTTGAAAGTATGAATGAAATTACTACAATTCCTCAGCATATCAACAAATGTAGCTCTCCTCTCTTTGGAGAAAGTTCAACATGCTTAAACTGTGAAAGTCTTTTTAGCCTAGCAGTCTGTCTACAAGACCTTTGGTTGAAAGATCTACTAAAAACATTTCTTAATGTTGGATCAGCAATGTGTTCACTGGAATTTGTTATAATATTAGCACATGCACCCTGTCAGGTGGATCAGAACATCCTGCTTCTACAAGAACAGACCTAAAGCCCGATCCAATGTTCATACTTCAGGTTAGAAGTGAGTTCTATTAAAAATTCTTACATCTAGAGGCAACGGGACTCTGCTCTGTAATACTATTGCTGAAAACTGTCCATGAATTAAATGAGAAGAGCATCTTTCTACTTAAAATGCCTACGCTTAAACGGGAACATTTCTGACAGAATAGTTCCAATGAACTCTGCAATTGCTCTCATACATCTGTTATGAACATTTATTATTACCAAACCAGTTAAACCCCAATATGAATCCACTTCCAATCATTATAAGACCTTTTAACATGAAGATAACTGCATGTATAAGATATGCCACAAAAAAAAATACCTGGATGCTTCTTGTACAATAGTACAGTCATGTACCAATGGATTCTACGTACATCATCTCTTCTCACTTTTGAATTACATAAGAAAGGAAAAAAATGTCAAAGCTTGCTGTGTTAACTACACAACTCCTCATTGCAGAATTCCAAAATTGGATGTAGAACACTTGTCACATTGAACCAGCATCGAGAAAAAGCATACCCTAAATAAGGGGAAAAAAACAATGCACACACTTAAAGAACGTGTACTAACAGCACACAGATGAATGAATTGCCTTCACAGAAGCTGCGAGTTAAGAGAAGCCACTGTATTTCATTGCAGCAGCCACTCAAAAGCCTTTTCATAATCTGCAGAGAGATTCTGGAGCAAATTAAGACAAGAATTGTTTTATGCAGTAGCACTAACAGATAGGGTTTAGCAGAAAGTGTTCTCACAGCCAGTGGGCTTCTCAAAACCTGAAGACAGATCAACAAGTAACTGAACCAGCTGACAACTGGAAGCTGGAAAAGATGCAGAAAGGAATGAGAAATTAGAATGAGAAATTATAATAGACTACTTCAAATTACAGCTCCTTCATCGATCCAGATGAAGATAACCAATCTGTAGCTAATACACGATTCATAGGAAAGCTCTGTATTTACAATAGGTTCTTTAAGGTTTGGACATTGGAAAGAAGCTCACATTTGTGTCTGACCTGACACACACATACTTCTCCCAACCCCTTTCAGCACATGATCTCAACAAAAGAAAGCACACAATGAGTAAAGTTGTCACTGTTTTCGATACACTTGAAAGTGAGACGTTAGAAGTGTTGTGAACAAGTGTTTTATATTACTAACATTTCCGATACGTTTCTGTCACCCCACATTGAAAGAATACGACAGAACAAGAAGCAGTCCATGTTTATTCATGTGAAAACAGCAACACATTATAGAAGAGGGTTCATAGTAATCTCTTCATTAAGCATCACTTCCGCTTCAAAATTAGAACTCCTAATACTTCCCAAGACGTTATTTTTATGATCAAATACAGAAATTATCTAAAAATCCACTACTATGGTACCACAGCATCTGAAACTAACATCAGTTATGTGGATAGCTTTCTGATAGTACACGTCATAGGACCATGGCAACTATGCAAGGTGTACATGCCTGTATTTACATATTGAGCAGAACAGACAGGAAAGGAGTTGCATTTAATTTCTAGTGCAAGTCTACAATAATCACACAGACAGAACAACATTTATTAACAGGAATGGAACAAGTCCACACATGAATAAGAAAAGATCATAAATAATACAGTTGTAAAAAAAGATCAAAAGTCTCAGACTGAGGTAGTCAAGAATGTGCAATACGGATGTTTGTACAGAGCACCTGTACAAGTTTCTCAAAAGCAGAAGTGTACTATAGGAAATGTGGTAAAATAGGGGAGTGATATGGGATATATTTTCCGTAAGAAATTTACACCGATTGGCTAGCAATATATACAGTATTTTCAACTGAAAGAACCACTAAACAGAATCTCAGCTAAGAAGTCTATTTTACTATGACTTCTGATCACTCCAACTTCATCCTGACAGACGTCAGTTCCCATTTCTCCCAGAGAAGTTTTCTGGAAGCATAACAATAAATTTTTTCTGAACTCAGAAACAGATCAAAGTAAAACGGGAAGAAAATGCTTTGAAGAAACACAAACATTTTAAACAAAAACAATCATTTTTCTAAACAGTTTTATTTACATTTTTCATATACAAGTACGTTAAATGATACATTCTGACTAGTATCCACACCAGCGTGAATTACACGAATTAGAGATACTGATGTATTGCATATGATGAAATGCGAAACAATCAACCCTAAGCCTCGGGCCCACCATCTGAACCCCCATACAGCGTCTGTTTTGTTACTGAGACATCTAAAATTCAAAATGTTCATACCAAATAGAAATTATCTGAACAATTGTATCTAGTTTCATTGGTTTAGAACAAGCAGTAACACAGAAGTCTTACTTGAAAAAAATTGCAAGATGAAAAATACATATTAACAGCCAAACACTTTACATGCAAGTTACTAGTTTTGTATTTATTGTTTCTAGATGTGGGGATATTTGTCACAACTGTCTTGTGCTTATGATTTTTAAATCTTTAACTACAGAAAACTTTCAGTGCCTACTGACAACAGTTCAAAGTGACCAAGATACAATGAAATAAGCCCAACAGAAAAGGTAAAAAGGTGTGGTGTGAACTGGCCTGAAACATTCAGGACAATTAAAGTTTCAATTTAACCTGTCAGCAACTAAAAATGCATAAAGTGTTGCAAATATATGAACATAGTTTAATAAATGTGCTTAAAAGGATCGACAACCTAGTGATTTCTCAAGGGAAACTAGAAGAAATAAAGGTGATGATGTCAAATGCTTGTTGCAGAACTACTGAAATACCTACACCACCAGTAAAGTGAAAGTTCTTTCAAGCGTATGAAAGGAATTAACATGTCTTTCAGTATCTAAAAGATTGGTCAAACAAAGAGACAGAGGAAACAGTAACAGACAGCTGGGCCTACAGCATCACAGGGTGTGTTACAACAGAATTTATTTTTACATTTCTGCAGCACCTTTTAGCCAAATGCCAAAAGCACTTTAATCATTAAGTGAGCCTCACAACAACCCTGTGAGGTAGGTACGTATCTGTGTTTTAATAATGGTAAAAACAGGTTAAATAACTTACCCCAAAAGACACCAAATCACCAGAGCAGGATAGAATCCAAATCATGTGATCTATTAATTTATGATGGTACATGTGGGACAGACTTACATGATCGTTTTTAAAATTGTCAAAGAGGCACTGATATGTGAATTGATTCCAATTTTCTGGAAGTAGATTTTTATGGAAAAAGTATCAAGAGAAAGATGTGCTTCAAGCAACTAGAGAAAACAGTCTGAGTAATGTAACTGCTCCAATTCCTAAGTTTTAAGAGACGGTAAGTATATAGTTAACTATTCTTACTTGTTAAAAATGTATGAAAATAGAATACAGTCTAATTAACTAACCAAACTATTTTTGCAAGCCTTAAGCATTTAAATGCTATGACCCCAAAATGTTGTGAGCTGGAAGACACTTTATCCAACTCCACTAATTCTATATCCTGCAACTGCTTCTCTGAATATCAGAAGAAATAAAGTGTGAGAATCAAAATTTCTTTCTGACAAATTCAAACTCGAATATTAGAGGTCCAAGCAGCAAAGTTTCAAAGTGTGCTCTTCCCAGTTAATTTCCCTGTTCCACTGACTGCCAAACCAGCCATAACACAGAGCAGAATCAGTGCTTGGCATACAAAGTGGAAGTATTCAGCTAATTCAGCACAGTCTGTACATGGGTGGCAATACATTAGATGACATACTAAGTGCTGAGCACTGCTTTACACTATATTCCACTAGGGAACCAAGTAATACAGAAAAAAGAAAACAGAGACAGTGAGTCACACTGTCATTAAAAAAGTAATCATAGCAGTAAGGTCTGCAGTTAAGTTTCACACTACAAAATGAACCAGCACACGCATGGCAACAGTTTTTGTTCACATAGCTTATAAATAATTATTTTTACTTGAAGATTGAAAGTAACTGAAAAGAACACATGCCTCAAGTTAGACAAGGGGAAATTTAAATATTTCTAATATTTTTATAAAGAACATCTGTTACAGGGCTAAATCATTTTTCATGAGGCCACAATCATAACCTTGACCCTAGGTCATCTTCCACTAATAGAGCATCACTATGTAATGATATTCATCGCAGACTTGTGTAGTTCAGTGGACAAAACTATCCAGTGAAAGACAACCTGCCAGGAAACAGCCCTCACCTTTGTCTCTTTCTGTGACACCAAGAGGAAACAAGTTATCATGTTAAAGAGGAAAGCGAAATGCTTGTTTTGACATCAGGAGAAACATACCTCACAGATAACTGAAGACGTAGCTATTTCCAGATTTAGATACAGAGGCAGTGAAAGTGAATCAAAAGCAATGCTAAACACAGATTTACCACAAGTTTACTTTCCCAACTCAAGGCTGGAAAGATCTGTAATTCTGAAGTATCCAAGAAAAACCTGATAGCAGCAGGAGAATGCTAGGATTTCCGAGGGAAAAAAGATTTCGGGAAGTACCTTCCATACATTTCTTGTGTATCTTAAGGCTGTGATAAAAGAAGCCTCAAAACAATTCCACTAGCTATGTCAGGTAGACTTAGAAAAAAAATAATTTAACTTATGCTCGTACTGTTAAAAGAACATTTGAGAAAACATTTCACTTTGAATTTACTCTGACGGGACTGCACATACGATGTACAACTTTAAACAACGCTGACAACAGTGTACATTGTGTGAATATATATTTTTAGTGAAGAATTTGGAAACTGGAAGTTATTTTGGCTTGCTGCTATAAATGGTTACATATACTGAAACAGGCAGATATAAGCATGTGGATTAGGAGTTGTATCAGTAACTAAGTGAGTTTTGAAAGAATTACTGGGAACAGGAAAAGAAAAGTTGGAAATATAAGTCATAACTGGAGTTTAAAAGGTGTCCTCCTCAGACAAGTTTCCAAAAAATAACACCCCTTGCATTTCTTTTAAGCATAACCCATTCCAAGTGTAACATCTACCAGATCTCCACAGTTCACATTTTTCCAATTTTTTGAGTAACCGAAGCATGTATTCCATTTCTCTTATATTTTGAGTGTAATTACAGACACACACACACACACACGCATGCACGCACAAGCTAGTAATCGTACTGCCAACTGTCTCCTTCTCAAGTTTACCTTGTGTTATTTGGTTACCATGCCGGCTGGGTAGAAGCTCATCTTCTCTCCTTGAAGAAGCACTTAAGGATTACATCCTAGACTGTTTAAGCTTTGCCACTACTTGTGTTTCTAAGCACTATTAGATTATAAATTCTAAATTATAATTAATAACATTAATACATCATATTATCTATTATCTATTATCTATTATCTATTATCTATTATCTATTA
>CM021769.1:56079363-56095340 GCA_011076525.1 Nettapus auritus | reverse complement strand
ATTAAGGGAGATAATGTCTGTCTATTCATCTCTGATTGTGGTTCAAGCCTCTGACAAGAAACCTTACACTGATAACAACACTTTCTGCTGAATGATCTATGATGTAGTACATAGTACAGACTTTCTGAGGTGGTCTTATTCACCTCTTCAATTTGAGTCATGGGAAAGATAAAACTTTTAAATCACCACCAAATTCCACAGAACTCAGGTAACTTTGAGGTAATCCTCAAGTTAGGTTAGATTCTAAAGACTAGATTTTATAGCAAACGTTGAAGGGTAAAAGAGGCTAATGAATTTGCCTGTAGGGTCCCAAAAGGAAAAAAACACATCTGTATGTGTTAGTGCATTCACAATCTCCCAGATATGTCCAATAACCAACATTCCAGTAACCGCTACAAACTATTAGAAACGAAATAGCGTAAACTCAAGGGTATTTCATTCAGTATTATTCATTTGAGGTTGTACTATTACATCTTCCTACAAACTGCAATATAAAATTTTCTGTTAGATTCCCATGATCCCAATTTTATTTCATAAGCTTTAAAAATTTACTGCCAGGATACATTTGAATTCTTAAGTTAATGTAAAATACGATATAACAACTATGCAATGAAGTCTTGCCACTCAGATTGCTGCTTATCAATTTCCACATTAAATAGTAAAAAAAATTTAGCTAGCTCATTTCTTATCTACGAAACACACGTCCCCACCACTTGTTTAGAAGACTTGTCTCAATAAAAATGTGCAGCTAAAAGGTGCCCATGAAAAGGATGTGTATCGTTAGAGAAAGTTTTAAAAAATACCCACACTAGAATGCATTTCATAAACATTAAAGTTTGCTTAAGTGGTCAATGCACTTAGTGGGTATAAAAACACTGTAGTTTTACAGTTACGTAAATAATCCCAATTTTGTTCAGATTTCTAGCAGCTAATGAGTAGTGCTAACACATTTTCCCAGCATTGTTCCAGAACACAGCTGCCATCCCCATCCCACACCCTCCCTGAAAGCACTATTCACAGAAATGCTCAATTCCCTATGGAAGCAAAAATATTAAAAGATCCAAACATCCACAGAAAGTCAAATAAGTTTGTACGTATGAATAAAAAATGTCCTCTAAATAAATGACACGGGAGGCAATAAATTGAGACGACAAGTAAAGAAAAGGCTAAAGCACTCCAATACCAGTGAAACTGTTTTAATGTTGTTGCAATTCCATAATGCAACAATCATCATCTCATAAAAGACCCAATACTTTAGAATTCATTTTAATTACTCCTTTGTACCTATTTTACAAAATAAACGCAAGGTGTACTTTAAATCCTAAACGCAAGGTATACTTTAAATCCCCCGGCTCTAGATGGTATGTACCTATCTTACTTATGCTTATGAGTATAAACTTAAATTCTTATTAAATGTTATATAAGAAAGAATGTTAAAATATTAACCTCTGCTTCAATGTACAGTTTCCAGAATCTGCCAGAACTGGGGAACTGGGCAACAAGGCGTTCATAGGTCTTCCGTGCTTTGTCTATAGGTTGATTCTAAAAATTGAAAATCAAAACAGCATTTACAATATTATGATTTATGTAAATGAATATGCTGATCTTACTCCAGAACCAAATAGTGTGAGTGGACCATAGATAAGGAAATGTAATCCTATGTCACTAAACCTGTGCCTCTCGAATGAGAATGCTCCAAGCGTCAAGGTCATATGGATTCTCTTCTAATTTCTTTTCAGCTTTCTTCACTTTTTCTGGGACATATTCGGCAGCCTAGAAAAATTAGAGAGAAGACATAAGAGATCACAAGTAGAGTTTTACAAATTCAATCCCAGCTACAAGGTCGAGCTAACGGCAACACTCTGACAATGTAACATTCCAGACTTCAGATTTTTAGGCTGCAGCTAATTGTAATTTTATCTGTAAAAACAACTTGTTTCAGTAAGATAATGTATTCTTACCACAGGCTCTACACATTTGGTGAGCCAGCGAAAAGCTAGACTAAACTAAGCCATTTCAGAACACAAGAACAAACTCCAGTTTGCCAGAAAACTTAGCGCACTATGAATTTCAAACAGTTGTACCGACCTGAAACTTTTAAGATGCGTTAAGTAAATTCAGACTGATTTTTGTATTACAGCCCTCAGTCAAACGAATCAAGTTTACTGCTCGAGTCATTCTACACAGGCAAGACAGTAAATATTTCATATCACAAGTTACAGATTTAACAACAAAACTAGGAGATGACACTTCTAGCAGCCACACATACATGCTATCCAAGCACAATTTAGTTCATTTCCTGATCTTTCAATCAGCTAATTCTTAGTTGCCCTCCTGTAACTTTCAGGCTATCTACCATAAGATCTTTTCTTTACGCTGAGACATTCAGATTTGAGTTTAAAACCTTTTTTTTTTGATACTAAAATCTGTACTAAGTTGAATGTTAACTTGTTAACAAAGCTACTCTTAAAGTATAGGTCGAAGTTTTCTTTTAAAGTTGTTTTTGTGGAAATATCTTTATGATCTCCAGAAAAAGATCCCTAGATTTCACACTTGGTATGAAGTAAATGAAAATAGAATTGCTATCTATAATGATCACATCCACTCAAGCCTTTTAAATGCATGCTTATTACAACCTTAAATGCTATGCTTTTTTTTATTGAAGTGTGAAATATTGTTCTGACCTGTGTACCTTTTTTTTTTTTTTTACACAAACATTCTGAACTTGGCTCATTTTCAAGCAGTTGTTAGCAGTTCCAAATCATATGATCAAGTATGCTTCACTCTTATAAAGTAATAAGCATTTATACTATTACTACACGACATTTATTGAGAAATTTTACAGGTTATCTACATATTTACTGTTACAATACACCATTCTGTATTGTACAGGAAGACGGTGACTTATTACTGTACCGAAAACTCTAAGAAAATCCTGTCTGCTGCTATAAGATTATTTCAATGAAATCATTTTACTTCTTAATATCAGATCTAGGCCAATATATAGTTCTGAGGATTATTAAGACAGTAAGCAGGACAGAGAGAACGAATGCTCACCTCTATCAAAGGTTTCACCATACACAAAAAAAGAGAAGGCGACTGAACAGGTAAAACACTAGAGTTGTCATTTCTCATGAAATTAAGCATTGCTATTGCACATAACTGCTGAGGACCAGACATTCTAAGAGTAAAACCCCAAGGTATTATTGATGGATTTTACTGGAAAATCATTTATTCCTCAGTGCAATAATAAACAGAACTATCACAGTAGTGTTAAAAGGTAAGCGGACAGCCAAGTAATGTGCAATACAATGAGTTTTAAAACAAGAAAGAGCTGAAGATAGCAAATGCATTAAGCCTGCAGGTAAGATATTCCTACCTAGGAATATCAACTTTATTTTCACTGGCTCCTCTTCCTCCCTCCACCTCAATTCAGTTTTGTCAACCTTTGCAGATATACTACTATCCAGAAGTTACGTATGTTCTACATGATAATTCAACTTTAATCATTTCAGAAAGTTACTGTATTTTTAATATTTCTCAGCACTACTGATTTTCCTGTCAGTCCTACTAGCAGGATATAGATCAAGCTATTCGCCTTACGACTTGAAATTAGTGTTTTTTCCTTGTAAAATGGACAAATGATCAAGAATGTTGCCAAAGTGTTACACCGATGTGTTAGAGCAGCCATGCATGAAAGGGAAAGAAAAAATTAGTAGAACGTGCTTTATATGAGTTTATGTCTGAAGACCATTATTCTTTTTAATTCAGCTCTGAGTCATTCTTGCCAATAATTGCTCGGTGCAAAGCAGCGTAACTTTGAAGGCAAGTATCACATCCCACAGCAAGTTAATTTGTAAAAATTTAATAACAAATTACATTTTAAAAGTTAGCTCAAACTCAACAGTTCAAAAGTAGTAAATTTATAAATCTCCATATGAACATCTTTACATCCCCAAGTCCATTGAAATTCTGGCTGGGCAATAATGCATCCTGTAGTTCAAGTAATACAGCTTCAGGATGTGAAACTGTACGAAATGAGCTAGCGACATCATATTTTTTCCAAAATGACATGCATGCATGAGCATCTATTTCAACTTATGGAAGACAGCACTGAATCTGAATTTTCCAGACTTAAAAGACAATTTATGTAAGTTATCTCTACAGGTGAACCAAAACTGCAATGCTTTTTATTCAGCAAAGCACTAATTCAAATTTGCCCCACAGCAGTGGTAAGCATTGCTTCTCATTATATTCTGCCTCAGTGAAATCTATTTTTCTCAAATATTCAAGCACGCATAGATTATTCATTATTCAATTAGACAAACGCCTAGTTTTTAGGAGTACTATTAACACTGGCTATAATTTATTGCCCTACACTACTAAACAATTGAACCATTTCTTCAAGCACGGGGTCCTCTACTGCAACTAGTCGCTTCCAAATGGGAAAAAGTAGAACGGAGCATGGTAGTGCATCTCAAGTCCTTCAGCAGTAATTGAGCTGTATTACCCCAAACCTTCCATGTGACACACTGAACTCAGCTGACACCGCTGCAGAACAATTAAGGGCTTCCAGGAAGTCAATTTCACTCGTGCAGATATAGGGCAATAACCTCCGAATGGCTGCAATAAATTAAGCTACTGCAAAAATAACTGCTGACACGATGCATAATCCCAGTAATCCTACATTAATGTGATACAGGACTTCTAATCCATGTAGGGAGCGTAAGAAAACTTTGCTTCTTTTATTTGAAAAAAGATGAAGGCCTGATTTCTTAAATTAGCAAGTATTCATTTAGCATCAGCAGAAAAAGTTATCCATGCAAACAAAAGAAAAACACAGGAGCTCTGCAGAACTGATAAATGAGACACGGTCAGGGCTTTAAGCTGCACTGGTTGCTAATGTTTATATTAACATCACCAGTAAGAAAATGCCCAAACTCTTTAGGCCAGTGAGCGTTCCCTCTCCTCCCCAGGTTAAAAAAAAATACCATCTTTTAAGAGCCATCCACATGCAGAACAAATCACACTGCAGGCAAACCAGCGTTCAGGTTATATCTCAACAAGATCTCATTACCTTTCACCTTCATGGCTAATCATTCCCAACACGCCATAGAAATCAACGCTTAGGCTTTCCAGCATGGACCACTTTGCCAGAGCTGGGTGTGTGAGTACATGCCTGCATTCAGGGACACGCCAAAATCTCTGAGGACTAACGTCTACTGTAAGCTCACAGCGAAGGGGAGCAGAGAACTGTGACTTTTAACCTTGCTCAACTACAACTAGAAAGATCACGGTCTTGAAAACTGCACATTAACTAACTCTGTGCTTAGAGCTGCTGTTAATCACAGCGTGGGAGCAGGTGACTTCTGATTACGTACTTTTATTTGTATCACCTGCACAACAGCCAGTATCCAACACCATAAATAATTCCCCCACAGGTGCTGGGTGCTGTTCACTGACATGATCCTGCCCCTGTATAAACATTTTCAGTCCCTTCCTCTGGTTAAGGCACATACTTGAGCTTGCCTCATTCTGTAACAAGCCAGTTCATGGAGTTAAATCAGCGGGGAAAAAAAAAAAAAAAAAAAAAAAACTATTAGGAAAGCAACTTCCTAATTGGCTTGGCTCCCTGTTATCAGGATCAGATGAATACGGAATGCAAAAAAATATAGAACTTGAGTCCCAACTTAAATCAGCGTAAACTACCCCAAAAGCTACCACAATGGATACTAACTTTTCTTTAATATCTGGATAAAAATGCTGCAAAGAATTGTTGCGTTGAAACTGGAAAAGCACTTTCTGTCCTTTTCTTCTGATAACCGTGTTCAGTATACCTCCCATGTAATTGGGCTCCAATCCCACAAACAACCCGCTCAAGGTCACTGAATCATTTTAGCACTTCAAGTTCTATCTCTGGCGGTATTTGTATTCGTAACATCGTCTGATTCACAGCTTTCATTAGTCGTACACAGATAAACGGCAAGGGATTCTTAGTTTCACAGATACTAAGAGTGTAAAATGTTTCTTCCAACAAAATCAGTCGATTGTACAAAAGCCACATCTGAATTCATAAAATATGTCAGAGGGAACAAGAACACATGAATTGACTTTTAGTCTTTACTGCAAGTTCTTTTTAATCACCTTCAAGGAAAAATTCTTGGTTTACACCTTACTGCTAAAAGCATCAGTTAAGAGTTTCCCCAGGCCTCTGACAGCGAACCTTTGTGATTGCAAACTGTCAGACAACACCTGGCCAAACACCTCTTTCAGCTGCTCACACCGTATAATGCAACCCATAGCTTAAAGCATCCTGCTTCCACAAAAGGATCTTTTGCAGTGAAAAAACGTGCACCTTAAAAGTTGTTAGTTTCTCAGTTTGGTTAAATTACATTTGCCCAGCTTTTTCTTCACATTTAGTTATGGCTATACGCGCAAAGAACAAGTTTTTAATTTTTATCTCGTTACACATCCGGTACTTTAGTGCAGTAAACACCGGAGCTGGACACCTCCTGCACTTTCCCTGGGTATTAATGATTGTTTCTGTGGGGAAACAAAGCAAGATACTTAGTGTCCAGCAAGCATGCTTCCCCTGCTAATTTAACTCACCGTTGACAGGAAAAGCTACTCAGCCCAGAACAAACACCCAGCTGCACAGTTACCCATGGACCACACCATGTTCCAGATTGCCTTGTTTAACCACGGAAACTAGAGCCTTTCCTTAGTTCAACAAACGATACCAAAATGGAAAGTATTTCCCATAGGCAAGTCTTAAGTCTATTTAGAATACCTTGCCTTCTATTTGGCCACTAAGGAAATTCAACTGTGACCACAATTTTGGAAGAATCTTTGCCCATTAAGACCAGGTCACTATTAACAGACGTAACCCAGCGTATTAATCTAACAATTTTTAAAATTATACTTTTACACGTAATCTTCTATGAACGATTATCTGGATAGTTCTCTATCTCTGTACAAATCAAGCGTTTTAGATTACCATTCTTTCCTCCGGAGACTATTTCCCAAATGTTAGCACTGAGACATTTTCCACTTCAGCTTCTTGCTGTATCTGGAACTTATTGTCCCAGAAAATGGAGCTTAAATACAGAGCTTGGTTACAGTTGTGCAGAAAAACGGAGAAGACATCCACAACACCAAGCCTGAAGTCTTGCTCCCTCAAACCTTGTTGGCATTCTATGCGCTGCCAGTTGCTACGGTAACTGTTAACGGTCATAATGAAGCCAGGTATGTACTATATACGCTGCTATGCTCCTAGTTGCTTCAAATGACTCCTCCTGAGAAGCTCAAATCCCACCATCCTGCAAAAACAAGCCTTCGCTTTCAGCACCGTGCTCACCAACATCTGTTTTTGCAATGTTAAGCTTAGGTTGCCTACATTAGCATTTACTATGGCACTTGGAATACAGAGACTTGTACAATGTACTGTATCAAACAGATCCAAGGTATGACTGGAGTAGAGAGGGACAGGAAATACTAGGAATAAAAACAATACACTTCTTTAGAGGTCTTCTTTATAATCACAGAAACTACAGGCACTTTTTTTCCACAGCTCAGTCTTGGAGCAGATTCGTATTCGTAAGAAGTAACCTGCACCGCAGGCTGAGGCACCTCTCAGAAACCGGTACAGGAAGTGGAAAATGTATGTTTTGAGACTTAAAGGATGAGAAGTAACCTATTGCAAAGGTAAAATAAATACTGTGTCAACTCTGCAGATAAAATTAATGTCTGGCAACTTTGTATTTATTAAATGAATAAGAGAAGTTGCTCTGTCATGGGAGAAAGAGGCAAAAAGAGCAGGATGAATTTAGGCCTTGAGAGCACACGGAGCACTGACCACACAAAATGAATCCAGATACATTACATAAAGGTGGGAAAAAATGGATAGAAATTATAGCTGCAAGTGTATACTCTTTTTAAGCCTGACACATGCAAGTGATTGGGAAGAGCTTGTCAGGGAAAGTTAGGGAATTTTCTAGCAAACAGCAACAGATGCTGCCTTTCAGTCCACAAAATGTTGATTTCTACGATATAGACAGATAAAAGTGTTTGGTATTCCAGAAACCAACCCTGTAAATGCTGGCTGGTTAAACATCACCTAGACCTTGCCATGAGTTTAGGAGGGACCTACAAGTTCTGATATCACTCAACTGGTTCTGCAGAAACTAGTTTGGGTCCAGCATAGCAAACAGTGCTGGAAATGAAACTATTCTGACTATTCAGAGCCCACACCATGATGGTGTCTGCATCATTCCCAGGTCCCATCCTATCCCCTCCTTTACCCCACTCTGTTCCATGGTAGCAGGGAGAGGAGGAGAAGGCCTCCATCCGGTAGCTCAGGCCACACAGCCATGCAGCCTGACAACGCTTAGCTAAGCTCGACCTAAAGGCAGAGGAGGCACGTTCCAGCTGTACTGCACATGGTGGAATAAAGCCTTCTAATCTCCATCTGAGACTTTAACCTCACAAAACCTTTACTCTCCCACCCTTGCTACGTTCAATATGCTCTCCGTTCTTTCCCGCACTACCACAACTTCGTGCTCGCAGCAGACAGCATGGCAATTTGTTATTCATCTGGCTGCTTTTGGGAGTCCTCTCCAAGCCCTGAGATCTAGGAAGCAAGATGGAGATGCTCCTGAGCATCAGTGAGTCAGAGCTAACAGTTCTGGTTTGTGAAAGCTCTTCAGCATCTGCATCACACACTCGAACGTGCACATCTTGTGCACAACTAACTGCAGTCACCCCTGCACTGAAGTATGTGACTGTCAATAATAACAGCACATGAAAACTCAGAACCTGGTCACGTGCGCAGCAGAGGATACGTGAAAGAAGAAAGCCAGATGCAATCCAACCTCTGCCTAGCTTCAGCTTCCATTCCAAGGAACCATTCAAACTGTAAGAACACTGTGCATGTAAGGTCAGAGAGACCTTTGGCTAGCAGCACGAGGTTACGCTATATATCAGCAGCAGCGTGGCAGGAAAGAGCAAGGCACCGCTGCCCCAGGCACAATGCTTCGCTGTTCCTCCTTGGACAGACACACCGTGACCAGGTAACGGTGTAATGACCACTGCTAGACCCACATCAATGCTTCCAACGCGCCTGCCGCACAACGCAACTGGACCGGTGTTAACCGAGGGTGGGGAACCTTCATGGTGGTATTGCTCAAGACACCGATATAAAATTATGTCCTATTTCAATAGTAGGAACAAGAAGCAGAAGTCCGCCAGGGTTTGAAAAATAATGTTGTAGAGGGCAACGTACAAAAATTGAAAACCATTGATGGAAGGAGTTGACGGTAACAAAACTGGAGGTGTGGGAAAACAACACCGCCTTCATAAAGAGCATGGTGCAATGAAAAGATTTAACCAAGCCTATAGAAGTTTTTCATATTTGAATTGTACCCAATGTGAAAGCAGTAATCAAAACCTGATAAAGGCTGAAAGTTAATGCAGACTTAAAAAATCCAAGCCATGTATTAAAATAAATGACTTACCCATGCTACAAATAATTTGCATTTTTTAATGTTGAAACCCTGTGATATGGCAGCACAATATTAAAGCTAATGATACTTTCCAGAATAGCTTTTTAGTATATAGACAGTAGTTCAACCTTTTGTATATTAAAGCTTTCCTTACAAAAGAAAATAAAGCCTTAAGTCAGCGTCATTTGCTCTGTAAGTTACCCAGGAATATATTACAAGTTACAGAAATGAAGACACCACTTTAATTGAGTTTAATTATGCAATTAACTGTCAGCACAACTTTAAAAAAAATACTGTGGTGGGTAGCTTGAATGTGAAGCGTATTACACATCAGGATTGTCAACGTTTTACTGTAATGTAGTCCTACTTTTTGTGATGAAGCAAACCTTTCTGAAGAACCTCTCGCTTAAACACACGAACATATTTACTAACCTCACTGGTGTTGAGCGTACAGGCTGGTAATTCACAGCATGTTTTCCTAATGAGAAAGAAACTGGGTATTTTACATTCTGAATGCTTGCCTTCCCTACCCCAAAAACTGGTGACCTTACAAAGAGTCTGTGTGTCACCCTTTCATGATTCAGGCCCAGATACACAGAAGCATAACCTGGTTTGGAAAAAGAAAGAGCCTTAATTCTACAAAGAAAAGCTTCTGAAAGAGGAAGTAGTAAGTGATTGGCTTGATTTGAAGAATTTGTGTAGGCTCCGCAGGCAGCTGTAGTGGTATCAATCACCTCTCCCCCAGCCAGGAACTTTCACCCCCACCCCACTGCCCTGCTTAATGCAGATTTTAAACACAGCCCTAACTTCTAAGGAGAGCTATTTAGAGAAATTCTGCCTCCAAGTAGAACATATTTCACGTTAACACTGGATTTAAAAAGCTGGCATAAAATCCTGACTGCATCTGCCTAGAAAATAAGAAAACATGACATATACGTGTTTTTAGCACACTAAAAACAAAACAAGCCAAAGCCAATTGAAGCTTTAGTTATTTCTCCAAGAACAAGAATGCTGTACCACAAAATAGGTCTTTTATTAAGCATGTATTTCGTTGTTATATTTTGTTTTTAATTTGAAGACGTTTTAACACTTCCGGACCAGAAAAAAAGCGGTGTACTCCTGCTGTATCTCTCAAGAGGCACACATCCTTTCGCCTTAAACCCAGGTGTCCCAGGCAAACCCCGGCTGTATAAAACCCAACCTGCGGGCACGGGCAGCTTATTCAGGCTTCAGCCCTGCCGTGCTGCCCAGGACTGAACAAGGCCAAGCGAAGAGCAGCTCCCCGGAGCGCCTGCTGCCCTGGGGAAGGCGTTGGGGCCGCCCAGGAGGCCGGCAGAGCCGCCCTGCATGTGGGGGACACGCCGGGAGCGGCCCACCCCGCGCTCCCCTTCCCCTGACGAGGGCACGGCGCCGGCTCCTCAACGGGGGGGCGCCGCTGAAGCGACGGGCGCGGGCCCGGGCAGCAGGAAGGGAAAGAAGGGAAGGAAGAAAGGGCTGGGTACGGGGAAGAGAAAGGCAGGGCCGCGCTCCCGAGCCCCGGGTGCTCCCTCCCCGAGCCCCGTGGGCGCCCCATTCGCTGCCCGCCCCCCCCGGCCTCCCTCAGGGAGCGGCCCGCGGCCTCCCCCCTGCCGCTCACCTGGTCGCCGGCGCCTCCGTCTCCGGACATGGCGTGTTAAAAGAGGGCGGCGGAGCCCTCCCCCGGCGGCTTAAAAAAACCCGTGAAAAAGCGCCCCGCGCCGCCACGGCGGGCAGCTCCCCCCGGCCGCACCGACAGCCCCGGCCGCGCTCCCAACAAAATGGCGGCGCCTGCGGCCCGGCTCGGCGCGGGGGCGGAGCGCGCGGGGAGCGGCCCGGAAGGGGCAGCGGCAGCGGGCGGGAAGCGCGGCCTCGGCCCCTTCCCCTGTTAATGCCCGTGAGGGCTGTGCCGAGGAGGGAGATCGTTTTTTGGGGCACTCTGAGCATCAGCGAGGGGTTTCTGCTGTCTCAGGTCTCTGCTCGTCCAGGGGTGTTGCTGCCTGAACGATGCCTGCTAGCAGCGAGCCCACCGCTTCCGCCTCGCCAGAGCTCTCCTTAAGGCGGGGGGCAGGTGCAAAGGGCAGGCTGAGGGGTCAGCAGCTCCAGGGAGCTCAGGGAAGCAGGAGGCAGCTCCCCTTAAAGCTCCTAAGCTTTATTTACAAAGCAATCGCTGTCCGTGAGAGGGGCTTTGAACCGGCCGCTGCAGGGAAACAAGCAGCTGTAGGAGGCAGACTCAGGCATGGCAGATACCGGGGTGAAAGCTGGCTTAGCTACCTTCGCAACAGCAGTGTAAGTGTTCTTAAACTTGTATAACGCACTCGTGTTTATGCAGAAATACTTTAAATGAGGTTAGTACTCGTTGGGCTCCTTTCTGCTGCATCTTCCAGAAGTCGCCTTTTTAAGCTACAGTTGTGTGGAAAAAGGACGTAAGGAAAGCATTGCTTGCCTCCGAAGCTTGACCAAAAAGAAAAAAGATGGCACGTAGGGAGAGTTAGCATTTATTTGATGAGACTGTGGAGTGTGTTTTTATTAGGGCTGAAGATTTTTTATCTTGTTCTTCAATCCATGTATGCCTCTCAGTCTCATTTGATAAATAAACCATGTTCATCTCAGTTTTCTTAAAGAATGAAGGCTTTGTAGTAACAACCTATCTTGTTTTTCATGGGCTATTCCACATCACAACAGCTTCCATTTTGAAAATATATGAGATATGAATGTGATTTCATTTTAAAAAATGTGTTTTTCCGTTTCTGGTGTAGGAACCACGTCCTTGTAAGGCATCACTTAGAGCATTGCTCTAACCCACTACCAACACACACTACCTATGCTATTCCAGGCCTACAGGATGTCACCCATTTCAGTGGCCTTGGTGAAATTTTGGCCTAGATCTTTGGGTTTTCTGGTACTTCTTTGTTTTGTCTCTATAGATTTTCTACTGTAATGTTAGGTGCTACTTTATTACCTTGTTCAGTTTCTTCAAATGATGAAGGCAGTTTTGGATGTTAGTATCACCGGAGACATCTTGCTCATCCAGTAGGGCAAGTTAGTAAGGAGTGAAATGAATGATGCATAATGTTACTTAGACTTTTGCTCTACCTCTTACAGCGTTTCCCTTCTACCCCTAAATAAATATTTTCTCTCATAGCCTGGTGTTGCTCTTCATTTCTGTAATTCCACACACGGAATAGGCTTTTGGCAAAACCCCAGCTGCTGTAAATACAGCTAGTGCCTGCCCCCTTTCTGTCAAGTGCTGCTGTGATAGCTTGCCTGAAATGCAGCTGTAATACGCGTTCTTAACACCATAATGTATCAGCTGGAGGAAATTACGAGCTTACAGAAAGAAAATTGTTTAAATTCTTGTTGATAAGTTATGCCTCACCACTTCAGCCCTGATAGCTTGCCTTCATTTGAAGTTACACGTGAAGCTTTTCACATTTATGTAATAATGAAGATGTTTGTGTTCTGGTATGATTCAGCCAAGAGGCAGTATTACTTTAAAAAAAAAAAAAAAAAGTGTGTGTAAATTTGTAAGTTATATTTCAAAGTAACTTAACATGTTTCCTAGTCTTAAATTTAGAGTTTAGGTAGAACACTTTTAATTTAATTCAAGTTTTTTTCTGAATGTAACTTCAATTTGGGTCTCATGCATAAGTCTCCTGGCTTGAGTACAACAGTGTTTTGTGTTATTTGACCCATTTGATGGGCTGATTTGGAGTTTTCTTACTGATCGTCTTGGAGCAAATAATGGGAATGCTGTGGCTAAGCTTACAATGAATGCCTAGTTGCTAACTCCTGCGTAGCTCAAATGTTGTTTTAGAAAGTGGCTTGTTCCTTACATTTGTTTTGAAGCTGCATAATCACAAGGGAAATAGCTCAAGGCTTCTAGTCCGATGTAACTGGAGCAGTGAAGACATGATTACAGGCCTGTCTACTTGGGAAAGCTGCCCTTCAATTCTGAAATCGCTGGTGATATGAAAGTAACAGGATGTTGCTGATGTATTATGCTGTAGTGATTCATGCTTGGTTTAGTAACTGACATGAAACCGAATGGCAGGCTGTGAGTTAACAAGTGAACTATTGTGGATCTTAGTGCTTGGAAAGGGGCTGTTGCTGAAGTTATGCATCACAAACTGAAAACAATCGGAAACCGAACCTGAATTGAAGACGCCTGCTATACAGCAGTTCAATGGTACTTAAATGTTTTTGCTAGGAATAAAAAAAGTAGATAAAAATTGTGTCACTTGAAAAAAGCAAGAAGAAAATCAGATCTTTAAATGAATGGATGTTGGTCTTTACAGGGTGGTAGGCCAAGCCCTTGGCATTAAGTGGAGCCTGTTCGGGAGGAGGCTGCTTTCACAGAGTTCAGTCGGTGGCTATCAACTAGCTAACATACGTGGCTTCCAAGTCATTCTAGCTGCCACAGCTGATTATTGTGTATTACTAGTTATGAAATCCCAGGTTTTGTGCAACCATTTTAGCATTGCTCTGTAACCGCTGAAAACATTGTTCAGAAACTTTTTTCGGTAGGATTCACTCAGAGGAACAATTACTCAAATGTAGAGAGGGAATGTTAGCAGTTCTTAGATTTGAGCTGCCCCATTGATTTTTTCTGTATTAATGCTCGATCTTAAGCTGCCTGAACACAGAGGGGATCGTCCTCACTACTCCGCTATATCACTGGGGGCTGTGGGCTGTATCACCCTACCCTGTATCACTCTGGGATGGATTTCAGCATAGGTACAGGGGAGAGCACGTTGAGCTGAAAACTGAGAGCCCCTGGCTTGATGTGGGGTGGCGGTGGGCCCTGCTGTTGCATCAACTGAGAGTTCTGCAGCAGGTGAGTGCCTTGCAGAGCCCATAATCTGTCCTTCAGCTTTTGTGTTTGACAGCACCGTGGGGATTCTGTGGGCTAAAGAAGGCAGTCTAAATACGTATTTCCACAGGCTGTAATTATGAATGAAATTCATGTTTCTGCCAAACTGGTTTTGTTCCCTGTTTGACATCCGCTGTGCTAGAGTGAGGTGTGTCCCACTAATTGGCTACATCAACTACAAAGATGAGGAAGGAAGCAGAACCCAAGCTAATACGCTTTGATATTTTATTTTTATTTTTTTTTCAGTCCGTACTAGTACTGCTGGAGCTTGTAGTGAAGAGAGAAGGAAGCAGCAATGGGGATGGGGCAGTGAGGAGAGCACAACAGTGTTCAGCTGCAAGCGGTATCTGATAGGGGCCTTTCAGCTGGCAGGAATGTCAGTGTATGAAAATACTTTCACCAGGGACTGGTGGGAGCAGTGGCATCAGATCTGGTGCTTGAGTAGTATTTTCTGAATTAAAATGCTGTGGTTATTTTCTCTCCCTGATCCCCATGCCATTTGTGGCACAGCCACTCACTACAGAGAGCCACGATGCTTTCTTTTCTCTAAATCCAAGAGATACAAATCCAAAAGCGTTCTGGAGTAGTGAGCTGCACGTTCATTACGTTAAACTCTGATACGGGCACTGTTGGGTTTGGAATATGGAGAACGTGACCGTGTTGGAAAGGTGTGGGATCTGTTGCGGCTTCTGTGTTGCCAGAGATGGTTGTGGCCTTTTCTCGTCGGTAGCTGGGGGGGATGGCTTACTTTGTTCCAGCTGTGCCTTTTCTCCTAGTCATGCCTTCTGTTGTCATCTTCTCCACTTGATTACTGTCGGCCACCTCAGCAAGAAAGCCATGGGAAGTGACACGGTACGTGTGTCGTGTTCCAGCTGCCAGTGGCTGAGGCGCCGGTGCTTGTCGTACAGGTAGAGGCTTTCCATAAGGAGTGCCTGCGGAGGCGGTCGTGTGTCCTGCACAGCATCTAGGCTATGGGTACGGACATGCAAGCGGTCCTGGCATGTGAAGGTACACGTCTCCTCTTACCCTGGAAGTCATGCTTCATGATGGCAGTGTCAGGAAGCTGAAAAGAAGGACATCGGCGACATGCACTAGTAAATGATGAGGTTATTGTGTGATTAGTTCATTTTGGGGAGAGGAGAGAAATTTGTCAGGTTTTAAAATTAGTTAAAGGGGGAGAAAGCGATTTAGAAATGTAGTAAATAAGCAGAAAAATGCAGACAAGTGAATGGTGAGGGTGAATAGTACAGAGTAATTGTAGCAGCCTACACAGTTGCAGTAATGTGTGTTACAGTGTAGTAAAATGTTAAAGTCGGGACGAATCCCAGCCTGCCTACCGCCTGAACTGGCTGTCATTTACTTAGCACAACATCGCCTAGCCTGTTTTTTTTTTTTCCTGAGCAGCTTTTCAAGCAAAAGACAACCCACCCAAGTTTAGGCTGAACAACTTCCTTCAGGTCTCGCTCTGTTCTTATTCCGGGGTCTGGAGAGGTCTCCCCGGGGGAAGACACCCGTCTCCGGGGGGATCCGTCGGGAAACGTGCTGCCAGGGGCTGAGACGTGCTGCCAGGGGCTGAGACGTGCTGCCAG
>CM021769.1:56052618-56079353 GCA_011076525.1 Nettapus auritus | reverse complement strand
CTGCCAGGGGCTGAGACGTGCTGCCAGGGGCTGAGACGTGCTGCCAGCACCTCGGCACCCCGAGTCCCGCCGGGGTGCGCTCCGGGCCGGCCGCAGCCGGGGCTGCCCCGGGAGAGGGCGGCCGAGATCCGCGCCGGGGGCTCGGCAGCCCCGGGGGCTCCTCCGGGTCCCTGCGTGCCGGGGCTGCGGGGCTTGGTCCTGCCTGACACCAGAAGCCGCTTTCTGTGAATCACATCTCGCAGCAGCGAGTCACGGGGAAGCGTTTGGAAAGCGATGCGCATCCCGCTTTTAAGGGCATTCGTGCTCAAAGCAGTGATCGGGTAGAAAGCAGCAGCACGCGGAAGGAAAGCCCAGGCTTCAAAGGATGAGTGGAAAGGAGAGGGAGCTTCCCGGGGTTCAGCACAGCAGTTGTCATCCAACAAGTGAGGAGGAGAACGCGGCGAGGTGGGGCAGAGCGAACGTGTTTGTGGTTGGCACTGCACGCTCCTGCAGACCAGCCTTTCTGGTGTAACTTTGTTCTGGGTGTGAAAGCATACGCAGAGCCCTTTAAAAGCAGAGGGTGGGTTGCAGTAATTTCTGACTTCTGAGCGGCGGTGCGAAACCTGGTGTTGATTGTGATTATTAGAAATAATCCTGGAATGCTTCAAAAATGCTAGTTGTTAATCGCAAAAATTGTTTAAGCGTCGTGTTGCTTGTGCTTAGATGCTTTCTACTTAGCTTAACAATCCCTTCCTCATAAGGTGAGGCTGTAAAAGTAAGTTTATAAGACATTACGTGCCATTCATTTTCATAATACATCGGAATACGTAAACACAGAACATCACAGGTTTCCCCCTCAGGCTGCTTTGGGCAGAACTCTTGTTTTCTTAAATACAAGCTGTCCACAAGCTCGGAAGCTCGTCCTGCTGACATAAATCCTACCTATTCAAGTGCTGTGTTTGTGCAGCCCAGAGAAACAGGAAAGGTGGAACTGGGCAGGCGGTCCACCTGTGCTGGGGGTGGGGAGGTTGCTATGTGACTGTGCTGTTTGGTGTTTTACTTGAAAGCCCAGCTCCAGGAAACAGGGCTTTACATAAGACTCAATCAATCTTTCTTCTAAGTTTGTTTCCTCGTATTATGAAACAAAACTTGATTTTGTGATCCAACCATATCATAAATGCTCAGAAACATAGACGCAATGTAAAAGAAACCACAGTTCTGGGTTGTTTCGATCTCTTTATTTTAGGCAGGCTTGGCTCCCGATCCCTATATGCTAGTCCCTTCCTGGTGCTAGAATAGCAGTCAGCCCCTCTTCGCGTTTGTGGCGTGGGCAGGACAACTCGATCCACAAGATATTTCCCTGCTTCAGCCCACCTGCAGAGCCTCCTGTGACTGTACTGTGTCCTAGCTTAAGCTACGCTTCTGTCTCTAACACAGCTACTTGTCAAAGGCCATAGCTATCAAAGGTTATTTTGAAGAAGTACCCAATGTTTCTGACTCCTGTGCAAGCTGCCTCGTACCGGTGATGTTACCTCGGCCAGATTTAGACTTGTGTGCTGCACTTTGGATAACAGCTCTCTTTGAGTTCATCCCTGTGTAAATTTACTTTGGCAGATCGCATGCCCTTTGAGTTAAGGTTTATGTTTTTGTATTTAGCTATAAAGCGTTTGGGTACCATGGTGATCAGATCACACAAGCAGACAGTTAAATCTGCACTTTGTGGAAGCTGGCAGTGCCAGGGTTCCCTTTCAGAAGAAGTCGGGCTTTGTGTTAGCAAAGCTGTGTTCTCTAATAAATAAGGTGATTTCAAGTGTTAGATGTGCGCTGTTTTTCAGTGAATTAAAAGGTACGCAAAGGAAAGGAGGTGCTTTTAAATTTTCTTAATTAGCTAGACTTGTAGTTAGCAGTGAAGTTACTGCTTTTGAACCTGTCATGACACTTCTGCTCAGCCACCACATGCTAAAGGAGAATTTGCTTTTTTTTTTTCTTTCTAAAATAGCATAACACTGCACTTCAGAATCTTTGTTAAAGGAAATGTCTCAACATAAGGATAGGAAAAATAGCCTTACGGTCAACAGGCCGAGAAGCATTGCCTGTTCTAAGCAGCTCTGATTACATATTGATTCTGTTAGGACGAATCTTACATTACAGTTCATTTCATGTTACACTTATGCACTTGTTATTTTTTTCCTCGTGTTATTCTGACAGTTTTTAAATAATGAGTAGGTATGTGTGTACTCCAAAAACATCACTTTATTTCATTAGGATACCGAGGGCAATGAGGTGGAAAAGGGAATCTCCTACAGAAGTCATAGTTACATATTAGCTCTTGTTCCAAGCAGTAATTTTCCAGAGACTGTCTGGGGACGATTCCTGGGGGAGGAATTCCTCCCTGATTAAGGTATATATTATCAAATACTTCTGGAGAGTTGCTATTGCAATACGGTGAGGCGCTTCCAACCCTCGGCGATGAACTACTGGACAGACCACGAAGCAGTTTTGGTCCCGTGTCGTTACCCCAAACGTAATGATCCTGCAGTGATTTAATACAACATCAAGTGCGTCATGGATTATTTTCTGTTTGCTCCCTAACCGGGAGTGATCTGCCTTCATTTCTCATTGTTCAGCCTTTCCGTTGCTGCCCTTCTCGCAGTCGTTTGTCCTGGTTTTGTTCCTTAAGCAACAGAACAATAGCTGCTGTGTGTCGGCAGCATACATCCATTCCGCTGCAGGAAATCTCAGTGCAAGCTAGACCTGAAGTGAACGACTACCACGACTTTCCTTTTCATTTCTGTGTTTTGTTGGAAATTAAGAGCATAGGAGGACATATGTATCCCAGCACAGTTTGGGAATGCAATCCGCACAAACATGGTAGTGTCAGGAATATTGTCAGGGCTAATTACCTTGAAAATCCAAGTGCACGTTGCAACAACTGTAGCTTTCCTAGTTCCAAACACTGCCAGCGGATCTGCAGCCGTTTAGGAACCATTGTCGTCACAGGCTGATAGAAAGCAGCCTGTGGGCTATTGCTGGGATGCTAAAAGTACCAGGGGAGCCTCTCACAAAGCTATGTACATATAAAAAGCTCTGAACTCCTTGTGGGTTGAACATATTTTTCTCAAAATGTACTTTGTGCAATATGGCTCGTGCTGCTAAGTGTTAAGCGGCCTGTGCAGGAGTCACTGGTCTAGCAGAACAGAACCAGTTTTGGTCCATGGGTCTGCGTCACAAAGTCCCACAAAGTTGCTGCTAATCTTCTGTGTGCTTCAGCTCTAAAACAGCTTCTGAAGCTCCCATTGCTATCTCCTAGCAGAAGCGTGGAATGCCTGAAGAGCAACAGGCCTCTGTCGAGACAGCTCACTTCGTGGTTCACACCATGAGGACAGATGTCTGGGGAGTATGATATGCTGACGACTGTGCACATGTGATGGACTGAAGGGTGACACACTTGACAGTGTCTAAGTCATTTGCTCATCAAAGGATGTAATCTTATTGAGGAAAGCTGAAAGACAGCAGGTTTGGCTGGTTGTGTTAGAGTAGTTGAAAGGTTTTAATGCATTGCATATGTTGTCTAGCTCAGTTTTTTTTTTCCAGCTATATCTTTATCCTCGACTTGGCTTTTTGTTTCTTTCTTTCCTGTATGACTCACTCTTATAATACCCTTTCATTACTATTACTTGCTGTTTTTCCTAATGACTCCTCTTCCTTCTTTTTGCTATCCTCCTTTTCAGGTTTACTTTGTGAATTCATAGGTTTATAAATTGTTGATCTCTTCCGCGTTTTTCATGCAGAAGCTAGCTCTTCGTGCTAGTTACCAGTGTTAAAGAACTATGCCAAAGCCATTTACCAAATCATTGCAGGTCTTTTCCAAACATATTCAAGCCTGTAGGGGAAAATGCTGCTGCATGCACCAGAAAAGTGAGAACTCTTTGAGAAATGTAAGTTAACACCAAGAGGTAAAGAGGAAAAATACCACTGTTTTAAATGTAGTTGGTATAGTCAGAAATGACCCTTACAATCTGATAAATTTTGAAAACATATTTACTCATCTCTCCAAAGTCCGCAGAAGAAAACCGTGGGCTAAGAATTGTTAAAGCTGGTTTTATCCCTCTCCTATTAACTTAGTTGGATGTGCTTCATTTATTCTGGTTTTTCTTCTTTTTTTTTTTTTTTTGATCTAACTTGTATTAAAAAGGAGGCCTTGTAGCACATCGCAGTAACAACATTAACAACAACAAAAAAAAGGCATTTATAAAACCCAGTTATGAGGTTGTTGGGTGAAAAGGCAAGTTCAGTCCTTGATTAGGAAATCTATTAGTTAAAAGATCTGTTTAAAGTATTTAATAATATTAAAAGTACTTATTATTTCAAACAGGAGCTATTTGGGCTGGTGCTATTGTTTCTGTATGCTCAGAGCACTTGCTTATATGTTCTTCTCATAGCTTGATTGCTGGACATAGGGTTCTAG
The DNA here is from genome assembly GCA_011076525.1 of Nettapus auritus. Lineage (NCBI taxonomy): Eukaryota > Metazoa > Chordata > Aves > Anseriformes > Anatidae > Nettapus > Nettapus auritus. Next base: position 56,074,906 of record CM021769.1, on the reverse strand, counting down.
AAAACAAAGTGAACTGTTACCAAACGTGGGACATAAGCTGCATACATCTAAGGTGATACCATAGTTCCCCAGAGATCTTTGATGAAGCTTTCTGGTAGCATTGCCATCTATTTCAGTAAAACATCCGAGTGACAGTGAACAACAAATGACTAAGAAATTACAATAATGTCAGAATGAGGAATGAAACACACGTTTGAGAGAAACTATTTTTTATTTTGGGATTAATACTTTTTCTGAATTCAGAAACGATTATCTGAATATGTAGGGCTCCATTAAAGTAATTATTTTGTTTCCAAAAGCTTGAGACTAAATACATTTTCCAATTATGTTATGAAAACAGATGAGGAAATACTTCAGGCACTTGTAGAATGATAAAATTCAGAGAAAGGTTTGTGTTACTTTTCTGTGGTCAGTACCTGTAAACAGCTGTAGAATATCCCTTGTAGGAGGTGCCCAGATTTCTTACTGGGGGTGAAGAGGAGTTCTCACCAGTTAGCCTTGTGTGTAGTTCTCTGGGGCAGCGCAAACATACAGAAAATGTCTGAAATAATGTTTCTAGGGCAGTGTCAAAACACACAAGAATGAAACCTGCCATAGGCTAGGGCAGGTAGCAAGTGCTCAAGGGAGGATCATCAGTTTGCACAGTTGGTAGTGTAGGAAGGAGTAGTAGCCCTTCCTTACTTTCTCTTTTTAGCCAATTTTGTAAATAAACTGTAAGAGATAAAGCTGTGATCTTCAGCATGTCAAAGCCTGTCTTCTTGTAAGGAAGGAACTGCTTATTCTTCCTCCTTCAAACGTAGATGCTTTTGGACCATGCCTGAAACTTAGTCAAATCCATCTGTAATTAAAGAGTACTGAATGCTTCTTAAAGTTGGAGAGTAATTTGAAAAATAGTATAAGAATAGCCGTGCTTGGATAGCCATTAATAAAGGTGGAATAAGTCCAGACCTACCGTGCCTGTTCTTATCTTTGGATTAAATTCTGATCACAGAGAAGTTAGCTGTAAAACTCACAAAGATCTTACTAGTGGACTGCTCTAAGGAGTTGCTTGTAATTTGTGGCACTTTGGCTGCAAAAGGGTGTTATTGTAGATTCAAAGTAGCCGTCTTGTTTTGAGTGCAACGCTTTCTTGCACATCAGGTCTATCAGATCTTATGGACTTGTGTTTTTCTCTGATCTGCAGGAATAACATCTTCTTGTCCCAAAGACTTAGTATAAAAATGTAAAGAGGTGCTGCTGTTGTTCCAGAGGACTTCATATTTTTTGACAACCATCGGCCCTTCAAATCTTTTTGGGAACTGGCTATCTAACATTCTTCTGGAAAAAAATCATAAAATGATAATTGAACTGGATGTCTGGCCTACATCCTCGGACTGTTTCCAGACCAGAAAAAAAAAAAAAAAATTGAATAAAAGCAGTCAGCCCAGACTGGTGTGGCATGTCTAGGCAGTTTGACTTAGGGGAAAAATAAACAGCTTTTCTAAACGAGGTTCCACTTACAAAGAGCAGAAAGGTAAAAGCACCAGAAGGAATATTAGCTTGTGTCTACACTTACTTTTTAAACTTTTCCTACCAGCTTTTGAGATCCTGACGCATCCATTTCTGGTATTCATAAAGCATCAGCCCTGCCTTTTTCATTGCTGTCTGTGTGCTGCTGGTGGTATGCTTGAGGCTCACCAGTTCTTTACTCTCAGCTAGTTCCTTTGGCAATTCAGCTGTCAAATCCAGAATGTGGTCTGAGAGCTGTAAAACTTTACTAATCTGGTAGATACTGAGCTGGGATATTTATTTTCCTTGCAAGATTTTCCCTATTCTCCCTACTGGCTCATAAGATTTTTTTGGCCTTTGTTTCTGTTTTATGTGTATCTTATTACACAACACTTGATTTAATGATTTGAGTTCAGACAGGGTAAAAAATGAACTGGAGATGACAAATCAACCCAAACCCAATGCACACACTGGGGTTATTTCAGTGGTATGATGTGCAAAGCCCAGAGCTGTGCGAGGCAGTGTGACCCAGGCCGTGGCACATGTCCTGGGTGACAGTCTGCTCTGCCTTCTTCTTGTAAATGTCAAAGGAACAAGTACATAGCCACATCCCAGACACTACTAAAGTAGCTTTACGCCAGACTGCGTGCCATGGTACTCATTAATTTGTGCCCTAATTACCTCAGGTTATCCCAGTGTGGGAGCTGTTAGTGAGGCAGCACACGGACTGCTTGGTGTCTCCCACACCCGGGGTGTGTCAGGCATCAACGTGCACGGTGGTGCTGGGCTGAGAATTGCTCTTCGTTATTTATTTCTTTTTAGTTGAAGGCCCTAAATGACTGAGAAGAGAAAATGGGGATATAAATAGTGTGTAAATAATGCTTTACTTTTATATATAGATATATATTTGCATTTCGCTTTACTTTTGTGCCCTGCATATCTGCTTTGGGTGGAGGAGAGAATGGAAGTGCTGCTCATCAGCTGACCTGAGCCAGCAAGAAGCTGCAGGGTGGGTGGCTTTATCAAGCGGTAGTCTTCTCACCTGTGAAGTCTGATACTGAAAGTTGAGCAGAGGCATTACCACTCTGGACCGGGAGGAGTGATTTTTCCGTCTTGTATGGAGAAATTTCTCCACGGAGCAGTGTTTTGTTCTCGCTAGCCGCACGGAGACAGTGGGTGACCCAATGAAAGATATGACTGTGTTGTTCTAAACAAATGTGGTTGTGACAGTTGGAGCAGTCTGCTGAAGTAACAGCTTGTACTTTTGGCTGGAAATAGCTGGGAAGCAGAAACCTTTTCACATAGCCCCAAACGAAAGAGCAGTCTCCAGAGACAGGCAGCAGACACAGTTCCTTCATATTAAGTCATAAGTAGCAATAGTTGTTTGCCTAACCTTTACATCTTTTTGCGTCTGTACAGCAGATGTTAATGCACATGAAAATAGAAAGTCTGAAGCTTATATATTCACCCTTGTTTTGTATTTTAAAGCATGCGTGCATGTATCTCTATGTATAAAAATATGCTTGCAAGTATGTACAACAGGCCCCTTTAACAATACCCGTTTTGTTTGCATCATGCACAGCTGACTGCAATTTATCTGCTATGTCCTCCAGAGTCCATTTGGTACTTGAACAGTCATGTTGCTCTTGCTGGTGAGATGGACAGAGTGTAACTGGAATTACGAGGCACGTCGAACTGACAGGCTTCCTGCGTATGCCATCTGTTATCTTGGATAGGATCAGATAGGGGTTTTTTTCCTTCCTTAAAGTGGGGTATGTGTAAATGCTGTTCTGCGGTGGCTTCCATTTGCAAGTCCTCCAGAAAATCCTTCTGAAGGTGTAAAAGGTGGGGAAGCTTTGCAAGCCGTTGCCTATACAGGTTGTGCCTCCAGATGTATTTTCTGCTCAGCTCCTGTGTTCTATCGCACCTTCATTTATAGTGGCTAAACCTTTGGAGAATGTCAGCCTCAGACAGGTAATGTGCCATCTCCACATAGTGGTGCTTGTTGAGGTACCTAATTTCAAAATTACTTGCTTGGCAAACCACTGTGTGTTGCCTAATGCTTTCCACACCAGGTTCCACAGTTGCCACAAATGGCTCCCAGAAATTAAAGGTTCCTTTGAAATGCACTCGGGTTTTTGTTAGTAGGATTTGGAGGTATTTTGGAGTAGTTTAATTTGCCATGGTGATGAAGTAATTAGGGCACTCACGAGTTTAAGACCAGCTTGAAAGACCTAGGCGGAAGCGTATTTCAATGAGTGTATTGGCTGGTTCTCGTACCCGTTGGGAAAGGGATCCTTCCCATACCAGTCTCCCACCTGCTGCCCAGTTTCCCCCACCAGCTTAGTTAGCTGACTCAGAGACTGTAGTCAGATGGCAAGCAAACATGTAGGCACTCTGACTGCAAAGGGAAGGTTAAAAAACAGAAGGAAAATAAAGGCTGAAGCAGAGAAGTGCTAGAAAGATGAGAGATTGTTCTAAAGACTCTGAATTCCTGATGGTTCTCAGCTTGATTAAATGAAAAATTTTCTTCCTGATCATAACTGTTTGTTTAGAACACTGGAACGAGAAGCGTTAGTATAATAACACATGGCAGCATCCCTGCGTCTAAAAAGGGTAGGTAGAAATGAAATGTATTCTTCTCTAAACACATGTGGAAAGGAGAAACAAAGGAGGAGGGGATACATAAGAGGGTATGGGTTTAGTTGTGGTGTCCAAGGCAAGCCTCCACATCTACTGAGCGATTTCCTCAGAGGCTGTTACATCCAGTGTCTTCCGTGCACGGGTCTTATCGTACACAGGATGTGGATACAGGAGAAAGATTAGCTCTGAAAAAACAAATTTTAAAATAATTGCTTTAGAGTGATTTTGAAAGACTTTTTTCTTCTATTCAACCATTAAATGGAAATATCCTGCTGATGACTCCAGCATGTTTTTTAATTGAATAATTAACATGGTTAATGGGCATTCAGCAGCATTTTTGTTGGTAATCACTGGATTTACTAATCTCCCAGAAGGTGGGATGATTCAGAATCGTTTAATGCCCCAAAGTAGATGATGATTAAAACCCTACACACAAAACTAGAAATAGAATTGGATACAAATGCTGAAGAGGAAAGAGGAGAGAGAGAGCTTCAGTGGAAAAATTTGTGCATGTGGGCGGGGATAATAGTTCTAAATGGTAGATACCTGTGCAATTACACTTTAAGAATTTGAAGATTCCTCTGCCCCACTTTGCAAGTGACCAAGCCTTCCTTCTTTCAGAAGAATCTTGTGTCTGTGCTAGGCCTTTTGCAGGGCTTTGCTGTTGGTGCGTGGAGGCTGGGCTGGGCTGACAGCGGAGCTCTCGTGAGCACCACACGGCCGCTACGTGATGGGTTTCAGGAAGGATTCAGAGATGGTGTGTGTACACACAGAACAGGTGTTATACCAGTCAGATGCCGGGAGCGAGGTATGTAGTAGCTATCTGGTGAGCTGTGTCACGGTGAGGGAACTGAAAGGGTTTTTGTGGGGAGGGTTAGCTCATGCCATCAATGATACTTCTTTCCCTAAGAAAGCGTAATGAGCAAATACATATCCTGGGTGTTCTGTCTCATGGCTCTTAACAGAGCTGCAGGCCCCAGGGCCATGCTAATACATGAAGTTGTACAGCTTAGGTTAATCTTTGGCGCGATATTTTTTGCTGCAGTAGTGCATTCTGGATACAGACTGCTGTTAATGCTCTGTGTATCCCTTACTGCATATCACTCACAGCCACTTGACAACAAGGAGGGCTGCTGCTTGCTGCTGGAATTAAGTCTCCCAATAATGAAGAGCTAACAGAAAGCTGCTTTCTCTCCCAAGCGCAACAGGTATGAACGTTACCTTTCCCTCTTCTGGAGAGAGTAAAGACAAGAAACTGCATATGACAAATATTAGTCCTATTGTTTATTTCATTACAGGAAGACAGTTGTGCTGAAGTGACTGAGTGTAGGATGAGAAACCGAAGAGAATAGGCACTGATTTACTAATCTTATTTGCAGTCTCCCTAAACCAAGGCTAATAATTTACTTAGAAGTAGTCTTTTTACAGGGCTGTAGTGGACACTTGGGAATTCACCATTGGTTTCAAAGGACTAGTGATCAAGTTCACATTGACACAAGTAGGACAGGGCTGAATTTCTCTACCCTGTGCTCCTCTGACAAATTCTGTCTACTAAAATACATGGGTGTGTATTTGCAAAAATTGTTTGCAGCCTTAGAAAAAAGTTGCCGTACAAAGAGTATTTTTTCCCAATTTAGAGCCACCCTTTAGTTTGTGGCAAAATATCTGTCATGAGATCGGGAATCTCTAGAGAAGTCTTGTCTGCTCCCATAGAAATTTTTACGGCCCAAGATGCTGACAAATGGTCTCAAGGAAGGTACAGTACAACAGTGGGCTGGGCGTTCCCATCAGTGCTATCTTAAATTGCTCTGGCTCTTCTCAGGCTGTGATTTCTTCCAGGTCTGAACACAGACCAATTGTTGCTCATCCATGGAACGATGAAGGGCAAAGTACTTTACTCTTAGTAAATGATTCGGGATTAGATGACAAGTCAATGGCTTTCATAAATAATCCTGTTACAATAAAAAGATATTTATATTTTGCAATATAGCAAAGCAGTGTGCATGGAAACTAGCTGGGACATTTGTCCACATCACTGTACCATGGTAGTTTGGCAGCATCTCTGTGAGTTTTCCCAGGACCAGAATAGCAGGAACATGGCAAGTCAGTAATACTGTACGGCACAGTGGTGGAACTTGGAGGAAAATTTATGCTGTGTCTGTTGGGATCACGTCTGCCTCTAGCAAGTAATGTTGTTTTCTGTCTTGTATCAGTGCTCTTCTGGAGACAGATCTACAGCAGAATAAAACAGAAACAGCTTAACAGAGGGAGAAAAATTGAGTTGGAATGCTGCTTTTGATGAGAAACCAGACTGTGCAAATGCACGAGGGGATAGAAGAGCTCATGTGAGTTTTGTGTACCCTTCACACACAGCAAGCAGGAAAGAGTATTAATTTCTCCTGCTATATACACCTGAAGATAAGCATCATCAAAGCAGATGGGCAGGTGGGCCTAGATGGCTATCCCCCACTTAAGGCTTCCATGAGATGTGGAAGAGGGATGCTGCAATGACTTTTGATGGCAGGCAGCAGGCAGGTCGTGAGATTCTCTTCTGAGTTTCATAGCAGTTGGTATTTTTTCTAAATCTTGCTCTTCTTGAAAAATAGTTGGTAAGTTCAGTTTCATTTCTGTTTGAGTAACATTTTTAGAAAAGAGAACAAAGAAGTGAACTTCAAAAACACAAAGCCTGGAATTTGAACTAACTCATTATTTATTATTTTGAGATGCTTTGGGTGTCTGGCTTAAATTGTTAACAACCACAATTGTGGTTGTTTTAGTTTCTTTATCTTAGTAGTTTTCACAAGCCTGGCACCATGTACATTAACTACTTAAAGTTCTGACTGTGCAAATTCTTGTCCCCAGACGATTACACTGGGATTTCTTATGCAGCGATTACTCATGTGATTAAGAGTCATTCATGTAAATACATTTTTATAGGGCTAAACGACTCCCTAAATTTTGTAAGCTATTTGATGTATATATAGGTATTTCTGAATTAAAGTTTTTATTCTAGGCTTTGTTCAATGTTATCACTGATTGAGCCTTCCCACAGTGTGTCTTCTGCACATTTTCTGGTCCCTTCTCTTCTCCTGACTCTTCCTCCTTTAAGAAGTCACGATCCTGGAATGGGTGGTTTTAAATCTGAGTTTTAAACTCTAGGAAATAAACATATTATTAGAAGTGAATACGCCTCTCTGATCCAAAAATTCATTCTTTTAGTGCTTTAAAGTACAAATGCTAATGGTAAGCAATAATAATAAAACTATGTATTATTATTATGCATTTTTATTATTTATTATATTTTGTTTCATCATTCATCTTAACGTTAAAATCTAATACATTCAGTTTTAAAATAGAGAATATGTGGAGAGTATACAAAGTAATTCACATAATCGGAAGAATAGCTGTTGGTTAATAATTAAGAAGTTATTTTCTGAATATGCAAAACTGAAAAGAATCATATTCTATCTGATTTCAAAGATTATTTTAATACACTTAAGAGTATTGTTTGTTCATGTGCTGATGGAATTACTGGAAATTCAGATTTGTGCTGGTGGTCCAAATTTCATTTTTTTTTTTCATTTTAGTTACCTTTATTAAGGATGAAAATATTTGCATTTTTAGCTAGCTACTAATATCTTGAGCAGCTTGGGATTTAAAATAATATTTTCTTTCACTGTTCATTTAATCTGTTTTCATTTTCATAAGCCTGCATGACATATTATAGGATTGATTGAATGACATTGAATTATGATCTGCTATCTGAGCTGGGTTTGTTTCTCCAGCGGCTCACGTTTTAGCATGCAAAATTTTTGAATTAAGGTTGCATTAAAAGGTAATGCTATCCCCTCATTTACATATGCCAAACATGATGCTTAATTGTTTAAGAGAGAAAATTCATCCCAACTATGAACATGCCCCAGGCTGCAAGAAAGGGAAAGGAAGTCGTGCCTTGAATTGTCTCATCTTCCAGCGTTACTGCCAGAATGAAAGTAGGGCAGTGGGAAGTTTCCTCTCCTATTGTCCTGCGACTGGAGAAAAATACAGGTTAGCCTTAAAACTTCTGTGGGAAGTAGGGTGCTAGGCAGCATTTCCCTGCATTTTGTTAAAACTGCTCCTGACTTAAAAGAGGAGGGTAGGGAAAAAACAAACATCCCTATTACTATCATTAGAAGCTTCATAGAAGTGCTGCCTTCTAAACTTGACTTTTTTTTTTTTTTTTTTTTTTTTTTCTGGTAAATTATTACTATTGGCAGTATGCATTAGTTTATGTTACTAGATGTTGGTAAAAAATAAATAAATAAATAAATATATATATATAAATGAGGAATACCTTATTTGTATCAGGGGCAACTTAAATTGCCAGGATTATCCAAACAAGCTGAGTACAAGTGGTCATAGGCCTTTTACAGACTGTTTGCTATGAGATTTTTATGTGCCTCCTTCCATTTCTAAATATTAAAGTTCAAGCTACTAATATCAGTATTGAAAGTTTCATATCGTTTGGTTTGCTTTGTTTATTTTGTATTTTTATATAAGTTACATACAAAGAAAAGTCTATTTTAAAAGCTGTTTAAGAACTATGTCTTCCATCTGGCATGAAGAGTATTTCTAGAAGGGAGGGGAGAGAAACAGAGTACTGTCTGAGGTAAATTTGATAGTATAAGATGGGATAAAACAAGAGCACTTAGACTAATTTAATTAATGCCATGGTGAATTTAAGAATATGGTGTCCTCTGCAAGCATAAACGTAGATCAGTAGCTGAATTAAGGAAGCAGTATTAGACTGCACCTGTTGGGTATCAAACTGAATTCAGACCTTGTTTCAGTCGTGCAGTTGGGACTGGCAGTTGCTGAAGGGATTAAATTATTTAAAGCCTTCAGCTGGCTAGTGTAGGCTAGCAGTAGCTTATAAAACACTTAATCTATTTTTTTTTAATCTGTTCATATGTTTGCTTTACTTAGACAGTAAAACTATACATGACACACACCTGCCACATACTGAAGCTCTTTGTCAGATATTTTAAATTTATCAATTAGAGCAGCCTCTAAACTGTGACCATTTGGGTTTCTTTGACAATGCACTTTTTGTTAGCCTGGAAGTTTGCTTTGATGCACTCAAAACCAAACATGAATTATGCAGCCATACATTTTTTTTCCACTTTTCTTTAAAAGGTAGGTTCCATTCTAAGGCAAATGCTGCTGTCCAAGTAATTAATTTTTAAAGTTACCATTTGGTTCCTGTCTTTAAAAAAAAAAAAAAAATCCAAACAGTTCGGAGTTCAAGAGCTATTTTTGCAATTCTTTTAATCTAGTTCAAAAATAGGTACTAGTATTTAACTTGTAACGTGGTGCATCGCTTGTTTCTAGAAAGCTCAGGGTAGTTAACGGTTAGTTACAATATGGATTGGGCTGAAAAGCAATCTGGATAGCTGCGCGACATGGGATTAATTAGGTAAATCCTCTTAGGTTTGACTAGCCATTGCTTAGATCTACAGTTCTCGTCATTGGTTATTCCCATTAATGTCTTCTTTCTGTCGAAGTTGATTGTTCTGGTTTCAGTTTTGCCTTGTACCCTGTTGTGTTAAAGTGAAGTACTACTGAGTAGATTTCATAGTCTTCCAAATAACAAGCAGAATAACACCTGGAGTCAATTCAAATTAATGTTGGCATTCTCTGAAAAATCTTTTTAATAATAACATTACATATGGTTCATTTCTATTTCGTTCAGCAAATGATTAATTATGTTATCTTATTTGGCCTTCGATGTTAAATTGCGGGACGAGTAGGCATATGTATCTGCTAAAAAGGATGAGTAAATGCTTATTCATGGGGATGAGACGGTTTCTGCAGCATGCTCTTCATAGAAAGCATATGTTGTTGATATTTCTGGCCAAGCTTTAATTGTCTTTCTTTTTCATTACACTGTGAAACTGTGATTTTTATTTCTGTAAAATTAGTTTCTTGTAGTACCATCACCACAGAATAATTTACTTGAGTTAATCTACTCTAGATTTTGTTTGGAAAATGTATGTGATAAACTTGTAAAATTTAAAGTACGTATCTTGAAGTCATTTGACTGGTGTTCCTTATCTAATGCTAAAACTTATTTTACTGGAGAATATGCTACTCTTCAGGAGTAAGAAAGGAAAGAAGGGAAAAAAAAAAAGGAGAAAAAAAATTCAAAGGCTCCACAACCCTGAGGCATGGAAACTAGCAAATGGGCACTTTAGGACTGTAGCTAGATGGCTCAGCAAAACAACGATAATAAAATAATAGAAAAAGATGCAAGAAGGCCTGTGAGGAATTGAACATTTCAGTGAGTGGTGATCGGTTTCATCAGTGCTGGTATTTCCCATACATTTTAGGGCAAGGCTTTGTATTTGATATCACAGCGTAGCATTAAAACTGGAAGACCAGTATCTTCGTTTTTACTACTGCTTCTGCAGTGCAACATCAGTTACAATTTATTGCAAGTAATCTTCAGTAGTCATCTAAGTATCTTTTCTCCTATGAGAAGGCATTAGATCTGAAATTCTGTTTCACCTTGAATGACCTAGGAAACTTATCTTCATCTATGATTCACCTAATGTGATCTCTAAGAATGAATTGGGTTAGCTGCTGTTGTGTCTCTAGACCAAAGGAAAGTAAAATTTAATTATAATAGAAAAGTAACTCTGAGAATGCAACAGTCTTGAATAGAGAAGCAACTGAATTTCATGTGCCTTTGTAAAACTGTGCAGGAAAAGACAAACCAGAACCCTAGATGTAAGAGGCAAGTGGAAGACGAAGGCGATTAAATGCTGCCCTTACAGCCTCCGATTCCTGAAAGCCAGGCAGGAGCCGAGCTGGTTTCTGTGCGAGATGAGGCACAGCCGTCTGCCTCCGCCTGCCAGCCCCTGGGGATGCTTCCAGCAGCCTCCCGGGCTGGGAGCACAGCGTGTGCCCTGGCACACCTCTCTGCTGGAGGCAGCCATGGCAGCGGCACAGAGCGGTGCTGCGCAAGCCCCTGTTCCCAGAGTAAATCAGAATCACGGCACGATGAGAGAAAGGAAGGATCTCGACCTTGGCGCGGGAGGGAGGGCTCTGAATCACGCAGCCTAGAAGTGCGCTCTTAATGCAGGATAGGAAATGATTAAATGTGGTTAATCTGAACAGTGCTAAATTTCTACAGCCCTTTAGCGCAGCCGACACCCTAAGGTTAAATACCATCTCTTCTTACTCAAAGAAAATCAAAACTTTGCTTATAATGCATGTGATTTTGTACTTCCTGCCAGACCACTACAGAGCGCTATTATTTCCCTTAATTGTGAAGTGAATTTACTATAAAGCTCACTGATGGGAAAAAATTGCATTACTTGTCCATTGTTTCTCTTTGATTCCTTGGCTGGTTTTCAGTCCTGCCCTGTAGCAGGGCAGTCGATGGCATAAAGCAACAGCACAGCTACTGTGGACACACGGAGGGTGCCTTGGCTTTTTCTTGGAGCGGCGTCACGAGAGGAAATCCTGCAGGTGATGGAAACATCTGTCACCATGTGCCCTTCTCCATCCGTGACTGGAAGGGACAGCTTGGAAAGCATTCAAAAGGCTGTATGGCTTTGGCCAAATAATACCAGCTTGCTGCTGGGATAAGAAAGATGAGCTTGGGCTCCTGCACATGAGTTGAGTATCTTCCCTTTCTGTCTTCTAGGTGATGGCTGGGTGCAGCTCCCCAGGCCCACTGTCTCTGTGGGTGTCGTTCCTGTCCTGCTAAGAAGCATTTAATAATAGAATTGAGCAATACGGTGAATCCGTGATAGGCAGCAGCCATGGTTTTCCTCAGCTACTGCTTGGTCAGAAACTGGTACTGAGGCATTTTCAGTTAGTTAGCAGCTTCCTGCTGTGGGATGGCAGGCACTGCATGGTTTCGTTTTGTTTGCTTTGTGTGTTTTATTTAAAACAAAAAGTGAAAAAACATGCGCACAATTTGCAATACTTGCACATTCCCAGTGCCAGGGATGGAGTTATGTCTGAAAGGTTCCCGTATGGAATAAAAAATCAGCAGAGTTTTTATTTAGATCAAAACCTAGATTAGGTTCAGCAGGTTTTGCAACGTTTACTTTTCTGTGAAATACTGCTTAAACCTGGTTTTCCACTAAGAAAGACTGATTCAACTAAATTGGAAGGATTCATAAAAGTATAGTGATTTTTGTAGACGTTTATAATAATGTCAGCATGTTGTAATGTAATTAAGCTGTTGCATTTATGTCTTTCTTTTCCAATATACTGCAGCTCTGTGTCACTTCTGGGGATTGTCTTAATGCGTCTCAGAAGAATATTTTCTTGGACGTCTAAAGCAAGCCTTTTTGGGGATGTGTTAACTAGGTAATTTCTGGTACCAGCTCGCTCTAAGTAAAACAAGTATACAGAGGACTATAGAGAAAGACCAGTTGATTTTAAGATGTCTGGAAAAAATAGTGAACTTCTCATTGTGATTTGTGGAAATAAGTTGGGAGTTTTCCGTGGTCTGAAATTAACCATTTTGAAGCAGCATCGGGTATATTCTCTGAACAGCTTACTTTAAATTGTAAAACTCTATGCTCTCTAGCTTAGATAGAGTAATGCTCTGAGCTAATATTCACTTAGAATTAGAGTGAAAAATAGATTTCATTTTCTCATGTTAAACTAATTACAAAATTAAGACTTGAATTAGAAGGTTAAAAAGAGGTCTCAAAAATAAATCACTTTTGAAGCCCTACGACCTTGTTGGTTGTATAATAAATGTCAAGCTGCAAAAATTGTGCTCTGGAAAGAAACTAAATGAAAAGTACTATACAGAGGGGAGCTTTGCCAAAGATATTTCAGTGAGTAAGCTTGACTCCACAGTCACTTAGCGAGGATGCTGATAAGGTACAAAAGTCAATGTAAAATCATTGTAAATAATGTAAATGCAATTGATGCTAGAAATGACAGAACAGAGTTTGCTAGTCCAGAAGGCATTCCTGAGGCTGCTGTTGAAACATACCCATACTGAAATGAAAGAAAAAGGATAAATGACCACGTTAACTGCAATCCAGATACTCCATCATGATCAGAAATACAGCTAGGAGTGTGTTTTTTTTTTTTTTTTTTTTTTTTTTTTTTTTTCCCTCTTCTTCCTTAGCTTTACAAACCAAATCAGTTAAAGGACACGAGTTAACCAGCTTATTTTTAAGCACCAATTAGTGCAAAGGCTGCAGACATCGATTAAATTAGTTTAAAATGCCTGGCAGTAAGAAATACACTGTTGAAGAACTAGATAACTAGGCAATTTCCTACTGTATTTTTAATTAAAGATAATATTTTGAGCTTGAAATTGAAGCATGGGAAGGTTAAAGAAGTAATTCTTAAATTAAATTAGTGCTTTTCAGTATCATCTGAGTGGAATACTACTCTGGCTTAAAAGCCTCATATAAGCAGCTAAGGCAGTCTTTCACACATGTAACAGATACAACTGTTTAATAAAATATGAATGAAGAGCAACTCGCACCCTGCTGTGCAGGAGTTATTAGTTTCTAGTATAATAGATGAATTTGCATCTGTTGAAGGAATGCATTTAAATGGTAAAGAATGTTTGGTAGTTGCATTTCATATGTTAGAGAATATTTATACTAGTTTTCAATTCACAAATAAATAGCTGTCATCGTGCCAGACTATTAAAAAAAATCCATATTTTTATGGCATACAGTGATGAATGGAAATACACTAAAAATTTGAGTTTTTTTGCAATTTAGCCTGTAAATTGCACTCTTAAGGTACTCGCCTTTGGGGATAGATTGGTATGACTGCAAGCATTGCTGAAGAAAACAGGGAAAGATCCAAGTAAAATCTTCCCACCAGTGTCGGTGATGTACTTTCTGAAGATTTTGGTGAGACTGGTATTGTTTCAAGGGGGTTGTGCAGTATACACACTTTTGTGTCTTTTGGGAGAGGGGAAATGTTGGCAGCCCAACTATAATGAATAACACTGGAACTGGCAAACTTTCTTCCTTCAGGAAAGGAGTCCTGAGGCAGGCAGCTGGCGTGCGGGTAGACTCTGCCTATAGTGCTGGCTTATGTCATCTTCTTTTTCCTTGTATATTCGCCTTTCTGTCTGAACCTATCTGTTGTGTCTCATCTAATACTTAGGTAGAAAATTCTGTAAGAAGTTATTCAAAAAACATCATTTTGTTTTGTATTTTAGGTGACTCCTGAGCATGAAATTCTGGTCGACAACTTGGACTGCTTTGCTAGCGTTACTGTCACTGTGCCCACTGAAATTCATGCTGTTATTCCACGTATTTATAGTAAGTCCTGTTAATTAGTAATTTAATTACTGCATTGTGATTTTGATCAGGTTTTACGTAGCAGATATACACAAAGTACCAGGAGACATTTGACCGAAAATGGAACTTTTACTGTTATTCCAGCAGTGTTCGTCATGGCTGTAAGCATAAGAAACTTGATAAAATATTCAGTGAGCAAATTTTCTTCAATAATCAATAAGCATCCGGAGCCACATTCATCCTAGAAATAACTTTACTGACCATAATGGCTCTGCACCAGGAATTCATTTAGCCAGCATGGCTTGTGCTGTTTGTAACTGCCCATTAGCATCCTCTCCATGGTGAGATGTTGAGGTTTGTGCCCAGACCTGACTCGGCCCTGCTCCTGCTGGTCCCTTCTGAAGGTGTTGGGATTAATGGTGAGTGCTGCTGTGGGTGAAGGTTGTTAGTCATGCAATTTGGATGCTATCAAGAAAACTAGAGGTAAGGGGAAGCTGTGTGGGGTGCTGTGGGGCTGGGGCACCCCAGTTCCCCTCTGCTGGGGCCTTCTTCCAGGCAGTGGCTCCCTGCTGCTTGGGGCTGCCGCACCACTTCCAGCACCTCTCGGCCTTTCCCCCTGTTGTAATCTCTACTTTCTTTGCCTTCCAGGTGTTAGTGAGAAGCAGGCAGATAAAAGCAGATGGAAAGCTGACCGACCTGTATGGTAGGTACTTGTGGCTTGAAAAGAAATGCCTTAAAACGTGCACAATTAATTAATTGGCTTTTACTATATAGAAAGGTCAGTTGAAAAACCCATCCCTGTTGATTAAGTAGTGTTTTTTTTTTTTTCTTTTTTTTTTTTCTTTTTTTTCTCATGCCTCAATATTTGAGTATTTCAGTCTGTGCCCTAACATTTGCCTTTTAGCTATAACCTTGAGTTACTTTTAGGTGTTTTGTGAAACATTTTGTGAAAGACTTCCTCACAGGATGCCCTTCTTAACACATTTTGAGTTATTATCCAGAATAAAAATGCTTGCTATTAAATGTGCAACATGCACTACTGCGTGTTTTCTACAATAATATTTAGCGTTTATGAAATTGAATTGAAAAACCATGCAGATTTTTTAATTAAAAGGTTTGGTTGTGTTCAGGTAAGTATTTTTGTATATTAAAAATATTTTATAAACTGCATATAGAAAAATAAGTCTATAGAAGTGCATTTTGTTATTGAACTAGGAAAAGGATAAATTTATCAGTTGAATAATAATTGTCTAGAATAGCTGCACATGTTTTCTTCCTTCAAGTTTGGTGCAAGATGCATGAATGGAAGTACTTTCATCTCTGACAGATGTACTATTTATGTAACGTGTGCCAGTTTTATCTTATTCTAGACAGAATCAGTTTCTTTAAGGAAAAATAAATCTGAAAATGGTTTTGAAGTTCTGTGCACATATTAGAGCTGTATAAACTGTGCTTCATAAGTCACGAGTATGGTGCTGGCAAAACACGTTTTTACATACACTTCCAATTTTCTGTTTTTCTCAAGAGCTTCAGTCTGTATTAAGTAGCATCTGAAACTGATGATGTGGGCTTTTATTTGTTGTTGCAAAGCTCTGAGGATAATGTAAAAATGTTTGCACATATATTTGGTAGAATCATTGTTATGATATAGCAATGCTCAGCCTACTGTGGTAATAATTTGATGCTTTGCAGTCTCTGCCCCCTTCATTTTTCTCACCTGTTGTATCTCATCACCGATCATTTTCATGCAGAATGTGATGTGTCTATGACCACGTTTTTATTTGTAGGTACAGATTTGCCATTTTCCTTTCCACTTCTGCTCTGTCATCTTCTAAACATCAGAGCATATATATTTAGGGTACTTCTGTCTTCCAATAAGTGTGCTAATTATATCAAACTACGATAAAGCCAGAAAAATAAACTGACTTCCTGACTGCCTTCATCCTAAATGTAATTAAAATGCTACATGGGTACCCATGCCTTCTTCAAGATGGTATTTTAGTATACTTTACACATTATTTTATTTAGTCAATAGTCTCAGTCATCTAAGTCAGAAAAGAACAAGAGCTAAATCTTACTAGAATCAGTAAGTTAAAAAAATCATCAAATGACAATATTGATAAAACCTTTTCCTGTGATCTAAATGCTTATAAACATAAAACATTACAGGCTAAAATAACCGCAGCACCAACTGCACATGCGGTTAGCTACGTAGCAGTGTTACCTTATCTTCCCCTCTATTGTTTAAAGCGATATTGCATACAGGCTACAGCACTCTGCGGACCGTAAAGGCAGCCTGCTGCTAGTGTGCTAGTGATGTGATACTTTCTGCCAAGTGTCTCATTACTAGGAGTGGACACGGTGTGTTTCACTCGGTCAAAACAATCCATTAAACTACTGCTGAACATCACGTTTTCTTTTAGAACAGACTTGGACTGTTAATGGTTTGGAACAGAAAAAATAACAAAAATACATGCAAATTAGTTTTGTAATGTGAAAAAAAAATCATTAGAACACTTGTATCTCAGAATAAACAGATTAATGGGAAAACATACTATTTGCTAAACAATGAAATGTTTTTTTCTTATAATGGTTTGATCTCATTTCATAACTCATGTAATTAAAACGTGTCTTTTCTGTTGTTCATTGCAGGAGGCAAGTCTCTAACATAGTAATTTAAATCTTTAACAAAATACTAGTTAAAAAATTTTTGAATGATGGCTCACGGGAGGAAAATAAGGAAGGCTCTAAGATAACTGCTTTTGAAATGTAGGAAAACCCATGGCTGAGTTCCTGATGTATTAAACTGCAGGAGGCTGCAGGTGAGCAGCTGAAAGCCTTGCGTATGTTGTTTCAGGTAGGACTGCTCCTCGGGAAAGTTTTGTGCCACAGACAGATGAGTAACAGGACCCTAGTGCAACAGTAGCTTTGTTTGTTGTGAGGTTGTTTTTAATGTGGGCGGATTTTGGGTGCTGCTGAGTGAGGCCCTGGCTTGGTCCCCAGGGGCTTGCAGGGTGAGGCAGGATGGAGCGAGGCGGCAGGGCCCTCCGCCAGGTTGTCGTGAAGTGGGCTTGCATGTGGTCTGGTGCCTGCCCCCCCCCCAGGGTTCACCCCTGCCCTCTGGGGGGAAACGTGGTGTGCTCAGTAAAGGTCAAATGTCTCCTCTTTGCCACAATGCAGTGTCAGTCTCAGCTAGGAGTCAATGAATCGGACTTTTTACTTCAGAAGGCTTTGGAATATGTCCTAAAAGCACAGCCCCAGAAATCCTTATTCAAGTGGTTTTACTGAAGTAAATAGAGGTACTAATAAGCAACTACTCACTAGACTAATGCAGGATTATGTTTAAATTCAGTAATTTGACTGCCCACTTATGTTTAATGACGTTTATTTGCAGGAATGATGCATTCTGGAAAGTGAGGTCAGCTGGAACACTTGTGGTGTTCATCCGTCTGCAACCCTTGATCTTTCCATGTAGCAGTCACTAAAAATAGGAGCCATTACTCAACTGTAAAAATGAAATGGTTGGCAACATTAGTGGATGGCACACTATGAATATTCACGAGTGTGGGATGCAGAAGTGATGCTCATTTCAAAAGAACGGTAAAAAGTACAATATTTATTCAACATTTTATAAATTATCACTGCATCATAACAAGTTTAGTTTGAAATATATATTTTTAGAAAGTTATTTTTCTCCTTCATAGGAGACAGTGTCTCATGGTTTTTTAATTTAAGTAAAAATACGTTTGTCCAATGTTTTGATATTCATTTGGTAACGTTAGTTTTACTGCTTGGCTGCCATAGTTAAGTTTAAGTTGTAATGTCAGCAATGTTAAAGGTACATTTTCTATTGTTTGTAATTTGTTGGTGTGATTCTAACTATAATTATTTTTCATTGACTGGTTTGGATTATATCCTGTGTTTGGATTCTCACAGTTTTGCTGTGTAGTACTCAAGTATTGTTAAATATTCTATTTGTCCTTGCCAAGTGCCTGAAAAATAGAAACATTAGATTTTTGTATTTATTTAACGTTTGTTAGTCTTATTAACTTCAAGTTCTTTTGCTGTTGGAGACAGAAGAAAACTGTGGATATAGTGTATACTTACGTGAAAGACACTCATCCCACAATGGTTAACAACTACCTTAAAATAACAAATTAAAGTAGTAAAGTCAATAAGTTTCATGAAGATCTCATCTTTCTTAGTGGATCTTCTAAAGTATGCATGAGGAATGACCCACTTCTGCAGCTCTTACAAGAAAAAAAAAAAAGAAAAAAGATTGAAAATGAAAGTATCGACTGAAAAATATAATACCATGATACATCATTACTTACACAATTCAGTAAAGGCATTTAAGCTACCTGGTAGAGTACTGCATTATTCTGCCTTTTTACGGTTAAAAAGTACGTAAATATGAGTGAGTACTTAGCGTAAGCGGCTTAGCACACTTGATGAAGCATTTGTCAAATCTACACCTCTTGATGTAAGACGAGCACGGTGGAATTTCAGAGCATCCCTGGACAAAATCATATGTGACAGTTGTCAGGGTGCCAGTTTTATTAACCAGAGCTGTCCCCCTTGGTTGTTTCAACAACAGTGGCTCTTAAACTTTAAAAGAAATATAAGGTCGAAAACAAGCAATCATCAAAAAAAAAACAAACGGAAACAAAAAAACCCTGCCACCAACCTCTGCAAGTCCTAAACTGGAGCAGTAATCAGTTGTGTCATTTCAAAATAAATTCTTGATATTTTTCCACTCCTGTGCATTTTCTGCTGCTCGATACATAAATGTCACTCATCTATAGCGTAGTTATGCAGCCTTTCCTTGATGATGTGAAAAATAAGGGTTCCACCTGGACAAATGTTTTAGGGGGTGAAGCTCTAAATTCTTGTACAAAATTGGCTGTTCGGTATTTTTCTTGCGGGAAGCATTTATCATGAAGAGGCGGTTGATCTCAAGTAGATTATACAAGGCTTTTATCTACATGATAACAAAAAAGATTTTAGAGATTCCTTCTGCATTTCCTAAGAGCTACCACCGCTATGGTCACCCTGTCATTATCTTTGCACACGAGACCAAGCGTTGTTGTTTAACACTTGGCAGAATTTGAAATGGCAATGCCAGAGTGGTGCGTGAGGGCATTAGGGGCTGGGGAAGGTACCAGCAGGAAGGCAGGTGAGCAGAACATTTTCAGTCTGGTTTTCTTCTTTGTAAGAGCCACAGATGCGGGTCACTCCTCAGGCATACTTTAGGTGACCCAAAAGGAAAGGTGAAGCGTTCATGAAATGAACATCGGCATGTGCATACCCCTTGCACAAAGCCTCAGAAACCACCACTAGCCCTTGGAAAGAGTCTTTTTTCCTTGGCAGTTTTAAATCTTTTACATCTTACGGAGGAGCCAAACAAGTAACGAAATGCACTTGTTTTCTTCTTAGTTCTGTATTGAAGCTGTTTTGATAAAGTATATTTTGATGTGGAAAAAAATGAAGTTGGAATAGCAGCTGTAATTCGTGTTTCACTATGCATGCTTATTTTTTTCCAAATGACTAATAAACTGCATAAAGAAAACTATATATATATATTTTTTTTTAATTGAGGAAATACAACGCTTCTCAAGTGAACTTCCAGTTGTTGCAAGAAGAGCAAGGTGAATCTTTGCTTTAAATTTGAAAGTAATAGCATGGAGGTCACGGTGTGGAAGGTTAAAAGCACTAAAACAAACAACAATGGGAGTGGAACCTTCCCCTTTGGCACTTCCCTTGTCATGGGCTGGACTTGCTACCCGTGCTCTGCAGGTTGGGTGACTGCAGCCCAACTACCTGCAGTGGTCACAGCAGCTTGTTCCCAAGCAGCATGCTGCTGGGTTGTTTGGATTTTGTAATTTCTACCCAGAAAACTAAACTGAGGTCTGTGCAGCTCTAACTACTAGACCGAGGAAAAAAACTCTGCCTTCCTCATTGTTAGCTCTGACGTCCTCTGAACTTCTTCCTGAGCTCATTCAACTCACCAAAGCAAACCTTCTACTTTTTTGCAGGGCGTGCTTAATCTACTCAGTAAGAGATTCAATGCCAGTGCCGCTGGAGAGTAATCGTCAGGAGAATTTAACTGGATGCCTGGAGAGGAGGTCAAGAAAATAGTAAGAGACCAGTTCTTGTCCTTTTAGCAGTGATGCTCCGTTGTTACATGCAATTTCACCCCTGTGTTGCTAGCGATTGAATGATGGGCCTGATGGATGGAATTACAACCCTATGGCCCTGCCTTTCCAGCCCTTATCTTTTATGTTTTTGCTTCTCTAGCCAGCTCTAGTAGCACAGCCTTGTTCAGAACTCTGTGCTCAAGCACATTCAAGAATTAAGAGTCTGGCAGATGTAAACAATGTTTAAAGTGATGTAAACAACTCACACGGGCCATACAAAATGTTTTGATGAGGTAGCTTATAGCAGTTTGAGTAAAACAAATTGTTCTCGCCAAAGCATTTTCTGTCTCTGTCTACACTTGAGATTTCTATAACAAAAATAGCACAAAGTGTCATCGGTAGGTGTACTGCCAAATGGTTCTAGCCTGAGTTTGTCCTCAGATCTTCTCTTTTTGCTGCGTGCTAGTTTTACATCTATTAGAAATACCTTTTTCTACAATTTCTGTTTCTTTTTCCCCCTCTGAGCACTAGCATCTAAGTACTTCTTATCCTCGGCAACGTTATAGAAACGAGGAAGAACAAAGAGCCCATGGAGGTGTGTGTTTCAATGCTGAACTTCACAAACGAATCTAAATGACACGGGCCTCCTTCCACTAAGTTACTCAAGTACAGTGAAACAAAACACTCCCCTTGGAGCCCTATCAGTAGTCCATGTTACTTACAGGTGTAACAGGAGTTTCTGCGTTAACCCCTCAGTTGCCTACTGGCACCAAAGTACCTGAGCAGAGAAAATTAGGACAAGGATGTGTTTGCTATTTATCAGATGACAAAAATCAAGTGAGAGCTGCTTGGACACAGTCATATTTAACTTCTGGAGTGTTTGTCAGAGATTTTAAAACTCGCTGAGTTGCTCCATGTGGTGTTGCTGTATGCTGTAGATAGCTAAGAAGTCCTCAGTGGCCCCAGTAAGCCTTATGGATGGGTGGCTGAATGAGGAGAATCAGCACTTTAGTTTTTAGAGGCAGTAGCTGGAGCTCCTGTGCAGGTTGCCCTTTTGGTCCTAAATATGAGGAAGTTTGCACTCAGCACAAGGAAGCCTTTAATTGAAACAGCTCGAAGATAGGGTAAAATTAGGTTAAAATAATTCAGTAGGAAGGTGATTGTTTTAGGCGAGGTGTGAAGAGAAGCCTGATTAAAATGTGTAACACTAGCAAAAATGCGATGAGCCGCTCTGAAGAGCTATAATTTACTAACAGTGGCTCCCACCTATTTTCCCCCACCCCTAATTTCTGTGTGAAAAATAAACGATTGCGTGCGGTTGTGTAAGTAAAAAATAGTCGGCTATTTTGGGCAAGAGGTGGAGCAGCATGCCAACTCCAGTTGTAGCTGCAGCCAAGGATTTACGCTGGGGCTAACTACTTTATGGGCAAGCAGTAATTCCTCCTTTGCCCCACATCAGCTGAGGACTATTTAGGGTCAAGAATGCTGTTTGCAGAGGCCGGCCAGGCCTACAACCAACCACTACTATTTTAGTGATGTACGGTATTAGGGGCGCGCTGCGTGCGCCCTGTTATTTTGTCCGGAGTCGGGCAAGCGCTGGGCCGTGGGGTGCAAGGTGCTCGTGGCACCGGCCGTGCCCTGCTGCTTCCACAGCGGGCCGCGAGCTCCAGGGTGATGCGGCGGGGCCTGCTCTTCAGCCGGCAGCCCGCACCGAGGAGGTCGGTGCCTCACGGTGCT